>VDFB02270651.1:78867841-79062367 GCA_007258455.2 Sequoia sempervirens
GTGTTAATCTGGGGGTGTAAACTTGTGAAAGGTGTTGTGGCTATATGCTCAAGGGCTGAAGGTAGCAAATTCAGTATAATGAAATGCACTACTAGCTTTAGAAATGAAAGTTCTACTTAATGAAAATAAATCTCTTAAACTGTATCAACCCTTTGAATTTTTCTTTAAATTGGTACTCTTAGATCATTAATATTCTCTAAAAATTACTCCAAATCTGAGAGATAAAAGAATAAAATTATAACAAAAAAAATTGTGATGAAATAATTCTGGCGACAAGACCTAGTGATAGGACTTGTGTAAATTTGATTACAACTGTAGAAAATACACTAATTAATTTTGAACATATCCAAAAATTATTACACCATAAATTCAAACTTCATGGATTTACTCTAATTAATTTATCACAAAGAAATCATACCTCACACAAAAGTAATATAAAATATAGTCAATTAGTGGTAATGGATTGGGCCCTGCCTCCTAGTTGGTTGAGTGAATGAGATGATCACATAATGCATAGAATTAGCTCATAACATAAGATAATAATATTGATATTATATTTTTCATAAATTCCATTCTCTACCCACATGAGATAGCTTATATAGATTTTACATATAAAACAAAATACCAAATATATGTACACGATTTGGAGTTTTAAAGAGTGAGGTGGCCTGCAACCACTCTTTCCAAACTGATTTATTAATAATATGCTAAATACATTAACTATATCAATTTGAGATTTGAAACATAAAGATCATGGCAATCTTCAAAAGTCTTCATTATTCCTTCCCATGGTTACAGGAACTAGACTTAGGTTGGTCACTTATCAAATTTTGTACTATTTCCATTATCTCTTTTCCCAATATCATGTTATATGATATATTTTCCAAAGCTAAAATAATAGAGCTTATTAGTAAAGACAATCAATAATTAACCTTCATATTTTTATCCAAAACTATATTAAATACCACTTATATATATTTAATCATATGCAACAAAAGGTGGAAAAATGGTATGATAATGTATGGAAATAGAATATGAAGATGGGTATAAAGGAATATCAAAAAGGCTAAAAGATGGCATAACATGGAACATGAATGACTCTCATCAGTGGGTTTTTTAAAGTGGTTTTACTTGTTGTTTCAAGATACCACAAATGGTAATCTCTCCTGTAGACACCCAAAAATGTCCTCTTAATATACCTTGTCACAACATTGCATCATTTAGACATCTTGTAGTATGTTTTGCCCTAGGTACCCATGTCATCATCTAATTAGTTAAATAAATCTTATTTATTTGACTAATCTCATTTATTCCCTTCCTATCCATAATCCATCCATTCCTCTAAGATTAATTAAATAATTTATATTATTTCATTAATTAAATCATTTCTATCCATTCCTCTAATGTTAATTAAATAATTTATATTGTTTAATTAATTAAATCACTTCTATTAATTCTTCTAATGTTAATTAAATAATTTATATTATTTAATTGAGGAAATCATAAATTTAACATTAATTAAATAAATCAAATATTTATTTAATTAATAAAATCTTAAAAGGATATTCTCGTTTTCTTTCCAAAATCTAAACTCATGTGTATCTAATTAATTTATTTAATTAGGTAATTCATCAATTATCCTTCTCATCTTTTTCAGGATTATTTCCTTTAAAAGAGAATCAAAATCTTTCTATCTTTTCACATCTTATCTTATCTTGTTTTAACTCCTTTAAAAGAGAATCAAAATCTATCTATCTTTTCACATCTTATCTTATCTTGTTTTATTTCCTCCTTGATCAAATAAAACAAAAAAATCAAATCCTTATTGTATCTTATCAAATCTTATCTTTGTCGACATCAAAATTCTATAAATCTAACCTTTCATAGGCCATTTGCATCAAATCTTCATCTAGCATCCTCACTCTATCAAAATTAGTCTTCTATCTTCCATCCATCTTTATCTATCACCTTCATCACATCATTATGCTACATAATTGAGCAACCAACATTCCTTCAAAATCTCGCATTCTCATGCAAGTGGAGAAGAGCCATGGAGGTCAATCAAGTCTAATTTGAGAATTGGTTTGCATATCTTTTGGGTATGTGCAAGATCATGATGGGCCAAAAAGTGGCAATATGATGGGTATGTGGCTGACGACTATTTTTTTACCCAAAATTGATAAAACAAAAAGGGTTTTTAAAGGAGATTCTCAACTTTCCACAAATATAAATTATGCTTTACTTTGAATTTAATAAGTAATTATTATTCATTTTCTATTCAAATTACGAGTAAAGTCCTGATTGATAGGTTGATTGAAAAACATCTATAGCTTTCAAACGGTATCACATTTTTTTAATCCAAAACATGCATCACTTTATATGTTTCACATACTATAGGATTAAAAAATGAAAAAATGAATTTCATGAAAATTTGACCAAGTTAAGGTGGTTAGACATACGAGTTTTTATATTTTAAAAAAAATTGTAATAAAAAAATCATAATTAATTATTTACTTGGAAAAAAATTACAAAAAAAAATGCATCATATCAGGGCATGAGTCCTCCACTTATATCTAAAATCTTATAAAAAAATATTATCATTTTATTGTGGTTAGGGTGTCAGACAGACACATACTTCTTGTTTTTTCCCTGAAATTTAAGTACCACTGCATTGAAATTTCAAATTTTCACCAAATAGTTTTTTTTTAAAAAAACAAACCTAGTAGTTTAGAAACTAAATTTAATTTTCTACAGATTCCATTCTTATATATTTTTGAAATAATATTGATAACTTATTCAAATTTTTACGTCAGGTTGCCTAACTCTGATTTTTCTGAATTTTTTGCCACTTAAGGGCCTATTTTTTCTATGATGATCCTGCACATACCCTTTTGTTTATTTGCATTTTCATTCTAGTTTGTGCTTCATGGTGCTTGATAGGATTTAATTAGTTTATTGTTTTCAACACATTAAATCTGATGGATTTTTCCCTATCTACATTTTGGCGCCCACTGTGGGGCATTGCCTCATTTTTAACATCTACTTGTAGGTTTTCTGATAGGTTTTACATTCTGGAATTCAGCTTTCTGACGAAAATTCTTGTTTTAGCACATCCGTGGGTTTCTATAGCGCATCCACAAATTTCTGTAGCGCATCCAAGGTTTCTTTCAGCGCTTTTGCAGGTCTTTTGGTGCATTTAGGAGCTGTTTCGACACATTTAGGGAACAAAACGATGCTTATAAGGAACAAAATGGCACATATACTCAGTCCATTTCATTAAAGATTTTGTAAAAAAAATAAAATATTTTCTTTTAGCACATTTAGGAGTTCTTTTAGCGCATTTAAGGTTTTCTGCAGTGCACCTAGGACTTTTTTTAGCTTATCTGACACTTTTTTAGTGCATCTAGCACTTTTTAGCGCATACGAAGTCTGTTTTAGCGCATATGGCCTCTGTTTTAGCGCTTTTATAGTAAATCTTAAAATGGCCATATCTTGGTCATATTTTGGTCTTTTTTAGAGCTTTTTTTTTTGAAATGGGGTAGAATTTCATAATATATCCAATGGTGTAGGTGTTTATCAACTTTTACAAAGTTAATTTTTCAAATTCTCACATATTATTTAGCGCATATGACTTTTGTTCTAGCACATTTGTAATTTGTTTTTTTTTTGTCTTGGTAACTTGTCGGTGAATCATATGAAGTTCGAAAAGCATTTGGATCAGTCACAAAATCAATTTGGAAAGTGAAAGTAACCAGGTGTACTAATTTCATCTACCATCTTTTAATCATTGTTTGCAAACACATTTGGATATGGGCTCTTAAAACAAATCTTGTCTTCAATCACACTTCAAAAATTGGGTCTAAAATTAACCATTGTCTTCCATCACATCTTGATTTGGGATCTAAAAAGAATGAGTGCTTGCATTTCTTTCTTGCACACATTTCCTTTCTAAGGGTCAATTAATAACTGTGAGTGTGAATCAAGTGCGTGTGTGATAAAAAAACACCTCACTTGGTTTTCTTTTGTCAAACCATTCATAAGAGGCCTACTAGGGGATTTCATCACCCCTAGGGACGATCTCAATCGAAGTGTGAATCGAAAGACACGCTTGTTTGGGAGTTAAAATCTTGTCACTCTTGGCTAAGCCCCAAAGACCTTTATACCTTTGGGAAGTGAAGGTGAAGGGTGGGTTACCCCTTTCTCCCAGCTGTGTGGTAGGATTTTTCTTTCAAATAATTCCTTAGTCAACCTTGTGCAGACTAGTTTGAGACCTAATTGGCCATGTCCCACTTGACTAGTCATAGGGCTTGTTGATGTGTCTTCCATGTGTGCTTATTTAATAATCATCATTACATTCTTCAAATTTTAAAATTCAAACTTGCTTATGTGTCTTGCGTGAGTTATTTATGTGTGTACATGCGTGATCATTCATTTAAACATTGCCAAATCAAGCTAAACACCAAACACATAAGGACAAGTCACTTTACACCTTCTTCCAGCACATTCATATCCCATCACTTTCATCCTAATCACCCTTCTTAGCCACATCCTATCCATTTCATCCTAATCAATCAAGTCATCCAATCTAATCATTCCACATCATCACCATCACCAACCTAGTCCTAGTCACCACTTGTCAAAATGGTCCTAATCATAAACAAGCCCAATCCTAATCATAAGCCCAAAGTCATAATCCAAGGGGGGAAATCCCTCTAGGCCAAATCATGAGACAAAACCTAAGCCCAAGATCATAATTCAAGGAGGCCCTCTCCCTAGTTCAAATAATGAAACAAAACCAAAACCTAAAATCATACTTCATGGGGCTTCTCCTACCGCCTCTAATGATGACATGAACTATGTTGCATACTTTGAGGAACAAATCAATATGCAAGAGCTTACACAAATGTGTGATATCATGCCAACATTAGAAGACCTAGCACCCCAACTTCAAAACCTCCTTCGAACACTTCACCGAACACCCCAACCCCTAGACCACCAAACCATACAAAGCCTTCAAAACCTCTTCCAAAATTTTCAACAAATTAAATCACCTCAAATCCAACACCTCCTAGCTCAAGCCAATCATTTCATTATCACTTGTCAAATTCAACAACCACAACATCATCCCCTATCCATTTATTATCAACCAATGCCACTTGAACCTAATGTGTCATCCCCTTCCACCTCATACCAATCTAATCCATCCACTTTTTCGTATGTCAATGCCACATAAACCTATCAAGCCACATCACAACAAACACATGTGAATTTAAGTCCAGCTGGGCATCAAAATCAAGAGCCTTTAAGTCTTAATGCAACCATTGACAAGGAGAATACCAATCTAGTACATGCACCCTATAACTTTATCATACCATCATCCAATTAAAATAAAAATCCTAAGCCAACACCTTCCACTCTTACACCCCCAAAGGATGTGACCCAAGGGCTACAAGTAAGGAATCAATTGTCGCCATATCATTCGACACATATACTTGAACATACAAAAGAGTCCTCAAACATCATGCCAAGTCCTTCAAGCCAACCATGTCATCCACAACCCCTTGAGCCAATTCTAGAGTCTCCCCTCGTAAGTCCAAGTCACCCTCTATCATGCTCCTATGTTGTTGACCATCAAGAACATGACAAGTCTCTCCTTGAGAAATCCCCTTCCACCTCCATTCAAATAAGTCATGAGGTATGTCAAGAGAAACAATCCTAAACATGAGGAAACATTACCCCCTCATCCACATAAAGATCAACACCCTCCTAATGATTCCATTCATAACACACCTAATACTATTCTTGATAAATCTTCCATCTTTGATTAAGACCCATTTTATGATCAAGAAGACCATGATGATCCTCTTATCCAACTTTATGCATTCCATGGTCAAGAGATTTCCACCTCACCCATCCATGATGCACAAACATCCATTTCCCAAGATGAGATAAGTTCCTCCCAAGCACACATAGAATATCAAACAAATACCTTGGATCTAAGTGAACACAATGCTAATCAAGATCCTAATGATCCTCCATCACCCACTATCGACCCCATTGCAAGTCCTCCATCTTATCCTATTGGTCTTTCCACCCTCATTCATGAATGTTCCTCCTTAGAACAACAACAACCATTATCTTCCCTTGCCTCATTTTCTCCATCCAATAAGGAACTCATGTCTAGTGTTCCACCTACACCTAGTCCCATTGTCCATTTCATACCCCAAGGACAACAACCTAAAGATGTTGGTATTTCCTCCATGCATCCCAAGTCCAGTTTCCATCATAAAGCCTATCATATCCCTAAAACATATGTTGCCATCTCTCCTCCATCATCCTACAAATTTCAAAAGCATGTGACCATACAACTTCCACCATCAAATTTTCCACCATTGCTTCCAACTCTTAATATCCCTCCATCCACTTTAGCACCATTACTTCCAACTCCTAATATCCCTACCATCCAATCCTCTTATCCATGTATCCATAAATCCTCTAAACATCTTAATCATGACCAATCGATGCACACACTATCTAAACATAAAGCTTCCACTCATTCCACCAAACCCAAGGGATTCCAAAATAAAAATTTGGATTCCTCTACACATAAAGTCAAAAATTCTAAAAATCCTCATGCCTTAGGGCATCAATGCAAAATATCAAAGCCAAGTACATCTAAAAAGTTATATAAGCCCATACCTCCAAAAGTAAAGGCCAAAGCTAAAATGGTTTGGGTACCTAAGAAAAAAGAAAGCAAGCCAAATAAGGCATCTACATCACAAAAATCCCAACCATCCCCTTCCATCCCACATTCTCATTACATTCAAAAATCTCAAATTCCTAAAACCCACAAGCAAAATAAAAGTCAAAAATACTAAGTCTATGTGGGTACGTAAAGCACTTCATCACCCATCTCCTAAGCAAACATCTCCATTGCTTCCTACACCCCATCCACATCAAAAGCTTCAACGTTTATCACAGTGTGTGCAACCATTGGTCATGGTTCCCTTCCATTTCACAACAATTCCACATACCTCCATCTCCCCACCCTTCACTCATTATCCTACATATCTCCCCCACCATCTTCCTATGGTTCATGCTTTTGGATAAGCCTCCCCATTCATCTTTTCCATAAGTCCCATGTAATCCCTATCATCTTATGTACATAATTTGCATCATAATTCATTATTTTCCTCCATAATCCACATCATAATTCATCATCTACCTACTCCATCTCCCTTTCATGTCATCCCTTACCAACATCTATGAGCATAATGACATTTGACATGGTACATGCAATGACATTCATCTCTAGTGGGACTCTCACCTTTCATGCAACTAGACACTTGAGTCCGTCCTATCCATATTCCCCTTCTCCTATCCAAAAATTTAAAAACAAAAAAAAAAAAATTAAAAAGAAAATAAAAAAGTAAAGAGAAATCGCTTCATTCAATGGTGAAAACTTGGTAAACAGGTGCCCTGGATAAGTAGCATGATGAAAACCTAGAAAACAGGCATCATGTGTAGGTTGATCTTCTATGTCACTTACACTTGGGGGCACAATGTCTTATCCAACCTATCATTCATGTCATATCATTTCCATCCTACCTACCATCTTTAGCCATCATACATACCTATCATATTGAGTCCATTCATCCACCCTTCTTCTTTTGATCTTGATGAAGATATAGGGGGAAAAGGTTGAAACATGTTTTGGGTATCTCTTGACATACCTCATCCTATCTAAACCAATCATATCATTATCCTATTGTCATACATTTTGTCCAAAACAAATCTTAAGTCTTGTACCTAGAATGGGGCATGTTATTCCTATGTGACATAGTCTTTGAAGATCTCATACTTGCTCTGTTATCCATATATCATGAGCCTTTTATCCCTTATCTCATCACCCACCCTTTCATCCATCAATCCCATCTATCTCCTTGCACCTAGACTTGGTTTTTCCCTTTTCATTGGTATCTAGCACAAAGGCTACCCAAATTTTCATCCATTGACACCTCAAAACATTTCAAAAATCCAACAAAATCAAAACATTTCAAAAAAAATAAAAAAAATCCAAAAAATAAAAACATTTCAAAAATCCAAAAATCCAAAAAAAAAACATTTCAAAATCCAAAAAAATCAAAATATCCCCAAAATTACAAAAAATGGAAAAGGGTCCTGAAAAAAAGACAAAAAAATCAAATAGCCAACAAACATCCAGGCAATGAAATCAAACCAAATAATTTCTTCCAATCAATTAATTTCTTCATCAATCCAATCAATCAAAATCATTCCAATCAAATCAATTCCTCAATTCAATCAATTAATCATCTAATCAAATCATTTCAACCTTAATCATTCCAATCACATCAATTCTTCTATTCAATTCATCACATCCTATCATCCATTCAATCATCATATCATTACAAATAGTTTCTTCAAATCAATCAAATCAATCCAAGTAATAATCCAAATGCAAGTCATCATCAATCCATACCAATCAAGTCAATCAATCTTGTCAAATCATCCAATCACATCCTTTGGTCTTGATCCTAATCTTGTCGTAAACCAAATCAACCAATCTCTCAGTCAATTATCAGTCATCCTTGTGTTGATCTAGGGATATATCATTCCTCGTAATGACAACACTATCTTCATCAATCAAAATCAATCAATTAATCATCGGTTTATAGCTTGACAGGGGCAATACCTTGTTTGTTTTTGTATCATTGTGCATGCTTGCTTGCTTGCTTGTGTGTGTTATCATTTTATCTTCCATTTGTATCAAATCCATATCATTCCAGCTAATATTCATATCTTGTGTATGTTTGAGTAGCTTTTTGCACTATCCTTTGCATCTAAGGTCACATCATACCTTTTGTGCATTAGGACTTTAATGCTCTAAGTCTACTTCCTCATACATCTAGACAAGGTTGTATTACGCTGGGGCACGAGACACATCGTCACCTTGGTCCTTATATCTTGGTGCATAACGTCTAGTGCTAAAACAAACATCATGGTTGCTCACTTTCATTGTAGCATAATGCATCCTTCACTTCTTCTATCCATTCCTTCATCTTTAGTTTTTGACCCATCCCTTTCATTTCGAGAGCCTACCCGTGTTGTCCAACTTGCCTATCCTCTCGAGGGGGCATCATCATTCCATCATCATCATATTTTGATATCATCATCCATTTTCCTCTATCCATTCCTTAGCTTCTTTGAAATGATGTTACTCGACACAAATATCATCATCTCGAACATCATCTCAAAGAGGGGCAAAATGTAGACACCCAAAAATGTCCTCTTGCGATACCTTGTCACAACATTGCATCATTTAGACATCTTGTAGTATGTTTTTCCCTAGGTACCCATGTCATCATCTAATTAGTTAAATAAATCTTATTTATATGAATAATCTCATTTATTCCCTTCCTATGCATAATCCATCCATTCCTCTAATATTAATTAAATAATTTATATTATTTAATTAATTAAATCATTTCTATCCATTCCTCTAATGTTAATTAAATAATTTCTATTAATTCTTCTAATGTTAATTAAATAATTTATATTATTTAATTGAGGAAATCATAAATTTAACATTAATTAAATAAATAAAATATTTATTTAATTAATAAAATCTTAAAAGGATATTCTCGCTTTCTTTCCAAAATTTGAACTCATGTGTATCTAATTAATTTATTTAATTAGATAATTCATCAATTATCCTTCTCATATTTTTCAGGATTTATTTCCTTTAAAAGAGAATCAAAATCTTTCTATCTTTTCACATCTTATCTTATCTTGTTTTAACTCCTTTAAAAGAGAATCAAAATCTTTCTATCTTTTCACATCTTATCTTATCTTGTTTTATTTCCTCCTTGATCAAATAAAACAAAAAAATCAAATCCTTATTGAATCTTATCAAATCTTATCTATGTCCACATTGAAATTCTATAAATCTAACCTTTCACAGGCCTTTTGCATCGAATATTCATCTAGCATCCTCACTATGTCAAACTCAGTTTTCAATCTTCCATCCATCTTCCTCTATCACCTTCGTCACATCATTATGCTGCAACATTGAGCAACCAACATTCCTTCAACAATCAACCTTCAAAATCTTGCATTCTCATGCAAGTGGAGAAGAGTCATGGAGGTCAATCAAGTCTAGTTTGAGAATTGGTTTGCATATCTTTTGTTTATTTGCATTTTCATTCTAGTTTTTGCTTCATGGTGCTTGATAGGATTTAATTAGTTTATTGTTTTCAACACATTAAACCTGATTGATTTTTCCCTATCTACATCTCCCACAAATCTCTATATATTGGAGCCTTGTGTTAGGGTTTCATAAGTTTGTTTGTAGGTTGTTAGAGTAACAAAGTGCTGTAAAAATTGAAAGAGTGTTGTATCGATGTGTACTTCATTTGAAAACTAATACAAGCATTGCATCTCTTTGTGTGTGGAGTTTTTTCTCACAATGGTTTCTCCACATATATCTTGTGTCACTTCTGGTTCTCAACTTGTGGTATTTTTATTTTTCTTTCATTATTAGGATTTCCAATCACATAACACATTATTGGTAGTGTTGAATACATAATTTTAGATTTGCAGCCACTTTATTAAGTTTATATTTCTGCAAGTTTCACCTTGTTTATCCAAAATTTGGTATTACATCTAATAGTTTTGTTTAGAGAGGGACTCCTTTATCTTAAGTGTTGAAGATTTATTGGCTATAGTGGGAGGTTTTGCTTTGTGGGTTTTGCATATTTGTGAAGAAAATTGAAAACCATGGCTTCTACCTCCCATCTAGAGATTGAGAAATTCAATGGCATTGGTTATGAGATGTGGAAGTTGAAGATGGAATATCTTCTTGAAGACAAAGATCAATGGTTGGAAGCTTCAAATGAAAAGAAACCATCAAGTGTGTTTGATGAAGATTGAAATAAAATGGACAAGAAGGCATGATGAACCATTTGGCCATGTCTTGCAGATTCTATCCTCTTGAATGTTTCAGAAGAATCTACAACATACAAGTTGTGGAAGAGGATAGATGATATTTATCAAACTAAAAGTATAACTATAGAAGAAGATAAATGCATATTATTGCTTTGTTGTTTACCTAAATCTTTGGAAAGTATAATTGTTGCCATAAGTAGTGGTGGTGTAGAGCCAAAGATAGATAATCTCATTGCTACACTTCTTTCAGAAGAAATGAGAATATATTCCATGAATGTGGGCTCCCAAGATGCCTTTCATTTGCGAGGAAGGTCAAAAGAAAAAGGACCTAAATGGGATAAAGAGAGAGACAAGTCTAAAGGGCATTCTAAAACCCCCGAGAAGAGAATAGTAAAGTGTTGGAATTGTGGTAAGAGGGCATGTGAAGGAGTGCAAAAAAAAAGAAAAAGAGTTCAAATACTTCCACGAAAAAGTTCTTAGAAGATGGGGTTGTGCAAGAAGTTGGGTCCACAAAATGCTTAAAAAAGTGTTTTTCTTGATTTTTAGAATTTGTCACACTTTGACTGAAAATTTGAAGCACTTACACATTGAATCTTTAAAAAATTTAGTAATATGAAATTTAGTATTTTAAGTCTAGTTTCCTAGTATTGAATGTTTTCAAATACCTAGATCATAAAAATTAATTTTTAATAGGCATGTATAAAAGCCACTTTTTAAAAGTCAGTTTTTTAGGGTCGTACCATGCACGTGTACATACACCATAACTTGACCAAAATAAAAGTATTTTTCAAAATAATTTTGGGGAAAGATGTGTAACAACCTAAAGATTGATGAGGATATCATTTTATAAATTTTTTGAATTTTTTTATTATTAATTTTTTATTGGCCCTAATTGCTATTTTTGAAAACCAATGTGTATAGACACCATAATTTAACCTAAACTAATCATTTTTTATTTTTTTCATTGTGTAGAAAATTGTTTGAAGATTGATGTTGTATAAATTTTTTTACCAAAAAATTGGTAGATGAGAAATTATTAAAAACCTAAAAAAGCATTAGATTTCAAGTTTATGGACCAATTTGCTTAGAAATTAATTAAAAAATAGAAAACATAATCCAATAATAAAAAAATTACATATTTAGAAACTAGACATCTTGATCTATAATAGGTTTTAATTTCATAAACCAATTATGAAAAAAAAAAAAAACCATCAACTATTTTTCCAAAGTTAGTTATTTCTATTGACATTGCCTTAGTTTTTTAGTTGCACTTCAAAGGCTAAGGGTTGGGTTACCAAAAATTTCTTGAGCCTAAAACCAAATCAAAAAGTTTGTTGGGATTTCATTTTTTTTTAGAATGGGTACCCGCTTTAAATGGGTACTCATTTTAAATGGGTGCTTGTTTTAAAATAGAATGGGTACCCATTTAGTAACAAGATTCTGATGTAAGGCTCGGGATCCCATTGCTAAACGGGTGGCAATTTATTTCAAAATGGGTACTTATTCCTTTTGAAATTTATTTTGGTCAAAAATTCCCCTCTTCGTGGACCCAACTTCTTGCACTTACCTAGATGGTGATTTTAATGCTTTGTTTATTTTTGTTAAAATTACTAGTAATGATGCTTGGCTTATTGATTATGGTGTTTTAGTGTTGGACGGGTTAAACACCTTGATGATGTTTTACATATTTAAGGAATTGTGAGAAATTTACTTTCAGTATCCAAGTTGAATGATTTTGGAATGCATGTGACATTTGACAAGTCTAGTTGCAGGTTGGTAAGAGGGAGTTTGGTGATTGTAATATTTTAAATTGTCACCCTTGACAATATATCCCACTATGTTTCCCCCCCCTTTAAGTTATTGGACCTAATTGAGCACTTAATTTTCTAATTTATGCATTCCATAGCTCATTTTAAACATTTTCTAACAAATTACAAGCATAAAAAAAATTCTCTCATTTAATAATTTTCCCTCGACTCCTTAAAATCCAAAAATAGGCCTAGGAGACTAGCACCTATGGTGCCTATGTCCCCCTTATTTTGGCTTCAAATTCAAATATATTAGTGTCAGTATTTTATTATTTTAAATTAAAATATCTAAAGTGGACTCTAGGGATTTAATTTTTGAGAAATTAGAATAATAGCATATAAATACCTAGTTATTGCATCATTTGAAATAATCTAGGAAATTATTGGAGAAATTATTATCAAAAGCATTATCAAGCAAGTAAAGAGGAAAGATTAGAGGATTTATTGCATAAATTCAAGATCCAACGTCATGTCAAAATGTATGTGAGTGTGTTCATGTTTATGTTTTCATATTGTTTGTGAAGACTAATCCTTGTAGGTCTAAGAAATTCAAGCAAGCAAGATCTAAACCTTGAGGAGATGTGTATGACTTCAATCCTTCAAGGAATCCATTAAAGGGTGGCGAGTTGTAGTACTTTATGGATTCATCATTCCTTCATATCATTTATCTTTCTATTATTTACATTTTCATTGTGGAAGTGGAAACACTAACTAGAACATAGATTTTGGTACCCAAGATCTTTCTAGCTCTTCTAGGGTTTTTCACCTAAAAGGAGAAAAATGGGCCAAAATACAATGTTCACATTCAAAGATTAATGCAATATGAATGAAATATGTCTAAAAATAATAATTTAAATGCATAAAAATAATGAAAACTATTGATTATTGAATGGAAACTAAAGAAATTCAACTTGTTTGAAAACACATTATGTAATGCATAAACACCTAGAAATGGATGCAAATTGCAACTGAACATGACAAAAATGGAAGTGTGCACCTGGAATATAGATGGAGACTGAAAACAGATTTTGGAATGCTATTGATGCTGATTGTTAGACCTAGTGGGACTCATTCACCATTTTGGGAAAATCACTCCCAATTCTACAAAACTGTGTCGGAACTTGTTTCTGACAAAAGGGTATCTAAAAATGTAGAAAACTAAAAATTGACCTGGAAGTGGGACTCATTCATCACCCATGGTGAATGAGTCCACTTTTGAATTTTTGAATATTCAAAGGTGGAATTCGAAATGCTCGGTTTGCACTTTGATTCCCTACAGGTGTCCGCTTTCGAAACTTTGATTTCCAAACCTGAAAATGAGCTTTTGTTGATATTTTGACTTGTTGAATGAAGAGAAGACCTGAGAAACTTTGCAACTTGATCTTCAATGATTTCCAAGCTTCCAAGAGACCTAAATCTACAAACACACAAGGAAAGAAGGAGGAATGTTGAATGTTAAGGCATGGGGGTTTTCCTTAGTCAAACCCCTTTTAGGTAATTAAACCAAAATGATAAAAGAATGGAATGAAACATGCAATAATGAAGTTGATTACCTTTCCATGATTTTTGATCTTGAAATTCTGTAGCAAAACATGATGAATCTTCCCTTGAAGGTCTAAAAATTGAACTTGAGTGACTTGTAATGTTAAAACCCTAGCTGGCTTGAGAAGATAAATGATGAATGAGTTGTAAAATGAGTTGAGAGATGTAAATTAGGGATTATAAGGTTGTATTTATAGGGAATTCTCCTAATTTACTTGTAAATTGGATCCCTAAGGCCAACATATGAAAATAATAAACTTAAATTTCAATTTTTTCTGTTCAAAGGTAAAAATTGAGCCAAATGGGACCCATTTGCCACCCATGGTGAATGGGTCCCACCTAGATGGTAATGATTCACCGTGGATGGTGAATGGGTCCCACATGGGCCATTTTGACAACTAAGATACCAAGAGATAAGGAAATAAGGTTTAAATTGCAACTTTGTTGGGTATTTGATCAATTTAATCCTCAAGATGCATAATATGGGTTAATAGGGGTCTATTAGTGATGATTTAAAGGTCAATTAGGGCTTGTGACACAAAATTCAATGTGAAAGTGTGATTAAATACACTTTATGACACTAAAATGAGGTCCACATAACCTAGGAAGGCACAAGAACCAATGTGAATGTGCAAGACACATTACAACACTAGTTTAACATTAAGTTTAATTTAGAAACCTTCCAAAATGATGTGATAATGTTATTAAACACATTCTATAATGTTTAATTAGGGAGAAAATGGGTTTATTAAGTCTATAAAATCATGAAAGTATCTTACAACACTTTACAACACCTTTACAAGACATAGTTAAAAGCATGTTATTCAATTTTCAAGGATCCAAGACCTAGTGTGGATGCATAAAATGCCTCACAACACTTGAATCAAGGCCTCATTAAGTCTAATCTATCATGAATTATTCCCATGTCAAGCAATAGGTTCTTTTTTCTACGGTACACTAACATGGGGTTTAACCAAGGAAATCCCCTAAATGGCACAACCTTTCTTGTCTCTTTGAATGTGTAGGTTTCAAGTTTGAATAGGATTGAAGGAAGTTTGAAGATCCATTATTCATTGTTGCAATTGAAATCCTAATCTTGAAAACTCATGAAAACTCACTTACAAAAGTATTTGACTATGATCTAGTAGTGCAACAAGTGGGAAATAGAAGCTCAGAGTTGACACTAGAGGACTATGAAAATAGATTTGAATTTTCCCTACAAAGATAGTAGTGCTTGGGGTGCCTATGTCCTACCTTTTTCAGCTCTAGATTTGAATCATAGGTGCATAGTATCTTGCTTAGTCCATTTCTACAATTTGTTTCTATCTGTGATTTCTCAGATCTTTTGTATTTGCATTAGAATAGTAATTTACATCATTAGGTCAATTGAATCATTGCATTTCATTCTTAGGAAAGTTTCAGATTTGGTTAAGGGCTAGTTGACTCACCTATTAGGCTATAAGCAAATCATATACCTTGTCCAAATACAATCAAACCCCCACATTAACATACACATCACATATTCCACAATGAAATCAAGGGAAAGGTTTTCAAACCCTAGGAGGTAAAACTCTAAGGTTCCCTTTCCCTACATTTCATTTTGGTGAACATTACATGTTAACATTATATACCTTCTGGAATTTGAAGCAATTGATCCTAGATCTAGGTTTTTCATTGCATTATTTTGCATATTTTATTTTTGTTAACACTACTAGTAATGATTCTTGGCTTATTGATTCAGGTTGCTCCTACCATATGAATTCTCACAAGGAGTGGTTTATTTCATATTCAACTTATAATTAAAGAGAAGTTTTCCTTGGTGATAACAACACAAAGAAGATTGTTGGTAAGGGAAAGGTCAAGTTATGTTTACATGATGGAAGGGTTAAAATCCTTGATGATGTTTTACATATTTCAAGAATTGCGAGAAATTTACTTTTAGTATCCAAGTTGAATGATTTTGGAATGCATGTGACATTTGACAATTCTAGTTGCAACTTGGTAAGAGGGAGTTTGGTGATTGTAGTATTTTAAATTGTCACCCTTCATAATTTCCCACTATGTTTTTCTTCCCTTAAAGTTATTGGACCTAATTGAGCACTTAATTTTCTAAATTATGCATTCCATAGCTCATTTTAAACATTTTCTAACAAATTGCAAGCATAAAACAAATACTCTCATTTAATACTTTGCAACTTCTTAAACTCTAGAAAATAGGCCTAGGAGACTAGCACCTAGGGTGCCTATGTCCCCTATTTTGGATTCAAATTCAAATATATTAGTTTCAATATTTTATTATTTTAAATTCAAATATCTAAAGTCGGCTATTGGGATTTAATTTTTGAGAAGTTAGAATAATAGCATATAAAAACCTAGTTATTGCATCATTTGAAATCATCTAGGAAATTATTGGAGAAATTATTATCAAGAGCATTATCAAGCAAGTCAAGAGCAACCATTAGAGGATTTATTACAGAAATTGAAGATCCAATATCATGTCAAAATGTATGTGAGTGTGTTCATGTTTATGTTTTCACATTTTTTGTGAAGACTAATCCTTGTAGGTCTCCAAGCAATTCAAGCAAGCAAGATCTAAGACTTGAGAAGATGTGTATGACTTTAGTCCTTCAAGGAAGCCATTAAAGGGTGGTGAGTTGCAACAATTTATGGATTCATCATTCCTTCATATCATTTATCTTTCTATTATTTACATTTCCATTGTGGAAGTGGAGACACTAACACGGTGATTGACCAAGACAAGCCCCTAAATGGCACAACCCTTCTCGTGTCTTTCAATGTGTAGGTTTCTAGTCTAAATAGGATTGGAGGGAGTTTGAAGATCCATTATTCAATGTTGCAATTGAAACCCTAACCTTGAAAACTCACAAAAACTCACAAAATTATCTGACTATGATCCAGTAGTGTGACAAATGAGAAATAGAAGCTCAGATCCAACACTAGAGGATCTTGAAAATAGATCTAAATTTTCCCTACAAAGATAGTGGTGCTTGGGGTGCCTATCACTTGCCTTTTCAGCTCTATATTTGAATCATAGGTTCACAATATCTTTCTTATTCCATTTCTATAGTTTGTTTCTATATGCGATTTCTCAGATCTTTTGTATTTGCATTAGAATGATTATTTACATCATTAGGTCAATTGAATCATTACATTTCATTCTTAGGAAAGTTTTATATTTGGTTAAGGGCTAGTTAACTCACTTATTAGGCTATAAGTCAATCATATACCTTGTCCAAATACAATCAAACAACCACATTAACATACACATAACATATTCTATAATGAAATCAAGGAAAAGGTGTTCAAACCATAGGAGGTAAATCTATAAGGTTCCCTTTCCCTAAGTTTCATTTTGGTGAACATGGAATGTTAACATTACATACCTTCTAAAACCTAAAGCAATTGATCCTAGATCTAGGTTTTACATTGCATTATTTTGCATAGTTCATTTAGGGATTCATTTTTGCATCATAAAAGGCATAAAATTTCAAAAAATTATGTGTCATATTGCATCTTAGGTTGCAATAGGGTTAGTTTCAATCATCTTAGGTCAAATATACATTCAAATTGCATTCATAAATATGCATTAGGTCATTTAAATTTGAAATTGAAATTATGAAATTACTTATTGGATGCATTTAGGTATCTTGCACATAGCTAAAAAGTGAAAAAAATTATTATTTTCTTTGAAAAGCGTAAAGAGCATCATCATTTTCAAATTTAACATATTAGAATCAGTTAATTTTTGCATCTTAGATCTAAAAATTTCATTTACAACTATCATTTATTGTTTAAACATTTTAAACATTGTTGCATACTTGCATTTTGAGTTACATATCATAAATTGGCTAAATTTTGGAAAAATATTCATTGTTCTCCTCTTTTATTATTTTTCATTGATCCTTCTCCCACTATCTCTCCTATTTGTGAGGTTAGCTTGGTGAAAGAGAGTATGATCATTAAAAATAATGGAAATCATGTTTATTATTCTCCCGATATCTCACCTACTTGGGAAGAAGGTAACTTGGTGTTAAAACATCCAATCATTGAGCATCATGAGAATCTTGTTTGTTTCTCTCCCCCTACCTCTTCTACTTGGGAAGATATTATTTTACAAGTGGATGAAATCATTGATACATTAATTTCAAAATATAATAAGATGGATTGCATAGATGAAGATGATAAGGTGGCATTAGACCCCCCCCTTGATAGAAAATATTCAAAAAGTAGTCAACTCCATTGAGGTTATGAACACACAATTGGATATTAGATCTCCTTTAATTATTGGACCTTCTAAAACCCCTTTAATTATTGGACCTACTAAGAATCCTTTAATTATTGGACCTCCTAAAATTCCTCTAATTATTGGACCTCCTAAGTCACCTCTCATTATAGGATCTCCTAAACCTCCTGGACATATGTTAAACTTTGCTAAACAACTCACTGGTAAACATGTGTTGAATCAACTAAGTTATCACATAGTTGCTCACACATATAACACTAGAAATAACAAGCAACCAAAAAAAACACCTACATCCATCCCATTGGCTCAACCATATCTCCCACTTGTACCTAACATTCCTTAGCATAGTGGTAAGGAGTATGATCTTGTGGAACAACTTCGTGCTACTCCAACTAATATTTCTTTGTGGGATCTAATTCAAACATCACCTATTTTCAACGCATACTTAAAAATTATTTGCAAAAAGTTATTGTCCCTCTTGGTGCGCAACCAAATGATGTAGAAAATTTACTTGATGGTATGAATTTGGTCAATGTGGATATTGTCTTTCATGAAAATGAGTTACTCCCTTTGGAGACACAAAAAAAAAAATGATGCTTTGATGATAACAAAAAGTATTAACAAGGTTGGGATTAGGCATACCCTTATCAACAATGGTTTGGGGCTTAATGTTTGCAGCGTAAATCTTTTGGATATAATTGGAGTAGATGAGACTAAAATTCAACAATATTCTTTATCTATTTGTGGTTTTGACAACATGGAAAGACAATTGCTTGGTGTGATATTGTTACATGTTAAAGCTGGCAAGGTTGTGTTGCAAACTCCCGTCCATGTCATTCCCCATAATCTTTCATATAATCTTCTTTTGGGTAGACCATATATTCATGAGATGAAAGGAGTGCCTTCAATGCTTCATTATTTAATGAAGTACACATACACTAATAAGGTTTACACAATAAAATCCAATCCTATATCTGAAAATTGTTTACAAACTAAAATAGGAATAGAGAGTCCTTTTAGAACATTGATACCAACTTCAAAGTGGAACCTTTACAAGTTGAATACAAAGATAAGTTCCTTTCATGTATAACTAAGCTATAGATGATGATTGGTGATCATTAGATTTCACACCTACATTCATGGGGGAATACAAGATTACACAATCAAAATTAGAAAAAGAAAAAGAAGCCGCAATGATATCAACACAATCAATCACTAAATCATCAAAAAAATCCACAACTTCTAGCAAAGAGGAAAACACAAATTACACATCTACTTATGATGAAACTGATTATGAGAAATCACCTCCCTCAAAAGAAATAAAATCCATTTATGGGAGAGGCTATCAACTTTTGAAACAATTTGGCTATAATGGAAAACTATGTGGTGTAAAAGAACAAGGTATTTGTGTTCTTGTAGAGCTCAACATGCAAGAAAGAACAAAAGGTCTTGGCTATTGTCCTTCAAAAACAATGAAAAAATAAAAAAGACCTTTACTTAATCATACAAATTTCTCTTAAGAAAAATAGCATTAGTTGTTGCTCCTTCCCATGTGGTAGTTGTAGTATCATAACATACTCACTACCATGCATGGGGATATAAACTAGGCTTTAAGCAATCATATTTCATTTTGCAAGGAGCAACACATCATCATTCATTTTTGGGCTCATCTTTGTCTCAAAACTTGGAGGGCAAGGTGTTAGGTAGCCTTGTACTAGGTGCATTCCTTCTGTTGGAAAGACAAGGGAAGGAAACTAAGAGGGGGGGTGAATCAGTTGTCACATAATTTAAAACTTATTCAACTTATCAACATTATTCTGTGATCTAATTAATAACCATGAAAGCATAAATCATCAACACATCAAAAACACACATAACACCAAGTTTTTTACGTGGAAACCCTATTAGGGGAAAGACCATGGTGGAGGTCATTCCACAAGATTATACCCTGTTAAAACTATAATGAAATGAAATATGGGGAATGCACATGCATTCAAGCACATTGCCTAGAGCTCACTGCTCAATTACAATAGGCTAACCACCCAAAGGAAGACACACTGTCTTACACAAAGAATCAGATTACATCTATAGGGAATTGAACTGATAGAATAACATCTACTAATCCCTGATCACAGTTGCTGTTAGGCACATGAACACTTCTTTACTCTTCTTCACTCTTCTTCACACTCTACTCTGCCTTCGAATGATTTAGATCAATATTCACACATATACACATAGAAGAACACTCTGGCATCCACTTGCACACTTCAATTCAAATAAATAATCACTCTTATATATCCACAACAAGAAATTTCATCCCTTCATGTCGGCTTCAACAAAATAATAGAATGAATATAAACTGTTGGCCCAAAACATTAAATATTATTAATGCGAGTCAACAAAGGTCGGCCAAAACTTAGTGAAGACACAAATCAACATCTCCAATGTGAAAAAACTTCAATTAATTACTACTCAAAGATCCACAACATGCTACAACCACCATGTCGGCCAAGAACAAGAAAAACATGAACATGCAAGAGAAAATCACCAATCACAAGCACAATGATCAATGCCGACATGCAACAAAGATAAAGCACAATCTAGAAGCATCCACAAACATTAAGAATCACTAGAGAAGAATATGCATCAATTGAACTAATTGAAATCACAACATCATCAATCATGAACACAAACTGAAGCAACAAAAAAACTATCAGAATGAAAATCTTCATAACTCAATCAAATATTCATGCAGATCTCTAAAACTTGACATGGATAAACTAGATACACTTAGCAACAAACCCTTTATTCCACAACCTCTTATCATCAATGTACAAAAATTACCGGCATACTAAACTTCACTTCACCACTAACAACATGCAACTCATCTCATTACAATTTTCTCAATATCCTCGACATATACAACTTCTAATGAATTAATGCTAATAGTGTTGACATCAATGAAAACCACAATATACAACAATTTCCTCCTTTAGAATTGATGGAAACACATGATGTGAAAAACACCATCAATGTAGCTAACTCTTGACACTTACATCCCCTTAGATTCTGACTCATTTTCTCCTCAATTCTTTCACATGATCTTTTCCAAAAACTTTTTCACATGGTCTTCTCCCCCTTCAACATCAATGATAAAGATTTCTTATATACAAGCTTTGAACCACATATCTGAGCATCTGAACATTTGACTACTCCCCCTAAGTAGCAGCCACCACAACATCAATCCAAATCAAGATATTACTTTGAAATGCACATACTGATGCAATGCAATGCATCCTTAGTTATGATTAGGAGGGGTAATCAACCCTAACTTCCCTCTAAGATAATCAAAAGTATACTTAGGAAATGGCTTGGTAAAGATGTCTGCAATCTGCTCCTTAGTATGAACATACTCCAGTATGAATTCCATTTCACTCGCCTTTTCTCTCAAAAAGTGAAACTTAATAGATATATGCTTTGTCTTTGAATGTAGCACCAGATTCTTAGATATGTTAATAACACTTTAATTATCACAAAATATAGAAATAGGCTCATTATACACAACTCCGATATCCTTCAACATTTGTTTCATCCACATGACTTTGAGTACAATTGTTAGTATCAACAATGTATTCGACTTCTGTAGTAGATAAGGAAATGACATTTTGCTTCATTCTTAATCATGAAATCAGCTTCTTACCCAAGAAAAATGCTCCATCACTAGTACTTTTCCTGTCATTTACATCTCCTTCCCAATCAGCATTAGTAAAGGAACTCAAAGTAAGATCATCATCGCTAGGATACCATAGGCCAAAGTCAACTATCCCCTTCAAGTATCTAAAAAATTCTCTTCACAATAGTCACCTGAGATTCCTTCAGATTAGCTTGAAATATTGCAACAATAAATACAACACTCATGAAATCAGGCCTAGTTTGATTTAAATACAACAATCTACCAATCATTGATTTGTATCTAGTCTGATTTTCCTTCAGAGAATCATCTTCTATTGTCAACTTGCATTTGTTCGTCATGGGTGTACCGACTGGCTTTGAATCTTTCATACCGAACTTCTTCAACAATTCCTTCACATACTTGGAATAAGATATAAAAATCCCTTTATCTAATTGAGTAATTTCAATCCCAAAAAGAATTTCATCTCACCAATCATTGACATTTCAAATTCACTCTTCATCTCATTAGCAAAATTCATGCACAAACCATCATCTCCTTCAAAAATGATATCATCAACAAAGACTTCAACAATCAAATCTTTATCATCATTCTTAAAATATAGATTACTATTAGTAGTACCTTTGTTAAATCCAAGCTTCAGCAAATATTTTTCCAATTTTGCATACCAAGATCTAGGGGCTTGCTTGAGTCCATACAATTCTTTCTTCAACCGACACACCATATCTTCCTTATCAGTCAACTAGAATCCACTAGGTTGCTCAAAATACACTTCTTCCAATTTTCCATTCAGAAAAGTTGACTTGACATCCATTTGATAAAATTTGTAGTTCTTGTGAGCAGCATAGGCAAAAAATAATCTTATAGCTTCAATTCTAGTAGCAGGGGCAAAGGTCTCTTCAAAATAAATTCCTTCCATCTGTGAATATCCTTTGCATACCAGTCTTGCTTTGTTTCTAACCACTTCTCCTTGCTCATTCAGTTTGTTCCTAAAGACCCATTTAGTTCCAATGACATTCTTATCCTTAGGTATGGAAAAAATAATCCATGTATCATTCTTCTCAATCTGTTTTAGTTCCTCTTTCATTGCTTCAACCCAATGTTCATCTTTACATGCTTCATTCACACTAGTAGGCTCAGCCTTTGAAATCAAGCAATATTCTTCTGCAATCTTTCTCCTAGTCTGGACACCTTTGTTCTTATCACCTATAATCTGATCTTCTGAATGATTCAATCTAACATACCTTGGAGTCTTCTTAGATTTTTCTTCAACTTCAAGCTCTTGTGTTCTCTCTTCTGCAGTTTCACTAGTTTCTTCTTCCTGATGACCTTCTTGATTCACCAGAATGATATGCACTTTATTTGTATTCTGAACTTGCATTCCCTTGTTTGTATTGACATTCTGATCATTAGAATCATATCCACAGGTTCTAGATGGTGTACCTAAGTCGTCATCAACCTTTAAATTTTCACTTTCAACCATTTTCCTTAATCTTTTATTGTAACACCAATAGCCCTTGCTATTAGTAGAATAACCCAGAAAGATACATTCATCACTCCTAGCATCAAACTTTCCCATGTCTTCATCTCTCTTGATACAACACTTTCTTTCAAATATCTTGAAGTATTTAATAGTAGGTTTTTGACCAGTCCATAGCTCAAAAGGGGTCTTACCAATATCACCTTTGATTTGTACCTAGTTGAGTGTGTACACAAAATTACTCATAGCTTCTCTCCAATATATATGAGGGACATTTCCTTCCAGCATCATAGTTCTAGCAACATCTTCAATTGTTCTGTTCTTGCTTTCCACAACTCCATTTTTTTGATGGGTTCACTGTGCAGATAATTGTCTCTTTGTTCCATGTTCTTCAAAAAAAGAATTAAATTCACTGGAAATGAATTCACCAGCTCTATTTGATCTCAGACATTTAATCTTCAGATCTGTCTCTATCTCAACCATAGCCTTAAAGGTCTTGAAATTTTCCAGTACTTCAGATTTCTCCCTTAAGAAGGTAACCCACACCATTCTTGAATAATCATCAATGAGTAACATAAAACACCTGTAACCTTGTAAAATTCTAACCTTAGAGGGACCACACAGATCAATATGCACAAGTTCCAACAATTCATTTGAACAATGTTGTTTGCTTCAAAATGAAATTCTAGTTTTCTTTCCTAACTGAAATTCCTTGCATATGGCATTAGTAGGTTTCACCAACTTAGGTAGATCTCCCACAACCTTAGTAGAACTTATCTTGAAAATATTATCAAAGTTAACATGACACATTCTCCTATGCCATAACCAACTTTCATCAACTTGACCAATCAAACAACTTTTACTAGAAGAACTCAAGTGAAAGATATTACCTTTTGTTTTTGTACCTGATGTAATTACATTTTCGAAACTCAGTATTCTGCACTTTCCATCCTTGAACTGAAGATTGTATTCTTTATCAACCATCTGACCAACACTTAAAAGATTATTCTTTAAGCCTTCCACATACATGACATCATCAATATTATGCATACCATCAAGAGAAATGCATCCTCTGTCACAGATCACACCAGCTATATTATCACCAAATCTCACAACACCACCATCATATTTTTCCAAGCTCACACAATTACTTTTATCTCCTATCATATGATGTGAACAACCACTGTCAATCACCCATTCATCTTTTTCTTCAACTTGAGCAGCTAGGGATTTCTCCACATTTGTACAACTAGTAGATTCAATAGATGCATGATTATTTTCCTTGATAGCAATAAATAACCATTCATCATCACTTCTATTTCCTTTATCAGATTCATCATCTGTCACACCTTCATCAACAACATAGTAACACTTCTTTTGAGATCTAGGATTGTTATGTCTTGGTTTAGGTTCTCTTTCCATACACCTTGATGCAAAATGACCTATCTTATTGCAAGAAAAACATTTAAGAGGAAATTTTCCTTCATACTTAACTTTTCCTCTTAGTACTCTTTTGAAAATAAGTGCTTCTAGCTTTTCTAGCTCCCTTTCTTCTTCTTCAATATGTCAGATTTCATGCTCATACTAAAATGTCTTTCTAGATGAACTCTCACTAGGATCATATCTGTGTCTATCTCTTCCAGAAGTAGTAGCCTTAAATGTAGATTCAGCCTTAGGAAGGGCATCACCAAATTCACTCAACTCAAAAGAAATAAGCTTACTAACCAACATGTCTCTGGTTACATTTGTTGCAGTCTAGAGCTCTTCAATAGCACTAGCTTTGACTTTGTAATAATTAGGAAAGGATCTAAGCACTTTAGCAACAATCTTTGATTCATCTATTTATCCACCAACACATCTGATACCACACACAAGTTCATTCACTCTTTGCATAAAAATAGTAATGTTCTCATCATCACCCATTCTCAACTTTTCATATTTTCCTTTCAGATTCTTCAACTTAGAAATATTCACATTATTATCACCTTCATACAAGGTTTCCAAATTTTTCCAGATCTCATAAGCAGTCTTTAGATCCATAACATTTGTCATCTCAAAATCAGTCAAGGAACTCAACAATGCTTCCTTAGCCTTGATATTATACTCAACATCTCTAATCTTAGTAGTAGTAGTAGGACCATTATGAGGAATAACATACCTATTACTTGTAATGCTCTAGTAGGGTTCACCAATGCATCTCAAATGACACTCCATTCGAGTTTTCCACAGAGAATAATTTGTTCCATCAAATCTCTGACTATCCTTCTTGTAAGTCGCCATCCTGGATTACCTCAAGTTGTTAAACTTCTTCCAAGGAACTTGCTCTGATACCAATTTTTGGCAACACAAGGGAAGACAACTGATCTAGGGGGGTGAATCAATTGTCATAGAATTTAAAACTTATTCAACTTATCAACATTATTCTCTAATTTGATTAATAACCATGAAAGCATAAATCATCAACACATCAGAAACACACATAACACCAAGATTTTTATGTGGAAACCCTGTTAGGGGAAAAACCATCGTGGAGGTCATTCCACAAGATTATACCTTTTTAAAAGTATAATGAAATGAAATATGGGGAATGCACATACATTTAGGCACACTGCCTAGAGCTCATTGCTCAATTACAACAGGCTAATCGCCTAAAGGAAGACACACTGTCTTACAGAAAGAATCAAATTACATCCACAAGGATTTGAACTAATAGAATAGCATCTGATAATGTCTGATCATAGTTCTGGTTAAGCACATGAACACTTCTTTAATCTTCTTCACTCTTCTTCACACTTTGCTTTGCCTTTGAATGATTTAGATCAATATTCACACATATACACATAAAAACACACTCTGGCATCCACTCGCATACTTGAATTCAAATAAACAATCACTCTTCTATATCCGTAACAAGAAATTTCATCCCTTCATGTCAGCTTCAACAAAATAATAGAATGAATATAAATTTTTGGCCCAAAACATTAAATATTATTAATGAGAATTAACCAAGGTCAACCAAAACTTAGTGAAGACCCAAATCAACATCTCCAATGTGAAAAACTTCAATTAATTACTCCTTGTAGATCCAAAAAATCATACAACCACCATGTCGGCCAAGAATAAGAAAAACATGAACACACAAGAGAAAATTGCCAATCATGAGCACAACGATCAATGCAGATGTGAAACAAAGATATAACATGATTTAGAAGCATATAAAAACATCACAAATCACCAGAGAAGCATCTGCATCAACTGAACTAATTGAAATCACAACATCTTCAATCAACAACACAAACTGAAGCAACAAAGAAGCTATCAAAATGAAAATCTTCATAACTCGATCAAATCTTCACGCGGATCTTTGAAACTTGACATGGATAAACTAGCTACACTCAGCAACACACCCTTTAGTCCACAACCTCTGATCATCAATGTACAAAACTTACTGACATACTGAACTTCACTTCACAACTAACAACCTGCAACTCATCTCATTATAATTTTCTCAATATCCTCGATATATGCAACTTCTAATGAATTATTGCTAATAGTGTTGACATCAATGCCAACCACATATTAGAAACACAACCAAAATATCCAACACCTTATAGCAAGGGATCCCTCTCTATCTCCTTAAAATGTTAGTGTAGCAAGTACACTAACATTTAAGGGGGGGCATATGGTCCCTCTCTTATTATTTGTACAAGAAATGGCCCATTTTTAGTGATGATAATATACATCTCTTAGAAAGTGTGACCTTATAAATGGAAGTGTCACCTTCTTAATCTATGTTGTGTCTCCTTTGTGGTGAGATTGGGCTTGATATCCTCTAAGTGTGTGACTTTTCTTGGCATATGATGTTCCCCTTTATGGTAATACTATGGCTAGTATTCCGTAAGGTGTGATCTTTTTATTCCCTGACTTGTCCTCTCTTACTGGTGATGTCATGTGTGATATTCCCTAAGGTGTGACTCTTCATGTATTGAGAAATTGATGCCCCTTTGTCATTTTGTAAATAACCTTTTGTGGTGGTGTTGTTTATAACACCCCTTGAGGTTTCTAGACTTGTCTTATGCACCTTCTTAGGCGAGTTTATGCACCTTCATAGGTGAGTTTGTCATTTTTATGCCTTTGTAGGAGATTTTTTCGTCTATGCACCTTCGTAGGAAAGGTTTTTTTATGCCTTTGTAACCAAGTTTATGCGCCCCCAAGGTGAGGTTTTCGAAAGATAGTTCATGGCTTCAACATAATAGAGCTTATTGGGTCATGAACTTGAGCACCCCTTTTAACATGGCTGATTAACATAACAAAAATTTCTTTACAATAGAGCTATGCATTTCATGAATGTCTAGCATAACATAGTTTGATAGTCTTGTGGAATCTATCACATTAACATGGCCACCAAGCATAACACACCTTGCTTGATAGTAGAGCTATGTGTTTCATGAGTTCCTATGATAATGCAACTTTCTAGCCTTGTGGAACCTGCCACATTAACATGGTCACAAAACCTAACACACCTTACTTGATAGTAGAGATATTTGTTTCATGTGTGTCTAGCATAATGTAGCTTTCTAGCCTTGTGGAACCCATCATATTGTATGGACACCTAGAATAATGCAACTTTCTAGAAAGTAGATCCATGTGGCTCATGAGTGATTTGACATAATGTAGCTTGCTAGTCCTCATTGGAGCGTTCCTTAACTAACATTCATTCAATGGATGATGTTTGGTATTTGAGACAATTTAAGACTGGGGTCTTTTTACCTTACTAGAATCCTTTTAGTACTAACCTTTTGTTTGTGTTTGCATATGTTTTCTTATGTTCATATCATGTTATGTTCATATTATGTTGTGTCATATATTTTCTAGTGTATTATGTCAATTGTTCTTGTCATGTATGTTTGTGTATGTTATCTTGTTGCATTTCATACATGTGTGTTCATTTGTGCTTATGTTGGGTTGTCATGGTATCTTAGTGTAACTGAGGGTAATTTCTTTTTAGGTTTGATTAGGAGTGTTAGCAATAAATCAATAAAGACAATGAAACCCAAAGATCTATCGAGTACAAAGGAAATTAAACAATAGAACAATTATACATGTAAATCGCATTTTCCATGATTCACCTTGATAGTACCTTCTTACTTGCTGGTTGACATGTTGCCCT
This sequence comes from Sequoia sempervirens, assembly GCA_007258455.2. Classification (NCBI taxonomy): domain Eukaryota; kingdom Viridiplantae; phylum Streptophyta; class Pinopsida; order Cupressales; family Cupressaceae; genus Sequoia; species Sequoia sempervirens. Next base: position 78,896,762 of record VDFB02270651.1, read on the forward strand.
CAGATTCATTGTGCGAGCAAGCCTTGACGAAGTCCTACACCAAGCTTTGAAGGATTTGATAAATGCCTAAATGCCTATGACTATGACAATACAATTGAAATGCCTATGTTTAAATATGCCAAGACTAAATGAAATAAGATGACAAATGCTGCAATGTCTATAAAATCTATGTGCGTCTAATGTCTAAAATATTGCCTAATGCCAAAAAATGAGAGGAAAATGGCTTTTTATAGAAAATGCCATTTTGAACGGATGGAAGAGATGAGAGATTGAGAAAATGCCCTAGAATCAATGGTTAAGATTCAAAATGGCAACTCTCAATGAGGGTTAGGGAAAAATGCCCACATGTGTGAATAATATTTAATTAAATAAATTAAATCAAGAATAAATGTGATAGTTGAGATGAAATTAGCAAAAATCAGAAGATAAGAAGATGGGATTTTAGAAAATCAGTAATTTTAGAAACTACTTGATTTGTAGAAGAATATTTCCATTTTGAATTAAATTAATTCAAAATATGAATTTTGTGAGATAATGAGTAATTGATTTTTGAAATTAATTACTAAAAGAAGAATCAGTTAACTATGTGAGACATTTTTAAATAAATTGTTTTATTTAAAAATAAAGAAGTGTCACATACAACAATTAAATAATTAAAATAATTATTTAATTTAGAAGAAGTGGTTAATTAATTAAATAAATTAGCAAATCTATTTAATTGAAAGAGAGGATTTAGGAATTAGTGACATATTGAATAAATATATTAAAATATATTTATTTGATAATCATGAGGACATTAATGACAAAGATTAATTAAATAAAATGAGAACTTTATTTAATTATGAGCTGACTTTAGATAATTAGTGACGCATTAAATAAATATGATTTATTCATTTAATAATCAGGAAGAATAGAAGACCTTGAATTAATTAAATAATTGTGAATTATTTAATTAATAGTTGAAGATGGGTTAGGAACATAATTAAAGTGTCATAATTATGCAAAGACAAAAGGTGGTAAAATAGTGCTCGCAGGCCTAGGTCATTTTTAGGTGTCTACATTTGCCCCTCTTTGTCATAATGCCGCTTGTCACATTGTGACAAAGAAGATAAGTCAAAAATATGCCCCAGTGCAAAAGAAGATGAGGAAGAATGACGAGGAGGGTTACAATATGCCTCCTCGAGAGGACAGATAGGTTCCAAGAACACGGGTGTTCTCTCAAAATTGATGATAAGACTAGAATATGAAGAGACAAAGAAATGTTAGTGCAAAAGATATGGATGATGAGATGGATGCAATGCCTATATGAGACGGGCGAGAGAATATGAAATGACTAAAGGAGATGCATGTTAGTTTCTAGAACAAATCCTTCAAAACATTGCCATAGGACTTTAATATTTATTGCTCTTAACCATCATTGGGCGGTAAAATGACACAAATGGACAAAAAACACCATGATACGATGTAGACCAAGGTGTGCAAGGTCATCCATTTGAAAAACAGACAGTCATAGACAAGGAATGTCCTAGCTCATACTAAGGGTGAAGTTGCCCAAGTCTTTTTGTCAAGACAATCCACAGACAACAGTCAAAGAAAATAAAATAGGCCAGGAGACGTCATCGCACCTCTAAATCCTTCATGGGACATCCTCGAGGTAGCTAGTAACATGACCAAAAAGACAAGACCATAGAAATATAAGACAAAATAGCCAAGATAGTCAAAAGATAAGACAAGATAGACCAGAAAAATTAACCATTTTATTTTGTTTGCCAATGTTTGTTTGCCAAAGATTGATTTCTTGTCGATTTGACAGTTTGGATAGTTTAAGGGTTTTTCCAATTTGACGGTGTTGATAGTTTGATGGGTCCTATTGTCAGGAATGACACATCCTGAAAAGGAAAAGGACATTTTGATGAGGTCTAACTCCAAGAAGGACACATCTTGAAGAGGGCCAAAGAGTGACGAGATTGACATTGTTTTGATTAATATGTTTTGGAAAGTTGACTTATGTTGACTGTAAGATTGATTGGACTATGTTGTCTATTTTGACCAATTTTGACATTGACGTTTCAAATGACTGTCTTATGTCTGAGTTTGACTATGTCTAACTTATTTGACCAATGTGACGATTGTGACAAATGCCATGATTTTATTTGGACCAACCTAAAAGGACCGACCTAATGTCTCGGGGACTCATTGATTGATGGCCTTGCCTACGTAGCAAATGCATAGAGACAACGTAGTTCGACAATGACATGGACTGACTGACATGACTGACTTTGACTCCATTTTTAGGATTTTGACATTGATTTGGATGGTTTTGTGTTTTTCTTTAGGATGTTTTATGATTTTTAGGTCTTTCTTCAGGGCATTTTATGATGTTTTTTTCTTTCTTTAGGACATTTTATGATGTTTTTGTCTTTTTTAGGACATTTTATGATTTTTTTGTCTTTTTTCAAGACTTTTTGCCATGTTTTGTCTTTTTGTGATTTTATGATTTTTTTGGATTTTGACATTTAAGAGGACCGTGACAAATGCATATGACTGATGCCTACACATGAGAATCCAAGGACAAACATGATTGTGCCCCTAGTCAAGCTGAATACCAATTGACATGTGATGAAAACGTTGTTTGACGTGGGAAGGACGCATCCCGAAACAACGTGAGGATGATGACGATAATGTGACGAAAGTATGGAGGCCTACAGCCAGGCCAGGAATGCAGTCAAGTAAAATTTTGGATAATGTACTTGTATGGATTAGACTTGTTGCATTTGGAATGACTTGGTTAGGACTAGATGGGATGATGATTATCCTTAGACCGTTTGACAAGGGAAAGCCAAGATAGGTGATAGACATGAAAGGACAAAAGGTGGGCTTGGTAAAGGATGGGAGACATGAGACTAAGGGAATTGTCATATGATATTCAAGGACTATGTCGCATAAGGATAATGAGGTTATGAAAGTAATGACATGACATTTCACGGATAATGTATGACCAAAGGATAGGCATGCCAAAAGTTTTCCCAAAGCATGATTTATGTGTGCCTGTTTTATGTCAAGACCAAGGTAGGTGGGAAAATGTATGAAAATGATATGAATGAAATGGTCAGATGTCAATGTCATGAGGAAAGCATGGGAAATGAGACGACTTGCCCCCAAGTGTAAAAGTCTACATAGATGATTTATTTTACACATGACGCCTGTTTGCCAGGTTTTCATCATGGTACTTATCCAGGGCGCCTGTTTTCCAGGTTTTCACCATTGGATGAATTTTTTCTCTTTACTATTTTCTTGACTTTTTTATTTTTTTGGTGTCACCAAGACGCCTGTTTGCCAGGTTTTCATCAGGGTGACGATTTTTTTACATTTTTCAATTTTTTTTGTTTTTTGTATTTATGATTTTGTGGATAGCCTGGTTGCTTTAGATGACCACTGACTGTTCCGAATCCACTAATAGTGTCGATGTAGAGACTAGTTCCATGATATGCCAATAATGACCTTGCTAAAGGAGTTGTCTTGTCAGGATCGTAGCACTTGTATACAACTGATCGATGCCATTGTGATCCTTTCTGATACTAGAGTTGCCTTATCAAAACACGCACATCGCAATAGAGTGCCATGAGAGTCCTTGTGGTAAAGAGTTGCTGCCATGATGTGACGGATTTGTGACGTGGGATTTTTGGACTTTAGGTGAGATGTAGGATTCTGACAGATGATGGTAGATGTGGAAAGGTTGTTTGGACATTTGGATGAATCACCTTTTATTCTCCAAACTTGGTATGGTGTATGACGGATTTTGGAGGGATGGTGTTTGTAACCAACACTTTTATATGCCTTGATTGATGACCATTTTGAAGGAGGTGGACATGTGTTATATGTGGGAGTCCTCTTGTCTTGTGGCTCCACATTGTGATTGACTTTTGTATTTGATTTGGCGTCTTTGTTTGATCCATCTTTCTTTGGGATCCATTTTAATTTCATTTGTCCACTTGTCCTTTTGGTTGATTCAATGGCCTTTGACATTTGATTTTGATCTTTTGATTTGTATGAATTTTGTCTTTGTTGGTTCCAAAGAGAAGGTTTATTTATGATGGAATGACGGTTCATGGTGTGGGTGGAGGGGGTGTTGGCAACAATCTTATGACAAGGATTTCTCATAGACTCCATTTTGACATTTGTATCTGACAAAGTTGCCCCCAATATTGAGGAGGTACCACTGACATCGTTTGATTTGTTGTCTGAGGAATAGCCAAGACCTTGATGTCTGTAATTTCCCTGAATTTGTATTGGTTCTAGAATGCCTTGCTCATGTATGCCTAGTCCTTTTCCTTGATATTGCATGCTTTGACATATTATATTTGTGATGGGGTATTTATTGTTTTGAAAGCAAGATGCTAACCCATCATGATGTCTATGGACACTGTCACTTGTAATATTTTCGTCTGCAAGAAAGCCTGCTCTGACAAAGATAGATGACCCTAGTTGATAAAGTGTCTTAGCTTCATTGTCATATTGGACATATTCCTGACTGATATCTTTGGTCTGATCGTGTGACATGTCAGGTTCAGATGATTCTGTTGTTGCTTCCAAGGCAATGTCGAAGCCATCATTATGTTTAGTGTCATAGAGTCCAATGATTTTAGCTATAACTTGATCATATGCAAGCATGTCCCTAGTGGGAGATTCTTGTTCTGGAGGAATATCGTCTATGTGTCCCCTGGAGGCAAGCGTCTCATTGTGGGAAGTGTCAATAGTCGAGACTTGTATAGGGTCGTCAAGTGTTTGATCATAAATGGTGTAAAGGTCAAGGAGTGGATCATTTTGGATTTCTTGGTCCATGGTAGGGTCTTGGTCAAAGATGGGGTTGTCATGGATTTGGACTTGTTGGTCAATGGTAGGGTCTTGGTCAAAGATGGGCTTGTCATGGATTTGGACTTCTTGGTCAATGGTAGGTGTATTTTGGATGTCATGATTGTCTTGAAGGACTTCTTGGATGGACTAAAAGATACGGTCATGGGATGGACTACCTTGTTCTTGACATGAGGATGACATTATAAGGTCGTGCTTTGGGCTTTTATCTTGACATGTATTCTCAGATTTATTAAATGGGATTTGACTTTGAGTAATGACATAATTTTCATGACTAGATGTGGCTTGTGAGGGGATGATTTGAAAAGGATTAATGAATGACGGACTAGGATAGGACGTGGGGACTTGGACTGGACTAGTATGTGAAGGACTAGGATATGACATGGGTACTTGCATTGGACTAGTATGTGAAGGACAAGGGTATGACATGGAGACTTCAAGTGGATTGGTGTGATATGATGTGGGGACTTGACATGAGTTGGTAGATGGTTGACAGGGCATGTAGACGTTGACAGGGCATGTAGACATTGACAGGATTGATAGGCGAAGGACTAGCATATGACGCGGAGACTTGGAATGGACTAGTTGATAGTTGGCTTCCCTTGTCAAGGTTAGGATAAGGGTGATAAGTGGATGTTTGTTGTGAATTACTGGTAGGATTTATGTCAAGTGACTGTTGATGGTGAGGGTAGGCGGATGGAGGTGGCAAAGTATTTATGTCAAATCCTCGTGGTAACCTAGCCCCTTGGTCCAAAAGCATGGCTAGATACCTTTGAGGGTCGCGTAAGACTGAGTTTTCTACAAAGGAGACTATATCAAGATTTTGCGTTGCAGCTTCTAAGTCTTCTACATATACTCATCCATTCTAGTCTCTTTTTATTAATGGCTCAAAATTTTTTTGTGATGAAGATGGCGTGTTCATGGAAGATTGCATGTTCATGTTGTGAAATGGGTCAGAAAAGGTCCAATGTTTGACTTGGTTGTTTCTAGATGTTTGACCGTTGTTTGGTTTGTTTCAGTATCAAGAAAACACTTACAAGCACAATATTTTGACTGTAAACAAGCACACATGAGACAAGTACAATCCTATGGTTAGGCTAGGAAAATATTTGCTAGATTCCATGTGGGTTTCCCCAACCACATATCTGTAGTGTGTGAATTCAGAAGCTTGGCTGCACGGGCTCCCCCTTACAATGCACTCTCTTCTCAGGCCAACCAAGCTTCCAACCCCCATGAAACTCCCATGGTAGATTGATCACCTCTACTACAGATTGCGAAAGTGTGGATGCCTTCACACCGACCGGTGCTGCGCTAGCAAATAGAAGGTTTTTGGCTTACTACACAAAGGTGTTTAATTCGAGACCCCCGTTCGAGTGGCCATACATGGGGCAAGAGATTAATCACTAATTAGGTGGCACTCCATCCTGAAGAGGTTAAGCTCAACCGAGTTTAAGGGAGTACTACTCTGTCTGTATGACACATTTGCACTCGTAATCTTAGGTTTTCCCTTAAGATTCACATTTATATACCGGTCGGGGGTAGCTTGGCTTTAGCTCCGTTGCCGGTTTGAGTCGCGTTGGGGTGATGAAATCCCCAGGCAGCCCAATTTCTAGAGTTAGTAACCATTTCTCTTACAACCAAGATCGCCCGAAAGTGCGAGGGGAGAGGATACTCTGATATACTAAGTCGTGGGGTTAAAACAGATAAAAATGGGTCTAGTTTTCTGATCACCAAGTTTTCACAAGGTGAGAGAATACTCACCTACCATTTTGCAAACACACTCAGACATAGTAGAAAGAAAAGTTTGTTTTAATTGCACCAAAGGAAATGTGTATTAGACTAAAAAAAAGACAAACACATTGTTTTGATGTTTAGTCTTTGACGTTCGAACCTACAAGACCACACATTAGTAGTTTGATAATGATCTTTGACTATCGATCTGCAAAAATAGTTAGATGCATCATTTTTGTCCACTTGATCCAATGTGTCCTTTGAAGTGTTTATTTTTTTCACATGCACAAAACCAACAACAAACCCTAACAAGATAATTGATCACTACTATTAGAGGGTTAGCTAGTCACAACAAATCTGATTTTTAGAAAAAAAAAATTTCATAGTAAAATGAAAAATAAAAAGAATAAAGCCTATCTAAAATCTCAAGAGGTTTCGAAAAATGTAAATAAATCAGAAAAATTTGCTGTTTTACACCTGAAATTAATTTTTTATGAAAAATCATAAAAAAATTATATAAAATACAAAACAGCTCTAAAAATTCTGATTTTTTGATTGGAGTTTTCTGATGTCATCCCAAATCTTCAAAAAAAAATTTGTGATCATATCTAAAACCGTGAGTGAGATATATGCAAATCTTTTTTAAACCACAATTTTAAAAGATCTATTTTTTGAGTAATAATTTTGCATCCAAATTTAAAAGATAAAGAACAGAACCTAGTTAAAATTTAGAGAGCTTTCCATAAATGTAAACATATCTAAAAAATTTGATTATTTTCTCTCAAAATTAATTTTTCATTAAAAATAGAAATTTTTTTATAAAAAATTAAAAACAGATCCAAAAAGTCTAATTTTTGGAATGAAAGTGCGTGATGTTGTCCCCAAGCCGTAAAAACAATTTTGTGAGAAAATACATAGCCGTTTGAAAGTTATGGTTGAATCTTTAGAAACTAGGGCTTTATCCAAAATGATGCCGAACCTGCAACAAAAAACAAACAAAGCCTGCAACAAAAGAATCCAACTCCAAGATTTCTCAAAATGTATTAAAATATGTCGGGTTCACCAATGTAACTGAGGGTAATTTCTTTTTAGGTTTGATTAGGAGTGTTAGCAATAAATCAATAAAGACAATGAAACCCAAAGATCTATTGAGTACAAAGGAAATTAAACAATAGAACAGTTATACCTGTAAATCGCATTTTCCATGATTCACCTTGATAGTACCTTCTTACTTGTTGGTTGATGTGTTTCCCTCAGATTCGTTGTGCGAGCAAGCCTTGATGAAGTCCTACACCAAGCTTTGAAGGATTTGATAAATGCCTAAATGCTTATGACTATGACAATACAATTGAAATGCCTATGTCTAAATATGCCAAGACTAAATGAAATAAGATGACAAATGCTGCAATGTCTGTAGAATCTATGTGCATCTAATGTCTAAAATATTGGCTAATGCCAAAAAATGAGAGAAAAATGGCATTTTATAGAAAATGCCATTTTGAACGGACGAAAGAGATGAGAGATTGAGAAAATGCCCTAGAATCAATGGTTAAGATTCAAAATGGCAACTCTCAATTAGGGTTAGGGCAAAATGCCCATATGTGTGAATAATATTTAATTAAATAAATTAAATCAAGAATAAATGTGACAGTTGAGATGAAATTAGCAAAAATCAGAAGATAAGAAGATGGGATTTTAGAAAATCAGTAATTTTAGAAATTACTTGATTTGTAGAAGAATATTTCCATTTTGAATTAAATTAATTCAAAATATGGATTTTGTGAGATAATGAGTAATTGATTTTTGAAATTAATTACTAAAAGAAGAATCAGTTAACTATGTGAGACATTTTTAAATAAATTGTTTTATTTAAAAATAAAGAAGTGTCACATACAACAATTAAATAATTAAAATAATTATTTAATTTAGAAGAAGTGGTTAATTAATTAAATAAATTAGCAAATCTATTTAATTAAAAGAGAGGATTTAGGAATTAGTGACATATTGAATAAATATATTAAAATATATTTATTTGATAATCATGAGGACATTAATGACAAAGATTAATTAAATAAAATGAGAACTTTATTTAATTATGAGCCGACTTTAGATAATTAGTGACGCATTAAATAAATATGATTTATTCATTTAATAATCAGGAAGAATAGAAGACCCTGAATTAATTAAATAATTGTGAATTATTTAATTAATAGTTGAAGATGGGTTAGGAACATAATTAAAGTGTCATAATTATGCTAGGACAAAAAGTGGTAAAATAGTGCTCGCAGGCCTAGGTCATTTTTAGGTGTCTACACTTAGATCTCGAGGGATTGTGTGCTCCCCCTAAATCCTTTGTCATTATATCTTTTCAACATTTGTATAATCATTCCCCTCTTGACATATTTTTCTACTTTAGTGTGAGTCTAAGCATAAGTTCTTACTTCCACTAAAGTGGGGGCTAAATGTATCATCATAAATTATCACCCTTGAGAATTTCACACTATGTTTTGCTCCTAGGTTTAAGTTATTGGACCTAATTGAACACTTAATTTCCTAAAGTATGCATTCCACAACTCATTTTAATTTTTTTTTGTCAAATTGCAAGCATAAAACAAATGCTCTTATTTAATACTTTACCCCAACTCCTTAAACTCCAAAAAATAGGCTTGGGTCTTTGGCGCCTAGGGCACCTATGTCGTCCTATTTTAGATCCAAATTTAAATATGTTGGTGCCCAAATTTTATTATTTAAAATTCAAATATTTAAAATCGGCTATCCAAATTTAATTTTTGAGAAATTTGAATAATAGCATATAAATACCTAGTTATTGCATCATTTGAAATCATCTAGGAAATTATTGGAGAAATTATTATCAAGAACATTATCAAGCAATTCAAGAGCAGCCATTAGAAGATTTATTACAAAAATTCAAGATCCAACATCATGTCAAAATGTATGTGAGTGTGTTCATGTTTATGTTTTCATATTGTTTGTGAAGACTAATCCTTGTAGGTCTCCAAGAAATTTAAGCAAGTTCTAGGCCTTGAGGAGATGTGTATGACTTTATTCCTTCAAGGAAGCCATTATAGGGTGTGATTTGTAACACTTTGTGGATTTATCAATTATTCCTATCATTTATCTTTCTATCATTTGCATTTCCATTGTGGAAGTAGAAACACTAGTTGTAAGGGGGGGAATAAAGCAATATAAAAACACAAAAAATGAATTAAACTAACTTAATTCAAACAAGATAAAATCCCAAAATCCATACTCATGAAATGAAGCTCTAAAATAATGTAATCCTAAAGATAACATAAATTAAATTCAAAACCTTAAAAGCTATACCATCCCAAGTTGGAGTTGTGTTTGTATTGACGTTTAGATGTCAGATTACTTGATTCAATATAAACCCTCCATTGTTGTTATTGCAAAAGCTTTGATTCATGCTGATAATGGTGAACTAGAATGTGATAATAACTCTCAATGTGTTTAGGAGATAATTGATCAACGCTTCACTATGAAGATTCTAGATGGTTTGTGAGAAGGTAGAAGATTCCTTTATAGATTTCCTATTTCGAGATAAATAGTTGAGATACGGTAGTAAAAGATCTTTATCCACAGTTGAGAACTGTTGAGAGGAAATAGATTGGAGAGTTAACTCCTCTAATTGATCCAATTAAGGATCTTAATTGTATAATTAGAGGATTTAGATTGCATAATCTATGGGATTGAAGAACTAAGTGGGATTAGAGAATAGATGAGGTAGTCAACCAATTAGAGTGAGAAATTAGTGATCATGATTTTCTCAATAAAAAATGAGGTTGAGGATAAATAATTAATTGAATGATTAATTAATATTTTGAGTTGAACATGCAAGTTACGTTTAACTTCAACAAATAAAGTTGTATTTGTTTTTGTTGACTATGTTGAATGATGTTGAATAATTGATTTAATTATTCAAGTTTAGAAAGGGGAAAGCGATTTAATTAAATTAAGTAATAAAAAATTAATTGACTTAGGAGAATATGGTATATTAGTGACATAATTAAATAATTTACGTTAATTTAAATAATCAGGAGGAATAAAGTTTAAAGATAAATTATGATATAGTGAATTAATTAAATAATTACAATATTATTCAAATTAAAGAGGAAAATAGGGGTTTTGATGTAAATGATGTGAAATACAATGATATTAATGATAATGATGCTGATAGATGGAAAAATGTCATTTAGGATGTGTAATATGTGATAGGTTATTTTTACATGTCTATATTTTGCCCCTCTTTGAGACAAAGTACTGGTTGCTTTATTTCAAAGAATTTGATGTTAAGGCCAATATTTGAAAAAAATTATATGCCTATTGTGCCTTGATGGTTAGCAGAAAGATAGTATGATGTTGGGCTACCCCCTCGAGAGGTTTGACGGAAAAATCATTTTTTGGGTTTGGCTCGTGAGAAGGTGCAATTGTAGTTTAGATGTGTAGAGGATGAAAAATTAAGATCTAAGGTTGTCGTTTATAGTTTTGATGTTCTTGAAAACCTATGAGGATTTCCAAGGTAAAAAATAAGGGTTTGGGGGGTTAAAATAGGAAATTAGTGTTTATTTTTCCTCATTTGCACTCTTTTCCTTTAGTGAATTCTTGTGTTTGGAGACCCTGCTTTGATGATTGTCGATTCACGATGCTGAGGATTCTAGGTGCCCCACATCATGCAGAGGTATTTCATGACTTCGAGAGGCTAGATGGTGTAGGTATCGTGGTATGTATCTCTTTTGTTCCTATTTTTTTCTTTTTATTTTTGTGTGCTTAATGCTAGAAAACACTTTTAGAAATAGTGGTATTTTTATTAAAAAAATTGCTTTTACTTCGATTTGACTACTATTGCTCTTTTCATTTGTGTCTCTTTTGATTTTATTGATCACTATCTATTTTTTGTGTGCTATTAATATTTTTGAGATCACTTTTGATTACCGCTTTTCAATAATCTACTCACTATTATTTTTCTAAGTGTTATAAAATGGCCAATTTTGTGATTTTTGTGTGCTGCTAAAAAATTTGTTTGCTATTTCCCTTTTTAACGCTTTTGCTCAAAATGGTTGCTATTTCCAAAAAAATGGTCTTTATTGCTTTTCTTAACTACTATTGTCAAAAAAGTGGCTGCTACTACTTTGCTTGAAAAATTTGGCCAATTTTCCTATAGTCTTAGGTTCATGATACGATCTTGTAGAAAATTCTTAATGTTGTGGGTTGAATGTGCAGTTCTAAAACTATTGTATTCGAGAGAATGATGACCATGACAGTTGTTGATTTGATTGTTGGTTTCTTCAAGGTGGAGTGAGATTTCCTAGACATCGTGGGCATGTGATATATATGTTACATGCTGAAGATTTGATGTCATAGGGCGATGATGACCACTCTTGTAGAGAGATGGCACTCTGAGTCATTGTTTCATTTGCTGACTAGCGAGGTGACTATCACATTGGAGGATTTCTGGAGGATTCTTCGTATTCCTATTCACAGGGAGCTCATTACCTACGATGTTGGATAGGGTACCTATGCTATGCAATGATTTTTCGATGTCAGATGTATTTATGAGGTGGACTTAGAGATAGAATTGTCTTCATTTGTTGACAACATAGATCCTATTTATATGGTATTATGTGGTTTGATCTTGAGGCTTGTGGTACTTGATCATAAGGGTAGATAGTTTCTTGTTGTTTTGGGCATCTACATTGAGTAGATTATGGAGCACGACATGAGTTATGCGTGGGGCACATGTCTTCTGACACACCTATATAGAGATATGCAAGAGGTTTCTTATTGAGGAGGCAATTCTATCTTTGCTAATATGACATTGTTGCATGTATGAGCCTAGGATCACATCGCAATGACTAAAACAGATGGCATTATGGAATGGGATCCAAAGGATCCATATTCATGTAGATGCTTAGACTTCATGCACTATACCTAGCTTGGCCGACTTCCTTATTGGTGTCACATTTTTATGAGATGCCTAAATTTATTTGGAGACCATGGTTAGGCTACAAGGCCTAGTATGATGATGTTGATCAACTCCCTTATTTATGATAGACACAATGGTTGATAGGTCATGTTGATTCTTTTCTTGAGCATTACTTACTTGATCAGGTTCTCCATCAGTTTGGAGAGCGATAGAAACAGTTTGGAGATGACTATCATGCTTGCTTCAGAGGACATCCTAAGAGGTTAAGGTGTAGGGGCTATAGGCCTCCTCTACAAATGCTATGGCCAAGTTATGATGACTTTCCCCATTTGGATGGGGCTAGGTAGTAGGTTTCAAAGACCCTGGCACTACACATGAGTGTGATCAGTGGTGGGCTTGTTGTGTTCCACTTCATTTTAGATATCTTACTAGTGTTGAGCCAGTCATAGGGAGAGTTGGTGTGAAAAATTGGAGGGGCAAGAGAAAATGTCTTAGGATCACCGTAGAGTAGTTGGATAGTGTAGGACATGATGGATAGCAGGATTAGTAGGATACAAAAACATGATCAAATGTAGAAAGATCAACAAGTACCACAGGGTCCTCCCTACCTGGGGATGCAACAAAAACAACACAAATAGCCCAAATGATTGTGGATAGGGACAATTGAGTGCTCGAGAGGGATGTAAAGGTTGTTTAAAGGAAGGTGACTGAGGCACAAGTAGTATTGACTGTAGAGAGATGGGTTCTGACATGATCGAAATGAGTTGAGATAGGAGATGGTGACAAAGAGGCAACTTAGACTTACAACAAAGATATCACTAGTCTCCATTCCCCTCGCTAAGTACCAGGCTGAGCGGGATCAATTATTATAGAGATGTACATATTGTCAGACACTTTATGAGGCCTTTCTTCCCAAATCACAGAGATGCCCTTATTTTGGAGAGTAGAGTACCAAGATAGGTACAAAGTTAGGTGGTCAGTTAGTCAGGTAGCAACGTCAGTCTCCGGTCATTCCACATCCATCTCCCCATCAAATCTAGGAGCAGTCAATATCCCCACCTCAAGAGGTCTAGTCGGGCTTGATGTGTTTTTTATGCACTTCTCAACATAGGTAATGAATAGGCACATCACCTCTCTTGAAAGACAATCTTCCACAATCACATTGCAAAACACTATCACAAGGTCTCTAATGTCAAGTCTTGATAGTGCTTGGAATACCTCAGTTGATTCATGTCGTTTGCTGGAATCACAAGGCAGATTTATGGATGAGTTACAAAGTGTGGGAAGTTAGGTTTGCAAATGGAGTTCTTAAGATGCATAAATTGTTATTCAGTTGTTACAAGTTTAAACAACAGTCTAGAAATCCTATTTCAGCTTCAGATTTGGCTTTACAATGTGCAATGAACCTTGTTCAAATGACACTATTTAAAAGAAAATTCAAAAGGGCAGGGAAGGGAGGAAGCTCCTAGACATAAGCTATGAATGAACAATAATTATGGAGGCTACTACAATTGACAGACTTCCTAAACTGAGTTTTTCTTGGCCAAGAGGAACTTATAGTTACACAAAACTCGTGCAATCTTCTAAGGACTGCATATTTTTAGATTGCACACACACATCATGAACATGCAATTGAACTAAGTTGTAGCAATGGAGTAAGGAAGCTCAGAAGTGATTCATCATCAACAAACCACAAAAAGCATGAGCTAGAAATTCATCAAGTATTGTAACAACAAACACCATTATCACCTCCACTCAAGAAACTAAAAACTAAAAATAACATGGAAGTAGAAACATGCATGCATAAAGAACAAACTCAAAAGAAACACCCATAAATCATGCAATGTTGCTTTTTATTTCTGCAAAATACGTTTACACAAGCTCGCCAACCATTTACAAATGAAGGGGAGACCCCTATTTATAGTTTTCCAAAGCCCAAATGAATGGCTAGGATTAATTTACATTTTGTGGCTTAGATTTGTTTACATTAGGGTTTCACCTACCCCACAATATTCAACAATTTAAAATATAGCTTTTGTCCTCATTCTTATTTTGTCTTGTTGTGCCCTGGGTGCAATAGTAGTTTGTCTTCTAGCCGATTGCCCCTTTTACTATAGTAGAAACTGATAAAAGGTTGCCTTCTATTTGATGGATTTGTAGTGCTCTTTAGTCAATCAAGTGCATCTCATTCACAGATTTGCATCATTCGATCAAATGGATCTTGTTTGTAGATTTGAGTCATTATAAAATGGATAGGTTCTCCTTGATCTGACGAGACATCTCCTATAGAATTATGATTGTTTGGCGAAAGGAAAAATGACTCCTTTTTGATTATGACCTTAGCAAACAACCATCTGTGCTCTCAACACCATTTCCCCTTGGCATGCTGCCATTCGCTTGTCCATCATTCTTGGTGATTCTAAGTGCATTGCTTGTGAAAACATCCTCTTGTTAGCAAATTTTTCAGCCCTGATGCATTATCATAGATAACCATGCCGAAGCAAACCCATGGGTAGACCCATTACAAAAAATATCCTCCTATGGAAAGCTCCTTTGGTGATCTCGATTCACAAATGAATTACTGCACAAAATAGTAGATTAAGACTATGCAAATAATTCAATATCCATAATAGAATTTTAGTAATTTGATTCACTTTAATCATTCATTTCATTAGTTCTCAAGGTTAAAAGGGAAAATAGTTTGCAAAATCATATAATACTCATTTTCACGTGATGCTTCTAAACTTTGAATTTCCTTCATTGTTACAAAAACATGTATATGGCTTTGGTTCCCACACATTCCCCCAGAACACACCTTGTATAGGATAAATACCTCCTCATGAAATCAATCCATCATGAACTCTCCTTTGATTAGGTTGTTCTATTCATTTTGGCGACTTCACAGTAGCAATATTTATGTTTAGATAACTATAGAATATCGTGTAGCAAAAAGATGCACAGGAGGGGCTGTGAAAAGGATCGACGTCCAAGGGAAAATGGCCCACATACACAAAGATCACGTGATAAACTTGTACAATGAATGCTCCTCACTATCCTAGGTGATATCATATCCTAACCATCAATTATCACTAGGCTTTATTCTAAACTATGTCAACCCTTCATCATCATTGATTATATCTTTGACTTGTTCATATGTCATTTCACAGGGACCCAACTTCACTAGAAAATCTAGATTTAACTAATGCATTCAAGTGTTGATCAATAGACCATAGTTGAACTGGCCACCACCGCCGATAGGAAGTGAAAATTTACTTAGGGTCAGATAAAAGATGATGGAGGTGGTCGTTATGCGTGGGGATAGTCACGGGTGTAGACTTGTGGGAGGGCATCATAACAAAGCCATTTTGAAGATGACAAAGCACATCAGCTAATGACCATGCAAAACCCGTGGTCTCAACTTCCATTTCTACCTACGACACTGGAAGGTAGCCACCATCTACATATAGAACACCATTTTGCATAAGGAGCTTTTAAGCCTAGAGGCCAACTTATAGCAGGTGATATCGTAGGGAATTCCTTCATAACCCCTCGAATCATGATGGGAAGGAGTGTCCCTCTTTGAGAACATGAATGGTATGGGGTCATCAATAAAATAAGCACTGTAGATATTAGTACAGTTTCTTGCGTGCATTAGGAGAGGCAACCACCATGAAGAAATGATCCTTCACAACTCCCCCATTTTATCGTTGGTTCATCATTTGCAAAATGTTGCCTGCATATACTTTATTCTATCTCAAAAATATGCCATTGAGAGCATCTTGATAGGAGTATCAACCCCTTCTTAATCAGGATTGAAAGGTACTCATAGATTCATGCACTTGTTAGTCTACCCCTATCATATATCATCATTGCTTGAAAATATTAGCTTGTACAGGCCCTTCATGTCTGAATGCCATTGCAGGACGAATACGTGGGGGTGCCATGCACAGGTTCTACTAAGGTGTTGCCTTCAAATAGATGGCCTTAGAGATTGTGGACTCTACAAGTGAAGTCCGGCTGGTGTGCTAGCATAAGAGGAAGCATGTGGGGGGAGTGCTGTGAATGTTGTTTAAGATGGTTGAACAGACAACGACCATGTGAAGTGTGGGACACGTATTGGTGAAGTCCGCCAAGAGGTTGTAGATGGAAAGATGCAGAGGGACGAAGCCCGCCCGACGTGAGAAGCTCATCTAAGTGCGAAACCCACATGGTTGAGGCTTGTGGAAGGGCCGTAGGTGGAAGGAGGTAGGAGGATGACATGGGAATGCTGCCGTAATCACGGTGGGGTGGATGTCCACTGAAAATGTGGGACTCGTACGCATGACTTCCTAAATTTGAAAAATGCCATGAATTCATAAGTGGATGGGCATCTCCCATAACTTACTTTAATATTTCTAATGTAATCTAATATGGATTTCTATTGCTTTAGCAGTCACAATTACACTGCCTGCCATAGCATTCATTAGTGAGATATTCGATATGTCCTTAGGCCTTGTTGTCTTAGTCCTCTTAGCTACACATTCCTTAGATATCCTCATCATTCTTTGGCTTCTTCCCCCACAACTCACTCCTTGACCTGCAACCTTCATGCTCATTAAATCTCTCCACAACATCATTGAATGGTTCAATCTTTGTGAGCATTCTCATGCCTATGTATATCGAGGGAGGTTATCATCGTGATCTCATCATTGCGATCACATCCATCATTTATGCCTTTAAATCATTGCTACCCATGCTGCGTAGAGGGTAGCTTGTTTGGTTTCACGACGTCAACTAGTCGTTCATTAAAAGCATGATGTTTGTCCTTAGGAATGAATCCCAGCTTTGGTGTCATGAAGTTTTCCCTCGTCGCCACTAGAAGTGTCTTATCGGAGTATGTGGGAGCATTCAAAAGGGTGGATCCCATAGAGGGAGTTACCGTGGAGCTAAGCTTGCAGGCGACAACCCTTGGGAGGCTGCTATGAGAATGTCATGAAGAAAAATGGCATGAGACAAAAAGTCCCCCACGTTGCAGACCCCACAACTGTAATGTCTGTCATGTGGGAATGAAGCGGCTGAAGGAGGTGCCCGTGGGAGATGTCGCAAGGAATGCTAAATATTTTCCTTTATTCTTAGATTGTTGGTTTAAACCCCACACCCCCATGTCTTCGACATATAACCACATCCAATTAGAGGCTTGAGAGATACTAGTAATATAATTCATGGATTCACAGTAACATTATGCACTTATCATAATTCCCCTATTTCCCTGCTTGGCACTCACGTGAGACTAATTCATGATTATGGTGATCAGCCACATCAACACACCCAAAAATTATCATTAAATCAAAGCTTGTGGGAGGAGAGAGGCTTTGCTTTGTAGTTTCAATGACGATGCCATCAGTGGAATCCACATGGGTGATTTCCATCCAGAGGAGGTGTCAAGTTAGGATGGAATTTTTGGATGGTATGTGGAATCCATGAGCATGCTTACATGCGGGTGGTAGCCCACGGGAGGCCATTTGAGGAATGCTGTCGTGATATTGGAAATAGATAGGCAGACACTCGTAGTGCAGGTTTTGCATAAACAATGGTCGTTTTTGTCCACTTTCAAATGTTATTGTTCATGGGCTATAAAGTTCTAGTGTCAAACCTCTCTAATAATCACTATTAACTTAGGGTTCCATTATTCCTTAGACTGGGTGGCTTGAGGATGCCATTAAGAATACTACTCGGAAGCGACCAAGTTAGTGCATGCAAGTGAGGCATGTGGGTGCACTGTGATTGGAATTCCATTACTTGTAACTGAAGGATGGTGGACGATAAGTTTCATGGTGAAGCCCGCAAGATGATTATGAAATTCGTGGATTACAGGTCTGTAAGATGGGGAGGTAGCAAAGGATGGCCTTTGTGTAACTAGGTTGTGGTGATGACCTTTCATGAGTGGTGGTCCACAAGAGCAGACCCACTAATGGGCATGAACCCAAGAGTTCACCCACAATTTATGATTTCATTCCAAGGAAATGGTAGAAGCAGGACCCAAACCGTTGTGCGATGCAAGGCGAAGTCATTTAGAGAATGACGCTTAGGTGAAGGAAAGCCATGCAAGTCCCATGATCATTTCAGACTTAAGCGATTTTGAAGTGCATATTCAGCTAGGCTTTCCTTGACAACAACAAAGATAGGGACAATAGGGTTTAATTTCGGATCCCACCATGCGAGTGGTGATCAAGTGTTGGTCGCCTCAAAACAGTGAAATGGGAATAGAGGCCCACTTAGGGAGATGCACAGCTGTGGGTTTGTAGAGCATGAAGGACGCAATAGTGGACATGGGTGCGGGGTCTGCATGTCGGGCGTGTTAGCTCTCAAAAATGCAGGTTTAAACCACAAAAAGGTTGCCAAGCTTTCACAATGTTTTAGGGTAACAGAACAAGGTTTGAAAAAAATTAAACCTTCTACTCTTTAGGTGCCGCAAAACCAAGGCGGGTGTACCTCTCTGAATAATGCAGACTTAACTTGCAATAAATCTTCTTACAAAACTTGTTCACAATGGCACATGGGAGTGAAAAGATGGTATCTAACTTAAAAATTGCGATAGTAATCTGATCTAAGTCCTAGATATTCAAATAAAAGAAACTGAATGAATTTATAATGATGAAGTGTAGAGACTAGTGCCTTTTTGGGTATGTGGAGTCAAATGAGATCAAGATAAGCAACACTTTCTGGAGAAGACACAAATTATCTGGCATATGTTTTGTTTACAACTTGATAAACACGCAATAATGTGACTACTAAGTTCTACTTTCAATAATCCAGAATGAATTTCTCTGATTACTGTGATCAATAAAAGGATTTAATCTTTGCTTGGAAGAACCAGTTGATTAATCACACAAATACAAAAAATGTGTATTGATAAAATGAGCATAAACTTGTTATTTCAATTTAAATGACCAGAAAAATCATTCATTGAGACAACTTAGCAATATTTTTCATTTCAATTACATAGATAATTGACACCAGAGAAATGCAACAACATCAACTGAATCTCATAAATACCTCCATCGTGAAATCATGCAATAATAGCCTCTGGTCTGATAGTTTTTATTCTACTGTATCTATTTGCAGTGTATCGAAAATCTAATCTCTCCTTCTTATTAACAACTACAACATGCTTATTTATACACCAGCATGAGAAAAATATCAAAATAAAACATCATGTCGGCCTTCCACAAGATTCGGGTTCAAAAATATGTCAGTCTGCAACGGTCATCAAAGCAGATTCATGTCGGCCAAGCACACAAATTCTATTTTCACCAGTGAACAGTTGGCAAGACATCCATATCGTCCTTCCGAAGGCAATTCAAATGCTACCCTCCCACATCCACTATGCTCACGTTCACCGTAGCTCATCCAGGTCGACGAGATATCACATAGACTACACAATTCTCCACCGAAGTCTCCCCCAGATTTTGTGTCGCTGTGACCAGGAAAATGTTATTCCGAAGACAAGAGGCATCCCTTTGTTCTTTTTACTTGACTATACCCCTGTGCTGTCAGTGAGAGGCTACACAGATCATTTTAAGTTTCACTGAGAGCAAAAATCATTTCGGGTCACCAAGACAACCTATCCGTCACATCGAAGTCGCATAATTTTCCTATGTTCCTTTGATGTAACCCTGTGGGATTGGGGAGACCACATACCGAGATCAACATGTTAGGCCGAGAGGCAGTCAATATACCCAAGTTGCCAAGACAAAAGAAATCTCCCACCGAACTGCATCCTTTATTCTATCCACTTCGCTATAGCCTACAGGTATCGGGGAAACCCAATACCGATTACCATGTCTTTCATCGAAGGTCATCATGTAACTTTATGTCGTTGTGACCACCGAAATGTCCTGCCGATAACACCAACACTGCACTCCATTCGGCAAGACCCAAGGCTCCTCGCCAAGACTATACACCAAAACACATAGGTCACACCGAGCTACTTTATAGTATTCAACTTCGCCAGGACCACAATATTTTCTCACTGAAAAGAATACTCCTCGAGCTATCAACAAGACAAATCGATGTCGGGGGGACCTCCTGTATATAACAGTACCTTACCGAAAATAATCCAATCATCCCCGCATCGTCGAGACAGAGCAAGAACTACACTGAAAGCCACTTGAAAGAACCCTATGCTCTGTCGATGAAACATGCGCACATCACTAAGACCCCTCAGCAAAGACCTGACTCCCGCCGATAAACCGTTCCAAGCACAAGTCGGGGAGACACGTTGAATTCAGTGAGACCCTATCCCGATAGTCATAACACACGCCGATAGATGTCTCTGTTGTTTCCAACACAAGAGAAACGTCTTGCCGATAGGCAACATACGTTTGCCAAGAGAAAAAAGGATCGGGGAGACTTCACTGCTGTCACACCGAAACACCTAAAACATAAGACATTAGCATAAATACACGGTGGGTCGGGGAGACAATGGGATACCTATGTCGATATGACCAAGAATGAAAAATATGCATGACCCAACGGATTCACTAGGACAATATGGCAGGAATGGGTGAAATATTCATACGGTAGGATCAAAACTGGAAATTGATGAATGAAAACTAATGTAACAACACCAGAATTTTAGAGTTACAACAGTGGCTCCGTCTGGGGATGAATGAATGTGAGATCATAGCAAGGACCCAAAATCTCTAAATAGCAAACCAGACAAAAATGACAAACCAATGAGTAGCAATGGAATGAAAAGAATGAATGGTAATGGAAATGAAGCATGAAGGTATGAATGCAGAATGAATGCAAGATGGAAGTGAATGGAAAAACGAGAGTGGAATGGAGGCGGATGGAAAATGGTAGTGAAATGGAGATGGATGAGAACCTACACTACTATGCATGGAAAATAATTTTTAAGAGGATAGACAAGAGTTGTCCATGCACTGGCAACCCTTAATCCTCTGTGTTGCTCAAGAGAAGAAAAGCTTCAAGAATTTCCCATGAACAGGAAATTCCCGATCTTCACCAGCCACGTTCTGTAAATAATATGAGTCTTCACCCCCTTTTCCAACAACAACAAAAGGTCTCAGCCACAAGGTTTCAAAATTTCCATGCTTGCCCTTCTCCTGACACCTTGCATTCCACATCAACACCAAGTCATTCTCTTCAAATTTTCTATTCTTTGCCTTCTTATCATATAGATACTTTATCTGTACCTGTAACTTTATGTTTTGATTTTGGGCCTCTCTCCTTACTTCATCCAGCTCAGCAAGTTGCTCCATCCTGTCTTCCATAGGCTTCAGAACTTCCAAGTCTTCCTGTAAGACAAACTTGTAAACTGGTAAAAAATTCTACAAAGGCATCCTAGCCTGTGCTCCATACACTAATTCAAATGGAGATTTTCCAATTGCCCTTTTCACAGCGATTCTGTCAGCCCACACAACCAATTTTAACTTTGAATCCCAAGCCTTCTTGTTCTATCCCAACATCCTCTTTATAATCTTCAAGAGACTCTTATTACTAGATTCAGCTTGATCATTAGCTTGTGGATGGTAAGGGGCTGCATAAGAAATAGTAATGCCATACTCATCACAAAAGCTTTTGAATTCATCTGACCTAAAGCACATCCCATTGTCTGTGATTATCCTCAATGGTGTACTAAATCTGGTGATAATGTTATCAATCAAGAATTTTGTTACAACTTTACTTGTAGCCTGCTTGGTTGGGATTGCCTCCACCCATTTTGTAAAATAGTCAGTGGCAACCAGTATCCATCTATGTCCTCCACTTGACCTCTCCTGTATCTCTCCAATGAAATCAATTCCCCATTGATGAAAAGAGGCATCGGTCTGCAAAGGTCGAAGTGGCAAAGCACCTTAATATTTCAATTTTCCGAAAACTTTTGGCAAGCCTCACATCTTCTCACATATGTAAAAGAATCATTAAAAACCTTTGGCCAAAAATACCCAGCCCTGAGAATTTTGTGCGCAGTTGTCCTTGCTGAATAATGACCTCCATAGACTCCCTCATGCATTTCCTTCAAAACATGCTTGGCCTGTGATTCATCCAAACATAACAACAATATGCCATCCCTATTTTTCCAAAATAGATCGCCATCCATAAAAACATATTTGGACGCCTGCAACTTGAAAGTTCTCCTCCGGCTGTCACTCAATCCATCTGGACACTTCATGTATTTAAGATAATGCATGACATTAGTATACCAGAGAGTATGTTCAATGCTTGCAACTACAACCCCTTCCTCAACATTGCAGATCTGATTTGCCTCAATATTAGTTTCTGCCATCAGCTTAGCCAAGCCTTGGCCTCTTACCAGCTTGGTAATCTATATCTTCATGTCAAATTCTTGAATCTTGTTGATCCATCTGCATCTTTTCCTTGTGACTTCAGACTGTGTTAAAATGTCTTTGACAACAACATGAGGGACATAAGTAATCACCTTTGCTCCAACAAGATACTATCTGAATGCTTTTGTGGCCTTTACTAGTGCAAAAGCCTGTTTCTCCATTATGTCATACTTCAATTCAGACCCCTGTAATGATTTACTAAAGAAAGATACAGGCTGTTCATAACCATCTTTATTCTTTTGTAACATAACAGCAGCAATAGTATGCATTGAGGCAAATGAAAAAATCTGAAAAGGCTTTGTAAAATCTGGAGATTTAAGAACAAAAGCCTCTTTGATAGCCTTTTTGATAGACATAAAAGCATCCAAAGCATCAGCAGTCCAATCCATTTTCTGTCCTTTCTTTAACATTTTTGATATGGGCTTGATGATCTTAGCAAAATTAGAAACAAATCTTCTAACAAAATTAATTTGTCCAAAGAAAGATTGTATAGCCTTGACAATTTTGGGAATAGGAACCTTATCAATAGCTTCAACTCGCTCAGGGTCTATTCTAATTCCCTCTTTTGAAACAATATGACCTAAGAGCTTACCTTCTATGACTGCAAAATGACACTTCTTTGGATTTAAACTAATACCATATTCAAGAGATTTGATAAATACCTTTTCAAGATGTTGAACATGATTTTCAGCCTTCTTTGAATAAGCAGTCAAGTCATCTTGATACACTACCATGATAATATTTATCAAATCAGAAAATGCAACATCCATGGCTCTTTGGAAAGTCGCTCCAACATTAGTGAGACCAAATGGCATTCTGATGTATACGTATGTCCCCCAAGGAGTAGTGAATGCTATCTTGTATTGCTCAGATTCCTTGACTTTGACCTGAATGTATCTAGAAAACCCATCCATCATGGACAACAACTCACAGCCTGTCACCTTATGTAATATTGCTTCCATGTTGGGTAGAGGATAATTATCCTTGAGAGAAGCCATGTTCAAATTTCTAAAATCCACACATAATCTGATGTCACCATTTTTCTTTCTCACAAGAACAAGATTTGAAACCCACATTGAATGTCTGATTGGCTTAATAATTCCTCCATCTCTGAGCTTTGTCAATTCTTCCTGCATCTTAGGCTCTAGTGTTGGATTTATAGGCCTCTGCTTTTGTCTAAAAGGCTTGGCGTCTGGCTTCAAAGGTATTTCATGCTGAAATAAATCTTCCCTGTATGCTTTCATATCTTCATATGACCATGCAAACACATGTTTTTACTTTCTCAGTAGCTCAATCAACATTCTTCTGATTGCTAGGCTTATTTTCTTCCCAATGTATATCTTCCTTGGTGATATTTCAGTCCCCAGGTTAATTTCTTCAACATCTTCTCTTTTGACTGGAGTCTGTTTCATAAAAGATCTATCACTTCCATCATTCAGCCTCTCCAATGCCACCAGACCCTTGGGAAATTTGTTTGTTTTGAGTTGCAATATTTCCTTGCTAAACACATTTTTCTTCCCATCCACTTCTTCAACAAAAGCATTGAAATCAATTTCATGGGCCTCATACTGATCTATACAATTGAGAAATTTCAAAAGGTTAGTATCATCATTGAAAACTTGCCAGCTATAAACGTTATTAGGAACAACAGGCCTTGTCTTGAATTTAATCTGTGACACCCCAGCCAGTGTGATATCATCTCTTTTGAGCACCACACTTGCTAAAAAGTCAGCCATTATATACTTCGATCTGTCAACCCACTCAATTGAAAATGCATCAAATAATTCAATTGTATCCCATACAACATTCCTGTATTGTTTTAATCTTTTGTGTTTTGCTGCATATTTTGATTTAATTTGTGAAACAACCAACTTAGAATCACCCAAAACAACCAACAATTTAATCTTGTGTTTCACAGCTATGTTTAAACCTGTCAATAAAGCTTCATATTCTGCCACATTGTTTGCACATTCAAATGCTAACATAAAAGAATATTTAAAAGTAATACCTCCAGGCGAAACAAATACAATCCCAGCTCCATTACCTTCTTGACTGCAGGCTCCATCAAAATACATCTTCCAGACATTATTGCAATTCTGTGCAATATGTTTTTCGATTGGGTCACTATTAATTAGTTCTGGCTGAGCTGGTTCTATTTTAAAACTTCCCAGACCAATATCACAAAAAAATTAATTTGCTCCTATGGCACACATTCAACAAGCTAGTTCATTCTTGGATCCCTATACAATTTGACTTCCTGGCCATTCACTGGTATTGTAGCATAAGATAAATCAAATTGAACATTTCCACCTATAGCTACGGTCCACTGCCTTGACAAAAGCATCCTGAATTGAGGAGTATCAATGACTGTTATGTCTATATTGTAAGCCACCTGTGGATAAGTAGCCAATTTGACTTCAACACCTCTCATAATGCCTACCACAGGTACTGGTCTATTATCCATTGCATAGCACTTCCATTCACATGTATCAACCCACATGCCTAGCTGGTTCATTACTCCAACTGGCATGATGTTTATAGCAGCACTAGAATCTATTATGCAGTTTCTCAACAATTTATTATTTATAAGCAATGTGGTGAAAAAATTATCCACTTGTGGAGAAGTTGTTAAAACATCACCCAAACATACTTCTGAATTATTTATCTTTTCCTGCCTACTGACTGCTTTAACAGTTATTTTATTTTCAGCATTCACATGTTCTCCATTCGTTATCAATTGAACAACAATATCCCTATATTCTTTAATTTTCATCATCTCAAGTAGTGGAACAGACATTTTTACCTGGGACAATGCCTGAGTGAAATCAAAAGAGGAGCACTCTACCTTGACAGTCTTCTTTAATTCTGGCGCTTCTCTTTTTTTTTCTTCTTTCTCTTTTTTATTGGACTGGTCAGGCACCTATATTTCTTTATTTAATTCATTTACTTCCTCTTTTTGGCCTAGTTTCTGTTCAATTTTATCATGCTACTTATTTTCTGACTTCTTTACAGTTTCATGTGTTGCTTTTTGATCTTTCATAAAAATTCCCCAAGGAACCCCATCTGGCTCATTTACTTTTTTGTTTCTCAACCAGTATTGACTTTTGGCCTTCTCAACTACAGCAATAGTGATCCTTTCTATTTCATCTTTAGTTAGTCTTCTAACACTACACTGATTAGGTGCCTCAACAGAATGTGGTTCTGTATAATCTCCATTAGAATCATGAAAGATTTGTTGTTCAGCCATATGGACATTATACTTTTGATTCAAAACATCATATTCATAACCTTCATCCTCTGAAGATGAATTTCTTTCCTCAACATGATGAAAAATATTTGAAGTCAAATACACCTTGTGATCTTCTCCATCATTTTCTACCAACATTCCCTCTTCATGCATCCTTTGAGCTACAACACAATAGTCTGGAGAATGTGGCTGATTACAAACTTCACAAAAGTAATTATTACTCACCATGTAAGTCCCTTTCTTGCTCAATGGATCTAGAGTTTCTTTATTTCTGGGCCTAGCCGATACAGGTTTCCCATCTTTCCAGTCTGTATTGTAAGGCATCTCATGCAATCTTGGCCTTTCATTTCTATTTTCACTTTTGTATGCATTCTCTTGTCTGTACTGATAATTATTGTTTTGCTGAGGAGGCCTCGGGTTGTCTCTTTTATTAGTTATACCATCAGCCTTCCTATTGTTTTCAATTGTCAAAGCAATCTTCCGTGCTTCAGCTAGATCTCTTGGGGATTTACTTCTTAGTTCATACCCTATATTAGGATCAAATGCATTTAAATAAACACTTAATGCAACAGAATTTGGCAACCTTGATCCAGGAGGTACTTTAGTATGCAACTTGTTGAACTTTCGATTGAAATCATAAATTGAATCATTATGATTTTTTTGAATTCTCATTAATTCATGAAGAGCTACATCTGGAGCATTTTGATTTCCATATTGCTCTAAGATTTTGTCTTGAAATTCCTGGAGAGAAATAATTGAGAATGTTGGCAGGCTGTTGAACCAATCCGTGGCATCTTCAAGAAGTGACATCATGAATAGCTTCATGTGTAAATCTTCATAAAGCATATCTATGTCCTGAATGAAAATATTAAAACTCCTTAAATGTTCTTCAGCTGTGATTGCATTACTCCCTATAAATTTGGGCACCATATTCCTCCAAATGCCATCCATAGGGTAAGGATAGAACTGAAAACCAGTTAAATCAAACTGTCTGATCATAGTTGCATGCTGGTGAGGGGGAGGCATAGGCGGATGCTGATACTGAGGCATGTGATTATTATACTATGCATTATGTTGTGGGATATAATGCTGACCAGGAGGTGGATACATACTCATATGCTGTGTGGGAATGTGAGGTGGATGATTTGGTTGCTTGTAGTGATTCCCTTTGTGAGGAGCATTTTGTTGATTGGAGGGCCCTGCGCCATGATCACCCTACTTGTGAGGTGGAACATACTTTGGGCCACCAGCTGTCTGATCAACAATTTGGGATTTTTGCAATTTAACCTCCAACTCCTTTATCTTCCTCTCTTGTTGTTCCAACTGTGCCTTTACTTCATCAGAAACTAAGAGCTCATGGTTTCTTTCTGCCTCTTGTTCAGCTTCAAAC
The DNA here is from genome assembly GCA_007258455.2 of Sequoia sempervirens. NCBI lineage: Eukaryota > Viridiplantae > Streptophyta > Pinopsida > Cupressales > Cupressaceae > Sequoia > Sequoia sempervirens. The sequence continues at coordinate 78,924,316 of VDFB02270651.1, forward strand.
TCAGCCTGTTTCTGAGAATCATAAAAAGGATTTCTTTGATCTTCAGGAGTTTTAAGTTCTACACTTGAATCATCTCTCCATGTATCATAATAGTTATCTGTTTCATAATGTGATCTTGGTGCTTTACCTTTGTTTGTCATGCACATGTCTTCATTTATTCTTTTTCCCTTATCAGCTCTGTCATCGTTATGTGCCCATTTACTGCTACCAGCAGGAGCTCCAGTATGACCTCCCCTGTACTGAGATCTTCTTCCATTCATGATGAATACCTACAAAAATTATGTCAGAGTCACCACTCACTTTTATCAAAAATGAGAAAAAAGTTCAATATTTCTTGTTCCCAGCAGAGTCTATGCAATAATTCTAACTCTATCAGTAAGGCTTTGATTCTGATTGCTCCCTAGCAGAGTTGCCAATTTGTTAGCTCTCAAAAATGCAGGTTTAAACCACAAAAGGTTGCCAAGCTTTCACAATGTTTTAGGGTAACAGAACAAGGTTTGAAAACATTTAAACCTTCTACTCTTTAGGTGCCGCAAAACCAAGGTGGGTGTACCTCTCTAAATAATGCAGACTTAACTTGCAATAAATCTTCTTACAACACTTGTTCACAATGGCACCTGGGAGTGAATAGGTGATATCTAACTTAAAAATTGTGACAATAATCTGATCTAAGTCCTAGATACTCAAATAAAAGAAACTGAATGAATTTATAATGATGAAGTGTAGAGACTAGTGCCTTGTTGGGTATGCAGAGTCAAATGAGATCAAGATAAGCAACACTTTCTGGAGAAGACACAAATTATCTGGCATATGTTTTGTTTACAACTTGATAAACATGCAATAATGTGACTACTAAGTTCTACTTTCAATAATCCAGAATGAATTTCTCTGATTACTGTGATCAATAAAAGGATTTAATCTTCACTTGGAAGAACCAGTTGATTAATCACACAAATACAACAAATGTGTATTGATAAAATGAACATAAACCTGTTATGTCAATTTAAATGACCAGAAAAATCATTCATGGAGACAACTTAGCAATATTTTTCATTTCAATTCCACAGATAATTGACACCAGAGGAATGCAGCAACATCAACTGAATCTCATAAATACGTCCATTGTGAAATCATGCAGTAATAGCCTCTGGTTTGATAGTTTTTATTCTACTGTATCTATTTGCAGTGTATCAAAAATCTAATGTCTCCTTATTAACAACTACAACATGCTTATTTATACACCAGCATGAGAAAAATATCAAAATAAAACATCATGTCGGCCTTCCACAAGATTTGGGTTCAAAAATAAGTCGGCCTGCAATGGTCATCAAAGCAGATTCATGTCGGTCAGGCACACAAAAATTCTATTTTCACCAGTGAATAGTTGGCGAGACATCCATATCGTCCTATTGAAGGCAATTCAAATGCTACCCTCCCACATCCACTGTGCTCACGTTCGCTGTAGCTCATCCGGGTCGACGAGATATCACATAGACTACACAATGGTCCAACGAAGGCTCCCCCAGATTTCATGTCACTGTGACCAGGCAAATGTTATTCCGAAGACAAGAGGCATCCCTTTGTTCTTTTTTACTTCACTATAGCCCCATGCTGTCAGTGAGAGGCTACATAGATCATTTTAAGTTTCACCAAGAGCAAAAATCATTTCGGGTCCCAAGACAACCTGTCCGTCACACCGAAGTCGCATAATTTGCCTATGTTCCTTCGCTGTAACTCTTTGGGATCGGGGAGACCACATACCGAGATCAACATGTTAGGCCGAGAGGCAGTCAATATACCCAAGTCACCAAGACAAAAGAAATCTCTCACCAAACTGCATACTTTATTCTATCTGCTTCGCTATAGCCTACATGTATCGGGGAAACCCAATACTGATTACCATGTATTTCACCGAAGGTCATCATGTAACTTTATGTCATTGTGACCACCCAAATGTCCTGCCGATAACACCAACACTGCACTCCATTCAGCAAGACCTGAGGGTCCTTGCCAAGACCATACACTGAAACACATAGGTCACACCGAGCTACTTTATAGTATTCAACTTCGCCAGGACCACAATATTCTCTCACCGAAAAGAATACTCCTCGAGCTATCGACAAGACAAATCGATGTCAGGGGGACCTCCTGTATATAACAATACCTTACCAAAAAGAATCCAATCATCCCCGCGTCGCCAAGACAGAGCAAGACCTATGCCGAAAGCCACTTGAAAGAACCCTATGCTCTGTCGATGAAACATGCGCACATCGCTAAGACCCCTCAGCAAAGACCTAACTCCTTTCGATAAACTGTTCCAAGCACAAGTCGGGGAGACACGTTGAATTCGGTGAGACCGTATCTCGATAGTCATAACACACGCTGATAGATGTCTCTGTTGTCACCAACACAAGAGAAACGTCTTGCTGATAGGCGACAGACTTTTGCCAAGAGAAAAACAGATTGGGGAGACATCACTGCTGTCACACCGAAACACCTAAAATAGAAGATATTAGCAGAAATACATGGTGGGTCGGGGAGACAATGGGTGACCTATGCCGATATGACCAAGAATGAAAAATATGCATGACCCAACGGATTCACTGGGACAATATGGAAAGAATGGGTGAAATATGCATACGGTAGGATCAAAACTAGAAATTGATGAATGAAAACCAATGTAACAACACCAGACTTTTACAGTTCCAATAGGGCGGATTTCAGATGGGTGTCGGGACCTGGCTATTAGTGAACGATGGAGTGCAATGATGAACGACAAAAGGTAACTTGCAAGATTGAGCCCGTAGGGGAAAATGACTTAGTGAAACTCAACTAGGTAAACTCAACCAATATGAAGCTAATCGTTTTAAGGCTCATGGTCGATTTGGGCTTGGAAACAGGGGTGCACAAAATGAAATGGGGTCAAAATGACCTAACCCAAGAAAAAAGAGGGGGGTCCCTGCCTATGGTTGGGCATGTGTGCAAAACATGCCCAACAAATGGCGACTCGCTAGGGAAATGCTCTAGAGAATTTCAATGACAAACTGGAATCACAAACCCAAAATATTTTGGTTTTGATCTTCATGCTAGAGCAAACAAACCAAACGCTCGACCAAAGGACCAAAACCATTAGTGAACCCAACCTTTAGTATATTGAAAATCCAAGTGTGTGCAATTACATTAATTCCTATCCTTCAGTTGCTATAGGAACCTAAGCATTGTCAAGTTAAGCTACATAGTTTATTCTAACTCCAAAAGCATCTGAGACATTGCCTCATTGCCAGTCAGACATCTATAACCTCGACGAGGTTGTCACTATGATTATCCCAAAAAATTATCTACTGCTAGCGAAGCGTCCATAACCCCGATAGAGTTTCTCGGATCCCCTTGAAAAGTTGAATTTATTTATTTTGATTTTCAATGTCTTACTTTTCTTACTTTTCTTTTGATTTTTCTCTTTTTCAATTCTTTTCATTTCAACCCACAAGCAGTGAAGCTCACACTTAGGGATGAGAATCACAGTTTCATTGAAGTAAAATTTTAGATTTTTCACTTAACTAGACTTCACAAAAGGCCCTACATTGACCGTTAGATTATTAAGATGTGTAAAAGATGTAAGGTTTCATAATACATCAGAATCAAACTAACCAATGACTTATCCTCTTTGAATCAAACACTTGGATCACTTAACACTAATAGAGGACCTTCACCATCCACTTTGAAAACTTGATTGGAGTTTGACAAAGAAATGCATAGAACAACCCCATACAATAGAATGATGGTTGTTGTGTGCATAGATGTGCTTAGAAAAAAGCAGAGGGACCCTGAGCAAAGCAACAACAAAGCAGAAAATAAGCAGGAAGCAAACACCTAAACTAACCAAAGAAGGAAAGTGGAAAGGGAAACTAAACTAAAGAAAATGAACCTACAACAAACCAACTACTCTAATGAAAGTAGGAAAGAGAGATATTTACACAACACTTATTCTACTAAAAAAAAAAGCTATGTACAAAGATATTTACAAAGAAGTATACTCAGGCAAGGAAAACTAACATTCACACTAGCTGGACTTCATAATGCATGCACAAGAAAATGGGCGATTGTTATAGTTTTGAGCCATGCAGATTCATATTTATATTAAAAAAAAAGAAATTAAATATTGTAGCATTCAAATTCTATCCCGTCATCACAAAAAATCAACAATTGAGGAAGCTCGTTAAACCCATGGTTGATCCATAAACACGTCTATCTCCCCTCATTCCCATGATGTCATCATATGAAGGAAACAACATTTGACAGTTGAGAGCGAGCACTGCATCATTGATCATTGCATCAACAACCTCGGGCGGGCACGGTGGAGGATGTGACATTTCTAATCTTGGGCCTGCATAGGGATGGAAGAACAGGGCAACAAACAACTCTTTCAAGCCTTGGGTGGGATCTATAGCCTCCACCGGCTATTCTTTGAAGAGATATACTTCATCTTGCTGTTCTTTCATAAACCTAGTGTCCACTTGATTGTTGTCTTCAAAAGGTAGCATGATGTCCTATCTCCTTCCCCACATGTTGACCTTATTTCTATGATGTTCAATGTCATAGGAAGATGACATGCAAAAAATTATCCTAATGCAACCTTTTGAATGTGAAAAAGGATCAACAATGATCAATGTGGTAGGACTCCTAGTTGCACCTTGTAGTTGGTTAGATCCATCATACTTGTTGGCCACCATGAAAACACCTCCACCTTTGTCTTCCTCCTTTCACAGTTCATGTATCTCATCATGACATCTACTTGTTTCCTCTTGTTCACTATCACTGTAGATGGAGAAGGAGTTCCTCTCCCAATCTAGAAATTCTAATGCTTCGCCATCTGGAGGTTTAGGTAGTAGGCCTTCATCAGCACTGTCTTTTGAAACATACCCATCTTTAGTGTTGGCATACCTTTGAAGTATAGCTCCCAATGGGAAGAAGTCATAAATGGAGGGAACCTCATCAAGGGGACTAAAATCCCATGTGTTATTTCTTTCCAAGGATTCCCCACAAAGCCCATCATGCATGGTGTATAAGTTCTCTTCAAGAAGAATTTTTTTTTGATGACTAGTGGACAACATTCCCATGTGTTCTACTCCACCATTTGGAGGTTCGAGGCTGTGTTGTTCTTCTTTCGTTGCTGTCCCAACATCCTCATGAGGGTTAACTTTGGCTAATTCATCACTTGTTTCTAGTTCTTGGTCCTCTAGTTCAACCCTCGAAGTGGTTACAAGAGGTGGTGTACTTGGCTGCCCCACCTATTCTTTAACTTGTTTGACAACCTCTTGGAATAACTCGCATGTGAACTTTGAGTGTAATGAATCATGGAGTTTGCACCAATTCGGTGGCAACAATACCTCTAAATCCACTTGGTTTCCGAGCTTTGACTAGTCCTTTGAGAGTCTTGAAATGCGCTTGTTGTATCTTTCCACTATTGGGTCCTCACCATCACTTGGTTGGATAGTGGACAGCTATGACATATGATTGTTCCCACTCCTCCAAATCTTCATTTTTGGATGCTTGATCATTGTCGTTCATGAAGGAAAGGTCCTCTAATCTGATTTCACTTATACCTTTGCCATCATTTTCCAGTGTCCCAAGACTTTCAACCTCTTCCTCCTTCTGATTTTCAACATCTTCATGAGCTATCTCAACATGCATTGCTGCAAACTTTGTTGGTTCATCATCAACTATTAATGGCTCCTCTTCTGGAGTGGAGGACTACTTTTTATTGATGGAGGGAAATCCTTCTGAATTAGTTACAATCAAATTTTCATTAAGGAACTTTTTTGTCCTATTGAAATCAACTTCCTCCTCTTGGTTCTCATCCTCTATGTCTGCCATCCCAACATTGACTTTTGTCAAATTTCGTGGTAGCTCTCCAAGATGTTGTTCCCCAGATGTTGAAAACTCTCCCTCCTAATGGAATGAGTCCTCTTTATTGAGAGATGGATGTTCTAACTTGTGCAGACTGCCTTTGACCTGAGTGATAATTTTTGCATAGGAAGAACAAGCTAATTCTGAGTGAGGTGCATTGCGAAATCTGCACCAACTTGACATCAGTATCTTCTCCAATCTTGGTCCATATTTTCTGCCCAAACATTCTTGGACCAGCTCCTTGAATTCCTTAGTTTCCATGGTAATCATTTCCTTTCGAGGTCTACAAGGGCTAAAGGTTGGTATATTTCCCAAAAGGGAATTTCTCCTTGCAAGATGCTTTCAATTCTGCTCAAGAAGGTTAGACACCCCAATTCATTGTTCCTACATGTACCATGGATTCTACATTTATCTGCCAATGCAAATTGCTGCAATGGTCTCCTCAATCATCTATTCAAATATGCATGCAACTGAGTGATGTTGATCTATACATGCTACTCCATTTCAACTCATCTTTTTTTTTTCCTTTAGAATTTTCTAATTTTAAGTTCCAGCATTAAAAGAGATCTCCTTATCTCATATTTATTCTTGAAAGTGTTCTTTTCAACTCCCAAACTTCAACTTTGTAGCCTCAACATGCCAACCCTCTTTATAGCACCAGTTCTGTTGATGGGTGCTAGGAGGAGAAGGGAATGGAATGAATGAAGCCATGTCTTTGTTGAACCATGTCTTGATTCAACCCTACTTCTAGCACCAGTTCTGTTAATGTGTTTTGTATGCACTTCTCAACACAGGTAATGCATAGGTGCATCACCTCTCTTGAAAGATAATCTTCCACAATCAAATTGCAGAACACTATCCCAAGGTCTCTAATGCCAGGTCTTGATAGTGCTTGGAATACCTCAGTTGATTCATGTGATTTGATGCAATCCCAAGGTGGACTTATGGTTGAGTTACAAAGTGTGAAAAGTTAGGTTTGCAAATAGAGTTCTTAAGATGCAAAAATTGTTGTTCAGTTGCTGCAGGTTCAAACAATAGTCTAGAACTCCTATTTCAGCTTTAGATTTGGCTTTACAATGTGAAATGAACCTTGTTCAAATGTCACTATTTAGAAGAAAATTCAAAAGGGAGGAAAAGGGAGGAAGTTCCTAGACCTAAGCTATGAATGAACAGTAATCATGGAGGCTGCTATAGTAGACAAAGTTCCTAAACTAAGTTTTTCTTGGCCAAGAGGAACCTACAGTTACACAAAACTAGTGCAATCTTCTAAGGACTACAAATTTTTAGATTGTACAACACATCATGAACATGAAATTGAACTAAGTTGCAGCAATGAAGTAAGGAAACTTAGACTAGATTTACAAAGTGATTCATCATCAAAAAACCACAAAAAACATGAGCTAGAAATTCATCAAGTACTATAACAACAAACACCATTATCGCCTCCACTCAAGAAACTAACAACTAAACTAACATGGAAATAGAACCATGCATGCATAATAAACAAACTCAAAAGAAAAACCCATAAATCATGCAATGTTGCTTTCTATTGTTGTAAAATTATTTTACACTAGCTCTCCAACCATTTACAAATGAAGGGGAGACCCCTATTTATAGTTTTCCAAAGCCCAAATGAATGGCTAGGATTAAATTGCATTGTGTGGCTTAGATTTGTTTACATTAGGGTTTCACCTACTGCACAATATTTAGCAATTTAAAATACAACTTTTATCGTTATTTTTTTTTTTCTTGTAGTGACCTGGGTGCTGTAGCAGTTTGTCTTCTAGCTGATTGCCCCTTTTATTGTAGTAAAAACTAATAAAATTTTGCCTTCTGTTAGATAGATTTGCAGTGCTCTTTAGTCAATCAAGTGCATCTTGTTCATAGATTTTCATCATTGGATCAAATAGTTCTGGTTTTTATATTTGAGTCATTATAAAATGGATAGGTTGTCCCTGATCCGACGAGACATCTCCTGTGGAATTATGATCATTTGGGGAAAGGAAAAATGACTCTTTTTTTATTTTGACCTTAGCGAACAACCATCTGCACTCCTGACACCATTTCCCCTTGGCATGCTGCCATCTGCTTGTCTATCATTCTTGGTGAGTCTAAGTGCATTGCTTTTGAAAATGTGCTCTTGGTAGGAATATTTTTTAGTTTTGATGCATTATCATAGATGACCATGCAAAAGAAAACCCATGGGTAGACCCATTATGGGAAATTTCCTCCTATGGCAAGATCCTTCGATGATCTTGATTCACAAATGAATTCTTACACAAAATTGTAGATTAAGACTGCAAATAATTCAATATTCATAATGGAATTTTAGTCATTTGAGTGACTTTAATTATTCATTTCATCAGTTCTCAAGGTTACAAGGGAAAATAGTTTGCAAAATCATATAATACTCATTTTCCCGCGATGCTTCTAAACTTTGAATTTCTTTTGTTGTTACGCAAACATGTATAAAGCTTTGATTCCCACACATTCCCCTTGAATGCACCTTGTATAGGCTAAATACCTCCTCATGAACTCAATTCATCATGACCTCTCCTTAGATTAGGTCATTCTATTCGTTTTAGAGACTTCACGGTAGCTATTTATGTTTAGATAACCAGAGTGTATCATGGAGCAAAAAGATGCACATGAGGGGTTGCAAAAAGGATTGACATCCAAGGGAAAATGGCTCACTTACACAGAGATCCCATGATAAACTTGTACAATGAATTCTCCTCACTATCCTAGGTGATATCATATCCTAACCATCAATTATCACCAAGCTTTATTATAAACTAAGTCACCCCTTCATCATTGTTGATTATGTCTTTGAATTGTTCATATTTTGTTTTGCACGGATCTGACCTCACTGGAAAATTTGGATTTAACTGATGCATTCTAGTGTTGATCAATAGCCCATAGTTGAACTAGCCACCACCACCGATAGGAAGTGAAAATTTACTCAGGGGTACATAAAAGACAATGAAGGTGGTGACTGTGTGTGGGGACAGTCGTAGGCGTAGACCTGCGGGAGGGAATTATAATGAATCCATTTTGAAGACGGCGAAGCACATCAAACAACAATTATATGGAACCCGCAGTCTCAACTTCCATTTCCGCCTATGACACTGGAAGGTAGCCACCATCCACATATAGAAAACCATTGTGTGTAAGGAGATCTTAAGCCCAAAGGCCAACTTATAGCAGGTGATGTCATAGGGAATTCATTCATAACCCCTCGAATCATGATGGCAAGGAGCGTCCCTCTTTGTAGACATGAATGGTATGGGGTCATTAGTTAAATAAGCACTGTAGAGATTAGTACAGTTTCTTGTGTGCATCAGGAGAGGCAACCTCCACAGAGAAATGATCCTTCACAACTCCCCCATTTTATCGTTCATTCATCATCCACAAAATGCCACCCGCATATGCTTTATTCTATCTCAAAAATCTGCCATTGAGTGAATCTTGATAGGATTATCAACCCCTTTTGAATCAAGATTTAGAGGTACTCATAGAGTCATGCACTCATTAGTATACCCTTGTCATATATTTTCATTGCTTGAAAAGATCGGCTCATATGGGCCCTTCATGTCCAAATTCCATTGCAAGATGAATACATGGTGGCGTCATGCACAGGTGCTACTAAGGAGTCACCTTCAAATAGATGGCCTTGAAGGTTTTGAACTCCACAAGCAAAGAGTCCAGCAGGTGTGAGAGCATGGGAGGAAGCATGCGGGGGGAGTGGTGTGAATGCTATTTAAGACATTTGAACAGACAATGGTCATGTGAAGCGCGAGACATGCATTGGTGAAGTATGCCAAGAGGCTGCAGACGGAAAGATGTGGAGGGATGAAGCCCACCCAATGTGAGAAGCTCAACTAAGCATGGAACCCACATGGTTGAGGTCTGTAGAAGGGTTATGGGTAGAAGGAGGCGGGAGGACAACATGGGAATGTCGTTGCGATCACGGTGGGGTGGACATCCATTGAAAATGCGAGATTCACATGCATGACTTCCTAAATTTGCAAAATGCTACCAATTCATAGGTGGATGAGAGTCTCCCATAACTTACTTTATTATTTCTAATATAATCTAAGATGTCTTTCTCTTGCTTTAGCAGTCATAATTACACTGCCTTCCATAGCTTTCATTAGTGAGATATTCAATATCTCCTCAGGCTTGATTGTCTCAGTCCTCTTAGCTACACATTCCTTAGATATTCTCATCGTTCTTTGGCTTCTTCCCCCACAACTCACTCCTCGACCCACAACCTTTATGCTCATTAAATCTCTCCACAACATCGTTGAAGGGTTCAAAATTTGTGAGCATTCTCATTCCTATGTATATCGAGAGTCGTCATCATCGTGATCCCATCGTTACGATCACATCCATCATTTATTCCTTTAAATCATTTCCTACCCATGCCGAGCATAGGGTTTCTTGTTTGGTTTCATCACATCAACCAGTCGTTCATTAAAAGCATGATTGTTGTCCTTAGGAATGAACCCCAGGTTTGATGTCATGAAGTCTCAACTCATCACCTTTGGGGGCTAAGCATATGGATGACAACTCATGGGAGGCTTCTATGAGAATTCTGTGAAGAAAAACGGTGTGAGACACAAATTCCCCTGCGTTGTAGACCCCGCAATTATAACATTTGTTGTGTGGGCATGAAGTGGTCGTGGGAGGTGCCTGTGGGAGATATTGCAAGCAATGCTAAACATTTTCCCCTGTTCTCATATTTTTGGTTTTAAACCCCACACTCTCGTGTCTTCGATATACAACCACATCCAGTTCAAGGCTTGATAGATGGTAGTAATATAATTGACGGATTGACAGTAACTCTATGCTCTTATTGAAATTCCTCTATTTATCTACTCAGTGCTCATGTGAGACTAATTCATGATTATGGTGATCGGCCTCATCAATGCACCCAAAACTTATCTTTCAATCAAAGCTTGCAGGAGGAGGGAGGCTCGGCTTTATGGTTTCAATGGCAATGCCAATGGTGGACTCAACATGAGTGATGTCCATCTAGAGGAGGTTTCAAGCCAAGAAGGAACATGTAGATGGTATGTAGAATCCGCAAGCATGCTTACGTGTAGCTGGTAGCCCGTGGGAGGCCATTTGAGGAATGTTGCCGTGATATTGGCAATAGACAAGCGGACACCTGCAATGCAGGTTCCCCATAGATGGTGGTCATTTTTCATCCATTTTCAAATGTTACCGTTCATGGGGTATAAAGTTCTAGTGTCAACCCTCTCTAATAACCACTATTAACTTAGGATTCCATTATGCCTTAGACGGGGTGGCTTGAGGATTCCATTAAGAATACTACTCAGAAGCGACCAAGTTAGTGCATGTGAGCAAGGTGTGTGGGTGCACCATGATTGGAATTCCATCACTTGTGACTGTGGGATGGTGGATGATAGGTGTCGTGGTGAATTTTACAAGACCATGATGGAGCTGGTGGATTGTGGGTCTGTAAGGCAGGGAGGAAACAAAGGATGGTTGTTGTGTAACGGTGTTGCAGTGACGACCTTCCGCAATCGTCGACCTACAATAATGGACCTACCGATGGGCGTGGACCTGAGATTTCACCCATAGTTTATGATTTCATTTCAAGGAAATGGTGCAAATGGGACCCAAGCAGTGGGGTGATGCAAGAGCTAAGTCATTTAGAGAATGAAGCTTGAGTGAAGGAAAGTCACGCAGAGTCCCATGATCATTTCAGACTTAAGTGATTTTGAAGTGCGTATTGGGCTAGGCTTTCCTAGGAAACAACGAAGAAAAGGACAATATGGCATAATGCAGATCCCACCATGCAGGTGGCAGTCAAGTGTCATCCACCTCAAACCAATGAAATGAGAATGGAGGCCCGCTTAGGCAGACCCTCAGCTTTGGGTCCACAGAGCATGAAGGATGCAGTGGAAGACATGGGTGTGGGGTCCACACATTGGGCGGATGTTGGGACCTGGCCACCGGCGAATGGTGGAGTGCAACGACGAATGGAAAAAGGTAACCTGCAAGACTCAACCCATAGGGGCCAATGACTTAGTGAAACTCAACCAAGTTAGCCAATATAAAGTTTATTGCTTTAAGACTCATGGTCTATTTGGGTTTGGAAACAGGGGTGCACAAAATGAGACGAGGTCAAAATGACCCGACCCAAGCAAAAAGAGTGGGGTCCTTTCCTATGACAGGGTGTGTGTGCAAAACATGCACAATAGGGCTCAGGTTGTTTGATCTTTTATTATGTTTATTATATCAGAGACTTTGTGTAGACATGATTTTTGTATATACATTCATCAACCTAGCTGAGGCCTCGTATATGTGTATATTTTTTTGTATATGATATCACACATGTTGCTTGATGATATATTTGACATTCTCATTTTTGATGATATATGAGATATACCATGTTGCGATTTAGATTTATTATGTGTTTATGAGATGATTATGGATAATGATGTATACATGCTCATGTTTTGTACTTTCCTGATGTATGCATACAATATGGATGGATGTATGATTTATATGTCTATTTGCGATGGATGATGATATATGATAAATGATGATTTATTATATTTTATTATGGCGATGATATGTACTAATGAATTTGTAGATTGAGGATTGTTGTGGTACTAATGATATTGTGATGCGGGATGGAGCTGTTAGTTAGAAGAAGTGTTAGATGATTTAGACATGGATATAAATTTTGGTGTTTTTAGTTACTAAGAGTTTTTCTTTTGCTTTCATAGGGGCTTTGTATCTTTTAGCAATCCTTTTTGATGTAGCAAACAAATACGATGCATCAGGGTATTAATGGCCAAGGTGGCTTTGTCCCTTGCATGGACTTTGAATCAACACCCAAAGAATATTCTTGTCCATACAAGACATACAAAAACCCTGTTAGAGTCCATGGTTGAGTTGTGTCAAAAAAATTTGAACTTGTTTCATAGAAAGGTATGAAGTACCTAACATGCAACTGCTACACAAATTGTCTCAAAACAACTTCCATAGAAAAAAACAAAGAAAGTATTCTCCATGGTAGTATCGCAAAAGCATCTAACACAAAGAATAAACAAAAATCAGTAGTTAATGCCCTCATTCCTTCTTCTCGAAATCCTTATGGAAATCCTCAAGAGATCCTTGGAATCTAGTATTAAGATAAATAAAAATGATAAGACTATAAAAAGATAAAAAATGCTATTGTATCACTTTCCATAGCTATTTTGATGTTTTAGGATGTTATCCATTAGTGATGTCTATTGTAGAAATTTTTTATCCATTAAAACATACTTTAGAATGTTGATGATGAATTATCCGTAGGTAGGTAGTTAATGCTTTAGGCATTATTTTATCTCAGTAGTGATCCAGTATTTTCAATTTTTACTTTGGAAGATTTTATTTTTGATGTTTGCTATGTTTGTAGATTTCTTTTTCAAAGGTTGAGTGTGACAATTGTTTATTATGGATGGAGAGTTTATTGTGGATAAGTGACAATGGAGGCAAGACTTTTTTTTTGTAATTTTTTGAGTTATTTGATGTTGTTTGTTTTTTTTTCAGGAAATGTAGAAACAAATAGGGGGACCTAAAGGGACAAACCTAGTGCCTTGAGAGCTTAGCAAAGATGGCCTTTCCTATGTGATGAATGCAAGGCTCGTAGTTCAAATGTTTTGACTGAAACTATTTTTGGAGTTTTGTGACTCTTTATAGATTTTTCTTTTGGTTTTTAGTGATATATTTGAATGTTTAATTTTGTTTTTGGAAGACTAACCCAGGGCCTCGGGGGCTCATCAATAATGGCCTCTCCTATGTTATCCACGCAGAGGCTCATAGTTCACTTGTTTGATGAGTGTATGTTTTTGACTTTTGAAATGTTTTTGGATTTTCAACAAAGTTTAAAGATTATGACAGATACCTAAGGGGACTGACCTAGGGCCTCAGGGGCTGATCAAAGATTATCCTTTCCTATGTTATACATGAAAAGACCACATATTTTGATTGGTCTTTTCTCAAAGCATAAAAATGTTTTTGGGATTTTGATGTTTTTGAATTTGTTTTGATTTTGTTTGTTTTGTAGATGTTTTTGATTTTTATAGCTTTCGACCATGATGGGATTTACAAGGATCCAATTCTCTACCAGTTTTGGGAAATTTCCTCAAGTTCGAGACAAGATTACCTTGAATTAGGGGAGAGGGATTTTGATGGTACAACAAGGTTGAAAACTTGATTAGTCATCAAGCCATGGTTTGTTTGCATAATTTATAATGGGATGAATGGGGTGGATGCTTTAGATAGTGTTGATAGATAAAGATGCAAGTCTTATTGAAATGTAGCACCTGTTTACTAGGTTTTCACTATGGTACCTATCCTAGAAGCACCACAAAGTGGTTTTCAGTTAAAGAATGTTTTATTTCTCTTTATTGTTTTCTTGCTTTTTGATTTTTTTGATTTTTTTGAATTTTTTTCTTGGGATACTCTGATGCACTCAAGTAAAAAACCTTTTGAGATGGTTTATATTTAAAGGTTTGGCTAAAGGTTCTCCTTCAAGAGTAGCCACCTGATAAGTTCCAAAGCCATAGCTTATTGTGATGATGAAATGACCTAACCGGTTTGGTTCAAACTTTCCATTCCCATCCTAATTTAGTTGGATCTTTTGATTCTCTTTTAGTACTAGGTCACCGACTTGAAAGCTTCCATTTTTGATCTTTTTGTTATAGCTTCATTTGAGCTTATTTTTATAAACCTAGAGATGGTTTAACATGCTCAAACATCTTTCATCTAGGAGTTCCAACTCATTCAATATGGACACTCGATATTCCTCATTACTAACCATGGATACTCGTAGTGAGGGTATTTCAACTTTAATAGGTAAGATCACTCCAGATATGTAGACCAGGGAAAAAGGTGTGGAACCTATTAAAATAAATATTTGAGTAGCTCCCTTTGGGTTTAGTTTTGCATTATGTGTGCATCGGCTTATGCATCGCCGAGTTTACTCAACTTTCTATCAAGTTTTTGATCTACCACTTTACGCAGCGACTCTTCGCACCTTCGGCTATCGGCTTTCCTTTCGGTTCCTGGGAAGCTCCGCTGGGCTCCCACATGTCGTGGTTATGGGATACTTTTGTTGCTTGCTTCCTCGAGGCCTGGACGGGCTGCAAAATGCTTCCGCAAGGTTCTTCATTCTTAAAAAGTGTTGGTGGGCCCCACGTTTTGCTAGGTGGCAACTGTTCACAAATCTTTCAACGTAGTGAGGAAATAAGTAGCCGTGGGTAGCGAAATGCTGCCACACATCTTTCACGCCCAACTAATGGAGCATTCCCTCCGCTGTGATAAGGATCTCAGCCCCTTTGACTCATGTTGCATTTTCACAAATCCTCAGCAGGGATGGGGGAAGGTCTCATACAGGCAGCGAAACGCTGCCACGTGCCTAAATGTTGATCTGTTATGCGGGCGATGGGCCAGATGAACTAAACGACGCTATTGATTGCTACTGGTCATTATCATTTGTGGCGATGGATGACATTTGTCTGCTCGAGCCTTGCTGGGACCACCTCCATCATTACAAAGGATGCACCTGTACCTAGGGCGACTGGATGCTGTGTTTCGGCTCGATGTCATATCGGCCTTGGGAATCTTCTGATTCAGGCATCATTGCAAAGGATTGCAAGATCTTTTCTGTTGTTGTTCTTCGAGGCGGTGGGAGGTTTTCCCTACTACATATACTCTCTCTATTGATGAGAAATGGTCCAGAATAGGGGAATAACATGTTGGTTTAAAAAAAAAAGACACTAGGCCTCTATTACTATTTCATTTAAATTGCAAAACTTTTAGACTGTGCCAATTGTTCGGCCTTTCTGTTTTTCATGTTTTGATTAAACTGTAAACTGTGCTTTATATTGTCTTAACATTTCATTTGAAGAACTTCTATATATGTTGGATATAAGTTTGCTTACCTAAATCATGTCTAGTGACTCTTCTTAAAAGTGAGAATGTATGCAACATTATTTTATGTCAATAAATGAATTGTCTATGCTATAATCTTAAGTCCCTTACATTTCAGAATGCAACACCATTCAGGCCCTTAAATCTATGATTTATCGTGCCCATCAGCAGATCTTGGCGCATCACCTTAGGTTAGATTTTGTTTTATTATATCTGCTTCCTTTTCCCTTTCCAAAACCCATTATAGAAGAAGTCAACTTCTTTAAAATCCAGAGGTTACTTAGTTTAGCGCAAAAGGTCCCCCTTAAGCTGAGTTTCCCATAAGACACTGTTACCTCATCAATTTTTGGCGTCAGCAGTTTGTTCTTTTTCTGGCACGCCCGGTGGGACCTGAACTTAATGAAATGGCATTGTAGAAGGGCGTATGAGCCATCGGCCTATAACTAGATCCCAAATTGCAAGCAACCCAGGTTTACTAGTACCTCTGCTAGGGACAGTTCAGGCCTCTAATCAGCTGGTAACCATTCCATTCCCATCACCCTTTCCTCTTAACATGTTGTCGGCCACCAACATAAACTACATAGCATGGAATGCTAGAAGTCCCTTGGTAGCCCCGGTAGCGCCCGCTATCTAGGGTGCTATCCCAATTTCGGCCATGAAAGCTATCCCCAAATTTTTCAGAGACAGCTCAAGAATGCCAACATAACATTTGTAGGATGTTGCAGATGTATGTCTCGTACATGGTATTACAGCGCAGAATGTAGCCCTGAGGCTCCTCGCCACATCTTTCAAAGGCAAGGCTCTGGATTGGTACCGAAGGCTGACTCCTAATTCAATTCGCACCTGGGATGAGCTCGAAGATCCATTCTATGAAAGGTTGTCTAATGACGGTGATCGTTCTTCATTGTATTATCAACTATCTATCATAAAACGAGTCCCCCAAGAGTCTCTGATGGACTTCAATGCCTGATTTCACGCGAATCGGCAGAGAATCCCTGTTACTATCCACCCGACTCTCGAGTTGGCTTTTATATTCTATCTGAAGTCCATCAATTCAGACATTTCTGTGATGATCAAGTCTTTGGGAGGAGCCACTCTATCAAATGCTTATGGTACCACTATCAAAGCTGAGAATCATTTGATAGATTGTGAAAAATTGCCTCCTTGACCTATTATGCCGATATTCCCTGAAATATCAATTTCCAGGCAAGAGGTCACGTCGACTAGTGCGCCCGCAACCGCCCAGTCAATGTATTCATATGCGGCCACACCTGAGAACGTAGCTTCTACGTCAGGATCTTCCAAAGATGAAATAAGCGACCTCAAAGAGATGTTGCGAACCATGGCAAATGATATAACCACTCTTAAGCGGAACCAAGCAATGCTTCTGAAGCCTGCATATCAAAACTATCAACGTGGGCAGTCTTCCTATCAGTAAAACCAATACCAAGGTGCAACTCACAACAATCCACCAGCCCCGACAGCAAACCAAATGGTGTCTGTTCCTACTCCGCTGACAAGTGCCTCGCCAAGCTCGAGTAGGGAATTAACCGCAGGATAAAACAATCTTATTAATGATATCAATCCATGGTGTTTCCCCTGTAGCGATGCGCATATGCCCCAGAACTTTCCGCGTGGCAACCTACAATAGAAAGTGGCAGAGTAACGTAGTCAAGGCACTACAATAGAAAATGGAGGTTACGTATATGCCTCACCAATGGAAAGTGCTATCCTTACCGCACAGATGCAAGGAATGTCTTTAGAGTAAGAGTCCGATATTGCTCCTGATCATGCGCTCTTCTCCTGGATGGGAGAAGAAGAAACGATGTTTTCCAATGACGCGTTCATTTCTGAAACACCGAAAGTACAGTCTGATTACAATACGCACTCAAAGAGAAGATTCACCGGTGAGCCAGTGTTTTCACACTCGGATAGCTTTCCACTCAAAGGCGTGTTTGATCGAATCCCTAGTGTTTTAACCATCCCTTCATGTTCTCAACCATGGAAGGAAATTTGTATAGCAAGATCCAAGGAGCAGAAATCTTCGATCTTGCCACCTTTTAATGTGGTAGAGCAATTGAAGAAATCATCCGCTAATGTGTCTTTATGGGACATTCTAGCTATCCCGGAACAAAAGACTATATTACAAAAGACACTTCAAGAAGAGATCAACCCAGCACCAACAGAGCCGTTTGCCAGTACAGAGGTTGTTTATCAAATACCACCAGTTAAGGTTCTTACAGACAAGGCGAGGGAATCTCCTGCGGAGGACAGAAGTAGGTTGAAACCTCGACCCTTCTTCTTGACTCTCATTGTAGGAAAGAAGCTATTACACAACGCTATGATTGATTCTAGCACTAGTATGACGGTTATGCCTAAACAGATAACCGAAGCTCTGGGACTCAGCTATGAACCTATGAAAAGAGGGGTGATGCAGCTTGATGGAAATAAAGTTGAAACCGTAGGTGTCATCAAAGCACTTCCTTTAACTCTATTCGCCTACCCAAGTATCACACTCCCACAGGACACAGTGATCATAGATGTTCCTCCTATTTTTGGTCTTTGTCTATCCCGCAAATTTACTTCAAAGGTGGGCAGATACCTATCCTTAGATTGGTCACATCTGATACTTAGGACCAAGCATGGTGCAAAAATGAAGATAGAATCGGAGGCTCTACATTCTGAACATGTGGCGGATGAGGCCTTGATCAACTTTGAAGCGGCGCATACCTCCATCACCAAGCAGGAAATGTATAGTGCTAATTTTCTAGAGGAAGAGAAGGTGAGTGGAGATCAGAATGACAATGAAGATGCTCTATTGAGAAAACACATAAACAATGATCCTTTTGGCAATTATCATGCTACAGGATTGGGCACAAATGTAATTTATGACAAAGACCAGATGCTACCAAGGGTCGCCAAAGGATCCGACGGTAACCAAACAAATGAGCTATGGACGTTGTACTTTGACGGAGGAAGAAGCAAAGTAGGTACTGGAGCAGGGCTATATCTAATATCCCCACAGAATAAAAAATTGTTAAGGTCTTTCTGTTTTCACTTCGCCTGTTCGAATAATGAGGCTGAATACGAGGGGTTAGTCCAAGGCTTAAGCCTTGCAAAATGAATGGGAATTAAGCAATTAATTGTGTTCAGAGATTCCAAACTAGTGGTTAACCAAGTCCAAGGAATTTCTGCAGTAAAGAATGTCTGCATGAGATCCTATCGACATCGAGTATGGGACCTGAATAAGGGTTTTGAAGCTTTCAACATCCAGACTGTTCCCCGAAGACAAAATAGTGAGGCAGATCACATGGCTATGATTGGTGCTCAGTTTGATCCTATCTCTGACTTGCTTTGGAATGAATATTCGGTATGAGTGCTAGTCTGACCAGCAATCCCCGACAATGATTAGAGTTGCCAAGTCTTTGAAAGTGATGAACACATCGCCTCGTTTATCCAGCATTCAGGGGAATTTTCTGATCAGCTTCAAGCAAAGATCACCGAGGCTTATGAAGGACAAATTATGTAGCTCAAATCTAATAAACTTTCAAAAGGATTGGTTACTCTCGAAAAAAATTTTGATTGTAATGATGCCCGAAATGATAAGCGAAAGTTCATGGCAGAAAAAAGTGATTATGAAGACCTTCGGGTCTCCAATGGTAGAAATCTCCGAGTCGAAAAAAATGTCCTACATCATGATAAAGAAAGGCTCATCAGTTTCTACAAAAAGTATAGAGTAGTGGCTTGGTCCTACGATGATCTGGAGGGTTACGATCCTAGGATCATTCAACACACTATTGAGTTGACATAAGGTGTGAAACCAGTCTGACAGAAACAAAGGCCAGTCAACCCTAAAATTGAGGCCCTAATGGCACAAGAGCTAACTAAGCTCATTGAATCATGCATTGTCTTCCCAATCAAACATAGTACTTGGGTATCGAATCTGGTCCCAGCCCAAAAGAAGAATGGTGATATCCGCTTATGTGTGGACTTTCGAGACCTGAACAGAGCATCTCCGAAAGACCACTATCTGTTGCCCTCTATGGAGTCAATCCTACAAACTGTGACAGGATCAGAAATGTTCTCTCTGCTGGATGGTTTCTCCAGCTATAACCAGATTCATGTTAAAGAAGAGGATTAGCACAAGACTACGTTCACCACAAAGTGGGGAACATTTGCATATGCTAAAATGCCTTTTGGTTTATCCAATGTAGGGGCAACTTTCTAGTGGGTGATGGACATCGCATTTAACGAACTGATCAATAAGTTTATTTTAATCTATTTGGATGACCTTACTATGTTCTCTAAATCTAAAGATGATTATTTTAATCATTTGGAATTAGTTTTTCAAAAGTGCTAGGAGTTCGGGGTTTCCCTGAATCCAAAGAAATGTGTATTTAGAGTGCCGCATGGTAAGCTATTGGGGCATGTTGTGTCTAGAGAAGGTGTTTCAATTGAACCCGAATGAGTAAAGGCTATCAAAGAACTTCCCCTTCCGGTAAATAAGAAAGGTGTCCGGTCTTTCCTGGGCAAAATAAATTTCGTCAGTAAGTTTATTTCCAATTTCGTGGGAATGATTAGGCCGATCACCCTAATGCTGAAAAAAATCAAGCTTTCAAGTGGACAATGGAAGCTCGGGAGGCTTTTGAACGGGTCAAAGAAGCGATTTCCATAGCCCCGGTGCTGGTTAATCCGGATCAATCCAAAGATTTTATAATGTATGCTTTCAGTAGCAAGTCCAATATTGCTATTGTTCTAACCCAAAAGGATAATGAAGGAAAGGGAGAACATCTAGTGGCATTCTATTCCTGGACTTTAAAGGAATATGAGGTGAATTATAGCTTTGTTGAAAGATAGGCCTTTGCAATAGTAAAGGGACTTAAAAAATTCTGCCATCTAATTTCCTACAATAAAGTTCTGGTATATGTCGCACATTCCAGTGTGTGTGAATATATTATGGAAGGGGAGGTCACAGAAAAAAGGGCTAATTGGATCACCAAGATCCTTGAATATGACATCAAAGTCAAGCCTACTAAGACTATTAAAAGAAGAGGACTGTGTGAGTATATGGCACAAAATGAGGAGGTACCTACTGTGGAGGAGCAGCCAGAGCTCGTCTTGATAAATGAATCAGAATCAGAAGGCGATTGGCTGACTGATAGAATGAACTTCATGCAAACTGGAAGGTATCTGCCAGGCCTCTCATCCCAAAAAAAGAGGTATTAACGGCTTCAGAATTGCGGATATACGCTGATAGAAGGAGTCATTTTCAAAAGAAATTTCAATGGTATTCTCTAGTGATGCGTTACTTTAGAGCAGGCGAAGAGGATCCTCGACGCATTCCACAATAGCGCTGTAGGTGGAAATTTCTTCACCAAAACCACCGCAATTAAAATCATGCATGCTGGCTATTATTGACCTACACTTTTCAGTGACTCCCACTCTTTGGTGAGAGTTTGTAAAAAATGCCAGTTCTTCGTCGACAGAAGGAAGAATTATGCAATGCCCCTCAGACCTATAATGGCGGACGAACCATTTGCACAATGGGGCCTGGAATTCATCGGAATGATCAACTCAGTCTCTAGCACTGGACACAAGTGGATTCTAACCACTACGGATTACTTCACCAGGTGGACGGAGGCTGTCCCCCTTAAAGGCGCAATAGAGACAAAGATTGTAGATTTCCTCGAGGAACTGGTGACAAGGTTCGACCCTCTGAAAACTATCATTTCGGACAACGCCAGAGCGATCCTAGGTGCAAAGGTATGTCACTTTGTGTTAAAGAATGACATATTCCTTAAAACATCATCAAACTATTACTCACAAGGGAATGGTCTAGCAGAGTCGACGAACAAAAGTTTAGTCCAACTCCTTAAAAGGATTGGCTTAGAACACCAGAGGGAATGGCACAAAAACCTCCGAATAGCACTCTGAGCAAACCACATAACTCCTAATCAAGTCCTTAAGACTTCGCCTTATGAGTTGGTATATGGGAAAGAAGCGTTGTTACCTATCTCCATGGAGATTCCGACAATACAATTGTTGAAATCTCTTGAGATAGAACAAAATGAAGCCATGGAGGTTCGACTCGCCAAACTGTTGGAAGTGCAAGAAAAAAGGGAGAATTCCCTAATAGCAATGACAAGCCGTCAACAGGTGGTCAAACGATGGTTTGACAAGAAGGCTTCCAACCAGGGTCTAAAATGTGGAGACTTAGTGCTAAAGTATGATAGTAGGGCTACAAAGCCAGGTCAGCACGATAAATTTGATAGCCTATGGGAGGGTCCCTTTAAAGTCATTTGGTGCAAAGAACACAATGCTTTTGAGCTGGAGAATATGGAATAGGAACCGTTAGGAATTCTGATCAATGGGATTCATCTTAAATTGTTCCATTAGGCATTAAGCTCTACTTTGTACATATGTAAATATCGCTTTTATTTTTATTTCTGTTTCTTTGGCCGTTCTTTTTCTAAATCAGTTGTTGTTTTGCGGAATTAACTCATTATTATTGGCAGGTGAAACACTAGAGTTGCTTTACCTTAAACACATCCATGTGCAGAGAAATAGCATATGAAAGTTGCAAACCTAGAAAACTTAAATAAGGATTAAAAAGAAAGAGCATGAATTTTATTTAAAACGATGGATATCTATTTATATATGTTCTTTTTGTCACAAAATGGCTGGGAAATCATTTTTAAAATTTACAAGCATATTGAGGCTATTATATATAATAGCCTTCTTCAGGCTTATATGTAGGCAGGGTGGTACATTTTGAGCAAGCAGAGTGGTACATTTTGAGCAGCAGGTGGCAGGGGTTTGTTTATCCAGAGGCATGGTTGGCAGCTATTGACACATTCACTACAACGCCCACTTCTTCCTCATCCACGGGTTCCTCGGCAGCACTGGTAGCATCATTTGGCAAGACCGCCATTGGCGAGGGGAACACTAGGTTCCTGAAGTCAGTATACCAGTCTACATCGTTAAAACGTATCACGTTGTAGCTACGAAACAGGAAGTGCAGGGCCTGAGTAACTCTCTCATGGTGTTGGCCACGAGTTTGTAGGTAGAATCCGCTGAGGAATGGCAGCCAAAAAACAACAACTTCTTCCTTAATGAAGCGATGCAGGTCGCTGGCTGATGGCAGACCTACCCCATAGGCAACATGCACAACGACCTCACCAAGACTATTTAGGTATTTTTTCGAGAAGATTTCTTTAACCAGCTTCAAGATAAGTGGCTGGGGAACACAAATGTCCAGCATAGACACTACAAAGTGGGAGCATACGTCAGTATTCACCCGATACTTATCCTCATATTCTATGCAATCCTTGCCTAAAGCCCACTTTATGGCTACCAAAACCAGAGAATGCTTGTTCTTCATCATCCTTTTCAGTCTCTTAGTTGAAATCTCCCCTAGGAATGCCGTTTGTGACTTATACAAGGTCAAGCAAACTGGGTTATCCATTGTTCTGACACTATCCCTAGGCTTCTGAGCTAATGCCGAATTTGCTTACCACCTAACCTATGAAAAGACTTACTTAAGACTCTGCTTCTGGCCTATCACTTTTCAAAAGCTAAGTATAAATTACTCACTACTTACTGGCCTATTTATAGAAAAATTGACAAGACTCATGTTGATCCGCTTAAAAAAAAACGTGATGTTATATGAGTTGCTATTTTGAAAGGCGAGCTTGCGTTTGCTCACATTTTTGGGCCAGTTATATCCGTGATAGGATGACTCGATGCGTGCTTAATTAAATGAAGCTGATTAATTAGCTTTAAAAAGGTGGCGCTTGTTGGCAGTGAGACGTATGGCCGTAGGCTATTGTGTCATCTCTCAAGTGCATCCTAGAGCCTAAGGCAATATTCATATCTTTTAGGCTGAGATCGTTTGCTTCCCGTAATCATTCTGACTAGGATATTAATTGCCAGTGTATGCTAACGCAGGGTTGGCAAGCCAATTGCCAGCTGAAGTTCCAAGGAGATCAGGGCGTATCACATGATCGCCCTAATGCAATAATGAACTCTAGCCGCCTCAAAATAGTAATCAGTTTAGGTTGCACAATTTCCAAGATTAACGGTACATGCCGAATTAAATGCAAAAGGCTTGCTTTCGCCTACCACCTTGGGAAAGGTTGCTATTATTGCATGAAAAGGCTTAATATTTCAATGTCTTTCTACAAATGCCAAGGATAAGTGTAGAGTTATTTTATATCTGTCTATCTAGAGCTTAGCATAGTCACAGCTAACCAGGAACTTGCGAAAATCTTCAAAGAAGAAAAATGTCAGAATCTTCGGCTCAACCAATATAAGAGGAAATTAGCCAGGAGCTATTCAGAGCTATTCGTTCTTCAGTAGAGGTATATGTCTATGAGGGTGTGGCGTACGCTATGCCTAGCATACACCGAAGGACAAGGAGAGCCCACATAGAAGAGCTGAATAGACCCCAAAAATGGAGAAACCAGAAAAAAGTTGAGAAAAAATGGGACAATATCTATGACCCAAAGCTCGCGAAAAACCCTAAGTCTCTTAGAGAAGCAGCTTGTGCAAGGTTATCAGCACCAAAGGCAGACCAATCTACGGCACAAAAAGTTTGGTACAGTGGTCTCCCTCAATACATGGTCCCACTAGTGCACTATTGCCCAGAGATTGTTGATGCTACTATCCACTGTTATAATCTTGATACCCACTACATCGAAGGTCTAACTTAAGAGTGCATAATTTTGTAGAGGCCATCTGGCACATGTTATGTATCCTGGACCCAAGTAAGAGAAAGGAGAATATCGAGCCTTTTCGCCCGAGTAAAGGAGAGAAAATATGGAAGAAGATGAAAACTAGCTCAGAGTTCTTGGTAGAGGAGACTGGTAAGAAAGGCATCTCAGCCACTAAAGCACCAAGTATTCATTGTCGCGTGGCACGTTCTGTGATGATCTCCAGGATGCCATGTCCATGCTAGCCTTCGTATGCGGCTGAGACTCTGATGAGAAGATAAAGGCCTTTCAACTGGGACTAGCAATGCAATTTCACAAGCAACATGAACTTTTCTGGTATGATTTTGCTGAGTTTATAATTGAAGAAATGAAACAGCAAATTGAGGATTATCAGGCGGAGAAAAAGTTTAGGTTTATTTCTTTCTTGGTCCACATGTTTCTGCATCAGAACCCGGATTTCTTCGCCTGATTTTTTTCGCTATCAATTTTTGATGAGCAAAATAAAAGAAAGCTGGTGTCCATATGGAAACTATTCCTTTCCACATCATACAATTATTATGCGTTTGCAGACTATTTCATAGCCTCGGTTTTGAATGATTTGATTGGAGAGGGTGATATTATCCAACTCGATAAGGAGTAGATCAGATTTATGCAGAGCTTCACCCCTGCTTGTGACTGGTTCTTAGGCAAGGATTTTATGATCCTCCAAATGCGGGGCTTTACTAGTAAACCTTTCCTACTCCCAGCCTGTGTCATGGATAGAGTGCTCGTGCTGGAAATATTTCGACAGATGTGTGTCATTGATTTCATTTTCTGTAGTAGCGAAAAGGTCAAGAAGAAGGGATTCTTCACTTGTTCGAAGAATTTCAAATCGGGAACTCTACTGAAAAAATAATCTGATCAGTTGTTAGAGGAAAAACTGACACATCTAGGGTTGGTACTGGTAAATGATAAGTGAGAATACAACCCTTTCGATGACCTACTGAAGCCACATATGAGAGTTACCCATGTTTCTCGACCATACTGGGAGAAGCAGCGTAACTCGCAAACGGACAAAGATGAGGATTTTGTTGAATTGGCACAAATCCCTACGCCGGACACCAGGGGCCCATGGCACAAATTCTACTTTCCTGTGGCTGTGGCCCATGATAATATCCCTATGGAGCGCGACATGTACAACAGGTTAAAGAAGGATGAAGAATGGAGCGAGGAGAAAATAAAGGCTTTCTGGAAATCACCAGGAAATTGCACAATTAGATGCTTCTTACAATCAATTGCGGGATGACCAGGAATTTGAGAAGTGGTGGAATGAGGGCCATCCCAGCCCAAGCTCTAGTGTTGATAGGAGCGGAGAGGGGGATGAATCTGAAGTGCAGGAGGAGGAAGTAGCAGTATCGGCTTCCCCTGCACAAAAGGAGAAAATCTCTAGACAACCCGCCTATGTGGCCACAAACGTACATTTTAATATATCAAGAGGCTCGCATACACTCACTTGGGATTCTAAACCAGCGAGGCTATCACTTCAGCATAAGGAGATGACTGCCGAAGCTAGGGAGGCTCCACCCGCGAAACGACAACACACGCAAAATATTATAAGGGAGAGTTCGCAAGAACCCGCCAAAGGAGGACCCGCTGTTGGCTAGGTACCTGAGGCTGAGGAGGAGTCACTGATGATTTTGGAACCACCATTGACCAGTCAACAGGTATATTTCACTCCTTCTCTTGCATCTCATTCTTTCATATCTGCCCCTGCCTCACTGGCGACTCCTGCCATAGGTCCTAGCCCTCTACCTTCTGCTTTTGGTCTGACTTATTCAGTTGGATTCATCCAGTTTTCAGGAGGCCCACCAGCTTATAATTACTCATCTGAGTATACTCACACCTTCTACTGCCGCTCAGACTTTCCTTACCTCACTTTCAGAGGGCGTTCCCCCTGTTGGTGCCCATTCTTTTTCTGCTATGCTTACAGATCCTCTTCCATTGCAACAAGCTGACACCTCATAGCAACTTCCCTTTCTCGACCAATGAGCCTTACGACTGATTCCCCGATTCAGCTACTACAAATGCCTAGCCCTGTTGTTAGTTCTCAAACCAAACTATGGAACGTGCCACACTTCTCTTTGCAAACAGTCACTCTCTAGAAGATGCAAATGCTTGTGCCTATGAAGGTTACCTACCCCTATGCCCTGCCTTCCAGTGGTCCTTTCGCAGGTGGGCTAGTTTCATCACTAGTCGAATTCATAGCACAGATAGATTGCAAAAAGGAGGCACGCGTGAATAGAATGAGGAAACGCAAGGCGAAGGATGACAGTGCTTCTGCCGAGCCAAGAGTACAAGCTTTGTATGATGAGGCCCGATAAGAAATTAAGTTCCCAACCATGTATCTAAGGGTAAGCAAGCCTTAGGGAGAAATGCAACCAGAAGAGTATGAGATATATGTGGTCGGACTCGACATGAAGGTAGCTTGACCATAGGATAAGGTTGAAATCATGGAGGAAACGCAACGGGTAGTCACTTCCGACTTCCTCAAAACTAGTTGCCAGCTAAAGAAGAAAGATGAGCAGCTCAAGGCAGCCCAGGAAAGGGAGAGTTTTCTAGAAAGTTAGGAGAAGTCCTTAGAAGCAGATATCGCCCGCATGACTGAAAGGGTGCTAGCAGTGGAGGATGAAAGGAACAAGCTTCAAGATGAAATTGCAAAGACCCAGGTTGGTGACCCAGGCATAATAAAAGAGTTATAAAGTAAGAACCAGGAAGTGCAGCAAAGCCTTCAGCTAAAGGATGAAGAGCCTGAATGCCTCCGCCTTGAGCATAGTCAGGGGATGACACAAAAGGGTGAAGAGTTGGAACGTCAACAGGCTCAATATGAGCAAAGAATACAAGAGAAAGATGTCGAATTTAAAGGCCTAAAGGCTCAACTAGAGGAAGAGCTCTGAGAGACAAAGACTTCTCTAGAGTAATCAGAAAATCACTCCCGAGCTGAGCAGAATTGGAATAAAGAAATGAGCAACTATGGGGAGTAGCTGGCGTCCGAGAAAAGGAAAAAGGTAGAATTGGCTGAGGCCCTTATTTTGAGAGATGCAAAGATTATTTCATTTAAAACCTCTCTATTGCCTTCCCCTTCCCAACCTGATATCATTCCGTTGGTTAGAAAATTATACATTTCTCACTAGGAGAAAATAAAAACCTTTTGCCTAACACTGCAGCCTACCCTTCGATTTATCGAGAAGGCATCAAGGCTCAATCAGGAGGCCCACGATACAATTGAACAGTTCCCACGATTCATCCTGGATAAGGTTCTCGAGGCGAAAGACTTGCTCAACAAGCTGTATTCCATCTCTGATGAAATCCTTGCCAGAGCGGGTATTGAAGATCGGGACGCTGCTACCCAAATGACAAACAAATTCATTCATTGCCACTCCCCTTTCCAGTGCACTAAGGCAGCCATGACTTTTCTAAGTAAGACACTAAATGGCATATGGAGAAGTTTCTTCGAGTTAGGAAAGATGAAGCTACCGTCTCTGTTCCTCGATGATGGCTCTATTGCCACAACTACGTAGATTGTGAAAATTATTGAGGAGAAGGGAAACGACCCAGAGGATTTCAGGGAGTTCAATCATTCCCCAACGGCAGCCAACATTGAGGCGGTCATTCATCCACTCTCGCAGCTGCTATTTCATATACAAGTGGGGGCTGGTTTACCCGATGTGCTGCCTCACAAAGAAGCTATTGATTTACGTGGAGCACAGGATAATTTGCGCAACATAATGAAGCTGTGTGAGGATGAATGGTAACCTTTGCTTTCGGCCCTTTCCAATTTCTAAATCCACTAGGCCTATGAATAAGGCTTTGGTCTGCAAAACCAGAGAAATTTTGGGTTCTCCGTTCCTTTGTTGAAATGCCCCTGATAATTGCCAAAAGCTGTTAAAATAAATATTTGAGCAGCTCCCTTTGAGTTTATTTTTGCATTATGTGTGCGCCGGCGTATGCATCACCGAGTTTACTTGGCTTTCTATCAAGTTTTTGATCTACCACTTTACGCAGCGACTCTTCGCAGCTTCGGGTATCGGCTTTCCTTTCGGTTCTTAGGAAGCGCCGCTAGGCTCCCACGTGTTGTGGTTACGGGCTGATTTTGTTGCTTGCTTCCTTGAGGCCTCGACGGGCTATGAAATTCTTCCGCAAGGTTTTTCATTCTTAAAAAGTGTTGGCGGGCCCCACGTTCTGCTAGGCGGCAACCGTTCGCAAATCTTTCAACGCAGTGAGGAAATAAGCTGCCACGAGCAGCGAAATGCTGCCACGCATCTTTCATGCCTAGCTAATGGAGCGTTCCCTTCGCTACGATAATGATCTCAGCCCTTTTGACGTGTGTTGCATTTTCAAAAATCCTCGGCAGTGATGGGGAAAGGTCTCATACGGGCAGCAAAAGGCTACCACGTGCCTAAATGCTGATCTGTTATGAGGGCGATGGGCTAGATGAACTAAATGACGCTATTGGTTGCTGCTGGTCATTATCATTCACGGCAATGGATGACATTTGTTTGCTCAAGTGTTGCTGGGACCACCGCCATCATTACAAAAGATGCACCTGTACCTAGGGTGACTGGATGTTGTGTTTCGACTCGATGCCATTGTAATGACCTTGGGAAACTTCTGATTCAGGATTCATTGCAAATGATTGCGAGATATTTTCTGTTGTTGTTCTCTGAGGTGGTGGGAGGTTTTCCCTGCTATATATACTCTCTCTATTGATGAGAAATGGTCCGGAATTGGGGAATAACACGTTGGTTTTAAAAAAAAAGACACCATGCTTCTATTACTGTTTCATTTAAATTGCAAAACTTTCAGACTGTGCCAATTGTTCGGCCTTTTTATTTTTCATGCTTTTATTAAACTGTAAAATGTGCTTTATATTGTCTTAACATTTCATTTGAATAACTTCTATATATGTTGGATACAAGTTTTCTTACCTAAATCATGTCTAGTGACTTTGCTTAGTAGTGAGAATGTATGCAACATTATTTTATGTCAATAAATGAATTATCTATGCTATAATCTTAAGTCCCTTACATTTCAAAACGCAACAACACCATTTAGGCCCTTGAATCTATGATTTATCGTGCCCATCAGCAGATCTTGGCACATCACCTTTGGTTAGATTTTGTTTTATTATATCCGCTTCCTTTTCCCTTTCCAAAACCCATTATAGAAGAAGTCAGCTTCTTTAAAATCTGGAGGTTACTCAGTTTACTGCAAAAGGTCCCCCTTAAGCTGAGTTTCCCATAAGAGACTATTACCTCGTCAATTTTTGGTCTCAACAAAACCTATAGGTGTGTGAATGCTAGTTTGATAAGCCCATAGGGCTGGGTTTAGTCATAAATTCCAATCATGATCAACATCATTAATAGTCTTTTTTAGTATTTTCAAAATGGTTTTATTCATAGACACTTCAGCTTGACCATTTCCTTGGGTATAGTAGGGACTTGAGAAATGGTGTTCGATAGAAAACTTTGAACAAAGTTTACAGACATCTTGATTTTTGAATGGGGTTTCATTGTCTATTATGACAATTTGGGGAATTCCATATTGGTAGATCAGATAATTCAAGATAAACTTAGATATCAGTTTCCCTGTGATGTAAGTTAATGGAATTTCTTCTATCGGCTTTGTGAAGTATTTAGTTTTAGTGATAATGTACTTGTGCCCATTGGATGAAGTGGGAGGGATCTTACCTATTAAGTCTAATCCCCACTATGAGAAAGGCCATGGTGTTGTTATAGGTCTTAGTTCATGTTCTGGTGCATGAACAAGATCATTGTGTTTTTGAAATTGGTGGCATCTCCTTGAGAAATGAATGGATTCATATTCCATTAAGGGCCAATAATACCCTATCCTTAGAATTTTCTATACTAGATTAGGTCCACTAGAGTGAGACCCAAAAATTCCTTTGTGCACTCCCTATAAAGAAATTTGTGCTTCGTCCATGTTGACACATCGAAGTATTGTTCCATCTAGACTTTGTCTATATAGGGTATCTCCTAAGATGGTGAATCAGTATGTTCTAGAGACAAAGGTTTTCTTTTGGTTTGTCATTAAGTCAGGTGGTATGATACCATGTTGGATATAGGAAAACATATCTTGGTACCATGGTGAATTAGGACCAACAACATCACAAACTAGTTCTAATTCTATAATATCAAATGTCAATATGAGTAGTTGCTCCATGAGGAATTCATATTTGGGAATGTTTTGTGAAATGGCGAGGAGTGAACCTATTATCACCATGGAATTAGCTACTCTATTATTGATCTTGGGAACCTGTTCAGAGGTGATGACAATAAAGTACTGTTTGAAACTATCCACCATTCTTTTGTATGGAATAATCTTGTAATCCTTTGTTTGATATTCATTTTTTACCTTTCTAATGACTAGTTCAGAGTATCCATAGACCTGTAGTTCCTTTATATCCTCCATTCTATGTCCATATTTAGTCCTGTGATTAGCACTTCATATTTAGAAATGTTATTGGTACATGAAAAAGAAATCCTCTAAGCCTTAGGTATACTATCTCCCTGTGGTGTGAGAATTAAGATACTAGCTGTTGAGTTGTGTTGAGTGTGGGACCCATCAAAGTACAAGGTCCAACGACTAGACTGATCAGTTAGAAGCATGCTTTCATCTAAAATTTTGTTGTTAGAGGCTGATGATCTTCCATTGGTGCATCTGCTAATTGATCTGCTATGATTTTTCCTTTGATAGCTTTTCTATCAATGTACTCTATGTCAAACTTGTTAAATATCATTACCCATTTAGCAATCCTCCCTGTTAGATCTACTTTTTCCAATAGCTACTTTTTGGGGATCTACTTTTGATATTAGCTTTACTTGTTTGTTTAATATGTATTGTCTCAATTTCTATGTTGCAAAGATGATAAATAGATACACTCTTTCTATGGTTGAATAGTTCAATTCCTAGAACACCAATGTTTAGATGATATAATAGATTGCTCTTTCCTTGTTATTGTCATATAGTTGTGTTAACAGAGCTCCCAACGCTTCTTGTGTTGTAGATACATGTAGGATCACTGCCTTATCCTGAATTAGTGGCATTAATACTAGAGGAGTGAGTAAATAATCCTTGACCTGTTGGAATACCGGATCACATCTGCCATCCCATTTGAATGTTATGTCTTTGTGTAACAAATGAGTGAATGGATGGAACTTGTCTGCCAACTGTGCGATGAACTTCCTGATAGATTGTAGTTTACCTTGTAGACTTCTCAATTACTTCAATATTTTCTGAGGAGGCATTTCTAATATAGCTTTTACCTTGGTGGGATCTACCTCAATGCCTCTTCTTGATACTATGTAACCCAACAATTTTCAATAATTCACACCAAATACATACTTCTTTGGGTTGAGACACAAGTTGTATTGTTCTAGCTTGTCAAATAATTTTCTAGGTTGGTCAAATGATTTTCTCTTTAAATAGATTTTGCTATATGTCATCCACATAATCCTCTATAGTGTAATGTAACATATCATGAAAAATAGTTATCATTGCTCATTGATAGGTTTCCCCTGCATTCTTTAGACTGAATGGCATGATGTTCTAGCAAAAGGTTCCCCATGCAAAAGTGAAAGCTATTTTATGTTGGTCTTCAAGGGAGATTTTGATATGATTTTATCTATAGAAGCCATGCATTAGTGATAGAATTTGTGCCTTGTAGTTAGATATAAAATCATGTTGATGTTGGGTAGAGGGAAGTTATTCTTCATGCAAGCCTTGTTTAGATCCTAGAAGTCTGTGTAGATCCTTATGCCCCCAGTGGGCTTTGATATTGGTACTAGATTAGATACCCATTCAGGATAGTCAATGGGTTTGATGAAGTCCACATCCAATAGTTTTTGAAGTTCTACTTTTACCAAAATTGTTATTTGTGGATGCATCTTCCATAGCTTTTGTTTGATGGGTTTTTTTCTTGGGAAAATTACTAGGTGATGTACAAACAATGTTGGATCTAGCCTTGGAATGTCTATGTATGTCCATCCAAATTTTATTTTTCTTTCATTGATAAATGTTGAGAAGTATATATTTTCCTCAAGATCTAGTGATGTTGCATTATATATGATTTTGGGTGTTTCTACTGTGCCAACATTGATAGGTTTGAAATATTCAGCTAGGAGTGCTGATTTCTCTTGATATTATATGGTGGGGAGATTGAATCCTCCATCTTCAGGTGCCTCAGAGAGGTTTTCATCTTTATATGCATCCTTTTCTATTCTCCTTTCTTGATTTGATAAAGCCACATTATGGTTTACTTTATGGGAACTCTTTGATTTTTAAATTTTTAAATTTACTTTTACAACTGGAAGACACAATCTCCCCTCCACAATATGCTCCTTGATCTATCCCCATTACAAAACCTAATTTATGATATCCTTGGGGTATATCTGTTTGAATTCCCATGAACTCCACACTAGCCTCATCATTTTGTAATGAGTCCAAAATTGGTGTATGATGTTGTTGGTCCCAATCTATCAAATGTGGATAATGCAATGATATTTTGTCATGAGTATCTAGAAATCTTATGGAAGTTGTAGCTAGCTTAGGGACATTGATTTGCTCAACTTACAACCAGTTATCATGGGAATACTAATTAG
Source organism: Sequoia sempervirens (assembly GCA_007258455.2). Taxonomy (NCBI): domain Eukaryota; kingdom Viridiplantae; phylum Streptophyta; class Pinopsida; order Cupressales; family Cupressaceae; genus Sequoia; species Sequoia sempervirens. The sequence continues at coordinate 78,957,548 of VDFB02270651.1, forward strand.
TCTAGAGTCTTCCATTCCAAATTTCTTAACCATTTCCTTAGCATACTTAGTTTGAGATATAAATATCCCATCACCAGTTTGTACAATCTGTAAACCAAGGAAAAATAAAAATTCTCTTAGCATAGACATTTCAAATTCATCTTGCATTTGTGAAACAAGTACTTTACACATTTTATCACTGTTTCCACCAAATATGATGCCATCTATATAAACTACAATAATGAATATTTGAAGTACAAACTGTTGTCTACACATCCTTTCTTGAATCCTTGTTGTAGATACTGACCCAATCTCGAATACCACTCTATAGGTGCTTTCTTTAGACCATACAATGCATTTGTCAATCAACAAACATAATATTCTTCTTCTAATAGCTAGAACCCCTCTGGTTTTTCTATGTAGACTTCTTCTTAAAGGTTTCCATTTAGAAATGAAAATTTACCATTCATTTGATAGAATTTAAATCCTTTATAAACTAAAAATGCAAGAAACATCGTTATAGACTCTAATCTTGCAACAGGTGCAAATGTTTCTTGAAAATCAATTCCTTCAACTTGTGCATACCCTTGCACACCAATTTTTCCTTGTTCCTTACAACAAAACCATCTTCATTGAGTTTATTTCTAAACACCCATTTAGTACCTATTACATTTTTGCTTAGGGGTCGAGGAACCAATTCCCATGTCTTTTTCTTTTCAATTTGATTTAGTACGTCTTCCATAGCCTTAATCTAGCTTCCATTCTTGCTAGCCTTCATGTAATTCTTAGGTTTGATTTATGACAAGAGAGAAAAAATTAATTGTTCCTTGTTCTTTGCAAGTCTTCTGCTTGTCAGAACACCTTCATTATTATCACCAATAATATGATTTGTAGGGTGATCCTTTTGCATAAAATTTTCAAGTACTTTTTCAACTTCTTCTAGCTCTTCTTCTTCATTTTTAACATCTTCTTCACAATCTAATTCTTCTTCAAAATTATTCTTATCAAAGCACTTGTTAGATTTTCTTTGAGTGGAATATCCTAGAAATATTCCTTCATCACATCTAGAATCAAAGCTTCCCAATTTTTCATCTTATCTGTTGATGTAGCACTTACTACCAAACACTTTGAAATTCTTGACAAAAGTTGGTTTTCCATACCATAGTTCATAGCGTGTCTTGTCACAGTTTGCTCTTAATTAAATTTTGTTTAAAACATATAATGCTATATGAAATTCCTCTCTCCAAAACACATATGCTAACTTGGCCTCATTTAGCATTGTTCTGGCCATGACCTTAACTACCATGTTCTTCCTTTCAACTACTCCATTCTATTGTAGAGTTCTAGGTGTAGAATATTTTCTCTTAATTCCATGATTTTGAAAATACTCAATGAATTCATCTAATTTGAATTATCCTCCTCTATATGATCTTAAGAACTTGATTCTTCTCCATGTCTCCTTCTCAACCATCTTCCTGAATATATTGAATCCTTCGAATTCTTGAGACTTATCTTTTAGAAAATTTACCCATGTCATTCAAGAGTAGTCATTAATTAGCAACATGAAGTATCTTTTTGTTGGATTTTGTGGTTGTGTTGCTGATATGTGGTTGTCATTGATGTCACCACTATTAGAATTGTTGTATTAAAGGTTGTATATGTCGAGGATATTGATAAAAATTTTAAAGAAAGAGTTACAGGTTGCCAGTGAAATAGTGAAGGTCATGAAGGTGTCTTGCTCTGTATGTTGAAGATCAATTGTTGTGGACTAAGGGTTTAGTGCTGAGAGTATCTAGTTCATCTACTAGAAGTTTCAGAGGTCTGCATGAAGAATTGATTGTGCTATGATTAGTTGTATTCTGACGGTATTTTTGTGGGTTCTATCAATGTTCCTGATTGAAGATGTGTTTTTGGTATTTTTTGTTGCTAGAAATGATTCTCTGTTAGTTCTTGTTGTTTTTGGATGCTTCTAGATTATTCTCTATTCTTGTTGTATGTTTGTGTTGATCGTTGTGCTTGAGGACAAAGATTTTTCTCGATATGTTCAGTTTTTCACGTTCTTGGCCGACATGATCCTTGAAGATTTAAATTTGAATGTTTGGCATGCTTGAGGATATTGTTTTAGGTTGCATCATGATATTAACTGATGGTGTTTGATCCACATTGAAAATTTATTTGTAAATTTGGGCCGACATTGAAAATATGTTTTATATTTTTTGGCTGACAAGGTTGTTGATGTAATTTCATGTTGCAGATATATAAGAGTGATTGTTTGAGAGAATTTAGTGTGTGCATAAGAGTGAATGTATGCCAGAGAAAGTGCAAGTGGGAAAATATTGATCTATTCATTCGATTGCATAGCAGAGTGAAGAAGTTTGAGAAAAGTGTGAAGAAGGGTTTTTGTGCTTAACCGCAACTGTAATCAGGCTTGTGTGGAAGCTATTTCCTCAGTTCATACCCTATGGATCTAATCCATATTGTTGTGTATTGTTGGGCACAAAGCCCTCTTGTATTTTAGCAGTGAGCTCTAGGCAGTGTTCTTGAATGCATGTGCATTCCCATTATTTTTCTTATAGTTTTAGCAAGGTATAATATTTTTGACTAACATCCACCATTGTTTTTCCCCTAACAAGGTTTCCACGTAAAAAATATTGGTGTTCTCTATGCTTCTAATGTGTTGAATATTCATGGTTTACTATTCATTCATCCAATCTGAGATTAAGTTAAGTAAAATTTGAAAAGTTTAAATATTCTGTGACAACCAGTTCACCCCCCCTCTTAGTTGTCTGTCCTTGTTTTTCCAAAAATTGGTATCAGAGCAGGTTCCTCTAAATTTTTTTAAAAGCTTAAGGTGATCCGAGATGGAATCATACAAGAAGGACAGTCCTAGATTCAATGGAACAAACTACTCATTGTGGAAAACTAGGATGGAGTGTCATTTGAGGTGTATAGGTGAACCCTACTGGAAGATTACAAAGAACAAATATGTTATTCCTCATAATGGTCCTTCCATTACTAATGAGATTAAAGAGGCTGAGAATAATGCTAGGGTTATGGAAGCTTTGCTGAGTGCTCTAACTAATTTGGAAATGACAAATATGATAGGTCTGAAGACAGCTCATGAGATGTGGACAAAGCTAGAAACTTTGTATGAAGGAGATGTACATGTGAATATGGCCAAGCTATAGAGTTTGAAAGGAAAGTATGAAAATTTGAAGATGGGTAAAGATGAAAATATTTCTTCTTTTATGCAAAGAGTAAATGAAATAGTGATGGGTATTAGATGTGCTGGTGTACCCTGGATGAGGAAGAAATTGTGGCTAACGTGCTTAGATCGTTGCATCCCTCCTACAAAGGAAAGGCTCATGCTATTGAAGAAACCAGATCATTGATGAATGTGACAAGGGATACATTGATTGGTAAACTTGTTGCCTTTGAGTTTAGCAAATTTGGTGAATCTATTCCCAAGACTGAAACTACATTTAAGGCTACTGTATCTGAAAGAAACAAGCAAAGATATGATCTGGGAGATAGTTCTAGAAAGACATTCAAGTATGAGGAAGAAATGAAACATCTTGAAGATGAAGAAAGAGAGGTAGAAGAGTTTGAAGCACTAATTGTAAAGAAAGAAGGTAGAGGACAAGGTAAGTATAAAGGGAAGTTTCTTATTAAATTTTTTTCTTGCAGTAAAATAGGTCATTTTCCATCAAGGTGTCTTGAAAGAGTTCCTAGGTCTAAGCCTTACAAACCTAGATTTCAAAAGAAATGCTACTTTGCTGAAGAAGGTGTGACTGATGAAGAATATGATAAAGAAAATGGAAATGAAGATGATTGGGTTTTCATTACTATCAAGGTAGTGGCTATTGAATCTACTAAAGTTGAGAAAGCTCTTGTAGCTCGAATTGAAGAAAGAGATGAGTGGGATATTGATAGTGGATGCTCACATCATATGATTGGTGACAAAAGAAAATTTGTACACCTAGAGAAGTATGATGGTGGGGTTGTAAGATTTGGAGATAACAATGCTTGTGTGATTCATGGTAGAGGATATATTTGTCTTGGTGGTAAGCATAACATTGATGATGTTCTTTATGTTGAAGGCTTGAAGCACAACTTGTTGAGTGTTGGACAGATGGTAGAAAAGGGTTATGATTTCAATTCAAAGATGGAAGATGTAGGATACTTGAAAGTTCTGGAAAAATAATTGATTCAAGTAAACAAACAAAATGTAATATTTTTCACCTAAATGCTGCTAGTGAAAGTTGTTTAATTGATCAAGTAGATGAAGTTGGTTATGGAATAAAAGGCTGTCATGTGAATTTTGATAACATTTTCAAAGTAAGTTCGACTCAAGCAATAAGAGATCTACCTAAGCTAGTGAAGCCTGCTAACATAATTTGCAAGGAGTGTCAGATGGGAAAATAGACTAGAGTTTCTTTTCAGAGCAAACAACATCATTCAAATGGATTACTAGAGTTGGTACATACTGATCTATGTGGTCCCTCCAGAGTTAGAAGTATTCATGGAGAAAGGTACTTTATGTTGCTTATTGATGATTACTCTAGAATGATATGGGTTGCTTTCTTAAGAGAAAACTGTGAAGCATTAGAGAAGTTCAAAAGTTTCAAAGCTATGGAAGAAAATGAGAAAGGTCTAAAAATAAAATGCTTAAGGTCAGACAGAGGTGGTGAGTTCACCTCTAGGGAGTTTAATTCTTTCTTTGAAGAGCATGGAATTAGAAGATAGTTATCTGCTCCCTGAACCCCTCAACAAAATGGAGTTGCAGAGAGGAAGAACAAAAAAATTCTGGATGCTACTACAACAATGATGATTGAAGGAAAAGTGCCTCACATCTATTGGAGTGAAGCTATAAGCACTGCTGTATACACTTTGAATTAGATAAATGTAAATGGTAATTCTGGTAGGACTCCTTTTGAACTATTGTTTGGTTATAAGCCTACTGTTAGGTATTTTAGGATCTTTGGAAGTAAGTGTTACATCAAGAGAGATGAGGATATAGGTAAGTTTTATGCAAGAAGCGATGATGGAATCTTTCTAGGTTACTCTACTAAAAGAAAGGCTTACCGGTGCTATAACAGAAGACTGAGAAAAATGGTTGAGAGTGAAAATGTCAAAGTTGATGAGGATTCTACTCAATCATCCAGATATTGTGGATATGATTTAGATGACCAGGAAGATAAAAAAAACAAAGGGAAGAATGCTCAAACACAAATCAACTTTAAATTGTTCCATATGTTTCAGTAAATCAAGCTAGTTAGGAAGGAGAGACAAGTGCAAGTGTGGAAGGAAGAAAAAAAGAACCAAAAGTTTGAGAGAATCCTAAAACTTTGAGGTATGTGAAGCTAAATCATTCTAAAAATCAAATTATAGGAGACAAGAATTAAGGTGTGCAAACTAGAAGAAAGATTGAAAAATACTATTGCCTGATTTCCAAGGTTGAGCCTAAAGATGTCAATGAAGCTTGTAATGATGAACACTGGATGGAAGCTATGAAGGAAGAACTAATGCAAATTGAAAAGAATGATACATGGATACTTATTCCTAGAACTAAAGATAAAAATGTGACTGGTACTAAGTGGGTCTTTCAGAATAAGCTGAATGAACAAGGTGAAGTGGTCTGGAATAAAGCAAGACTGGTATGCAAAGAGGATTCACAAATGGAAGGTATTTATTTTGAAGAAACCTTTTCCCTTGTTGCCAAAATTGAAGTTGTAAGGTTATTTATTGCTTATGCTACATATAAGAACTATAAAGTCTATCAAATGGATGTGAAGTCAACTTTTCTGAATGGTGAACTAGAAGAAGTATATATTGAACAACTAGATGCATTTGAACTGATTGATAAGGAAGACATGGTTTTCCGACTAAGGAAATCTCTATATGGACTCAAGCAAGCCCCCAGAGCCTAGTATGCAAGAATACATAAATATTTACTAAAGCTTGGATTCAATAAAGGTATTGCTGACAACAACTTGTATTTCAAATTGGATCATGGCAAAGAGTTAATTATTGAGGTCTTTGTTGATGACATTATTTTTGGAGGAGATGATAATCTATGTATGAAGTTTGTTGATGAAATGCATAATGCATTTGAGAGGAGCATGATTGGAGATATGAAGTTCTTTCTGGGATAGCAAGTTACTCAGTTAGATAAGTGGATCTTCATATCTCAGTCCAAATATGTGAAAGAGCTACTGAAGAAGTTTGGCATGGAAGACTCAAAGCCTATTGGTACTCCCATGGAAACTGGATGCAAGTTAACACAAAATGATGATTCTCCTAAGGAAAATAAAACAAGATACAGGTCACTGATTGGTGGATTTATCTCCTTAACTCAGACAAGGCCAGACACTATGAATGTTGTATGTATGGTTGCTATATTTTGTTGGAATTATGTGCCTCAATCTCACAGCTGAAACCTCTGAAAGAGAAAAGTCGGTGCGACATCCTTATTGTCTGGCTGACTAGTAGTTGTACAACCTTGTGAAATGTTTGGTTCGCTGAGACCTTGTTGTTGTCTTTCTGACTGGATCTATCGCTGTGAATCATTGTATTCAATGTAGCCCTCTGTCGAGTGGGTTGGTCTTGCCGACGGGTAGATATCTAATGGTTATGGGTATGTGCAGGATCATCATGGAAAAAATAGGCCATTAAGTGGCAAAAAATTTAGAAAAATAAGTGTTAGGCAACTTGACGTAAAAATTTGAATAAGTTATCTATATTATTTCAAAAATATGTAAGAATAGAATTTGTAGAAAATTGAATGTAGTTTCTAAACTGCTAGGTTTATTTAAAAATAAATAAAATCTATTTGGTGAAAATTTGAAATTTCAATGTAGTAGTACTTAAATTTCAGGGAAAAAATAAGAAGTAGGTGTCTATCTGACCACCCTAACCATAATAAAATGATAATATTTTTTTATAAGATTTTATATATAAGTAGAGGACTCATCTCCAGATGTGATGCATATTTTTTTGTAATTTTTTTCCAAGTAAATAATTAATTATGAATTTTTTATTACAAATTTTAAAAATATAAAAACTCGTATGTCTGACCACCTTAACTTGGTCAAAACTTCATGAAATTTATTTTTTATTTTTTTAATCCTATAGTATGTGAATCATAGAATGTGACGCATGTTTCAGATTCAAAAAATATGATATCGTTTGAAAGTTATAGATGTTTTTTAATCAGCCTATCGATTGGGACTTTAGTCATAATTCTAATAGAAAATGAATAATAATTATTTATTAAATTCAAATTAAAGCATAATTTATATTGGTGGAAAGCTGAGAATCTCTTCTAAAAACCCTTTTCTTTTCATCAATTTTGGGTAAAAAAAACTCTTTAGCCACATACCCTACAAATACCCATAATATTGCCACTTTTTGGCCCATCATGATCCTGCACATACCCTTATCGGGGAAATATTTGAACACTCAGTATGACTCATAGCGACAAGGTATGTCTCACCGATAGTGTTATACACTTGGAGTCATCGGGGTAACATAAGGGTTCGGTAAGAACTCTTGGTGACAAATGTTTGTATCATCGATGCTTTGGTCGTTGTCGGTATGACTCCTGGAGAAAGGTGGTATTGGGGAAACATGGAAGCTTCGGTAAGAACTCTTAGTGATGAATGAAGTCTCACCGATGGTAGGAAATTTTGGTGTAACATAAAGGCTTCGGTATGATCTCTTGGTGAATATCGATAGTCTTGTCGATGGGAATGCTGATGTCTATGTGACTTTGGAACTTCGGTATGATGTCTCACCGAATAGTGATTGTCTTGGCGATAGCACTACATGTGATGGATATCGGTATGATGTCTTGGTGACAAGGGGAAGTCTGAGCGACATCTTGTGAACTCGGTGTAACCTCTTGTCGAAGGTGATGAGTCTTGGCGATAACGACGATTGGATTTTGTGGCATCGAGGAGACACGGTTAGTGTCTCACCGACATGTGGACACAATTTGAACATTTTTGACCGAGTGATGACTATCCTATATGGTGAGTCTTCGTCCAATCAGAGAAGCCGAATGGGAACCCTTGGAAGTTAGTATGTTGTGGCCTTTCTTGTGAGGAAGTTCAATAGACCAATGACGACATGGATATATTCTGTAATTGCAGATGATGTTCAGTTGGACAATCAGTGGGATGAATAGTTCGGTGAACAGTTGAGTAATCAGTGCGAATTCAATTTAGAGAGCATTATACTGTAATGTTCTGTACAAGGTTGATCATTGAATCTATTGTTGTAATTTTGACATCAGAAAGATAAGTCTGATCTCTGTATGTAATCTCCATTACTGTAATACAAAGAGGCTTTTCTTGATGTGGTGGGTTTTTCTCCCCTAAGGGTTTTTCCACGTAAATCTAGTGTTCATCTATGCATTTTATATTCTTTGTTTCTGTTATTTCTTAGAAGTGTATCTTAATTGGACTGTAATTGAAAATTTAAAAGCACCTCTGCATTCTTCCCTGAGGTTTTGACGTTAGGAGAGTTGTTTCCACACCTTAGCTTTCCTTACAAGTGGTATTAGAGCCTGGCTAGTTGTGTTATCCTTGTGAGTACATTGGGTTTTTTGTGTCAATTTTGTTCAGTGGGAGTCTTGTAGAAGTTTTGGTAATTCGAATTACAGGTTAAGATGGTGAGCACGTTAGGAAAAATTGAAATTGAGAAATTCAATGGCATTAATTTTGAGTTGTGGAAACTCAAAATGGAAGATCTGTTAGTTGATCATGATCTGTGGCTTGTTGTGTCTGGAACAAAGCCTACAGGCATGAAGCAAGAGGATTGGGACCTTGCAGATAGAAAATCGAAGGGGCTGATAAGGCTTTGTTTAGCAGACTCTATTCTTCTGAATGTTCATGAAGAAAAGATTGCATCTTCCTTGTGGAAAATACTGGCAGCTATTTATCAAGGCAAGTCCTTGGTGAATAAATTGTTCTTGAGGAAGAAGTTGTACACTTTGAGAATGTAGGAGGGAGGGTATGTTGCTGATCACTTGAACGCTTTCAACATGCTGATTGCTCAGTTAACATATGTGGGTGTGAAGATTGATGAAGAAGCTCATTTTATGCTATTATTATGTTCTTTGCTAGATTCTTGGGATCACCTGGTGATGGCTATTAGGAATACGACATCCAGTTTTAAGATGGAAGATGTTGTTGCTTCTTTGTTATTAGAAGAGATGAGAAGGAAATCTTCTGAGATGGCGAAGGGGGCTCTTGCTGTTAGAGGAATATCGAAAGAAAAAGGCAAGAAGAAGGACAAGAAGTCCAAATCTAAATCAGAAGGGAGATCAAAGTCTCTTGGAAAGAAGTCCAAGGTGAAGTGCTGGAATTGTGGGCAACCTGGTCATGTCCAAAAGGATTGTAAAGAGGAGAAAAAGAAGAAGAAGAATAATTCTTCTGATAATGATTCTTCTTAGAGTGATGTAGACGCCTTCATTGCAGCCTTGGCTACACAGGCATCAGATGATGTCTAGCTGATTGATTCTAGAGCATATTTCCACATGACATCTCTTAGAGACTGGTTCACGAAGTATGAAAAATACGATGGTGGAAAGGTGTATTTGGCAAGTGATTCATCTTTGGAAATAGTTGGTCGTGGAAGAGTCATAATTCAATTCCCTGATGGAAGAGTGAAAGGAATCAATGATGTAATGCATATACCAGGTCTGGCTCGAAATCTAATTTCTGTTAGCAAGCTGAATGATATTGGAGTGCAAGTCACATTCTTTGGAAATGGCTGCAAGATGACTAGAGGATCAATGGTGCTAGCAAGGGGTGCTTGTATTGGTACCTTGTATAAGCTGGATGCACATGTTGTGCACCACAATAGTGTCTCTGCAAAGTCACAGAAAGCTACCCATGGAGAAAAGATGGTAAAAGTTCCTAATGGTGTAAACTCTATGGAAGTTAAACTTCCAGCAGAAAAGACTATGCTCTAGCATCATAGGCTAGGCCACATTGGTGAGAAAGGTTTAAAAACCTTGAAGAATAAAAACCTGGTTGATGGGCTTGATGGTTGTAACCTCAAATTCAAGTTTTGTGAACATTGTATATATGGTAAACAACACCATGTTTCTTTTTATTCCAGTCCTCAAAAATCTTCTGGTTTGCTTGATTATATACATTATGATGTTTTTGGTCCAGTGAATGTTCCTTCTTTGTCTAAGTCAAGGTACTTTGTATCATTCATTGATGATTATTCAAGAAGAGCATTTGTTTATTTTTTGAAAAGTAAATCAGAAGTGTTCAGTCGGTTTAAGGAATTTAAGAACCTTGTAGAAAATTAGATTGGAAGAAAAATAAAATGTTTAAGGACTGATAATGGTGGTGGGTTTTGTTCTAATGAGTTCGAGAGGTATTGTAAAGATCATGGGATTAAAAGACATAAAACTACACCTTACACTCTGCAGCAAAATGGAGTTGCAAAAAGGTTCAACTGGACAGTGATGCAAAGAGCACGAAGTATGCTGAGTAGTGCTGGCTTCGAGGAGAAATTCTAGGCTGAGACATTTGCTACATGTTACTTGATAAACCGTTCTCCTAATTATGCTCTTGTTGAGAAAACACCTTTGGAAGCATGGTCTGGTAAGAAGCCCTCTTTAAGACATATTCATGTTTTTGGCTGTGAGGCATATGCATATGTGCCGAATGAGAAAAGATCTAAATTGGAGAACAAGGTTGTGAAATGTATTTTTATTGGCTATAGTGATGGCATAAAAGGATACAAGCTTTGGAATCCTGATACAGAGAAGGTTCTATACAACATAAGTTTTATCTTTCGTGAGTTGAAGCCTTCTACCTTAGATCTGCAGTCAGAGACAAAATCAGAAAACAAAAAGGATGTAGTTGAAATTCCTCTGACACCAGATAAAGAGGAATTAAAAATTCAAAATGAACCTGAAACTGAGGAGAGCTCAAGCAATTCTGAGAGTTCTAAAGAAGAAGAACAACCTCAGCCTCAGCAAGTGAGGAGGTCAACTCGTGAAAGAAAGCAACCTGATAGGTATGGATTCTCTTTGATAGATTCTACTTGTGCCTATGCTTTAATTTTTAGCACTGATGAGCCTAGGACTGTGAAAGAGGCATTTAGAATGTCTAACTCAAATGCTTGGTTGGAAGCCATGAATGAAGAAATGGCATCATTAGAAAAGAATGATACTTGGAGTTTTGTGCCCTTACTTGAAGGTAGAAAAGCTGTTGGCTGCAAATGGGTATTTAAAAAGAAAATAGGTCTGGATGGCAGTATGGAAAAATATAAAGTGAGGTTGGTTGTAAAGGGTTATTCCTAGGTAGAGGGAATTGATTATGGAGAAATTTTTTCTCCTGTAGCTAAGCTGACATCTATCAGATTTTCTTTTGTCACTTGTAGTAGCGTATGACTTACAGATTGAATAGATGGATGTGAAGACAACATTTCTTCATGGTGATCTTGAAGAAGAAATCTATATGTCCCAACCTGATCACTTTGTGGAGAAAGGAAAAGAAAAACTAGTTTGCAAGTTGAAAAAGTCTCTATATGGATTAAAGCAGTCTCCTAGAATGTGGTACCAGAAGTTTGACACTTTTGTTTTGTCATTGGGATTTGTAAGATCAAAATCTAATCATTGTGTGTATTACAAAGCTGAAAGTGATCGAGTCCTTATTATTTCTCTCTATGTTGATGATATGTTGTTCATAGGCAATAGTAAGTTAATGATTTATGATCTTAAGTCTTAGTTGTCTGCAAAGTTTGAAATGAAAGATCTTGGTGCAGCAAGGTATATTCTGGGAATGGAAATAACTAGGGACAGGGAGAGTAGAAAACTTTGGCTCAGTCAGAGTAAGTATATTAAGACTATTCTAGAGAGATTTTGTATGACTGACTACAAGTAGCTAGTTGTTCCAGTTTTGTAGGGAACGAAGCTATCTATTGAAGACTGTCCAAAATATCCTATTGAGATGGAGGAAATGACCAGTGTGCCCTATGCTAGTGTGGTTGGCAGTATAATGTATGCAATGGTCTGTACTAGGCCAAACATTTCCCAAGTAGTGGGAGTACTTAGTTAGTTTATGGCTAATCTTGGAAGATCACATTGGGATTTTGTAAAAAGAGTATTTAGATATTTGAAGAGAACTTTAGAATATGCTTTGGGTTACCATGGGAACTTGGTTGAATCATAGAGGACTCTCAGCATTCAAGGCTATGTGGATTCTGATTGGGCATGGGACATTGACAGCAGAAGATCCACCAGTGGATATATTTTCATGATGAATGGTGGTGTAGTGAGTTGGATGAGTAAGCGACAGGATGTAGTCACTTTGTCCACTATAGAGGCAGAATACATGGCAGCAACACATGCCTATAAAGAATCAATTTGGTTAAAAAATTTGTGTTCTAACATTCATTTTGATGTAGAGAAAATAACAATTTACTATGACAGTTAGAGTGCTATTTGTTTGGAAAAGAAGCCTACTTTCCATGCCAGGATGAAACATATAGATGTACAGTATCATTTTGTACGAGATATGGTGGAGGATGGAAAGGTTTCCTTAGAAAAAGTGGATACTCTAGAGAATGTTGTAGATGCATTGATGAAGCCAATCAGCATAGACAAGTTCAAGTGGTGTGCCAGTGTGATGGGCCTTAGTGCCCATGAAGTTCAATAGTTTTGTTGTGCTCTGGAGGTGCCTGTGTGATCTTCGTCAAGTGGGAGATTGTTGGAATTATGTTCCTCAATCTCATAGGCTGAAACCTCTGAAAGAGAAAAGTTGGTGTCACATCCTTATTGTTTGGCCGACTAGCAGTTGTTCAACCTTGTGAAATGTTCAGGTCACCAAGACCTTGTTTCTTTCTTGCCGACTGGAGCTATCGCTGTGACTCATCGTGTTCCATGTAGCCCTCTGCCGAGTGGGTTGCTCTTTCCAATGGGTAGATATCTAATGGTTATCGGGGAGACTTGTGGCGACAACAATTATCGGGGAAATATTTGAACGCTCGGTATGACTAATACCAACAAGGTATGTCTCACCGACAGTGTTATACACTTGGAGTCATCGGGGTAACATAAGGGTTCGGTAAGAACTCTTGGTGATAGATGTTTGTCTTGTCGATGCTTTGGCTGTTATTGGTATGAATCCTGGCAAAAGGTGGTATCAGGGAAACATGGAGGCTTCAGTTAGAACTCTTAGCGATGAATGAAGTCTCGCCGACGGTAGGAAATTTTGTTGTAACATGAAGCTTCGGTATTATCTCTTGGAAAATAGCGATAGTATCATCGATGGGAATGTTGATGTCTATGTGACTTTGGAACTTCGGTATGATGTCTCACCGAATAGCGATTGTCTTGGCGATAGCGCTACATGTGATGGATATCGGTATGATGTCTTGGCGACAAGGGGAAGTATGAGCGACAACTTGTGAACTCGGTGTAACCTCTTGCCGAAGGTGATGACTCTTGGCGATAACGACGGTTGGACTTTGTGGCATCGGGGAGACACGGTTAGTGTCTCACCGATATGTGGACACAATTTGAACATTTGTTGACCGAGTGATGACTATCCTATGTGGTGAGTCTTCGTCCAATCAAAGAAGCTGAATGGGAACTGTTGGAAGTTAGTTTGTTGTGGCCGTTCTTGTGAGAAAGTTCAACAGACCAGTGATGACATGGATATATTTTGTAATTACAGATAATGTTCAGTTGGACGATCAGTGGGATGAACAGTTCGGTGAATAGTTGAGTAATCAGTGCGAATTCAATTTAGAGAGCATTATACTGTAATGTTCTATACAAGGTTGATCATTGAATCTGTTGTTGTAATTTTGAAATAAGAAAGATAAGTCTGATCTCTGTATGTAATCTCCATTATTGTAATACAAAGAGGCTTTTCTTGGTGTTGTGGGTTTTTCTCCCGTAAGGGTTTTCCCACGTAAGTCTGGTGTTCATGTGTGTATGTTATATTCTCTGTTTCTGTTATTTATTAGAAGCGTATCTTAATTGGATTGTAATTGAAAATTTAAAAGCACCTTTGCATTCTTCCCTTAGGTTTTGAAGTTAGGAGAGTTGTTTCCACACCTTAGATTTCCTTATAGATTTCAGGTTGATCCAAAAGAGTCTTATGTGACTACTGTAAAAAGAATTTTCAGATATCTGAAAGGAATAGTTGACTTTGGGATTTTGTATCCTAAGGATGATGATCTTACTTTGAATGCATATACTGATGTAGATTGGGTAGGAGATGCAGATGGCATGAAGAGTACTAGTGGTGGTGCCTTCTTCCTATTGAAGAAGCTAGTGTCTTGGTTGATGAAAAAGAAAAATTCCATTTCTCTATCTACTGCTGAGGTAGAGTATATTGTTAATGCAAATAACTATACCCAAGTGATCTAGATGAAACATATGCTAGAAGATATCAGAGTAGTATATGATGAACCTATTTCCATATACTATGACAACTCAAGTGCAATTAACATATCAAAGAATCTGGTGCTACACTCTAAGACCAAGCATATATCAGTCAAGTTTCACTTCTTGAGGGAAAAAGTGAGTGAGAAAGAAGTCAGACTAGAGTATGTGACTACCAAAGAATAGATTGCAGACATTTTCACCAAGACGTTGCTAAAGGATACTTTTGAGTATCTTAGAGGGATTCTAGGGGTAATTACCCCTCCTAATATAAACTAGAGATGCATTTATTTTCATCAATCTATGTGATTCATCGATATTTCTTGATCTAGATTGATGTTTCTATGGATACTACTCAAGGGGAGTAGTTAGATGTGCATATATGTGGTTCAGAGCTTGTATGTGGGAAGATAATGCTTATCATTTCCATTGATATCAAAGGGGGAGAAGATTCATGTGAAAAACTGTTGCTTATCTGAGAAGAGAGTCTTGTGGAGAGAAGATCATGCAAAAGAGGTTAAGGAAGAAGAGTCTGATTCTAAGGGGGAGTAAGTATTGATTGAGAGTTGGATTGATGGTGTTTTTCACACCATGTGTTGCCATCAATGCCAAAGGGGGAGATTGGCGGATGTTGTGGTTGTGTTTCTGATATGTGGTTGTGATTGATGTCAACACTATTAGCATTATTGTATTGAAGGTTGTATATGTCGAGGATATTGAGAAAATTGTTAAAGGAAGAGTTGCAGGTTGCTAGTGGAATAGTGAAGGTCATGAAGGTGTCTTTCTCTGTATGTTGAAGATTAGTTGTTTTGGAACAAATTGTTTAGTGTTGAGAGTATCTAGTTCATCTACCAAAAGTTTCAAAGGTCTGCATGAAGATTTGTTTGTGCTATTATCAGTTGTGTTTTGACAGTATTTCTATGGGTTATGTTAGTGTTCTTGATTGAAGTTTATGTGTTTCTAGTAATTTGTGTTCTTGTAGATGATTCTCTATTAGTTCTTGTTGTTTTTAGATGCTTCTAAATTATTCTCTATTCTTGGTGTACTTCTGCATTGATCGATGTGCTCATGGTCAAATATTTCTCTCGGTATGTTCATTTTTTCATGTTCTTGGCTGACATGATGGTTGTAACGTGTTGCAGATCCTTGAAGATATAAATTTGAATGTTTGGCATGCTCGAGGATATTTTTTTGGGTTGCATCATGATATTAGCTGATGGTGTTTGATCCACATTGAAAATTTATTTGAAAATTTGGGCCGACATTGAAAATATGTTTTATATTTTTTGGCCGACAAGGTTGTTGATGTAATTTCATGTTGTAGATATATAAGAGTTATTGTTTGAGTGAAGTTAGTCTGTGCATAAGAGTGAATGTATTCTAGATAAAGTGCAAGTGTTCGAATATTGGTCTATTCATTCGATTGTGGAGTAGAGTGAGAAGAAGTTTGAGCGAAGTGTGAAGAAGGATTTTTGTACTTAATTGGAACTGTAATCAAGCTTGTGCAGAAGCTATTTTCTCAGTTCATACCCTGCAGATCTAATCTGTATTGTTGTATATTTTTGGGCAGTGAGCCATCTTGTATTTGAGTAGTGAGCTCTAGGTAGTGTGCCTGAATGCATGTGCATTCCCATTATTTTTCTTATACTTTTAATAGGGTATAATGTTGTGGACTAGCATCCACCGTGGTTTTTCCCCTAACAGGGTTTCCATGTAAAAAAATCTTGGTGTTCTCTGTACTTCTAATGTGTTGATTGTTCATGGTTTACTATTCATACATCAAATATGAGATTAAGTTAAGTTTGATAAGTTTAAATATTTTGTGACAACTGATTCATCCCCACTCTCAGTTGCCTGTCCTTGCTTTTCCAACACTTTCACCTTCCAGTCTTCTTGTCCTTGTAGGACCACACAAATTAGTATGAACCAATTGTAAGGGTTTTGTGGTTGAGTATTCTTTTGTTTGAAAATTGAACCTTGTTTTCTTTCCCTGCTACCATTCTTTGTAAATGATCTTTTTAGGCTTAGTTATCTTAGGCATGTGTCTTACTAGACCTTTTGTTCTTACTTTCACTAGATGATTAAAATTTACATTCCCCAATCTTTGATTCCACAACCAACTCTCATTAGCTTGACCTATCAAACAACTCTAACCTTTTACTTCACAAAGATTATAAAGGTTGGAGTCAGTTCTTACTCCTTGTGCAATTATTCTGCCATCCTTCTAAATTAAATGTGACCTTATAACCATTGTCACACATCTGACTTACACTTAGTAGGTTGTTCTTTAATCCTTCGACATAAAGAACATCCTTCATAGGATTTTTACCATCTAAGATCAATATTCCTTTACCATAGATCTTCACTGCAATGTTTCCACCCAAACTAACTGAACCTCCTTTGCATTTTTTAAGTTGGATGAATTTTCTCTTATCACCAATCAAATGTTTGGAGCAACCACTATCTATCACCCACAAGTTTTACTTTTTGGAATGAAGTGTCATTTCTGCAATCATTAATTGTGTGGGATTCTACTCTTTTTCTTTCCACACTTTCTTAGGATTCTTTTTTTTCTTCTCCTCCTTTTCCTTAGGAACAATAATCTGTTTATCCATTTTAGGAGGTGTGTTTTTCTTTCTCTCATTCTGTATATTTGGTCTTATGAATTTTGTTCTACAATTTCTTGTAGATGACCAAATTTGTTACAATTGTAGCATATCACATTTATTTCAGCTAAAGGAGCAAATGGATTATTGCTTACAACAATAGTACTCCTTTTAGGAACTACTCTATATTCTCTAGCCCTATGACCAAATTGATTACATGCATAGCAACACCCATAAAAGTATGAAGATTACCTGGTCATAGCATCTCCTTATGTAGGATGAAGGGGTCTTCTTTGACTGGGCTTCTTTAGATCTCTCACCCAAGTGAAACCATCAAAATTAGATCTTCTTATGATCTGCTTCTTGCTCTAATGATTAGGATTTGATTAGTTATTCTTCCTTTCTATAGCAGGTTTCTTTCTTTCTTCAACCTTCTTCAACTTAGCTATTTTATTTTCCTCTTCAAAGGTGGTCTCATTGTAGTTTTTCTCATCTTTTATACTTTTTTCTTCTCCTGTTCTAAATCTCTCATACAATTTGTAGAAGCACTGGTAAAGGTACTCTTTTCTTTCTCAAGACCTAAACCGAATTTTTCTTTGTTAGCTAGATTTTATGTACTTAATAATCCATCAAGAATTTCTAAGCCTCCCTTTAGTTTTAGAACTTTCTCTATTTGTTATCTATCCTTTTCCAATTCCTTTCTTAATACAACTATTTTTGCCTCTAGTTGCATGCATTTATCCACTATGAACTATAGTTTCAATTTGACTACCTCTTCAATCCTTTTGGCTTCCTCTACATGAAGCTTAATTCCCACCACCAACTAGTTCAACTCATCAAGATTTTTGGTTAGTTTGTTAGTCTCCTTTTGGGAAATTTTATTTTAATGTTTATTCTCCCTTTTTAGTTTTTCAATCTCCTCTCTTAGGTCATCAATCTCATCTAGGGCACATATGAGTTCACCTTCTAGGTCAACTTTACCTTCCTCTTCACCTTTTTCACCAAGGTTTTCAAAATTTCCATATTTTTATACTTTTGATTATCTTTCCATGAATAGAAATTCATTTTCTATCATCACAAAGGCACAATCTAGTTCATCCTCTAAACTATCATTGACATTAGATACATTACTATCCTCTTGAATGCACAAACTTTTCTTCTTCTGAAAGTTCCTTCTCTTAAGGAAGTAGGGTTTCTTCATTTTTCCATCTACTTCTTTTTTAGAGTTATCCTTCTTGCTGTAAGGACATATAGCGGCAAAATGACATACTTTACCACAATCAAAACACTTGAAGGGTAACTTACCTATATATTTGTTGAAGTCTCTTCTTAATCTCTTGATGAAGTTTGTTTCTTCCTCATTAGTCTCTTCATGATTAGATGTAGGTGCTTCATCTTTTTTTTTTTCTTGGATGTATCAAAATTTTCTTTGTTTCCATCCATGAACGCAACTTCCCTTTTGGATGGTTTAGCATTTCCCATTCTTATCTCATAGGTAGTGAATACACGATGTAGTTCATCAAGAGTGTGTTTATCAATATCTTTTGCTTCGTTAACTACTGATATTTTGGGGTCATATCTAGATGACATGGACCTCAATACTTTTTGCACAATAATTGAGTGCTTTACTTCTTCTCCAAACCCTCTGATAGAGTTCATAACCTCATCAATTCTGAGAAGATAGTTTGCAATCTTTTCTTCTTCACTCATTTTTAATCCTTCAAAATTGGGTTTGAGAATTTGCAATTTTGCAAGTTTTACCTTGTCATCTCCTTCATAAATGCCTCTCAAATTTTCCTAGACATCATGTGCAGTTTGATAGTGCATAACTTTGATAAAAATTGAACTAGACAAACCATAGAGAATAACATGTTTTTCCTTTGCATCATTCTCATAATCCTTCTTTCCTAGAGCATCAATGGGGGTTGTAGCTAGTGGTGTATAACCATTTTTAATAGACATTCAAAGATCAAACCCTAATGATCCCAAATATATCTCCATCATAATACTCAAGAAGGCATAGTATGATCCATCAAACCGAGGTACCTTATTTGTAGAAGAACCTTCTTGACTAGCCATTTTTTTCACTTGTACAAGATCTACCCAAGCTAATTAAGATTCTCCTAGGGAACCACACTCTAATACCAATTGTTATAACACAATAATCTATTGAGAGGGGGGGGAGAATGAATAGATCACTTAATACCTTTTACCCCTTTTAGGTGCAGATTAAATCATGACATGCAAAGAAGTGAAAAACACACACACAACTCATAACACAAGACATACATGGAAAAACCAAGATGGAAAAAACCATAGTGAGAATAGTTGCTAGGCTATCCTAATGTACCCTCACAATTGGTATCTCTTGATTACAAAGTTTAAGGGAACCAACCCTAAGGAGACACCAATCCCATAGTTTTAGGAGTACCTACCCCAAGGAAGCACCAACTCCCTAATTTGAGCACCTACCCAGATATTTGATGGCACCCACCAATTAGATATATAATGCAAGTTATTACAATTTGTTCAATTGAACTCAGTTAAATGTTGCAACACAATTTACAACCGATCAATTCCTTGTTGCTTCCTCTGCAACTTAGTTCTTTTCCCTACACCTTCCTCTATTCTGCACCTAGATATTAACCTTGATCAAGATCTTCTGACTTTTGTTTTGGTTCTACTTACTTGTTACACTCTTGCACTTCCCCTTTTCTTCTTACTGCATTCTCTATCCACCTCAAAAGATCACAGATACATTGCTCAACACTGTTGCACCCTTAAATTTTAGTGCATTCTCTGTCTACCTTAAAAGCTCATAGATACAGTGCTCAACATTGTTGTACCCTTATCTTTTAGTGCATTCTCTATCTTCCTAAAAAGCTAAGAATACCTTCAACAATATACTCTACTTGTAGTATTCATAGTGTCAGAAAAAACTATGAAACTCTAATTTGCACATTTGTATATCTCCCACTGACCGGCATCAATTGCATCAAGATTTGCACACTCATGTATATGTCTTCTACTAGGGTTTTCTTAATATCACATCTTCATCGAGTGAAACACATTCAACATCAGATTTAGGTTCTTTGAATTTTCTAAGTACAATATCCTGCAAAACCCTAAACCCTAATATTGCAGTTAATGTAATATCCTTGCATATCTAATACGATCATATTTTAACCACCTTTGTGGTCTAGACTATTTCTCTTCACATCTTGTCACCAATAAAAAATTTCACTGAAGTCGGTAAACCAATTAAATTTCTTTGTAGTGCTGGTTCATGGTCAAAACCCTCATTCACACAAACATAACCATTAAAAATTTTCAGTGTTAAACATGAACCATTGATAGATATTGTTTTGCGCCATGATCCATCAATCCACATTCATCGCTCAACTTTAAAATATGACTGTTGGATGAAAGTCCTTTTAATAATCAACATCAGATCTAGGAGGAAAAAATCCGGCCAAGAATTTGAATTAATTTCAATTTTGGGTGACAGGAGACTCATTCACCAAAGATGGTGAATGAGTCCCATCTGGCATAATGTATGGGACCAAAAATCAAAAGTTCTTAGAAAGGTGTAAAAATAGGTTTGGGACCCAAAAATCTAGGTGGGACTCATTCGCCCAAGGTGGTGAATGAGTCCTAGATCACTAAATATGGGCCACACAAGCTAGAAACAGTTGAATTATGATTGGCTCATGATTGGTGCAGGGATTATCCTGAAAAAGATGCAATAAATGAGGCTTGTGGATGAAAAATGGACAAATTAAAGCATAATAAATTCCAATTATTAATGAAAATCCCAGAGAAATGTGAAATTGTGTTACAACACTTTACAACACTCCAAATGAGGAAAGATTAAAGTTGATTATGATTAAAATTATGTTTTTTATGCTTAGTTAATTGATAAAACCCTAGAAAAGTTTGAAAGTGTGTCACAACATTTCACAACACTTTAGTAAGGAACCATTAAATTCCATTAGTTCACAAGGGCCCAAGACCTAATGTGATTGTGTTATCCACATTGCAACACTAAGTCAAGGAAACATAAAGCCAAAACCCCAAGGATGGCCCAAACAAGTCAGAAAAAGTAGAAGGATTACTATTTTGGTGACTCCAGAAACAAGGCCTTATTGAAAAGGCATGTGGGCTCACAAAACTTTGAGTTCGAAGGTCTCATTAGGACTCAAAGTCCTGATGAGATGAAAGGAAAAGAGCATAGGTGAGAACTTAGAAATAATTTAGACCTTTTGGACTTAGATCCAAAATTTTGATCGGGACCCAAAGTCTTGATAGGGCATGAAGAAGACAACACTAATGGGGATTAGGAATCTCTATTAGATAGAAGAAGGAAAGAAGAGTGTGGGGGTAGAAGGTAAGAGAAATTTTGGACTTAGTCCAAGTGT
This sequence comes from Sequoia sempervirens, assembly GCA_007258455.2. Taxonomy (NCBI): domain Eukaryota; kingdom Viridiplantae; phylum Streptophyta; class Pinopsida; order Cupressales; family Cupressaceae; genus Sequoia; species Sequoia sempervirens. The sequence goes on from VDFB02270651.1 coordinate 78,978,973, forward strand.
CAGTTTAGGACCCAAAGCCCTTACTAGAAAAAAGGTGAAAAAGAAGAAGGAGAGATCGGGGACAAAAATGAAATGCTCGTTTAGGACTCGAATCCCCAAAAGAACATGAAGAAAGAAATAAATAAGGGTAAAAAGTATAACTTTTGGACATTCTACAAAATGTGTTTTTGACCATCACCCAACAACAAAGTAATGCAACCACTTGAGGGACTTGAGCATGATACAACAAAAAAATTACTAATATTTTCCAAAAAAAATGATTAGGAGTACAAGGGGATAATATAAAGAATTATAAACTTATTCAAATTTGTAGGTGTTAACAACACCAAAGGATACACATTATTACTTATAACACGTAATATAATCTTGAGGTATATTTTGATTAAGATGCACTTGATAAAGGGCCCAAAACCCATTACAAAACATCCATATAGGAAAAAGGGATGAGTCTCACCAAAGGAGAGACTAATATCAAATTAAATATTGAGGTATGTTATGACACCAAGGGACATGGAGTTTTGTATACTATATCAAATGAGTATGGGATTTTTGGATACACCAATAATGATTGGGACAAAAGTGTAGATGATAGAAATAACACAATTGAATTTGTGCTCCCCTTAGATTTAGGAACTATTTCATGCATATCCAGGAAAAAAAAGGTTGCCATTGATGTCAAAGGTGTTGGTTAGTTCTGTAATTGAGGTCAAGGTTTCTGAAAGGGTGCAATCTAGAAGATTATAATTACTATAATGTTAGAGAAAGGGTTTTGAAAATATAGAGTCATGTATGATTTGGTATTAATGGTTCATGATTTTCTATTTCATGTGTTAGTGTTTAAAAGTATTTTTGGCATATTTTTGAGATTGTTTGATCAGAAATAGGTTGTGCATTCTATCACTATTGAATAATATGGAATTTAGTTTGGAACTAAAGAAATATTACTCATAATGTATGAGATTCTAGGGTTTAGAGGCTGGGCTTCAGTGAATAGAAAGTTAGAAGTGGAAGAGTGTTCACTATGATAGTTGGTTGACTAGGTTGATGTTCCACTTTGATGCACTAAAGAATTGTAAAGTGTGCTAGCTAGAGGTAGTGTGTGGATGTTAATTGGATCCCTAGGAGTCTATGTTGGGTAACACATAGTGTGTCCCCTATTCTAGTGTAATGTGTGAGTTTTTTGACATGGACTATTACACATTTGGTTAAGGAATTTATTATTGGCCGACGTGTGGATATTGCAAATATGTTCTAAGATTACATATGAATGTAATTATCATTGTAATGCATATATAGTTTATCTAAGTTTGTTCCTATAATAATTGATGTGTAAATGTTGTGAAAGAGTTGTGCAAGGTGTTTATTCAATTATCAAAGATATATCAAGTTGTCTTAATTAATTTAAAGATCCTACACATGTTGAGAGAAAGTGTTCTATAGAAGATTAGATCCAGTTTATGGCACAATCTAAGTTTGGAAGGTTTGCGTGTTTCATATCTTGTTGTAATTGAGGTTGGTGTCTCATATTTGAGTTGGTGCTCGGTTCTTAAGTTGGGGGATTGGGGTATCCTATATGTTGGTGCATGTAAATTAGAATTGAAGAGGATTGGTGTATCCCTTTAAGGTTGCAATTCCTATGGATTGGTGCCTACAAAATCATTGTAATTTTTATATTATTTTTGTGAGGTTAGATTTGGATAGTAGCTCCAAGCAACTTTTCTCTCCATGGTTTTCACATTCCAAGTTTCCACATAGATTTGGTGGTCTTTGTGTTGATATATGCATTTGTGTTGCTTAATTGCTTCACAATTAAGGAGAAAAATGGTTGTTACTTTGATGTTTTAGAATTCATGTTTGGAGAACTTATTAATGGTAATTAATGTTGAATGAAATTGAAATTGGAATATACTAATTTAACCCCCCTCTTTGTATATTGTGTGCCCTTCAATTGGTATCAGAGAAAGGTTCCTTGGTAGAAGCTTAACATATTGAGGTAGATATAGGATGGAACATTCTCTTTCTCAAGAAGGCTTGTCTTCAAATAAGGCACCACTTTTTGATGGAACTAATAATGATTTTTCAAGTGTAAGGATGGAAGAACATTTGATGACCCTAGGGTTTGAGGTTTGGTAATTAGTTGTGGATGGTTATAAAAACCTTGATTATCCCCTAAGAGTTCAAACTAGAAAGAAGGCTTGTGAGAATAATGCGAAGGAAAGAAATGCTATTCTATATGGTTTATCTAACTCTGAGTTTGTTAAGATTATGCATTGCAGGACAACAAAGGAAGTGTGGGTTAAGTTACACAACATCTATGAAGGAGATGAAAAGGTCAAATAAGAAAATATTTAGACCTACTGAGGGTAATTTGAACCTATTACACATTTGGTTAAGGAATTTATTTTTGGCCAATGTGTGGATATTGCAAATATGTTCTAGGCTGACTTAATAATGTAATCATCATTGTAATGCATATATAATTGGTCTAGGTTTGTTCCTATAATAATTGATGTCTGAATGTTGTGAAAGAGTTTTGCAAGGTGTTTATTCAATTATCAAAGATATATCAAGCTATGTGAATTAATTTAAAGATCCTACACTCATTGAGATAGAGTGTTCTATAGAAGATTAGATCTAGTTTATGGTGCAATCTAAGTTTGGAAGGTCTTCATGTTTCATATCTTGTTGAAATTGAGGTCGGTGTCCCATATTTGAGCTGGTGCTCAGTTCTTAAGTTGTGGGATTGGGGTATCCTATATGTTGGTACATATAGATTAGAATTGAAGAGGATTGGTGTCTCCCTTTAAGGATGCAATTCCTATGTGTTGGAACCTACAAAATCATTGTAATTTTTATATTTTTTTTTTTGAGGTTAGATTTGGATAGTAGCTCCAAGTAACTTTTCTCTCCATGGTTTTCCCATTCCGGGTTTCCACATAGATTTGGTGCTCTTTGTGTGGATATGTGCATTGGAAGAATGAAGAAGAATGACCATCTCTATAGTTTTGTTTTGTCATTGATGACACCATGTTGTGATTACAAGTCTAAGTCAGTGCTTGATTTGGTATCTAAATTGATATTCTAGCTACACACTCTAGTATTCTAGTCTGCAATCCTCTGCAATTGATAGTTGTTGCTTACGGTTTTGGGAAACAATTTATGGATGTTGAAGGCATGCATTTTCAGATTTTTTTGTGCTCCCGTTCTTGTATGACATATTGACATTATTCTGTTGATTACTTTTTTGCAATGAATTATATTTATGGCCAATTTCTTGGATAAGTCATAATATGGTGAATTAATTTTGTTATGCGGATATATGTGTGACCTATCTTAGATCTATGCTGAAATGATGTAGCATATTAAGCATTTGAATTTCCATTTGGGAAGACTTTATGAATGCTTGTAGCTGGCAAGCTAGTATTTTTGGTAAGCAAGGAAATGTATCTAATTAGGCCAACCTAATTGATGCTTGCTGATAGACCAAGTATATATATGTGTTTTATAGTTTGAAGATGTGTGTGTGTAATAATGAAGTAGTGAATGTGAAAGAGAAAAAGAGTGCAAATGATGAAGTGTGTTAAGTCAGTCTATTGAGCATCACCAAAACTACATCAACACTTGTTAGGTCCACTATTTTCAATTCATTTTGGTTATGAGGCCCAATTTTGTTTTGTGAATCTTTTTGTAGGTAGTGAGCCTCCTTGTAAGCAGTGAGCTTTTGTATCTAGACAATGAGTCCTTTCAGGGTAGAAAGCCCTTGGAAGTGAGCCTTATACATTTAGTTTTGGAACTACTTCTATTATGAGTTAATCCTCACTATGGCTTTTCCCTCATTGGGTTTTCCACGTAAAAATATGGTGTTCATTGTATTTATTTTACTTTATGTTATTTGTATTTCATGTTCATACTTAATAATAGAATAGTGTGGTTTTGGAATTGATAAGTGTTGAAGTTTTAAGTTTCAGTTTTGTGAAAACTAATTCACCCCCCCTATTAGTTGTCCTGCACCTTTTAACAATTGGTATTAGAGCTTTGGTTCCTTCATTTAGAGCTTAACCGCTTAAGGTGGATCTTGAATGTTGAATAAATGGATGATAAAGAAGAACTACAGATTGCACTTGAGGATCTTGAAAATGTTGAAAATGAAAATGGAGATCTGAAAGAAAATCTTGATGATGCAAATGAATGTGTCCGAAAACTGGAGGAACAATTAAAGAAATTCAAGAAAAGACACAGAGAAGTGAGTGAGTAGTTGAAAAAAGAGATAATTGGACTAAAAGTTCTTGTAGAAGAAAATAAGAGAATTGAAGAATGTCTGAATACAATGGTGTAGAAAAAGTTTGACAAATGCTCTAGACTTGAACAAGAGATAGTAAACTTGAGAGTAGAATTGGAGAAGGAAAAACTCTGTGAGAATAATTTCAGATCTAGTTCTAATAAGCTTGAAGAACTACTTGAAAGATAGAAATCAAGTAAAAAAAAAGATGGCTTGGGAATTAATACAGGTTAAAGTTCCAAAGCTGTGAAAAATACAACGAAGAATCAGAAGAGTCAAGATAAAGGGAAGTAGAAAAGAGAGTATGCAAGCAGACCACCCGTGAGAGCCTAATGCACAAAGGTATCCCTCCTTTAATGGTATTTTTTTTTTCCTATAATAAATATGGTCATAAGGAAAAAAAAAATGTAGGAGCAAAGTGAATTAGTTTCTTGGTTCTTTCTCTAGACAATGTTTTTTCATGTAAGAAGGTTGAACATAAAGCTATTGAATGTAGATCTCAGGTGAGAATGACTAGTCAGGTGATGATGAACAAATTTAATGGAGGTAGAATGAACCAATCCTTTAATGGCTACTGTTATTCCTGTAAAAAATTTGGACACAAAGAAAATCAATGTAGATAGAGAAGTAGTGGAGGTTAGACTAATCATAAAAGTGTTGTCTGCTATAATTGCAATAAACTTGGACGTATCTCAAAGGTTTGTAGAAGTAAGAAGGGAAAAAAGTTTGCTTCGGTAGAGAAGAATGAACCGGTAAAGGAGATCGACAAATAATAGATGAAGCAAGAGATGAATAATATATGGAAGAAGAAAGAGGAAGAAGAACTTGAAACTACTGATGTGTCTATGCTCTCATTCGGTACAAATGATTTATTTGTGAATTAGACCTAACATGATCTTAGGGGGAGCATTATCAAAAAATTGTAAAAATCCCCTAGATGAATGGTGTGTCAGAGACTGGAACGAGGATGGAATGTGAAAAATGAATAATAAGAGGTTTTGGAAAAGGAACCAAAAGAAAACATGTTGACATGATAATTTGTGGATCGAATTAGGGTTTTTTGTGCTAAGAAAAATGTTTTTAGCAACTTTTTGATGTCTTCCACATTTAATACATTTTAGGGAAAATCGATGGTGTATAAGATGAAATTTGTAAGCCTTTTTTATTAGTTGGGAATTTGAAGAGTTTAAAAGGCATACTGGAGCAATCCTGAAGTGATCTGAAGCATTTATGAAGAAATCTAAAGAAACTATTACGAATATGCAAGAATTATTCAGTCTGCATAGGAAAAGAAGTCTTGACTAAAAATTAATAAATTCAAGAAAGTTAAGCATGAAAATGGACATAGGATTGAGTGGCAACATTCCACTGAAGATGAAAGGATTTGAATTGGAAGAATTTGATCATAGGAAGATGAAAGAAATGAAACTAGGGCTGAAGGAAAATGAATTATAGAGTATAAAAACCCTAGGTATGGATTTATGGGGAGAATTTCCTTAGTTTTCTAATAAAGATTCCATCTTGTTCTTGTTCAATCATTTAAATAATGGTAGCATTGTATTGGAAAAAACCTACCTAATTACAAAGGAATCGATCGATGTGATTACTAGCTTATGCAGTATTGGGGATCTTCCTAGAAAGAAGACCGTGAAATAGAAAGATGTGGAGGAAATTATTGGCATTAATAAAGACCCTCGAGCTCTATTGATAAAAAATCTTGTAGATTCGGCTATAAGGTATGTTGAATATGGCATTTCTTACAAAATCTATTTAAAAAATTATGAAGGCTCGACTTCAGCTATTGTTTTATATATAACACATATGATGGTTAAGGAAAATAGGTAGTTTGATTTGTGTAGCCTATTACTTAAAAATCTATTTGAGAATTCCTGAATGTCATTGGTTGAGGGTTATCCCTTTCGGTTTTGATCTTTGCTTGTGTGATTGGCATTTTACTTTTTGAACTCCCTACTGGGAAGAGAAAATGTAGTGTGGGAATGTAGTATTCCTTTTGGGAAACAAGTCTACAAAAACTTGGAATTGTTGGAAGATAATGTAAGTGTGTGCAAATCATATTTCACATCCTTAAAAATAAATCTATTCTCTAGTGTGTTAGCACCGAGTCATTTTGAAGTTGGTTCATCCTCTGCTAAGAGAGAGTTGGAAGTTATCATTCGTGACTCTCCTCTAGAATTGAAAAAGAGGAAAACTATTCTAATAGGTGTCCCGAAAGAGAAGAATGAAGAAGAATTCCTGTTTGGATTTGATATAGAGGACATACAAAAGTTGCTAGATAAGAGTGAGATGAAGAAGATTGGTGAAATGTGGAATGCCTTCTCTCCGGTTGAGAAAGCTAAAAATGGTGATGTGTTGGTTGATTATTTGATGAATAAAGGTATTTCAGTTTTAGATGTGTCAGATTCTTTACTAGATGATCTTGTAGAGATTGTTGAAGAGAGAACATTACTAGAAGGACTCAAAGGACATAAATTCAAAGCTATGATTGAAAGGTGTAACAAAGCAAAGAAAGTACTATCTAAACATATGAATGAGACAAAATAATGCATCAAAGAAATATTAGATATCTATAGATATTGTCTCTAGTGGCAGGCAACTGCTGATAATTTTAGAAGCAGGATTGAAGCTATTGAAGTTGAGATGAATAATATTGGAAAGAACTTTGATTTCTTCAAAGACAAGGATGGAAAATAGAGAATAAGAGTTGGAGGACTACAGGTAGAATTGTTGACTACTCAAAGGAAAAGAGAAGATATGGTGAACCTTCTGGTTGGTTAAGGAAATTGCTGAGGTTCAGTTACATCATCTCTCTGGAGTTCTCTTTGATGCAAAAAATTATGAGTGACTATGTCTATCTCCTGGCCAGAAATCCTCCTTTACGTAGTTATCTTTCTTGGAAGCTATGAGTGCAAAATGAATTCAAATGTGCTTGTGTGGAAAAGAGTTCTTCTGATCTTAAGAGAGAGGAATAAGAAAATATTTCTTGTAAAATGTGTCATTCTTGTCTAAATTTTTAAAATGGGTGTAGCATAGAAAAATGGCTCTTGGAAATTTTAATGGTCTTTTAGGTCTTTCTCTCATGATGCTTGGTCCATTTTTCCTTCATTTAATGTTGCAATGTAACTTAAACATTCACATTAGGTACTAATCATTCAAATTATGTCATCTTGTGAAGGTGTTGCAAAAAAATTCTACACTTTTCTATACTCTTCTCATTTCAATTCACCTAAAAATCACCTTTTCATCACTTACCAAGGCCTATTTTGAAGTTTTGTAAAGTCTTAGAACAAGATTTCACACTTTTCTAGGCTTAGTTTCACTATTTACACCTTTCTTATGCTTTATTTGACCCCTTTATGAACTCATAAGGCTTAATTAAGTGTGTTTTTGAATGTAAACTTGAAAAACAACATTAAATCTGACTTAATTCCTGACACCCACTTACAAGTCCAAGGTGGGACCCACTCGCCATGGGTAGCGAATGAGTCCTCTTGGCTCCAAATTCAAAATATTTCAAATTTTCTTTCGAGTTTTTATTGAAAATTACCTTATGTCGGCTTATGATGAGGTATCATTGGATTACTAAGGAACAAGTGTGTATAAATAAGTGTTTTTCCATCCATTTTATGCCTAATTCACTCACTAATTCATCCAAGCATTCATTCACATTTGAACACTTTACATCAATCAAGTATCTTGGAGTAGCCATTGACATAACTTCATATTTCTTCAACAAGGTTGTGGTGAGTTTGGGACATTTGGATGTTTATTCATCTTGCCTTGTCCATTTCATTCCATTTCTTCATTAAGGGTTTGATTACCAAAGTGGGATTTGACCAAGGAAAATCCCTATAACCTAACCCTTAACCATTTTCCCCCTTTTGCATGTGTATTTGCAGACTTGTGTATGTATATTTTTCAAGAAATTAGATGTTGAAAGGTATTCAAGAATTAAACAAAGTGTTTCAAGTCAAATCAACCCTATTTCAAGCTTGGAGACAATCTACAGTTCATTTTTTTGGAGATTTGACTCCGTCAACCCGATAAGAAGACAAGCGTAGACCTAGAGCTACAAAATTGACCTTTGATTTCTCAAAATTTTGGGAGAGGACTGACTCGTTACCAGTGGTGAATGAGTCCCACCTTAAGGTGGGAAAAGTAGATTCTATCAGATTCTAGTTCCCGATAGCCAGAAATCAGTTTTTAGAAGTTTCTTCCGGAAGCAAGACTAATTCGCCATCAATGGTGAATGAGTCCCAATGGTGATTTTCACTATTTCTTTTCAGCATTCAAACCACTCCAGATTCATCATTCACTTCCCAGGTGCACTCTATTCAGCCTTGTTTAATTCTATTTTGCATTAGTTTACTTCTTTATTGCATTTTCTACATACCACACTATGTTTTCAAACATTGCACATTTCTTTGGTTTTGCATTCATAATCAATCAATTAAATTGCTTAGTTGCATTTATATTATCTCATTTAGCCTTAATCACATCACACATACATTGTATTGAGTTAACCACATTGATTTTGGGGGTTTATCTCTCTCCTTTTAGGTGAAAAACCCTAAGAGTGTAAGAGTGGCCTATAGACCTCTCAAAATCTATGGTTCATTTTGGTGAACTTGCATTTTGAGCAATTTATCTTTTTTGTTCTCATTTCCATCTTGCATCCTAGGTTTTTTTTTTGCATCCTAGGGTTTCTGAAATTGCAATAGTGAAAGACTCATTTAGACTTCATTTTTGCATATCAAAACATTAAAAAATTGAAAATCTACATTTGCATCCTCAATTTGCATCTAAATTGAATTAAACTCACTTTAAATTTTTTGAAAAACATAAAAAATATTATACTTGGACTCATTCACCACCCTGGGTGAATCAGTCCACCTGCACATTCTCAACAACAGTTTCTGGAATTTTCTAGGTATTTTCTGCATTACATTTTTTGTAGTTACTTTTAGTTATACTTTCTAGATGCTCTGTTTTCTTCTATTTCTTGCATCTTAGTTTACTTGCATTCATTTTCATCATGGCTTTTTCTTTTAAGAAGTTTTGGAATTCATTGATATCCTTGGTAGACATGTCTAATTGTGCCTTTGGTTGTGATCTTAATGACCTTGAGCTTCCACATGCTCCTTCAACTCCTCGTGATTGTCCTCCTCATGATGTAGACATCATTGGAGAAGATGATGATAGCATGAGAAATTTATTAAAAAATATCTTGATAACCTTGAAGCCAATGCAACCTTTTACCCATCCATGTAGCCACAAAATCTTCCTACTGTTGCACCTCCTAATCACTTTGGATACCTACATCTTGAAACTCAAGAAGTACCTAAGATACCTCCATCAAATGGACCTAATTCCTCTACAAAAACACATCCTCAACCATTTTATGATAATAACGTTACAAGCACACCAATAAATCTTGAAGACACATATGGAAAAGGATTTACTATCTTAAGCAAACAAGGGTGTGATAAAACAACCGAGCATATTATTCATCAACTTCTAGAATGAAGACCAACAAAATAAAACACAATAGGATTAGGATATCAAGATACTCCTCATGTTGAAAAGCCTCCTTTTGAATATTAGAGACTTCAAGATGATGGTACAGTGATCTTTGATTCTCCTCCTGACTTGAACATTCTCCTTCCACATGAATGACCATTACCTGATTCTAATGAAAAGGATGCTAGGATCCCCATGGGTCCTCTTCCTCCTCCCATTCATGAAAAAAGGAGAATCTAGCAAATGAAAACGACCTTACAAATTGAAAAAACTCAAGTATCCTACTCAACCTCCACCTTAATGTGAAAAGAGACTTCAACTGCTTTTAAACAAAGGCCTTATACTCTTAGCACCTATGAATAGGTTGGTCTTCCTTCCTAAAGATTCTAACATACTATATTGCAAATATCATTGTGTTCTTGGGCATCAAACCAAAGAATGTCAGACATTGAATGACATACTGAACAAGTATCACTTCACTGATACCGACTGCTTTCCAATCATCCCTTAAAACAAAATCCCTTTATCATTCCATAGTTGTAAATTTTCCATTCTCACTATTGTATGATCCCTCCCTTCACCTATCTTGGCTCATTCTTACCTCACATTCGGTGGGGGTAAGAAGTTGTTAGCCTCATCCTAGTAATGTGTTTATTCTTGTCTCTTAACTACATGATTTACCTTCCACTTATACTACTTGAGATTGAGAAGCCAATAACTCCGTTAATGGTTGACTTACATTTGCATTACTAGCTCCTTTTACATGTTCATTTTTCTTTGATTTGATTTTATGTGCGTATTGTGTTCCCCCATAATGTGTGTTTTATGTTCTCTCTCTCTTTGTGCACTTCCTCTATTTTTACCTCTATTCTTCTATATGTTGTCCATTACCTTTTTTATTTTTTTCTTTTGTGTTTTCCTTTCGGGGATGATGCAAAGCATTGAGATTCCCTATGTCTCTTCCATGTTGACCCAAAAGGTCCTTTATTTTTTATTTTTTCTTTTGTGTTTTCCTTTTGGGGATGACACAAAGCATTGAGATGCCCTATCTCTCTTCCATGTTGACCCAATCGATCCCTTCCCCTTTTTAAATTTTTTTTCTTTTTCTTGTGTTTTCCTTTTGGGGATGACGCAAGGCATTGAGAATGAAATATCTCCTTCATGTTGACCCAAAAGATTTTTATTTTCTTTTTCCTTTTCATTTTATTTTTGCTTGTGTTTTCCTTTTGGGGATGATGCAAAGCGTTGAGACTTCAATGTCTCTTCCAAGTTGACCCAAATTGGATTTTCTTTTTCTTTTATTTTCACTCTCTTTGTGTCATTCTTCTAGTTCTATGTGTATTTGGGGAATGGTGATAGTTCCGAGCTCTTTCATAGAAACATTACAGAAATGAACATATTGACCAAAAATCCATAGATCCCTTATTTTTTTGGTGTGTTCATTTCCGGGGGCAACTCCCTTTCTTTTGTTCTCTTTTTCATTTACATGATGTAGCCTTACTCAGAAACATATGATTTGGCATAGGGGCTTTCCAAGTTGGCTGTCATGTTTTGTTTCTTTTTGCAATTTTTCTTTGCTACTTTAAAGTAATTGATCACTGAATGGTGTGTAGCAATTCCTTTAAAGTGGGGGGCATACATTGGAATCTTTTCATTTGCATTTTTGGTTCTTAGTGCAACCTTGTCACTTAATATGATGCATTTGTCACTTTGTGGATGGCATTGGGTTTGATGTCCTTCATAAGTGTGATCTATCTTAGAATATTACATTCCTCTCAAGGTTTCCTGATGCGATGCACTGAATCCCCTAAGTTGTGAATATACTATTCTTTGATTGGTCCTCTTTTGGAGATATTAGGCACAATGCTCCCTAAGTGACATACCTTGCATGAACTTAACAAGACTCCTTTGAACATCTTTTGAATTTTACATTTTTGCATTATGCATTTTACATCTTTACCACCTTGCATAACACAACTTGCATGCCTATGGTACCTTCCTCTTTGTTCATGAGTTCCAAGCATATGAAGCTTTACTTGTCTCATGAAGCACAAACCACCATTTTCCTTGAGGCACCTTATTAAAGTTATCAGGAGGTATAACTTTGATATGGTTGAGTGGGAAGCACATTCAACAGCATGACTTTCCCCATAGCCACCTATGTGTTTGCATACCAACTAGCGTATGTACTTCAACTTTTTGGGTCTTCTCACCTGGCAGACTGCCATGAGTTTGGTCACCTCAGAGTGAATATGCATTCTCTTTTTCTCACAAAAAGCCTAGATCTAATCGATAACTAGTTGGAAAGATGATCGAAGCTTGATCCAATACTCCCTTTTTTTCTTTTTCATATGTGTGTTCCTTTGTCCTTATGTTTAGTTTTCCATGGGATCTTCATCCTGGGGGCTTGATCATCCCTCTTGATCATTGTCATTCCATTTTTCTAACATAAGTACATTTCGATCTCCTTGATATGCATGGCTATTTTACTGTGAGTTTGAAGCAAGTTCATCCTCTCACTAAAGTGGGGGCTAAATGTACCATATAAAAATGGCTCTTGAAAATTTTCATGGTCTTTTAGGTCTTTCTCTTATGGTGCTTGGTCCATTTTTCCTTGATTTAATGTTGCAAAGTAACTTAAACATTCACATTAGGTCTTAATCATTCAAATTCTGATGTCTTGTGGAGGTGTTGTGAAGTGTTGTAAAACATTTCTATACATTTCTAGACTCTTCTCATTTTAATTCACCTAAAAATCACCTTTTCATCACTTATCAAGTCCTATTTTAAAGTCTTGTAACAAGATTTCACGCTTTCCTAGGCTTAATTTCACTATTTATACCTTTCTTATGCTTTATTTGGGTATGTGCAGGATCATCATGGAAAAAATAGGCCCTTAACTGGCAAAAAATTCAGAAAAATCAGAGTTAGGCAACTTGACGTAAAAATTTGAATAAGTTATCTATATTATTTCAAAAATGTGTAAGAATAGAATCTTTAGAAAATTGAATGTAGTTTCTAAACTACTATAAAAAAAATAAAAATTATTTGGTGAAAATTTGAAATTTCAATGCAGGGTACTTAAATTTCAAGGAAAAAATAAGAAGTAGGTGTCTTCGACCACCCTAACCACAATAAAATGATAATATTTTTTATAAGATTTTAGATATAAGTAGAGGACTCATGCCCCGATGTGATGCATATTTTTTTGTAATTTTTTCCAAGTAAATAATTAATTATGAATTTTTTATTACAACTTTTTAAAAAATATAAAAAATCGTATATTTGGCCACCTTAACTTGGTCAAAACTTCATGAAATTAATTTTTTTATTTTTTCAATCATATAGTATGTGAAGCATAGAATGTGACACATGTTTTGGATTCAAAAAATGTGATACCGTTTGAAAGATATAGATGTTTTTCAATTAGCCTATCAATTAGGACTTTAGTCGTAATTTGAATAGAAAATGAATAATAATTACTTATTAAATTCAAAGTAAAGCATAATTTATATCGGTGGAAAGATGAGAATATCCTTTAAAAATTGTTTTCATTTCATCAATTTTGGGTTAAAAAATAGTCGTCAGCTACATACCCATCATATTGCCACTTTTTGGTCCATCATGATCCTGCACATACCCATTTGACCCCTTTATGCACTCATAAGGATTAATTAAGTTTGTTTTTGAATGTAAACCTAACGAACAAAATTAAATGTGACTTAATTCCCAACAACCACTTACAAGTCCAAGGTGGGACCCATTCACCATGGGTGGTGAATGAGTCCCTCTTGGCTCCAAATTCAAAATATTTAAAATTTTCTTTTAGGTTCTTATTGAAAATTACCTTATCTTGGTCTGTGATGAGGTATCATTGGGTTACTAAGGCACAAGTGTGTATAAATAAGTGTTTTTTTGTCCATTTTGCACCTAATTCACTCACTAATTCATCCAAGCATTCATTCACATTTGAGCACTTTACATCAATCAAGTATCTTGGAGCAGCCATTGACATAACTTCATATTTCTTCAACAAGGTTGTGGTGAGTTTAGGACATTTGCACGTTGTTTATTTATCTTTCCTTGTTCATTTCATTCCATTTCTTCATTAAGGGTCTGATTACCAAAGTGGGATTTGACCAAGGCAAATCCCTATAACCTAACCCTTAACAATTTTTCCCCTTTTGCATGTGTGTTTGCAGACTTTTGTATGCAGATTTGTGAAGCAATTAGGTGCTGAAAGGTGGTCAAGAAGTCAACAAAATGTTTCAAGTCAAATCAACCCTATTTCAAGCTTGGAGAACCTACAGTCCACTTTATGCAGATTTGACTCTGTCAACCCGACAAGAAGACAAGTGTAGATCTAGAGCTATAGAATTGACCTTTGATTTCACAAAATTTTGGGAGAGGAATTATTTTCCATCAATGGTGAATGAGTCCCAACTTAAGGATGGAAAAGTATATTCTATTAGATTCTAGTTCCCGATAGCTGAAAACTAATTTTTAAAAGTTTTTTCCAGAAGCGTGACTGATTTCCATCAGTGGCGAATGAGTCCCACTAGTGATTTTTAGTAATTTTTGTTAGCATTTAGATCACTCTAGATTCATCATTCACCTTGTTTAATTTTGTTTTGCATTAGTTTACTTCTTTATTGCATTTTTTGCATATCACATTGCGTTTTCAAATATTGCACATTTCTTAGGTTTTGCATTCATAATTAGCCAATTACATTGCTTAGTTGCATTTAGATTAGCCTTAATCACATCACACATACATTAGATTGAGTGAACCACATTGATTTTGAGGGTTTATCTCTCTCCTTTTAGGTGAAAAACCCTAAGACTGTAAGAGTAGCCTATAGACCTCATCAAAATCTATGGTTCAATGGGAAGCTAGAAATTTTGTGTATATACATATGTTTACACCCTACCTTTTTGGTCACCCTTTTCCATTGATGTCAAAGGGGGAGAGAGTTAGAGTGTAAAGTTATGGGGAGAGAGACATGCGAGCTGGGAGAATGTTGTGTTTTGAATTTTTTTGGCACATGTTGCCATCAATGACAAAGAGGGAGATTGTTGGAAGAATGAAGAATGGGCATATCTAATGTTTTGTGTTGTCATTGATGCCACCATGTTGTGATTGCAAGTATAAGTCAGTGCCTGATCCGATATTTTGGTCTGGCATCTAAACTAGTATTCAAGCTACACACTCTGGTATTGTAGTCCACAATCCTCCATAGTTGACAGTTGCTACTTGTGGTTTCAGGAAATATTTTATGCATGTTGAAGGAATGCATGTTCATAATTTCTTGTGCTCTCATGCTTTTATGACATACTGACATTATTCTATTGATTGATTTTTGGAATGAATTATATTTTTGGCTGACTTCTTGGATAAGTTGTAATATGGTGAATTAATTTTGTTATGCAGATATATGTGCAACCTATCTTAGGTCTATTTTGACATGATGTAGCATATTAAGCATTTGAATTTCCATTTGGGAATATTTTGTGAATGCTTGTAGCCAACAAGTTGGCATTTTTGGTAAGCAAGGAAATGCATCTAATTAGGCTGACCTAATTGATGTTTGCGGATAGATCGAGTATATATATATGTGTTGAATAGTTTGAAGATGTGTGTGTGTAATCGATGAAGAAGTAGTGAATGCAAATATGAAAAAGAGAGAAAATGATGAAGTGTGTTAAGGCAGTCTATTGAGCATCACCAAAACTACATCAACACTTGTTAGGTGGACTATTTTTAGTTCATTTTGGCTATGAAGCCCAATTTTGTTTTGCGAATCTTTTTGTAGGCAGTGAGCCTCCTTGTAAGCAGTGAGCTTTTGTATCCATACAATGAGTCTTTTCAGGGTAGTGAGCCTTATACATTTGGTTTTGGAACCACTTTATATTGTGAGTTAATCCTCACCGTGGTTTTTCCCTCATTGGGTTTTCCACGTAAAAATTTGGTGTTCATTGTGTTCATTGTGTTGATTTTATTTTTTGTTATTTGTGTTTCATGTTCATACTTAATAATAGAATAGTGCGGTTGTGGAATTGATAAGTGGTGAAGTTTTAAGTTTCAATTTTGTGAAAAATGATTCACCCCCCTCTCAGTTGTCTTGCACCTTTTTAAAATGTACATTTTTGTTGCTTAACTGCTTCACAATTAAGGAGAACAATGGTTGTTGCTTTGATGTTTTAGGATTCATGTTTGGAGAAGTTATTAATGGTAATTAATGTTGAACTAAGATGAAATTGGAATATATTAATTCAACCCCCCTCTTAGTTTATTGTGCATCCTTCAATTGATATTAGAGAAAGGTTCCTTGGTAGAAGCTTAACAGATTGAGGTAGATATAGGATGGCACATTCTCTTTCTCAAGAAGGCCTATCTTCAAATAAGGCACCAATTTTTGATGGATAAAATAATGATTTTTCAAGTGTAAGGATGGAAGAACATTTTATGGCCATAGGGTTTGAGGTTTGTGAACCATTGATTTTTGGCTCCTATGGGCTACTCTTGCTCTTCTAGGGTTTTCCACCTAAAAGGAGAGAGATAGGAGCAAAAATACTAATGGTTCATTCAAATTATGATGTGTGATATTATTTGAACTAAATGAGATTATCTAAATGAATTTATATGAATTAATTAATCGATTATGAATGCAAAATCTAAGAATTATGCTATGTTGGAAAACACATTGTGTAATACAAAATCACCTACAAATGAATGGAAAAATGTAACATAAATGAATTAGACTGAAAGTGTGCACTTGAGATATGCATGAGGACTAGAAATGACTTCTGGAATGCTACTGATGCTAAAATTTAGGCCTAGTGGGACTCATTCGCCAATCTGGGTGAATCAGTCCCAGTTTTGCCAAATTGTACCAGAACCCATTTCTGACAAAAGGGTACTAAAAAATGCAGAAAACTCAAAATTGACCCTAGATTGGAACTCATTCACCACCCATGGTGAAGGAGTCCAGTTTTCAATTTTTGGATTTTCAAAGGTGAATTCTAAAGCTTCCGATCTATACTTTGACTTCCTACAAGTGTTCACTTCTGAAACATTGATTTACGGGCCTGAAAATGAGTTTTTGTTGATATTTTGACTTGATGGATGAAGAGAAGACTTGAGAAACCTTGAAACTTGATCTTCAATTATTTTTAAACTTCCAAAGGACCTAAATCTACAAACACACAATGCAAAAGAGAGAGATGTTGAATGTTAGGGCATGGGGGTTTGCCTTGGTCAAAACCCATTTAGGTAATTAAACCAAAATGATGAAAGAATGGAATGAAGCAAGAAATGATGGAATATATTACCTTTCCATGATGTTGATCTTGAAATTATGCAAGATAACATGTAAAATCTACCCTTGAATGTCCTTGGAAGCTTTCTTAATGACTTGCAATGACAAAACCCTAAGTTGCTTGACTTGAGATGGAAGATTGGTAGATGAATATGTGAATTAATTTAATGGATGTAAAAATGAGTTTAGAGAGGTTATTTAATAGGAAATTCACCTTGTTTTCTTGTTAATTGGATCGCTAAGGCTGACATGGAGAAAATTAAACTTAAAACCTAATTTTTCCCGCTCAAAACCCTGAAAATGGATCAAATGGGACTCATTCGCCACTAATGGAAAATGGGTCCTACCTAGGTGGGACTAATTCACCACTAATCATGAATGGGTCACACAAGGGCAATTTTTGCTAGTTGGGATTCTGAGAAGTAAAAAAATTAGGCTTATATGATGACTATGTAAGTTATTTTCTCAAATTATGCCTTGGGATGCACAATATTGGTTAATAGGGGCCTATTAGTGATGATGTAAATTTCAAATAGGGCTTGGGAAAAAAAATTCAATGTGAAAGTATGATTAAATACACTTTACAACACTAAATGAGGTCTAGTCAGCCTAGAAAGGCACAAAAACCAATGTGAATGTGGAAGACACATTGCAACACTAGTTTAACATTAAGTTTTTTTTACAAGCCTTCTAAATATATGTAATAATATTATTAAACACATTCTATAATGTTGAATTAGGGAGAAATAGGTTTATTATGTCTAGAAAAGCATGAAAGCCCTTTACAAGACTTTACAACACCTTAACAAGACATCGTTAAAAGCATGTTATTCGATTTGCAAGGGTCTAAGACCTAGTGTGAATGCATAAAATGCCTCACAACACTAGATTAAGACCTCATTAAGTCCATTTTATCATGACTTAATCCCATGTCAAGCAAAGGGTCCTTTTTTCTATGGCACATTTAGCCCCCACTTTAGTGAGAGGATGAACCTACTTCAAACTCATAATAAAGTAGGCATTCAAGAGAGATCCTCATGTACAGATGTAGATGCAAAAGAACGAAAAAAATAAAAGAGGTTGTGCAAGCCCCTTGGATCGAAGATCCTAAGTCAAACCGTCAAGATAAAAAATAATGTTATGGCAAGAAGTAGAAGAGAAGAAAATAGGGTGTAAAAGATGTACTCACTTTGGGGCCAAAAAACTTTAGTTCATCTACGGGGCGAGAAGTCCACAACATACTCACTCTGGGGCCATGAAACTCTTGATCATCCACAGGGTGAGAAATTCCAAAAGGTAAGATACATACCCTAGTTGGTACACACTCACAAACACAAAGGTGGCTATGGGGAAAATTCATGCTGCTAGATGGGCTTCCCGCTCAACCATATCAAAGTTATACCTCCTGATAACTTTAATAAGGTGCAACAAAGGAAACTGGTTTTCAAGCTCTATGAGGTAAGAAAAACTTTGTATGTTTGATGTTTTGTAAGGATTATTCAAAGGGAATTTTCTTTGTTCATACCATGTCTCATCTTAGGGAACATCATGCTCAATGTCTCCAAGAGAGGAAAATTGTAAAGGTCTCATCCTGGGGAACATTGTACCTAATGCTTCCAAGAGAGGGAATCACAAGAAAAAGAAAATCACATAATGAAATGTGAGTGGTGATGTATGAACTCACTTTAAAGCGGCTGCGATCACTTGTACTACAAGAAATTGCTTTAAACTAGAAGAAGAGAAGGACATGAGAGCTTACTCAGAAATCCCTATGCCAAGTCATATGTTTTCGTTAAGCTACGTCATGAGAGCGAGAAGTATGTCAGATGCAAGACAACTGAAGGCATGTCATCCACATCCCAAGATTGCTCTTATCTATTCATGAAAATTTAATGACTAGCCTAAGAAGGTGACCAAAAGAAACATATGAGGACAAGGCTATTGAACCCCTTGCCCCCACTTAGTGAAAAACAAGAGAGATGAAAGGATTGATGAAATGGATGCTAGAGTGAAAATCAATAGAAATTAGAGGAATCAAATGCCCCCACATGGGTAAGCATACCAAACTCCTAAAAATGTTGTATTTTATGACTCAAGGCATTACATTCATTAGTGGAGTGACCATGAAATCTATGATAGGTACAAAATGAAGTCTTGTCATAGCATTTCTTTTGAGTTTTAAGAGGGAGGGTGATCAAGTGATCTTGGATGAGTCTCAAAAAGATACCCTCTTGATCAATGGGAGAAGATGGTCTTGTAATTTGTTTCAAGGATACATCTTGCTTAGTATTAGATGTCATACTTACACAAGACTATTTAGATTGTGAGAGTTTGTTCTCTCCATTATAGGAGGATACAAAATCTAAGAAATTCAAATCATGAGTGTTGTGTGAGATGACATTGACATTAAGAAAATGTGCAATTATGTGTTGCATGTTTGATGAAGGATGATGTTCAAGACCATTAGTTGTTAAGGATGATTTAGAAGGCTGTTGTGTGATATTGTTGATGGTGGGTGGAGGTTTGGCGATCTTGATTATAGGACAATGACTGAGACCATGAGTTTGTTGTGTGAGAGGGTTGATAGGGTTGTAGATACCTTGTTCTCGAGCACCAAATCCTTTTCCACTATATCCTTGTTGTTTTATAAGCTCATAACCTTTTCCATAAAGTATTTTCATGGCTTGGATCAGGAGGTTGTTCATTATTGTGTTCGTCAAAGGTTGTTGTGTAGTTTGCTTCTTGTTCTAAAGTGGTTGAGGTGGATGCTTTTGAAAGGTCCTCTGAAGTTGGTGTTGACATGATTATTGTGTCTTTTTTATTTTTTCAATCTTTGTGGATGATTATGTATTTTCCCATGAAGTCATGCTAAAAATCCAACGAACCCCAATTGTCTTCTGATAATGTCGTGTGATGTTCAATGTTGTTGCCAATTTATTCTGTAGGTTCCACTTGTGTGGTTGATGTTAATTTGTTTAAGGGGTTCTCTTTGGTGTTGTGAAGTTGTAAGGAACTATAAGGTTTAGGGTCGGCATTAAGGGTGTATACTTTGTTGTTGTAAATGTATTTCATTTTGCAATGAAGAGTGGAGGACACACCATTCATGGCATAAATCCATTGTCCACCTAAGATAAGATTGCATGAAAGTTTATAAGGCATGACATGAATTGGTGTATTTAAGGTGACCAATCCAACCTTAAGAGGCATAGTCATTACCCCGAGCGGTTTCTTGTTGACATTGTAAAATCCCTTAATAGATAGAGAATCAGGTTGAATGGTGGATCTATGAATTCCAAGCCTATCCAACAGACTCACACTACACACATTAAGGGAAGAGCCATCATCTAAAAGAGTTCTCTTTATGCCTTTTGTTTTGTATTGAGTGATGATCATGAAAGCTTCATTTTATTTTTTCACATCCAAAGAGGGGAGCTCATGTTGATGGAAAATAATTTCAAGATGCGTGTTATGAATGAAAACTTCCACATCATTTGGAGTTGTACTAGGAGGAAATGCAATTTTTTGTAAGGCTGTTTGAAGAATAGTGTTGTAAATTGGTGAGTTCTGAAGTAAATCCCAAATAAATTTTTGCAGGAGTATTCTTTAATTGTTCAACAAGATCATACTCCTTTGTGCGTGGGATGTAGCGAGGAGCACTAGGTGGATTGGGTAAAGGTAAAGGGGTTGGGGTTGGTTGCAGCGGTTGCAAATTATTGTGAGTGTTATATGTATGAGAAACGATATTATAACTCAGTTGCTACAATACATTATTATTAGGTGGGTAGAGGATGAGTTTAGGTTTGTATTGAGTTTGTTGTTTGTGTGAAGGGGGATAGAGAATTAGAGGGTTGTTAGGATGTCCCATGGGGTATGTATTAGGTCCATTTATCGAAGGGGATCTAATGGACACTTGTGCATTCATAACCTTAGCGGTCTTGGTTTGGTGTATCTCTAAGGAAGGGAAATCAAGAACCACTTGTTTATGGAAGGAAGGTACTTTATGATTGTTGTCATTTTCTAGCATCAAGATATTCTCCCTAGAAGGATATAATTTAGAAGAACAACAAGCCACATGTTTTTGACAAGAAGAGATAGGTTCTTCCAAAATGAATTCATCGCTAATAGGGGAATGATCAATGATGGGAGTGTCACAAGGGGGATGATTATGAGAAGGTGTTAATTGAATGTCGATTGTTGTTAAGGTCTCATTCTCTTGTGCTATGTTATCTACCCTACTAGGAGAGCTTGTAATATGTTCATCCAAGTTTGAAGTGTGTAAAGTAGCTTCATCACAAGTGAGGGAGGCATTGAGAGAAGGATCATGATGGTTTTCAAATAGATCACCCCAAAGGGGAGAAGCATTAGGGAAGGGGGTGTCAGGATTCTCATGACTCTTAATAGGGATGTCTTCTAATACCAACCTATCCTCTTTACATCAAGGAGGGATATTAGGAGAGAGAGAAGTTTGATTGTGATGGTTATGGGGATTATGTGAGGTGGTATTCAAGAATGTTTCTATGTTTTCATCATCTATTTTGCTAACATCATCCAAAGGGGAATAAGAAAATGGAAAATCAAAACCCTCAAGGCTTGCAACTTCTTGCACCAAGATACCTTCATCACTAATAGGAGAGTTATTGGGAGAAGAACAAGTATGATTGTTTAGATTGTCTACACTAACATTCTCACCAATGGGAAATGTAAGATTAAGGATTGTACCAATGGTTTGATCATGTTTTTTAAAGTCCTCATTATGGTAATCAAAAGTGAACTCATAAGAGGGAATGTTGTACTTATACAATCCACTATTAATGAAATCAAAGCCAAATATTTTGAAAGAAAAAATGATATGATGAAAATAGAAAGAAAGTATAATGCAATGACTTAAAAGAAAATGCAATTTTTAGTTTCTAATTATGCTAAGTTTCAGTTTACACAATGCAACAATCTAAAAATGAAATGTTGTGAATGCAAAAGTGAAATTAAAAAATGCATGAAATGAGCTAATTGAAGTGAAATTTAAAAAAAATGTATGCTATAGAAATGCAACTAACTGATATAGATAGGTTAAGGCACCAAACAAAAGCTGAAAAAAAAAGTTTCCGAGTTCTGTAAAATGTAGTTTAGGGGGTCAAAAGGGATTGATTCGCCCAGGGCGGCGAATAAGTCCTAGTATGGAGTTTTTAAAGAATTTTCAGAAATTTGTGAGGTATTTTTATGGTTTTCAAGTGCTATGATGGAGGCCTAAGTGAAAAATGTAGAATTTCAGAAAATTTAAATGAATTTAGATGCTAAAAATGCAACTTAAATGCTTTTTTTGTTTTAGGAATGCAAAATTTAAAACCTAGAATGCAAATGGATTGAATGCAAACCCTAATGCAAGTTCAATGAAAAATAGATGAAAGACTTCAAATTAGATAAGAAAGTATTCTAAAAGAAGGTTCACCAAAATGAACCATTGATTTTTGGCTCCTATGGGCTACTCTTGCTCTTCTAGGGTTTTTCAACTAAAAGGAGATAGATAAGAGAAAAAATGCTAATGGTTTATTCAAATTATGATGTGTGTGATGTTATTTGAACTAAATGAGATGATATAAATGAATTTATATGAATTAGTTGATCGATTATGAATGCAAAATCTAAGAATTATGCTATGTTGGAAAACACATTATGTAATACAAAATCACCTACAAATGAATGGAAAAATGTAACAGAAATGAATCAGATTGAAAGTGTGCACCTGAGACATGCATGCAGACTAGAAATGACTTTTGGAATGCTGTTGATGGTGAAATTTAGCCCTAGTGGAACACATTCACAATTTTGGGCAAATCAGTCCTAGTTTTGCCAAACTATATCAAAACCCATTTCTAACAAAAGGGTACTAAAAAATGCAGAAAACTCAACATTGACCATGGAGTGGGACTCATTCACCACCCATGGTGAATGAGTCTAATTTTCAATTTCTATATTTTCAAAGGTGAATTCTGAAGCTTCCAATTTGCACTTTGACTTCCTACAAGTGTCTGCTTTCGAAACTCTGATTTATGGGTCTGAAAATGAGTTTTTTTGATATTTTGACTTAATGGATGAAGAGAAGACTTGAGAAACCTTGTAACTTGATCTTAAATTATTTCTAAGCTTCCAAAGTACTTAAATCTACAAACACACAATGCAAAAGAGAGAGATGTTGAATGTTAGGGCATGGGGGTTTGCCTTGGTCAAACCTCGTTTAGGTAACTAAACTAAAATGATGAAACAATGGAATGAAGCATGCAATTATGGAATAGATTACCTTGCCATGATGTTGATCTTGAAATTCTACAGCATAACATGTAAAATCTTCCCTTGAATATTCTTAGAAGCTTTCTTAATGACTTGCAATGACAAAACCCTAAGTTGCTTGACTTGAGATGGAAGATTGGTTGATGAATATGCGAATTAAGTTAATGGATGTTAAAATGAGTTAAAAGAGGTTATTTTATAGGAAATTCACCTTTTTTTCTCGTTAATTGGATCCCTAAGGCCAACATGGAGAAAATTAAACTTAAAACCTAATTTTTCCTTCTCAAAACAACAAAAATGGCTCAAATGGGACTCATTCGCCACTAATGGTGAATGGGTCCCATGTAGATCGGACTAATTTTCCAGTAATGGGGAATGGGTCCCACAAGAGCCATTTTTTCTAGCTAGAATGTTGAGAAGTAAGAAAATTAGGCTTATATGATGACTATGTCAATTATTTGATCAAATTATGCCTCAGGATGCACAATATGGGTTAATAGGGGCCGATTAGTGATGATGTAAATGTCAAATAGGGATTGGGACATAAAATTCAATGTGAAAGTGTGATTAAATACACTTTACAACACTAAAATGAGGCCCACTCAGTCTAGAAAGGCACAAAAACCAATGTGATTGTGAAAGACACATTGCAACACTAGTTTAACATTAAGTTTTTTTTACAAGCCTTCTAAATTGATGTAATAATATTATTAAACACATTATATAATGTTTAATTAGGGAGAAATAGGTTTATTAAGTTTAGAAAAGTGTGAAAGTTCTTTAAAACACTTTACAACACCTTTACAAGACATCATTAAAATCATGTTATTTAATTTGCAAGGGTCCAAGACCTAGTGTGGATGCATAAAATGCCTCACAACACTAGATTAAGACCTCATTAAGTCCATTTTATAATGAATTAATCCCGTGTAAAGTAAATGGTTCTTTTTTGACGACACAGTTTGGTAATTAGTTGTGGATCGTTATGAAATCCTTGATAGTACCCTAAGAGTTCAAAACTAAAAGAAGGCTTCTGAGAATAATGCCAAGGAAAGGAATGATATTCTATATGGTTTATCTAACTCTGAGTTTGTTAATATTATGCATTGTAGGAAAACAAAGGAAGTGTGGGTTAAGTTACACACCATCTATGAAGGAGATGACAAGGTCAAACAAGAAAATCTTTAGACCTATTGAGGGTAATTTGAACCTATTACAAATTTGGTTAAGGAATTTATTTTTGGCCAATGTGCGGATATTGAAAATATATTTTAGGCTAACTTAAGAATGTAATTATTATTGTAATGCATATATATTTGATCTAGGTTTGTTCCTATAATAATTGATGTGTGAATGTTGTGAAAGAGTTGTGCACGGTGTTTATTCAATTATCAAAGATATATCAAGTTGTGTTAATTAACCTAAAGATCCTACACACATTGAGAGAGAGTGTTCTATAGATTATTTTGGTGAGGTTGGATTTGGTGCTCTTTGATTTTCCATTCCACGTTTTCACATAGATTTGGTACTCTTTTTGTGGATATGTGCATTTTTGTTGCTTCATTGCTTCACAATTAAGGAGAACAGTGATTGTTGCTTTCATGTTTTAGGATTCTTGTTTGGAGAAATTATTAATGGTAATTAATGTTGAACTAAGTTGAAACTAGAATATATGAATTCAACCCCCCCTCTCAGTTTATTGTGTGTCCTTCAATTGGTATCCGAGAAAGGTTCCTTGGTAGAAGCTTAACAGATTGAGGTAGATATAGGTGTCAAACAGGTGTAGGAAAACTGAGAGAGGGGGTGAATCAGTTATCACACAAATTCAATCTTAAGACTTTATCACTTATCAAATCTTCAACCACACTATTCTGTTATTAAATATAAGCATTGCACATAAATAACAGTATGTAAATCAACACAATGAACGCTAGATTTTTACGTGGAAAACCCAATAAGGGGAAAACCATGGTGAGGGTTAGCTCACAATATAAAGATTATAAACTGAATACAAAGGCTCACTGCATACAAAGGACTCACTGTCCAATAGGGAGGCTCATCGCCTATAGATACACAAGAGAACAAAAGATCCACCACTACAATTAAAGTACATTCATAGGATTACAGAAACCTTTAGTTCACTATCTTTAACAAATTGAAAAATTGTTATCACAAATCACTTACACACACTTCTAATCTTATGATTTGTGGCACACTTTCATCATTTTTCATCTCACTGTCATACCATTCTTCACAAATCAACTTGCTTTTATACTATTCTCAACCTTAGAAACTTTTTCCAAAGTCGGTCATAATAGATCGTTTCATAAATTCAAATTAGTTTAGAAACTCTAAATTCCCCCAATGGAAAGGAATAAGAGTGGACCAATAAAACATATAACCAAGACCACAAATAATATTCTTGAATCTTCTACATGCTCTCTTAATTAAATTTTATTCCTCGAATAAAGTGTAAACACTAGGTTAGCCAAATCTAATGAAAACACAAATGAACAATGATGCACATTCTTTCGAGCACAATTATGACCTATGGATACCACAACACACTTCCTTAAGCATGAGAATACATTTTAGAACCTTCCAGATACATCCGCAATAGGAACAACAAGCTTCAATCACTGAATTTATTTCATTAGATAATCCGGGTTGTGCAGACACACACAAAAATATTGAAACATGACTTCTATATTACCAAAATCCAAACCTCTTCCCCATAACATAGGAAATACCTTCACAATACATATCCCAGATCTGCAAGACTTGAAATGAAATAGAGAAAAAATGCAGAGCAACAATATTTCTCCCAGTCCATAGAACACTAATTCTGCTGGTAGAACACACATACCGGTGAACACAACTTTCATGTACCTTCTCACTAGAAGTTGAAACTCAGAAAATGTTACCATGAAAATACCAAAAACATGCCTTTAGATCTGCACATGCATATGATCAACATAGGGGAAATCCAGAGCACATACCAGAGCAAGTTCTAAACACATTCAACACTCTGACTTCTCTTCCTTATTAATTTTCTCAAAAGAACTTGGAACTCATCAAACCACTACATCTGCAACACCATAAAGATAGCTCCATGTATTCACAACATCTCATGAACAACTCAGCCATACATGCCTAATATGCAACATACATAACTGTGTTGACATCAATGACAACTTTAATGACAACACCACCAAACTAGCTCATACTTGCAACAATCTCCCCCTTTGTCATTGATGGAAACACATAACCTTTTCTCCCCCTTTGAAATAAATGGTAAAGAAAAATTGCTCTAATTACTCCCCCTTAGGAGTACACTCGTACTACAACAGTGAAAACCTTTTCTACTCCCCTTGTAGAGTAGACCCATCTACTAGTCTAGATAAATGAAGATTTTGTGAATTCAATGGACTGATGCACCTTCATGTGCACCTAGTTAGGAGGGTCAATGACCCCCAACCTCTCCCTAAGATTCTCAAAAGTATCCTTCAAAAGAGCTTTAGTAAATATGTTTGCAATTTCTTCCTTTGTGTAACATACTCTAGTCTGACCTCATTCTCTGACACTTTCTCTCTCAGAAAATGATACTTGATAGATATGTGCTTCGTTCTTGAATACATAACTGGATTATTTTAAATGTTTATTGCACTTGTATTATCACAAAAAATATAAATAGGCTCATCACATACCACACCAATTTCTTTCAGAGTTTGTTTCATCCACATAAATTGTGTCCAACAAGATGTTGTGTCATTACATTCTTCCTCTGTAGTGGGTAAAGAAACCAAGTCTTTCTTTTTACTCAACCATGGAACTAGTCTTCTACCAAGAAAGAAAGTACCACCATTGGTACTCTTCCAATCATCTACACATCCAACTCAATCAACATCTATATAGGTGCTCAGAGTGAAATCATTAATCTAAGGATACCATAATCCATAATCTGGTGTACCTTAAAGATATCTAAATATCCTTTTCACAGCTATAAGATGTTCTTCTCTAGGATATGCTTGAAATCTAGCAACTAAACACACTGCATGCATAATATCTGGTCTAGTAGTAGTAAGATACATCAATCTTCCAATCACGGATCTATATTTTCTCTTATCAGTCTTAGCATAATCATCTTCCTTGCTTAACTTACATCTGGTTACCATAGGAGTACAAACCGGTTTAGAATTCTCCATCCAAAACTTTTTCAACAACTCTTTTACATACTTATATTGTGAAATGAATATCACTTTATTAGTTTTATTCACTTATAGACCAAGGAATAAATTCAATTCACCAATCATAGACATCTCAAATTATTTCTACATTTCTTTAGCAAACATTTTACACATGCCTTTGTTTCCACCAAAGATGATATAATAACCATAAACAACTATAATAAACATCTTATTACCTTGCACTTTGAAGTAGAGGTTTCTGTCCGTAGAACCTTTGTTGAATCCTTGCTTTTTCAGATATCTATCCAGTCTTGCATACCAAGATTTGGGAGCTTGCTTCAATCCATACAATGTGATGCAAAGGGTCAAGGATCTTGAAAGAAACTCCAAGTTACCAGACTAACAATGGTTCACTCACAACCTTTCAACTAGACACCAACCTGAAGATAAGGCCTCAACTTTGCATTCATAGCTTATTTGCTTTCCTTGTGGTTCCAAACCAATGAAATGATCTCAAAGGACTTAACCTAACTTGACTCAAATGGTTTTCAATCCCTAACCCTCTATTTTGAACAAAACTCACCTTTGCTCCTCAACTAGCCTTCTAGCCCTATTAGGCCTTTGGCGATGGATTCTTGACTTCTTCCTCAAACTTTGCAAATGAACCTCAAATATAATGGTTGTTTTAGGTGTGGTTTGTGATGAAAAACATCATGTCAACTCCTTGGCATCACTTGTTTCAGACAATCTTTCTTCAAACCCTGTTGTTTCCTCAAAACTAGGCCTAATTAGTCCTATTTTTCAAAGCAACCCCTCTTTAAATTTGTCCCCTGGCCTTGAAACTCTCAACAGTCTTCCAAAACATTCCCAAACCAAATATTTTTATACTTTTAATCTTCCATGTTACTCTTAACATGCCCAAATACAAAATCCTCCCTAAATTGGCTTAAAACTAGGGCTTTTTGATTCTAGGACTTCCAAACACTTCCAGGACTTAATTTTTGACTTTTCACCATTAATTCAACATTGCACAACTATTAAAACTCAAAAACATATCACTTGTTAAGGCAGATCATTCACTGCTATACCCTAGGGTCCATCTTCATACCTTTTTCTTTGCTATTTCACTGTGCACACGTTAGTTTTCCTCTTCCCTGCTCATTTCTTTGTTAGTTTCTTATGGTACATGTCAAATGTGATCAATTTCATATAATTCAGTCATAACACTCCATGAAATGGATCATTCCTTCATTAAAACTCTCAAAACAGTGCAAAAATTGAACTTTTCCTGTGGACAGTCAATTAAAACATGCAAGAATTGATCTTTTATGCTTATCAGAACATGTAGGGGATGTTAAAACATGCAAATGCAAATTAATATGACATCCAACAATGTATACCTTCAATGGGAATTAGTGATTCATCAAAAAGACACCAAATAATGCAAGAAATCTGTGTTTTCTCTCTTATTTCCAGAAACAGTCCGTACAGTACCTTCCCAAGATTGATCAACCCCGTACAAATGAATATTTTAGGGTTATAAACCCATTCTCCAACTGATCCAAATGAATTGGATTGATTACAATGCTTTATTAACTCTAAAACACTCAAAACTCCCTTTCCCGCCTAAACTAAAATTCAAAAATTTGAAATTGCAATCTAGAGATTTATTAAAATCTATCACCTAAAAACTATTGGACCTTCAATATCCAAATTTATTTGACCAACCTAAAGCATTAGAAACTAATCAAACCCATAGAACATGATTTTCCCTTTACATTGCATTTTTAACCTAGATTCCTTATCAGGAACCTTAGAAATTTTAACATTCTCATTACATTTATTCATCCCAAATGCCATTATAGGCTCCAAAAGACCATAATTGATGTTTTGACTTGCTTGAAAGGTCCTCCTGACCCCTGCACACTCCTAATCCTTGAAGAGCTCCTTGAAGGCCCTGGGTGCTCCTACACCATTCTCCCCATGAAAGAAAGAACTCTTGCCCCAAGAAGTGTCCCATGTGTTGCCACCAAAAGAGATTTTGCTCTCATGTGTTTTCATCTTCCAATGAGCAGGTATGTAGTCCCCCAAAGTCATTGTCTTCCTCTTCTGCCAATCTGCATTCTTCACAGAACCAAAATATGGATTAGTGTGTCCTCTTTGCTGCTTGATAACAGTAGGTTCTTATGCCCTGCTCCTGCCTTCATTCCACTGTCTCCTTTGTGAAAGAACTCCACCATTATCACCCTCAATAATAGGGCATTCAATGCCTCCAACCCTGATACCATCCAAATCCCACAAGGTCTGATTTGAAGGACTGTCCACCTCATAACCCTGCTGCAACTTGTCTGTTTTCAGCCTACCAATGCCTTCCCCTATTTCACCTTGCTTATTCACCTGCAAACTCTTCTCAAAAAAAATCACAAAACTATCATTAGACTGCTCCAAAGGTAAAGGAACCAACTGATATCTAACATCTCCTTTGTGAACCAAATATGTGTTAAGAAATCCATCATGCAATGTCCTTCTAACATACTACCATGGCCTTCCCAAGATGATATGACCACAAGTCATTGGAATGACATCACAAAGCACCCTATCATGATATGATCCAATTGAGAAATCAACAAAAGCTCTATTACCAATCTCTACATGCTGTCCTTGAGTTACCCAAGTGGCCTTATAGGGAGTAGGATGATCAAAAGTTTCAATCCCTAACTTGGTTACCATATCAACTGAAACTAAATTGCTATGTGACCCTGAATCTATGAGCAATCTGCAGATCTTACCATGACTGAGACAATTTGTTTTGAAAATAGTTACCTTTGGTTCTTGATGAAGTCTTTCTCCTTGCTTGATCATAAGAAACTCAACATCAGTCACAGGGTCTACCATGAATGTTTTTGGTTCCTCCTTCTTGTCTTCTTCTTCTTGTACTAAGTTAGCTCTCCTTTCTCTGCCCCTATCAACTTGTTCCCATTTAGGACACTTGAAGGAAGGATGCCCTGGTTCATTGCAATTGAAACATCTACCTATGAATGGTCCTCTACCTTGTCCAAATCTGCCTCCTCCTCTAGGAGTGTATCCACCTTTTTGATCAGAAAATACCTCTTTGCCTCTGTCATTGCTGCTCTTGTCATTGCTGCCTTGTCCTTGTTCTCTATTACCTCTGCCCCTGTTTGAACTACCTCCTCTTCCACCATTGTTTGATCTTTCTTGCTTCCTTTTCACCTTTTCTTCTGCTCTAATGGCCAACTGAAAACATTCTCCTAATGTCCTTCGCAATTGCAAACCAATCTCATCTTGTAGATTGTACCTCAAGCCATTGATATACCTGGCTATTTTCTCATCCTCTTCTTCATAACCTCCTATGATACTAAGCTTGTGAAATTGCTCAGTATGGGACATCACATCCATGTCCTTTTGCCTTAAATTCTGCCTCATCCTTTTAACATGAATGGTAAAATCAGATGGTAGGAATTGCTCTTTGACCAAACTCTTCATCCTTGCCCATGTAGAGACTTTTGCCAATCCTCTAGCCATCCTATCATTCTGAAAACTAGTCCACCATGTCAATGTTGTGCCTCTCAACTTGGTTTTAGCAAACTTAACCTTCCTCTCTTCATCCATATCCTCAAACTAAAAATAGTTCTCTAAGGCATCAAGCCATCCCAACACCTCTTCACTATCCATCTTCCCTTGATAGATAGGCAAGTCTATATGGCTCTTCCCTCCATGACCCTGTACTGCCTTCAACAATCTCAGTAACCTCTTTCCTCAGGGTCCTCTATCTCATCTGCTTGCTGTTCCTGATTTACCCTCACATGCTCTTCATCTTCATCATTGTTTTCTTGGTCTTCTTGTTCTTCTCTCCTCCTACTCATCTCAAGGTTATTGATCCTTGCCTGCATAGTATCTCTCTCTCTTCTCCATTGCCTTTCCTCTCTTGCTCTTGTTGCTTCTTGTTCCCTTCTTTCTCTTCTCTCCCTCTCCAAGATCTCCTTCAACTCTTCCAACTCTCTTGCCAATTGGTTTTTTGGTGCCATTTCTATTTCTCCAATCCCTAAAGGACCTACTCACTGCTCTGATACCACTATGATGCAGAGGGTCAGGGATCTTGAAAGAAACTCCAAGTTACCAGACTAACAATGGTTCACTCACAACCTTTCAACTAGACACCAACCTGAAGATAAGGCCTCAACTTTGCATTCATAACTTATTTGCTTCCCTTGTGGTTCCAAACCACTGAAATGATCTTAAAGGACTTAACCTAACTTGATCAAATGGTTTTCAAGCCCTAACCCTCTGTTTTGAACAAAACTCACCTTTGCTCCTCAACTAGCCTTCTAGCCCTATTAGGCCTTTGGCGATGGATTCTTGACTTCTTCCTCAAAATTTTCAAATGAACCTCAAATATAATGGTTGTTTCAGGTGTGGTTTGTGATGAAAAACATCATGTCAACTCCTTGGCATCACTTGTTTCAGACAATCTTTCTTCAAACCTTGCTGTTTCCTCAAAACTAGGCCTAATTAACCCTATTTTTCAAAGCAACCCCTCTTTAAATTTGTCCCCTAGCCTTGAAACTCTTAACAGTCTTCCAAAACATTCCCAAACCAAATATTTTCAGACTTTTAATCTTCCATGTTACTCTTAACATGCCCAAATACAAAACCCTCCCTAAATTGGCTTAAAACTAGGGCTTTTTGATTCTAGGACTTCCAAACACTTCCAGGACTTAATTTTTGGATTTTCACCATTAATTCAACATTGCACAACTATTAAAACTCAAAAAAATATCACTTGTTAAGGCAGATCATTCACTACTATACCCTAGGGTCCATCTTCATGCCTTTTTCTTTGCTATTTCACTATGCACACGTTAGTTTTCCTCTTCCCTGCTCATTTCTTTGTTAGTTTCTTATGGTACATGTTAAATTTGATCCATTTCATAGATTTTTAGTCATAACACTACATGAAATGGATCATTCCTTCATTAAAACTCTCAAAACAGTGCAAAAACTGAACTTTTCCTATGGACAGTCAATTAAAACGTGCAAGAATTGATCTTTTATGCTTATCAGAACATGTAGGGGATGTTAAAACATGCAAATGGAAATTAATAAGGCATCCAACAACGTATACCTTCAATGGGAATCAATGATTCATCAAAAAGACACCAAATAATGCAAGAAATCTGTGTTTTCTCTCTTATTTCCAGAAATAGTCCGTACAGTACCTTGCCAAGATTGATCAACCCTGTACAAATGAATATTTTAGGGTTATAAACCAATTCTCCAATTGATCCAGCCGAATTGGATTGATTACAATGCTTTATTAACTCTAAAACACTCAAAACTCCCTTTCCCGCCTAAACTAAAATTCAAAAATTTGAAATTGCAATCTGGAGATTTATTAAAATCTATCACCTAAAAAATATTGGACCTTCAATATCCAAATTTATTTGACCAACCTAAAGCATTAGAAACTAATCAAACCCCTAGAACATGATTTTCCCTTTACATTGCATTTTTAACCTAGATTCCTTATCAGGAACCTTAGAACTTTTAACATTCTCATTACATTTATTCATCCCAAATGCCATTAGAGGCTCCAAAAGATCATAATTAATGTTTTGACTTGCTTGAAAGGTCCTCCTGACCCCTGCACACTCCTGATCCTTGAAGAGCTCCTTGAAGGCCCTGGGTGCTCCTGCACCACAATGCTTTCTTCAATTTACAAACCATGCCTGACTTGTTAGACAACTGAAGCCCTTGAGGTTGTTCCATGTACAATTCTTCCTCCAACTCACCATTCAAAAAAGTTGACTTAACATCCATTTGATATACCTTGAAGTTCTTGTGTGCGGAAAATGCCAAAAACATTCTTATAGCTTCCATTCTGGCTACAAGGGAAAATGTTTCTTCAAAATATATACCTTCAACTTGTGAATATCCTTTGCATAGTAGTCTTTCCTTATTCCTTACTACTTCTCCACTTTCATTTAGTTTGTTCTAGAACACCCATTTTGAGCCAATCACATTTTTGTTCACAGGTCTAGTAACTATTTCCCATGTCTGATTCTTTTCTATCTGCTATAGTTCCTCTTTCATAGATCTCATCCAAATTTCATCTTCACATGCTTCTTTTATAGATTTAGGTTCTATTTTAGAAAGTAAACATAAATTTACCTCAGTTGCAACTTTTCTTCTTTTCTTCACACCTTCACTCTTTTCTCCAATGATCTCATCTTCTAGATGATTCTTCTATACATATTTAGGAGTCCTAGTAGCAAGTTTTGATTCATTCTCTTCTTCTTCTTTCTCTTCTTCTTCTTTCTTCTCCTTATTTTCTTCAAGTATATGTCTGGATATAGGATCATCAGGTTCAACTTAACTTATCTCAATAGGTTTTTGTATGTCTTCATCAACTTTCACATTAGCACTTTCAATGATCTTTCTCAATCTTTTGCTAAATCATCTATATGCCTTGCTAGTATTAGAGTATCCAAGAAATATTCCTTCATCACATCTAGCATCAAACTTTCCAAGATTTTCATCATCTCTTTTAGTGTAGCATTTTCTTCCAAATACTTTAAAATATTTTACAGTAGGAGTCTTACCAGTCCATAACTCAAAAGGTGTCTTTGTGTTGTTGTGCCTAATCTTAACTCTATTAAAAAAATAAAAATTAGTATGTATCACTTCTCTCCAATATACATCTACTACATTAGAATCTTTCATCATAGTTCTAGTAGCTTCCTGAACTGTCCTATTTTTCCTTTCAACTACTCCATTCTACTGAGGGGTTCTTGGAGCAAAAGATTGTCTTTTTATGCCATGCTCCTCATAGAATGCATTAAATTCACCAGAAGTGAATTCACCACCTCTATCAGATATCAAACACTTGATTTTCATATTTACTTCATTTTTCACTCTTCTTTGAATACCTTAAACTTATCTAGGGCCTGATTCTTTTCTCTAAGAAAAGCAACCCATGTCATTCAAGTGTAATCATCAATAAGCAACATGAAATATCTATCATCATTCAGGATTTCAGTCTTAGTTAGACCACAAAGATTAGTATGTACTAATTCCAACATTTCGGTAGTAGAATGTTCCTTTCCTTTAAAGCTACATCTTGTTTGCTTCCCCAATTGATAACTTCTATAGAAGGAATTAGTAGGTCTTGTGATTCTAGGAAGTCCTTGAAAAATATTCTTGTCACTAATCTTGACTAGGTTATCAAAGTTCACATGTCCCATTCTTTGGTGCCATAACCAACTTTGACTAATCTAAGATGCAAGACAATGACCATCAACTCCTTTCAGTTGATAGATGTTTCCATGAGTTCTTCTTCTAGCAGCAATTATATCTCCATTTCCAGATCCTTTCTCGATTTCACGGGTATTGTTGTAAAACACAAGCTTAAAGCCATTGTTGCACATATGACCAACACTTAGAAGGTTATTCCTCAAACCCTTCACATAATACACATCATCAGTACTATGCACTCCATCAAAAATAATTGAACCTTTACCATAGATCTTAGCTTCTGAATCATCACCAAACATAACTAAACCATCGTCATACCTCTCGAGTTTAGTGAACTTACTCTTATCTCCGGTCATGCAATTTGAACGTCCACTATCAATTACCCAGTAGTCTTCATCTTGTCTTGCATGAAAAGTGGTAACCAATTTACCTTCCATCCTATTCTTTTTAACTTCCAGAGCCTTCTTACTTGCACATTTTCCAGGGTTAGTGGATACAAATTTACTTTCCAAAGCTAAGAATAAGCATTAACTATCATAAACTTCATTGTCAGATTCATCATCAAAAATACCTGCCTCTTCCTTAGCATAGTACAACTTCTTATACTTCTTGTACTTTCTATCCTTATCTTTATAATCATTTTTCTTCTTATGTGTAGCCCTATTTAGACATCTTGAAGCATAATGACAAATATTACCACAACTAAAGCATTTAAAGGGTAACATACCTTTATACTTTTTGGTACCTTTCTTCAATTTCATGGTGAAGTTAGCTTCCAACTCATCAACTCCATTTTTATCTAGTTCCTCCTCAATCTTCATTGCTTTAAATTTCATTTCGATCTTTTCTTATATCTTGTCATGTTTCTAGAACTTTCTCAATTCAAATGCTTGCAAGGTGAAAAACAAGTGTTCCAAGGTGTACTTCTTAGGATCATACATCTCTTCAATCATGAAGATTTTATCACTATAGTAGTCTAGTATGGTAATTAGAATTTTCTAAATTATGTCTTCATCTGATAGCTTTCCTCCTTGATTTCTAACTTCATTTGTAGTCTGTTCAACCCTATGAAAGAAACTTGTAAATTGTTCACCATCTTCCATCTTTAGGTTCACAAATCTACTCTTTTCCACCTATCTCTTTGTCAATTTCACCTTTTCATTTCCTTCATACATGTCTTCCAACTTCTTCTAGACTTCATATGTAGTATCTAGAGAATTAACCTTAATTCACTCATTTTTAGATAAACCACTACAAATCACATATTTCACCTTCTCATTTTCTTCATAAAAAGAGATCTCATTTGTAGAATTAACACCACCAGATGGAAGTGTATACTTGTTTTCAATAGTATTCCAAGTCTTGAAACCAAGAGAGATAATATATCCTCTCATTCAACCCTTCCAATATTTGTTGTCAGCTCCATCAAACATAGGAATCACCAATTTGTTCGCCATCAGATCTTCCTTAAGAATTTAAGCTCTACACAAGGAACCACAAGATCTAATACCAATTGTTAAATAGTCACATGACAATTGAGAGGGGGAGTGAATCAGTTCTCTCAGAAATTCAATCTTAAAACTTTATCACTTATCAAATCTTCAACCACACTATTTTTTTATTAAATATAAGCATGAAATATATATATAAAAAAGTAAATCAACACAATAAGCACCATATTTTTATGTGGAAAACCCAATAAGGGAAAAACCATGGTGAGGGTTAACTCACAATATAAAGATTATAAACTGAATATAAAGGCTCACTTCCAAGGGCTCACTGCCCAAAAGAGGACTCATTGTCTAAATACAAAGGCTCACTACCTACAAAGGACTCACTGTCCAATAGGGAGGCTCACTACCTACGGATACAAAAGAGAAAAAAGATCCACCACTGCAATTAAAGAACATTCGTAGGATTAAAGAAACCTTTAGTTCACTACCTTCAACAAAATGAAAAATTGCTATCACAACTCACTCACACACACTTATGCTCTTATGACTTGTAGCACGCTTTTGTCACTTTGCATCTCATGGTCATACCATTCTTCACAACTCTACTTGCTTTTATACTATTCTCAACCTTAGAAAATTTCTCCAAAGTTGGCCACAATACATCATTTCATAAACTCAGATTAGGTTGGAAACTCAAAATTACCACAATGGAAAGGAATAAGAGTGGACCAATAAAACATATAACCAAGACCACAAATAATATTCTTGAATATTTTACACGCTGTCTTAATTAAATTGTATTCCTTGAATAAAGTGTAAACACTAGGTCAACCAAACCTAATGAAAACACAAATGAACAATGATGCACACACTTTCCAGCATGATGATGACATGCAGGTACCACCAAACACTTCCTTAAGCATGGGAATACATTCTAGAACCTTCCAGATACATCTGCAATAGGTACAACAAGTTTCAATCACTGAAATTGTTTCATTAGATAATTCAGATTGTGTAAACACACAAAAATACTGAAACATGACTTCAATATTACCAAACTCGAAACCTCTTCCAAAGAAAATAGGAAAGATCTTCACAATACATATCCCAGATATGCAAGATCTGAAATGAAATAGAGAAAAAATGCAGATCAACAATATTTCTCCCAGTCCATAGAACACTGATTTTGTCAGTAGAATACACATACTAGTGGACAAAAAATTCATGTACCTTCTCACCAGAAGATAAAACTTAGCATATGTTACTATGAAAATACCAACAACATGCCTTTAGATCTAAATAGGCATAAGATCAACATACGGGAAATGTGGAGCACATATTGAAGCACGTTTCAAACACATTCAACACTCTGACTTCTCTTCTTTATTAATTTTCTCAAAAGCACTTGGAAACTCATCAAACCACTACATCTGCAACACCATAAAGATAGCTCAATGTACTCACAACATCTCACTAGCAACTCAATCATACATGTACAATATGCAACATATAGAACTATGTTGACATCAATGACAACATTAATGACAACACCACCAAACCAGCTCATACTTGCAAGAATAGGATGGAACATTCTCTTTCTCAAGAAGGTTTGTCTTCAAATAAGGGACCACTTTTTGATGGATCGAATAATGATTTTTTATGTGTAAAGATGGAAGAAAATTTGATGGCCCTAGGGTTTATGGTTTGGTAATTAGTTGTGGATGGTTATGAAATCCTTGATAGTCCCCTAAGAGTTCAAACTAGAAAGAAGGCTTGTGAGAATAATGGCAAGGAAAGGAATGCTATTCTATATCATTTATCTAAATCTAAGTTTGTTAAGATTATGCATTGTAGGACAACAAAGGAAGTGTGGGTTAAGTTACAAAACATCTTTGAAGAAGATGACAAGGTCAAACAAGAAAATCTTTAGACCTACTGAGGGTAATTTGAAAGCCTAGAAATAGAGGAAGAGG
The DNA here is from genome assembly GCA_007258455.2 of Sequoia sempervirens. Taxonomy (NCBI): domain Eukaryota; kingdom Viridiplantae; phylum Streptophyta; class Pinopsida; order Cupressales; family Cupressaceae; genus Sequoia; species Sequoia sempervirens. The sequence goes on from VDFB02270651.1 coordinate 79,017,280, forward strand.
AAAACATTGCTACATTCCTGCTCTAGTTTGATGAGGTTGTCAGCTCTATCAGAGGTCTTGGTGATGAAATGAAATAAGGTATAATTGTGAAAAAGGTACTCAAATCCCTTCCCCAAAGATTCGATGCTAAATTTTCTTCCATTGAAGAAGCTAAATATTTGAATATACTAACTATGGATGAGTTAAATGAAATTTTGATTGCATATGATATGAGGATTGATAGTGAAAATTTTTCAAGGACAAAGGTGACATTCAAAGTGTCTAAGAAGAAAAATGATCCAGATTTGGAAAATGACTCAAATCTAGAGGAAGAAAACTTTGTTAGAAAATTGCAGACCGGTTCCAAAAAGTATAGAGGTAAGTTTCCATTCAAATTTTTTGACTGTGGTAAAATTGGGCACATTTCTTCAAAGCAAAAACTAAGAACTGGTAGCAAGAAGAAGAATGGTTTGTATGCTAAGGATGAAGGTTACTCATCTGATGAGTATGGGAAGCATACCTACAAAAATTAAAAGATTGTATTTATGGCTATAGAAACTACTGGAGGTGATGGTGGAATGAAGTCCATAAATAATGATGATGAGGTGGATCTTGTGGAATAATTTCTTTGTGCTAGAAAGGAAATTAAAAGACTAAAGAAGAGGATTGATGAAGAAGTGAAAGTTAAAGAAAAAATTCCTCAAAATATTGAGAAAGTGGAGATGGTCATTGATTTGAAGATTCATGTGCAAGAAGCAAAGAGGATTGAAGAAGTTGTGATAGAAAGGTTGCTAAAAAGATATAAGGATTGTGAAACACTTGAGGCAGAGATTATGTCAATAAGGAAAGATATGAGAAAATAAAAATATTCAGCTAAAGTTGAATTTTGGGAAGATCACTAAAATATTGGATCAAATAATAGAAAGAAAGAGATCACCACATATGAAAGTTGATATTGGTTTTACCAATATACAAAATAATAAGGTGATTGAGCAACCCATGAAGTTAATTTTTGAGAATCTAGAAGAGAATGGTTCCAATATTTTAGTATCTGATCAGTCTAAGGTGACTGAATATATCAAGGAAGAAGATGAGGGGCTCATTTGTGTTCAAAGACAAAAGAGAAGGTAAAGAAGAAAAAATATAGGAAGAAAACTATACAATACTAGGTTTAATCATTCTTTTTCTAGTGATTATTTTAATTGAAATTATTATGGACATAAGGTAGTAGATTGTAGAATGTTTCCTACAATACAAAATAATTTTGTGAGTAGAAATGAATTTAATCCTTTGATTGATTTCCATATCATGTGTTGCAGGTGCATATTGGACATATTGGAAGATATTGTAGAAGTAATTTTGTGAAGGATTCTAAATTGGAAGAATAGAAAATACCTTTTCTAATTAAAGGAATAAGTCTAAGAATGTTTGGAATAGAAAGAAAGAGGGACATAATCTCAAAGTGAATAATTCCTCATGTTGCATCTCATCATCAATTTGAGATATGTTTTGAATCTAGAGACAAATGCTACATTGTTTCATTGTGTATGGAAGAGTATGAAACCATAGAAGGAATTTTTGGTGATCCTATTTTGGTCAATTGTAACACATGAGGTGATGACCTTACTGAGATCAAAGAGATAGAACTCTTGTTGGGAAAGAAGGATGGAAATTGGCCTTGGTATTAAAAGGAAGAATATGATAATACATTTGAGTTCTTCATGTAGAAGATGAGAGGGATATCTCTCCTATTTGATGTTCTAGAGGAAGTACAGGTTGAGGGGGAGTGTTGACTCAGTTCCACAAGATGGATTGGTGGTCTTGTGGTAAAGAAAAATTTGGTTCAGTGGATGGAATATCTTTGACCATGGGAGACAAAGTCTTAGAGGAAGAATTAAAGTGGCTCTTTGTAATTGATGTCAAAGAGGGGAAGTGCTAGCTAAAATTATTGGATGATAGAGCTTGTTCAAAGAAGAGTGTTAATCTCAGGGGATCATTTTGTTGGTTTTCCATCAATGAAAAAGGGGGATATTGTTGAAAAAAGGTTGTCATTGATGTAAAAGGTGTTGGTCATTTTTGTCATTGACATCAAGGTTTCTTAAAGGGTACAATAAAAAAGATTGTAATTACTATCATGTCAAAGAAAAGGTTCTAGAAAGACTAAGTCATGTATGCTCTAGTATTAGTAGTTCTTGATTTTTTATTGCATGTGCTAGTGTATGAAAGTATCTACGACATATTTTTTGAGATTGATTGCTAAGAAAAATTTTATGAACTTAGTTGCAATGCCATGGTAGTTGGCTCCGTATTTAACCATTATTGAATATTACTCATGATGTATCTAATTCTATAATTTCAGAGGTTAACCTTTAACAAACAAAAAATTAGAAGTGACAGAGTGTTCACTATGCTAGTTGGCCAACTAGGTTGATTTTTTTGTTTTGATGCACTATAGAATTGTAACATGCACCAAATGGAGGTAGTGTGTGGATGTTCATTGGAGCCATAAAAGCCTATGTTTGGTAATGCATAGCATTTTGACTCTTCTAGTGTGACATGTGGGTTTTTGGACCTAGCCTATTACATGTTTTGTTAAGGAATTTTTTTGTGGCTTACGTGCGGATATTACAAATATGTTGTACGCTAACATATGAATGTAATCATCATTACAATGCATATATATACTTGAACTAGGTTCATTCCTAGAATAGTTGTGTGAATGTTGTGAAATAGTTGTGCAAGGCACTTATTAAACTAGTAGAGATATATCAAGGTGTGCAAATTATTTTGAAGACCCTACATAGAATGAGAGAGAATGTTCTATACCAGATCAAATCCGGTTGATGGTGTGATCTAAGTTTGGAAGGTCTTCATGTTTTATATCTTGTTTTAATTGAGGTTGGTGCCTCATATATGAGTTGGTGCTCAGTTCTTGAGTTAGGGGATTGGTGTCTCCAATAGGTTGGTGCCTACAAATCAAAATTGAAGGGGATTGTGTCTCTATTTAAGGTTGTAATTCTAGTGGGTTGGTGCCTACAATATCATTTTAAGTTTTATATTATTTTTGTGAGGCTATATTTTGATAGTAGCTCTAAGTAGATTTTCTCACTGTGGTTTTCCTATTTTTTGTTTCCACATAGATCTTGTGTTCTTTGTGTGGATGTGTGCATTTGTGGTACTTAATTACTACATCATTAAGGAAATTATTTATTTCTACTTTGATATTTCAAAATTCATGTTTGGAGAGGTTATTAATGGCATATAATGTTGAACTAAGTATAAATTGAAATATATTTATTCAAGCCCCTCTCAGTATATTGTGTGCCCTTCAAAATCCCATAGTTTCTCTTTCCTTAACTAAAGTTTAGTATATAGCAACACATATAGAATGCTAGTATATATTAAGCTATGTAGGGTCATAGCATATATGAAATAAGACAAAAATATTGTACAAATATAGTTTTTGACAATGTATTAGGCGAGTGCAAAAAGTTGGGGGGCCAAAAAGTGGCCAAAATTAAAAAATAAACTTAAAATGTTATAACACGAGCGCGTTATAACATGAGTGCCTAATAACATGAGCACATTATAACATTAGCACGTTATAACACAAACGCATTATAACACAAGCGGGTTATAACACGAGTGTATTATAACATGAGTGTATTATAGCACGAGTGCATTATAACATGAGTGTATTATAACACGAGTGTGTTATAACATGAGCATATTATAAAATGAGTGCATTATAATGTGAGCATATTATAACATGAGCGCATTATAACATGAGTGTATTATAACACAAGCGTGTTATAACATGAGTGCATTATAACACAAGTGTATTATAAGACAAGTGCATTATAACACAAGTGCATTATAACACGAGCGTATTATAATATGAGTGTGTTATAACATGAGCATATTATAACACAGGCGTGTTCACGAGCATGTTATAACACGAGTGTATTCTATCATGAGCATGTTATAACATGATCATATTATAAGATGAGCGCGTTATAACACGAGCGCGTTATAACACGAGCGCGTTATAACACGAGCGCGTTATAACACGAGCGCGTTATAACACGAGCGCGTTATAACACGAGCGCGTTATAACACGAGCGCGTTATAACACGAGCGCGTTATAACACGAGCGCGTTATAATAGAGTGCGTTATAACATGAGTGTGTTATAACAGAGCACATTATAACATGATCGTGTTATAAGAGATCGCATTATAACACGAGTACGTTATAACCGAGCACGTTATAAATGAGTGTGTTATAACTGAGCATGTTATAACTGAGTGCCTTATAACTTAGTGGGTTATAACACAAGCACGTTATAACATGAGCGCATTATAAGATGAGTGCACCACTTTATAACATGACCATTTTATAACATGAGCGTAAAGCATTATAACACAAGTGCAGCCTATTATAACACGAGTGCATTATAACACGAGTGTGTTATAACATGAGCACATTATGGCTTGCTGACTCATGTTATAATGTGAGCATGTTATAGCTTATTAAAACAAAAAAAGCAAACCATTTCATTTCATTTTCACCATTGTATTTTCTTGCCTGCAGCAAAAAAACCCTGTTATTGCACGCTTGCATTTTGGAAGCATCAAAACTTGCAATTTCTTTGTCAAATCTTTGCAATTTCATTGCCAGGATGCTATCACATCGACGGGGAGATCAAATAAGTAAGCATTGTTCTTTTTGGTGAATTTGTTGTTAAATAGGTAAATTTTGGTTATTTTTTATGTTCATTTATTTAATTTGTAGGAGTTTATAATCAACTTGAAAATCCTCCTCAAAATACTTCTTCTTATCAAAAATCACATGAAAAAAATCCTTAACAACCACATCAAAAAAATGATCAACAACCACAACAAAAAACTCTAACAATTCCTCAAAATGCTCCTGGTACTCAATAGAATTTAATGGGGAAATTAAAAATAAAAATAAAAATTGAGGAGTTAATCGTGAGGTTGAAAAATCCTATAAGTTCAACCATGGAAAGAAGCACACTTTCAAATTCACGTCAAGCCATTTTAACACATGTAGATGCAATCAACAAACAATTAAGTAGTTGGGTAGATAGGAGGTAGGTATGTAGGAATTTTTATGTAGATAAATTATCATATAAAGAAGTAAAATACGAAAAATTACAAAATACATTTTTTTCTCACTATTCACTGACCCACACACAAATCAAACTCTTGACCTTAATACCAAGAGGTTTCTTATCCATTGGTGCCACCACCAAGGGATTAGGAACTATTTTTGGGATAGGAGGTGGATGGTTTTTGACTATATCCACCATGCAACAATAATGAGGTCCCCAAGTATTTCTTGAGAAAACTCTAATATGAGTTTATCCTCAACAAAAAACCAACTATTTTGATATGAAAAGACTTTCAAGGGAGTGGGTTGGCACAAGATAGACCAGGTGCACATTAGGATCCTCAATGGAAAGGGAGATGAGCACTCACTAGTTTGGCTCATGAGCATGTCATTATCCCTTCCATCACGAAGGAGAGTGTTGAGGTGGACACTTTGTAGTCTATTAGTTATTTGACCTAGAGTATCATCCAACATTTTGGTCCTGTAGGACAACACCACCGAGGGGAGAGTTTGAGGGGTAGGCTTACAGCCCATTCTTTTCAGGTTTGTAGGTCAGCTTGTACATATGATCCCACAAAAAGTTAGGAGGGTTTTGGCATCGATACTCAGGTAAATGCTAGCATGTTCAATGAATTTAATTTATTAAATTTCATTTTTGAAATGTAATATTAACTAATTTAGTTTAATGATTATAATAAAATTTCCAGGTCACAGTGTTGATACTGGATACACTGGCCCTCCACCTATTTATTACTCTACTACATCTACCGTTGAGGTATGTAACTAGTAAACAATTATAAATATTACATGTGAATAGCATTGTTATATGAATGGTATTCTAATATCTGATTTTGGATCTTAAATAGGCTAATATTGGAAGTTTCATGAGAACACCTCCTAGTGCCAGTAGAGTTTTACAAACATTCACACAGGTAATAGAATAAAGAGTTTAACTAATGAATTTTACTTATTAGATTTGTGTAGTTTATATTCATATCGTTGATTACATTTCATTACACATCTTTCAAACTCAAAAGATTACTTCACATTGCATAACTAATAACTAGATGTTGATAGATGGAAATTTTTTAATTACAATATAGTTGTTTAGAAAGTCAACATAAGTAGTGATGCAATTACTTCAGATAGCATAAGTAATAACTAGGAGCAGCTACCAATTTCATTTTCTTGTCATGGAATTCCAAGAGACCACTTTTTATTGAGGCATTTTTTCAAATAGTTCACTACCTTTTCTATGCTATGGATTCTTGGAAAAAATTTATGAAAGAATAATAGTAAGCAATAGCATATACATGGCAATGAGTTGTTTGAAAAAATGCCTCAAAGGAATGTGGTCTCATGGTGATGTCCATCACCATGAGACCCAATTTCTTTGAGGAATTTTTTCAAACAACTCACTGCCTTTTATATGCTACCACATTTTCCATACATGTCTACCAAATAATTTTATCAAATAGTTCACTTCCTTGCTGCTATGGCTAAAAGCCTAAAAAAGGTGCTTTCCAACAAACTATGGATGCTTGGAAAAAATCTATCAAAGCATAATAGTAAGGAATAAAATAGACAAGGTAGTGAGTAGTTTGAAAAAATTCCTCAAAGAAATGTGGTCTCATGGTGATGTATTTCCATTCCATCACCATGAGACCACATTTCTTTGAGATATTTTTTCAAAATACTCATTGCCTTAAGAATAGAAACCAAGCGTTTAGCCAAAATTCCCCTCCAATTTTTGTTCAAGGTCCTCATCCTCATCCTCAATTTACCAATCCATGGAAACTTCCACCTCTTATTCCACTTGTTCATATCCCCTCCCTTCCCTCTTCATGTCATGATCGCCCTCCATCTCATAATCAACACCACATTATACCATACACCCCATCCCAACATAATACCATATTGAAGGAAATGAACTGCTTGAAAAATGCCTCAAAGAAATATAGTCTTATGGTGATGGAATGCCATGCCACATTTTTTTTCATGGAATTCCATCACTATGAGACCACATTTGTTTGAGGAATTTTTTCAAACAGTTCACTACCTTCTCTATGCTACTACATTTTTCGTACATGTCTACCAAAGCATTTTATCAAATAGTTCACCGGCTTGCTAATATGGATAAAATCCTAAAATAGGTGCTTTCGAACAAGATATGGATAGGGAAAATAGTAAGCATGATAGTAAGAAATATATAGTTCAATAAGCACTCAATTTTTTTTTCATTATCTCATACATTATAAGCCATGACGTGCATCACTATTGTAGTTTTCGTGATTGAATAATTTGTTGTTTTATTTTGAGATGTTGCAAGCAGAAACACCTCCAAATGTTCATAGGGAAATGGAGCTTGGTGTTTCTTCTATTATAGACTCCTCGATGCCTTTCACGGGGGTATGAGGTAGATTACTAAATTTTAATTTACATTCATTGTTATAGTTGTTAGTTAGTGAAAAATCAAACCATTATTGATTCATAGTTTAATTTCTCTTTGGATGGTTTCTATAGGGCTTCAACATGCCACAACATGGGAATGCAAATATTTCTCTCAAGGAGAGTGATAATCTAGAGGCGGTAAGTTCTTATTTTGCTAAATATATCATTTTTATAATGTAGTTTCTATGTATTAATGTCTTTACTTGTTATTGTAATAGGTAAGGCTTGATTGGGAACTAAACTTTAGGAGAAGCACCAAGAGCACCCCTCAACCTTAGAGTAAATGAATGAAAAATTTATCACAATCCAAACGACCAACAAAGGGCAAGAATTTGTTTCAAGAGCCTAGAGTGCAATGATTTTTGATTCCAGGGCCCTTTGTTGTATGCCTATATGGCATTTTTGGACATATTTTCTATTGCATATATTTTACATTGTATTCTTATATGGAATTATTGTAATCCTATATGGCTATTTTGTATATATTTTATACTTATATTGACATTTATGATGTATGCCTACATGGCTCTTTGGTTAATACAAATGTTTTTAATTCATGGTTTCCATATTTGCATTATAAATCCATGGTTTAATAGATATGAGTTACGTTATTCAAGTGTATACATTACAACTTACTTGTATAGTTTGTGATTTACGTGTATACCAATGTATACTTTGTGACTTACATGCTTTCATGCATATACCTTGCATTCATGCATATACTTTGTATTAATATGTATACTATGTATTCATGTATATACTTCAAGGCTTACGTGTATTTAAGAACTTTTGCTTCACTTATTCACGAGTATACTTATTAATTGGTTAGCCCTAGCATTGCTCATTGTTGTCCTTCATGGTTGGTCTTGAATATTTATTGATTTATGCTAAACAACTTTATTAGTTGATGCTAAACAACTTCAATATTTCCAAAAATGATTCACCAACAATTTATGATTTACTTATGTGCTAATTCAATATGGAATCCAAAGAAGAATTTAAAAGGGATAAATCTAGGAGGAGATGGAAGATAGATATTTATAGTGTAACCTATTGCACCTTCTCTATACAAACCTTTAATGGCTCTTGTATTCTTTTTTACTCAGTTTTCTACTTTTCATATCCCATTTTCATAGGTGGATCATCACTTCTCTCAATATTTCTTCTTCTCCTATTCTAGGTCCTCACCTCCACTTGTGGTACTCTATAACAAGCTCTAGTTTGTGGTGGGTACCTACTAAGATTCAAAGGAGTCATTAGTTTTCCCCTTAGTTGTCTTGGGTGATTTTATTATTTCTTGGCTAGTTACAATGTATTTGATAGTTAATTTTGTGGAGATGGAACCTCTCATTCTTTGCATTAGGACATTTTAGGTAGATTCCTATTCAATAAGAACTAGAGTTAATTGTTTATTTATTTTTATTTGAAATACTTATTGGAGTGGGGTCAAGATACTTTTAAATGAAATATATGGTTGAGTAGATGCATAGGTTGTGAATTGTTCTAGCACCAAATCTACCTATGTAATTAGCTACTTGGTTTGTAAACTTGGAGGTTTTGATTTTTACTCCTTTTTCATCACCAAATGTTATTATTGTTATTTCAATTACTTGTATTTTAGGATTTTTTGGAGTGAAGGATGAGGTAGGATTGAAATGATCCTTCTCATATATGTCATCCTATTTATTACCCGAGGAAAAGTGACTTGGTTTGTCCACCATGTGTCCAACATCTTTCCCATATTTTCACCAATTACTTATTCTATATTCACACCAACTTAGCTTCTTCAAAGAATGCATTTTTTAATTATAGGTTATATGCAACAAATTTCTTCTAGAACATTTGATATGATTGTGAAGGAGTAGGAATAGGGGTTGTAATATCTCATGTATCAACATATATTTATACCTCTTCTTTGGGCTATTTTTAGCTTCTACTTATGGTCGAGGCTCTAGTGTGAACTTAATGTCATTGTTTATGATTCTCTTTAGCTAGGTCATAAGCCACCATGTGGGCTCATATTTCAATTTAACTATAATCAGGTTTAGCTATAAATCTTTCAATTTTTTTCTAGAAACTTGAAAATTTTCCTTTTAACAACAACCATATTGTTGTAAGGGTAACGAGGATAATTAAAAATGTCTTTCCCTTGCTAGACTTGAGGATGATCATCCAAGATTTTAAGAGTCATGTAGTCTTCTCATTTTTTATTAGAGCCATAATAGGAATAAGAAAGTTACCTAAATACTAACATTAATAATAATCACCCACATAGTATTTGGATCATAACTCATTCAAGAATGAAAAGGTTTGGGTTTTCCTCAACTATTTTAACACCTAGATGTTTTACCTATTCATGCAATCATATGCTTGTGGTGTGAAAAAATCATACTTGTCAAATTTTGTGTGAATCTTTCTCTTTTCCTTTGTTTTGCATGTCATCATAAGGGATCGAGATGGTTGAACATAGCTTAGAGTGATTGGGTGTGTTTGGGCATAAAAGAGGACCATTCCTAGTATAAACGTACCCATCTGGATGTGTTGAAATAGTCCATTTGGTTGTACAAGCTGCAGAATGAAAGTTGCACCACTTTGCAATTTTACACTACTTGCATTTGACAACTTTTTCCTCAACTAAAAAGTCATCACCATGAGAAAAAGCCTCCAAGATAGCAAAAATTGAGAGAGGTTCTTTTAGAGGGGCCCAATGCAATGTCATAGCCTTAGACAGAGAGTTTGTAAGAATCATGGTTTTTGAGTAATAGCCCATCAAATATTGCAGCCATTTTGCACTTTGGACTCTTAAGGGATCAAGTCGGTTGAATGTAGCTCATAGTGATTGGGAATGTTTGGGTTTGAAAGAGGACCATTCCTAGCGTAAACATAACCATATAGACATGTTAGGATAGTCTATTTGGTCGTACAAGTTGTAGAATGAAAGTTACACCACTTTGCAACTTTACACTACTTGCATTTGACAACTTTTTCCACAACAAAAAAGTTTCCACCACAAGAAAACACCTCGAAGATAGAAAAAACTAAGAGAGGTTATTGTAGAGAGTCCCAATGCAATTTTGTAGCCTTAGATGAAGAGTTTTTAAGTATCATGGTTTTTGAGTAATAGCCCATCAAATATTACAACCATTTTGCAATTTGGACTCTTAAGGGATCAAGTCGATTGAACATAACTCAAAGTGATTCGGTGTGTTTGGGTGTGAAAGAGAACCATGCCTATTGGAATAGTATGTTTGGTTGTATGAGTTATAGAATGAAAGTTGCGCCACTTTGCAACTTTACACTACTGACATTTGACAACTTTTTCCTCAACTGAAAAGTTGTCACCATAGGAAAATGCCTCTGAGATAGAAAAAATTCAGAGACATGTTATTGTGGAGGGGCCCAATGCAATTTTGTGGCCTTAGATGAAGAATTTGTAAGCGTCACCGTTTTTGAGTAATAGAACGTTGAAGATTGCAACCATTTTGCACTTTCGACTCTTAAGGGATCTAGCTGGTTGAACATATCTTAGAGTGATTCAGCATGTTTGGGTGAAAAAGAGGACCACTCCTAGTGCTCCTAGTGTAAAAGTACCCATCCAGACATGTTGGAACATTGTGTTTGCTCACATGAGCTACAAAACGAAAGTTGCACCATTTTACAACTTTACACTACTTGCATTTGACAACTTTTTCCTCAACTGAAAAGCTATTACCATGAGAAAATTCCTTTGAGATAGCAAAAAATGAGAGGTTATTGTAGAGGGGCCCCATTCAATCCTATGGCCTTAGACGAATATTTTGTAAGAATCATGGTTTTTGAGTAATAGCCCATCAAATATTGTACCCATTTTGCTCTTTGGACTCTTAAGAGATCGAGTTGGTTGAACATAGCTCAAAGTGATTCAACGTGTTTGGGTGTGAAAGAGGACCATTCCTACTGTAAACATACCCATCTAGATGTGTTGTAATGGTTTGTTTGGTTGTACAAGTTGCAGAATGAAAGTTGCGCCAGTTTGCAACTTCACACTGCTTGTGTTTGACACTTTTTCCATCAAGTGAAAATTGGACACCATAGGAAAATGATTTTAAGATAAAAAAAATTAAGAGAGGTTATTATAGAAAGGCCCTACATGATCTTGATGCCTTAGATAGAATTCCTGTAAGTGACACGGTCTCTGAGTAATAGGTCATCAAAGATTTCTACCTTTTTGCAATTTGGACTCTTGAGGGATTACGCCGCATGAACGTAGCTCGAACTGATTCGACATGTTTGGGTACAAAAGAGGACCATGCCTAGCCTAAAAATACCCATATGGATATGTCAGAACTATCAATTCAATTGTATGAGTTGCAGAACAAAAGTTGTACCCATTTGCAACTTTGTACTCCATGCATGTGATACTTTTTCCATCAAGTGAATATTACAGTAAGAAGAATATGAAAATATTTGATGATTCATCTGCAAGCCTAGATCTATATGTAGAATAGAGGAGGGAATAATAAAATGGTTTTAAAAATCAAAATGCTAAATCCTGGGATCATGACAAGAATAAGGGATGTTGAAGATCACATGTCAAAATAAAGAGCTAAAGATAATTGAATTATTTTTTCATCTCCTTTACTGGATTTTAAAAATTCTTTGAAAGATTTGTATGCCTCTAATGATGGATGATCTATACAAAGATTCCAAAATGAGAGGGGTATTTTATACAAATATTCAAAGAGACAATAGGGTATTTGTAGATGAAATATTGTAAAGTAGAGATTAGAAGTTCAATGAACTACAAAAACAAGTATATGATAGTAAAACTTGGAAGTGGTATTCATTTCCTTTTTAAGTAATTATGCAATTCAAAATTATTCATAAATCATTATAGATATGCTCATTTCTATTCTATTTTTTGTTACCAAATTCCTTTCTACTACTTTTTCATCGGAAATATGTTTTTGGTTTCAAAATTTTAATAAATAGCATTACAAATATTTGAGGGCAGCCATGAATTTTTTGTTGCAAGAGGATAGATTGTAGATCTAAAAGGTAAAGCCACAAAACATGGAAAAAAAGGAATATGATAGGTGGGGCAAGAAGGAATATGATAGGTGGCAACAAGGAACATGATAGGTGCCAGGGAGAATACATTAATATCAAAATTTTGATACTCTAACAATAGGAAATCAATAGAAGTAGATCTTAGGGTCATACACTCTAACTATCAACTAGAATACATTAACATCAAAATAAACATTGAAAACATAGAGATATAAATAGGACAACAATTATTGTGAGCAAGTCACTTAATTTTTGAAAAACTCACTCCAATGGAGTATCTATGGTATTTTGGATATTTTAAACTTCCCTTTCTTTCACCAACCCTTATTAAGTGAATATGGAAGTGAATGTGGTTTTATCTCAGTCATTACATCTCAGGTTTGTGCACAAGTATGAGCTAAGTATGGTATTGTTTAAAGTATATTAAGAGAATTATCTATGACTCCATAATAAACATTGATGGGTGTCATAAAAGGTAGTAGCATGTGATTGAGATTTAACCATATGGGAACCTTTTTTGAAAGCCTTGACCCAAACTAATCAACCATGCTAAGGTTTCTAGGTTTTCTTCTTCTATTCATAGTTCAATCATGTCAATTGCTTCAAGGGTTTCATTAGAGGAAAAGATCATGAGAAATCTATAGGGGAGATATTAAAAAGATAGTCTCTTAGAGATTGAGGACAACCACGTTTCACCAAAGATATGACAATAATGAAACAATAATGAAGAAGACAAACTGCATAGGAGGGGGTAGGGATAAAAGAGTCACAATCATTTCAAAAAGAGACAGATCAAACCAAGATAAGGTATGATTTATGAAAATTCTCATTAATATATGATAATAGTCTATTGAAAAATGGAAAACATAGGAAGTAAATTCTAAGATTAACGGGATAGATTGATGAATGAAAAAGAGTAAACAGTCACTTGAGGACTCCTAAGATACAAAGGTAAAATGTGAAGAGCCAATAGTCAAATGGTGTTAACTTCATAGAAGGGATTGTTCCTTCGATTCTATGTCTTTCAAATGATCATGATCTTCATGGATAGTGTAACAAGGAGGGGCAACAATAACCCTTTTTGACTATGAAAGATTGAAGAGGGTAGCAAGACAACAAGGGAAAATATGAGAACACAGTTGATGGATAAGATGATAGTAAAAAGAACAATAATAGGGACACAAAAGAGCAGCAATACAAATGCATGAAATGATTAGACACATAAAAATGGAAATGAATACACAAGAAATCACATATTTGAAGATAACAAAGCATGACAAAAATTCATACAATATTTCCTATCTATAATCTTTGTAGCTCTCCACTTATTCAATAGGATAGAATTGAAGAATAAGTAAATATCAGGATAAAAACTTCAAGTGAAAGAAAATAAGAAGTAGAGCGTTGACATAAGTAAAATGTACATTTTTGTTGGCTAACAGATTGGGCACCTTGAGATGATATAAGCCTATGCCTGAAAAGGTGCCAAATAAACCAACAACTTTGAATATTTACCCTTTCAAAAGATAAAATATCCTTTGAATTTTATCAAGGTACAACTCCTTGGATCAATATTTTCAATGAATTGAAAGAAAAATAAATGAACATAATGTTTTCTTTTAACCAAAAAGAAGTAAAGGAAAAACCCAATATTAGGAAGAATCCTAATATCATATGTGAGATACAAATAATAGAATACTTGCACAAAGATCAATTTAACTTGAAAATCACTGAGAATGAAATGTTAGACTAGATATTATCTAAAAAATTAAATCTATCATGAAGAAAAATGCATAACTCACATAAAGTTAAAGTGTAGCATTAAGATACTCCTAAACGTATAGATTTAGGAACATCAAATTATCTTCACAATCTACATGCATAAAGACAAATAGTGATATCATTCATAGAAAGTAGTAGAAAAGTATAATATAATATTGAGCTTTCAAAATATTGTCTAGAGAGTCATAATTTGAAAATAGATACATATATATAAGAGCATAGGTAACCACTTATTTTTGTTTCCCATAATTGATCAAATGTGAAAAGTTAAAAATAAAGCAACTGAATAGTCAAGATGGTTTCACTTCATTTCTTGCTTTTGGGGGTGCCAAAGATCTTTTTTGTAAGGCTTGGAAAGCCTTCAAGGTATGTAATAGCTCCTTACGTTGGAGGATAATCACATTAGTCATTCAAACTTTCCATGCTAATTAACTATCTTTGATTGTTTCAATACTTTGCACACAAACCTTCATAAAATCAATCGCTTGAGATGATACAAGGTGTAATTCACTGAATTTGTTTAGATTCTCAACATAAAATGAAGGTGAATCAAGTATTCCCTTGAGCATTTTTTGGAAATTTTATACCAAGCCTTTGTATCATCTCTGATTTCTCCTTTGTCTTGTTGCAACCCAAGAGTGACTAAGGTGCTTTGTGTCTCCTTTGAGGCAGTAGTGTATTCAGTCATGATTTCCTAAAGATTTTTTAGACCTTGTCTAGAAATTTGTAGTTTCCATTCTATGCCTTTGTTCCATACAAGGAAACAAGAGTCTATACCATTGTATATAATTTTCTCTGTAGCTAACTTTTCCATACCCAAATTCAACATTGCTTTCAATTTAGTTTGGTATTTATTCCATGCCATCTCTTCCTTTTCAATAGAAAAAATTTCTTCATCAAGAGTGGACCTTAAGGAATTTATTTTTTGGAAACACTTCATACATCCAAAAATAATAAAATTCCCCTTTTTTATTTGTGGACACGGAAAAAGTATACCTTTTTGCTTTCTTGATTTGCGATTAATTAATGATAAATTGTACTTAATGAGGCCTTGATTTAGTGTTGTGAGGTGTTTTACATGTCCACATTAGGTCTTGGACCCTTGAAAATTGAATAAAATGCATGTCTTGTAAAGGTGTTGTAAAGTGTTGTGAATCACTCTCACACTTTTCTAGACTCTTACTAAGTATTTAAGTCTCATGGACCTATTTTCCCCTTAATTCAACATTGTAAAATATATTTAATAGCATTTTCACATTAATATAGAAGACTTGTGAATTAAACTTAATTCTAATCTAGTGTTGTAATGTGTCTTACACATTCACATTGGATGTTGTGCCTTTCTAGGCTATGTGGACCTCATTTTAGTGTTGTAAAGTGTATTTAATCACACTTTTACATTGAATATTGTGTCCCAATCCCTAATTGACCTTTACATCATCATTAATAGGCTCCTATGGTCCCATATTGTGCATCTCAAGGCTTAATTTGATGAAATAACTAACAAAGTCCTCATATAAAGCTGATTTCCTTACTTCCTGGCATTCCAACTAGTAGAATGGCCCCTATAGGACCCACTCACCATCAACGGTGAATGAGTCCCATCCAAGTGGGACCCATTCACCCTTAATGGTGAATGAGTCCCATTTGATCCATTTTTGGGGTTAAAGCAAGAACAAATAGGTTTTAAGTTTAATTTTTCTCCATGTCGGCCTTGAGGATCAAATTAATGGGAAAATTAGGTGGATTGCCTATAAATATAAGCCTATAAACCCTAATTCAGGATCTTCTTAACTCATTCATCATTTTTCTTCCACCTCAAGTCAAGCAAGCTAGGGTTTTAACATTTCAAATCATCAAGATATGATCTGTAATCAAAGAGCTACAACTAATTTCCACTTTACTCCCAACCACAGATTTTACCCTGATCCAACATAATTATGTGGTTATGAATCTTAACCATTTAAATTAAAAAAATTAGCATTCACTTGTTCTTATCCAAAATTAATAAAACATAAACTAATTCTTAAATATCGTAATTAGAAACTCAAGAAACAAATACCGAGGAGAATTATAAAGGAGAAGAGAAGAAGAGAGATCATGAGCTTGATAACGGATTTCGCTCAATTTGAGCTACATCTCCGAGTCCTCTTCTCAATGAGGAACCACTTTATTAATGATTCCAAGCAATTACGGCTTCTGTACATCACCCAAGCTTTAGTCATGTACAAAATTTATCACAATATCTCTCAGTATTACAATTTTGGTGTATAATAACACCTTGTAATTGTTCTTCTCAAAAATAAATCAAACCCTCCATTAACATTCTAATTCTCTCCAAAAATTCTTTCACAATTCCCCAATAATTTTCCATCACTTGGTTGAAAAATTAAGAACCTACACCCCCTTTTTCTACATAAAATATGCTATATGGGGTGTAACCTCCATATTTAATAAATAACTCCCCATGGACAAATAAAACAATAACTCTCTTAAACAAAATAACTCCCTTTTAACAAAATTCCCTCTTTTACAATTCGTTTATAACCTCCCTTTAACATAAAAATCCTTAACCAATTATTTTAAGCCCCTTAAAATATCATAATTCGTTGAAATATGAGAAAGGTGGTTAAAGGGTTAATTTGTTGAAATATAAGTTTACAGGCTTTATATCTCACCTTGTTTTATGGGAAAGGCAAGAGGATTTTAAGGGATAAAATAACGCCAAATCCTCTTTTTCTTTTTTTCTTTTAATTTTTAAGCCATACGTGTTTTTTTAACAATATGGTTTAATCCATTATTTATGCCACCTTTTTCCAATAATGGCCTACCACATGGAGAGGTGAGATGATGCCAAGTGTCAAGGGATGATTGGCCATTGTGCTGACTAGATTGATGATGAGGCATTGACTGGTCAATGTATGTTGCCAACTTTGACCAATTGTATCTTGTGCAAATGGACTTTTTTTTCGACGAAGCGAGTTGTGTCAGAAAGCTCTCAATGAGCTCTTTGCAATGACACCCCATTTGACCACCTTTGATGAATTCAAATGTTCTGCCCTTTTTCTGAGCCCTTCGATTTGCCGATTGACTAGAAATTTGACTGCTCACAACTTTTTCATACAAACTCCTTTTGAGCCCATTCTAGTTGCATCAGGTTCGTGTCGGCAGGCCTTGCACAATGACGTTGGCTCTAAGAGATTTTAATATTATGAAACTTTTAGGTATTCTGGATCCACCTGGATCAAGATAGCGTCCTAAGACATTCAAGGGAAAATTATTCATCTATTGTTGTAGGAAATCAAGATAATTCATTATGGAAAGGTACTAATCCCATTATTTCATGTTCATGCTTCATATTATTTCTTCATTTGGTTTAATTACCTAAAAAGGGGTTTGACGAAGGCAAACCCCCATGCCCTAACATTCACCATTTCTTTCTCTTTCCTTGTGTATTTGCAAATTTAGGTATCTTGAAGAATTGGAAATAATTAAAGATCAAGTTGAAATTTTTTTGAATACATCTCATTGTTGATCAAGCCAATATATCCATTAAAAGTCACCCACAGTGCCATAAATTAGAGTTTTAGAGGTGGACACCTATCAGGAACCAAAGTGCAAACTGAGGGCTTTTGTTTCCACTTTTGAATTCTTAGAAATTAAAAAGTGGACTCATTCACCATTAGTGGTGAATGAGTCACACTTCCAGGCTTGAAAAGTGTTTTCTATAGTTTTGGATACCCATTTGTCTAAAACAAGCTCCAAAACAGTTTCCTAGATCTGGGACTAATTCACCCAGAATGGAAAATGAGTCCCAATAGGCCAAATTTTTAGCATAAAAAACATTTCAAAAGTCATTTCCAGTCTCCAACAAGATTTTAGGTGCACACATTCAGTTTCATTCAGTTTTGTTGTAGTTTACTTTCATTTCTAGGTCTCTTTGCATATCACAATGTGTTTTCAAACATCTTTCATTTCTTAGGTTTCGCATTAATAATCACCTTTCCTTTTTAGTTTATCACATTAGGACATTGTATTTAGGAATATCGCATCTATCCTTGCATTAATTTTGAGTGTTTACATTGCATTTTGGCCCATCTTTCTCCTTTTAGGTGAAAACCCTATAAGTGTAAGAAAGAACCTTAGAATTCAAAATATTTATTTCCATTATTAGAAATTCACTCCATTCTTCTATAGCCCTACCTAGGGTCTAGAAAATTTTCATTTTTCTCATAGATTCCTTTCCAATCATAGCTAGGGGATCTATAGAGGAATCAACCTGAGAAATTGATTGAGGGAAAAGATCAAAGACAAACCTTAAACATTCAGTTAAAGCTCCAACCCGTGTCTTCAATTCCTCCTTGCTTTCTTATCCTTCTTTGATTGCTCAACCATTCTCACTACAAATACTTGTGAACCGTAGATTTTTGGCACCATGCACCTTTTTAACTCTTCTGGGGTTTTTCACCTAAAAGGAGAAAGTAGGGCCAAAAATGCTAAGGGGTTCGTTCAAATTATGTTATGTGTGATGTTATTTAAGCTAAATGAAGTGAACTAAATGCAATTAAGTGGTCTATATGATTGATTATGAATGAAAAACTAAGATCATGGAAAACACAATGTGATATGAAAACCATGAACTAAGAATAAATAAAATGTAAAACAAAAAGAGAAAGGATAAACTAGAGTGCATCTGGGAAAGATTTGAGGAATGTGGAATGGTCTGAATGCTATATGGAATTAATGAAAATCAATAGTGGATCTCATTCACCTAGCATGGTGAATTAGTCTTGCTACTAGTGAAAAATTGCCAGGAGCGAGTTTCCAATTGTCGAGATCTAGAATCTGACAAAACCTAGAATTTCAGTGTTAAAGTGGGACTCATTCGCCACTAGTGGAAAATTAGTGCTCTCCCAAAATTCTAAGAAATCGGCAGACAACTCTACAACACCAGATCTGGAAATGTCTACTTGTTGGGTTACCAAAGTCAATTGTGTAGGAAACAAATATAATGCCTTCTCCAAGCTTGAAATATGGTTGATTTGAATTGAAGAAACTAGTTGACTTGTTGTCCAATCTTCAATCACCTAAATGCTTGTTAAATCTACATACATAGGTCTACAAACACACAAGAAAGAGGGGAAAAATAGTTGAGGGTTAGCAAATAGGGGTTTTCCTTGGTCAAACCCCACTTTGGTAATCAAACCCTTAATAAAATAATGAAATGCAAGAGAATGATAAACAAAGAACATGGAAATGATATCAACTTACCAAACCCTTGTTAAAGAAAATATGAAGTTGTGTCAATGGATGCTCCAAAGTGCTTTATTTATGCTTGAATGTGATGTGTGAATAAGAGAACTTGATGAATGGGGGTTGAAATGGATGTAAAAAAACTTATTTATACATTCTTGTGCCTTAGTAACCCATTAATATCTCATCATAGGCTGAAATCAAGTGATTTTGAATAAAAACCCGAAAGGAAATTTAAAATATTTTGAATTTGGAGCCAAGGGGGACTCATTCGCCACCCATGGTGAATGGGTCCCACCTAGGACCTTAAAATGGGTGTCAGGAATTAAGTCACATTTAATATTATTTTTTAGGTTTACATTAAAAAAAACACTTAATTAAAGCTTATAAGGGCATAAAAGGGTCAAATAAAGCATAAGAAAGGTGTAAATAATGAAGTTGTGCCTAGAGAAGCATGAAATCTTGTTACAAGACCTTACAACACTTCAAAATAGGACTTGATAAATGATGAAAATGTTATTTTTAGATGAATTGTAATAAATAGAGTCTAGAAGAGTGTAGAAATGTTTTACAACACTTCACAACACCTTCACAAGACATCATTATTTGAATTTTAGTACATAAATATTCATGTTCAAGCCACATTACAATATAAAATCAGAGCAAAATAGACCAAACATCATGAAAATGACAAGGGGCCATTTTTCTACGACACATTTAGCCCCCACTTTAGTTAGAGGATGAACTTGCTTCAAACTCACACTAAAGTAGCCATGAACATTGAGAGGAGGGTTCAAATGCACTTATGTTAGCAAGATGGAATGGAAATGATCAAGAGGGATGATCAAGCCCCCAGGATGGAGATCGCATGGAAAACTAAGCATAAGAATAAAGAAACACACAAGTGTTGAAATGATAGAATCAAATGAAGCTTTGATCGTTTGTCCAACTAGTTGTGGATTAGATCTAGGATGGTTGTTTGAGAAAGAGAATGTATACTCACTTTGGGGCAACATAACTCATGGTGGTCTATTGGGTGAGAAGGCCCATAAGGTAAGATACATACGCTAGTTGGTATGCACTCACAAACACAATGGTGGCTATGGGGAAAGTCATGCTACTGAGTGGGCTTCCCACTCAACCATATCAAAGTTATACCTCCTGATAACTTTAATAAGGTGCCACAAAGGAAAATTTTGGCTCATGCTTCATAAGACAAGAAAATATTCATATGCTTAGAATTCATGAACAAAAGAGAAGGTACCACAGGCATGCAAGTTGCGTTATTCAAGGTGGAAAAAATGTAAAATGTAAAAGATGTTCAAAGGAGTCTTGTTAAGTTCATGCAAGGTTAGTCACTCAGGGAACATTATGTCTAATGTCTCCAAGAGAGGACCAATCAAATAATAGTATATTTACAGCTTAGGGGATGCAGTACGTTGCATTAGGCCACCAAGAGGAATGTAATATGCTAAGGTATATCACACTTATGAAGGACATCACACCCAATGTCATCCACAAAGTGATGAACACATCATATAAATGACAAGGCTACACTAGGAACCAAGAATGCAAATGAATTATGGTAATGTATGCCCCCCACTTTAAAGGAATTGCTACACATTGTTTTGTGAGCAATTACTTTAAAGTAGTGAATGAAAGAAAATGCAAAAGGAAAAACAAGACATGAGAGTCAACTTGGAAAGCTCCTATGCCAAGTCATATGTTTCCAAGTAAGGTTGCGTCATATCAATGAAAAGGAAAACCAAAAGAAAGGGAGTTTCCCCCCATAAAAGAACATACCAAACACATAAGGGATCTATGGATTTGGGGTCAATATGTTTGTTGCTGCAATATTTTATAAGGAGATCAAAACTATCATCATTCCCCAAAGCACAATGACACAAAGAGAGCGAAAACAAAAGAAAAATAAAGTCCATTTTGGGTCAACATGGAAGAGACATAGGGTGTCTCAATGCTTTGCATCATCCCCAAAAGGAAAACACAAGCGAAATGAAAACAAAAAGGCGAAAGAAAAGGAAAAATCTTTTGGGTCAACATGAAGGAGACATTTCAGTCTCAATTCCTTGCTTCATCCCCAAAATGAAAAGCACAAGAAAAAGAAAAAAGGAAAAAGGGACTGATTGGGTCAACATGGATGAGACATAGGTCATCTAAACGGTTTGCACCATCCCCAAAAGGAAAACACAAAAGAAAAAGTAATAAAGAAAAAGAATCTTTTGGGTCAACATGGAAGAGACATAGGGCCTCTCTACGCTTTGTGTCATCCCCAAAAGGAAAAAAAAAAACAAAAATGAAGAATAAGAGAGGTACAAATAGAAGAAGTGTACGATGAGAGATAAAACATTGAAAACACGATACGGGGGAACACGATACGTGCATAGAAGAAAACTGAAAGAAAAAGAAAAAGGAAAATAAATGCAAGGTGAATGCAATTCAACCATCTAACAAGTCATCTGCCTCCCAATCATGTTAAGTATAATGTGAGGGGGGTTGACTATCCAAAGGAAGAATTGCAAGTGTCGAACTAGGAGTTGTACTAGGTTTTTCACTTGGTGGAGAGGATTTATCATTTAAGCTCATGGTAGAGGAAAATAAAGAGTTTAGATCATTGTGCACTTCTTCATCTATTTTGGATATCTCTACATCATCATCAAGATTGATGAAAATAGAACGAAGGGTGATTTCCAAGGAAGGGTGTATTAAAATTTGTGGATGTTGGATTGGTTCATTTTGTTGTGAATTTTGGATTGGACTATCTTGTGGCAGGTCAGAGAAGGAGGATTGCCATCTATTACTTTTGTCAAAGGCAGAGGTTGATTTTCTTTATTTTTGTCTATGTAGGATTTACTGGCAAGGAGACGACGATGGTGTGTATATTTCGTAGCACCATGATTTCTTTTAATTCAATTTTGAAGTTGTTGTGGTGTAAGAGTAGATTGAGTCATCATAGGTTCTTCTTGTTCAAAAGGGTGAAGAACAGAAGAAACTGAAGAGGAAGGGTCAATCACTTTCTCTTTAACTTTATACACTTGTTTTATGTGAGGAGGTATGATAGGATTAGTTTCATTTCCCCTTGGTCATTTAAATGATGGTGAGGAAGTGTCTAAGGGTGGTTGTTTAGGAGGTTGTATGGTTTTTTCAATGTCAGACTCAGGTTGAAGCATGGTTTCGTCTATGATAGGAGGAGCGGAAGTTGACGGGGACATGTTACAAAGAGACAATTCAGCTATTCATTTGGCTTTGAACTTTTTGTAAGCTATGAAAAAGAAGTCCTTACGGGGAGTAATGGGTTCCATAGGTGTGGGCCAAAATGGAGAATGAGAACTCCCCAGCAGAGTTTCCATTCTGTTGGTGTTCTCCATTGCACCTAAGATATCTCTAAGGAATAGCTAGTTCCTATACTCAAGACTCTTGGAATGAATGGCCAACTAACAAGATCTAGTCGATGAGTGAGGTCTTCTACACTTTAAGCTATGTGGGAACAAGTAGGGTATTCCTAGTGTGTTCATATAAGATTTATCTATGTTGAACACTTCGTAACACATATCACACTTGGATGAAGGATAATCATGCAATTATTACCTAGAAATTGGCTCATCTCTAAGTAATTTGCTACCCGTTCATCAAAATGAAAAAATCCCTGATATGGATTGAAATACATGAATATTTGAGCCAATGAATTTTCAAATGAATTCAAACCCTGGCTAAAAGAAGGTCATTCAATGATTATCTGATTAACCCCTTACCTGAATCATTAAGGAACATATTAGTGTCATATTTTTTTGGCAAAATGGAGTCACGTATGCAAGAATCAGTAAAACATAAATGACCCAGTAATAAAATATACTAACCACACAATAATTTGCTTCATGGAGCTCGAGTTTTTTGATATATCAATACTTATCAAATCCTTTGCAAATAAAAGTAAATTCATGGCCCCATCTAAGTATTTGATTGATTAGTTGAATCAACACAGAGACTAGAGACATGCATCTGAACATATATTCGAAGTAGAGAAAAATATCATTAATATTTCATTTAGAATTCACCCAGACTTGCAAGAGGAGAGAAGTATATCAGAATTATATATATTAACTTGCACTTTGAACCATGTCTAAGAAAAAATTTAAGGTAATTGCATATGTTCATTCACAAAACTCAAATTTGACAAACTAGTCTATTCCTATCTACTAGTATACTTTCAACCAAAACCCTAGCCAGAGTCTATCTTCTTCTTTTCTTTCTATCTTCCCCCAAAATTATCCATGGTTTCCCTTTTATATCACAAGGGAAGCAACAAGATTTTTTCTTAGATGTAGTTTCGATATAGAATTTTCATTTCATCAAAATTTTAACTGTATTTTCTTTTCATTCCAAAATCCATAACAAAATATAACCATTATCAAAGAAGAGAAATGAAAATTTACACCAAAGCTCTCCTTTGTCGCCATCTGCACCACCACGAACTAGGTACCCAAAAATGCCATGTAGGCACATGACCGACATTGAATACCAAAAAGTGCCACATATGCCAAAACTAGGACTAGCATAGCACAATGCATCAACACAAAAGAAAACTACCAACCCCACACACAACCAATGCTCAATTTCCTATCACCTCGCTACCACCATCATTACGCCCTCGATACACAAGACCACTTCTTGTCATCACCAAAGGAAGGAAGGACACCTCAACTTCCTTATTTTTCCTCTCTTTGTTCACAATGGTTCCAATTTTCCCACTAGGGGTCTTTACTGCCAGTGGAAAGATAGAGATCACCTCCTCATCAGAGGGCAATCCATCATTTAATAGGGCCAAGTACCAACCATAAGGAAAATCGATCTTAGAGCCACTATTAGGGGAACTGCTCATAAGGTTGATAGAAGAATGCTAGTGTCCATAGGAGCCATGTTCATACCTTACTTTCCATTTTGATCTAGTAAGAGACTGCACTAGACCTTTTCCTCTATCATCTGAACCTTTTGCAACATCACTCTAAAATTGGAATCTTCAAATGCATCTACTAGGCGCTAGTCTGGGCTTTTTAGAAGAAATACCTACTTTCATGGTGGGAGTAGCTTCCTATGTGTCTAACCCAGACATTAGTGAACTCAAGCAAACAAATATTCTCATTGGTTTTCTCATCCTCTCTTCTGATAACTACCCACACCAGAAAATGCTTAACTACTAAATAATAATGATGCAAATGCAACTACCTCTATTGTATTTATTGAGTGAAGCAATAATGTACAAAATGAATGTTTATCGCACATGCATAACCTTGTTAGCCCATTGGAAGATGTACTGGAACCATTCAATTTCCAATTGAATGGAGTCTTTAGAATATCCTTCATGATTACTAGCATTTTCATCACCACACAAATTGAGATCAACTCAATCACTTTGCAGGTTACTAGCCATTAATGCAGGTTGGTTGCACAACATAAAATTGTATGTCACATGCTATTTTTCCAACTTTAAATGCTATCCTTCGATTCTTTGCTTTGATGGATGATCCGATAGCCAGCCTTTTTTTGACTTCCAATTATTTCTAGCAGTGCTTCACTAAGACACTATAAACCAATAATTTTCATCCATGTTATATGACACCGTCACTGTGTGTGGGCTCCATGGTTTGAGCAAGTGGAGGACAAGAGTCAAGATTTCACTGGTTTGAACCCTCATTCACTTTAATTTAGTGAGCCAGTGGGGAACAATGAAGATCGTTCCACCTGCTTGATCTCAACCACTCGTTGAACATGTGGTCCCGCGGGATTGGTAGTTGGGAGTGGGTCTCACACTCTGCACTGAACATGCAGCAACTTCTGGCCGACCTCGTCATATTTAACTTGCTATCACTTAACTCCTATGGGATGGTAGGGTATGATTGAGATCTTCTCCCTGATTTTCAAATCTTGCAACTTGCACATCACATAATATTAGCATTAAATGGACCAATTGACGACAATGTGACTCTTCAGGGCTAATGGCTTAATGCTCAAGTCTCCAGGTTAAATTTAAAACCTAAGCTTAGGAAAACTTAAGATGGTGGGAAATTTTGATAACCAGTTCTTCGAGTTGATGGGGTCGGTAGATCAACGTACTAGATGGCTTGAGAAATGACTTAAGGGGTTGATGACTGATCGAGCAGGTCAACCAAAATTTATAACGTTTATATGCTTTAAGATAAAACCCTACTCACCTATGAGGACAATGGTTTATCAAAGGCTAACCAAACCCATGGAGATGAAAATCTATCAAGATTTTAGAAGCTCTAAAATGGCTCATGCTTGGGGATGCATAGCCCTGGTGGGTATGGCAAGAAAAAAATCTTCGGTTGAAACAAACTAGGGAAAAAGGCCAAAAGAGGAGCTTACCTAGACAAGGCAAGTAGACACCAGAAAGAAAACACACCAAACCCTATGTACAAAAATTTACAAGGAAAAATTGTAATTCATTTCAGAAGCCTAATGTGAACCATTGGATTCAATCCTCAAACTGGAGGCCCATGGCCCCCAAACCTTAGGGGAAAACTTTTCCTCTGTCAAACACCTTAGCTTGCTTCACTCATAGTGGATTCTCTTGAATGTTGTGAAATTATAGGTTTCTAATGCCATTGCAATCAGTATTCCCCTTAACACTTGAAATAACACTACTAAAATCTCCCTTTAACATCATGCATTCATCAAATTGTATTGAAAATATAAAAATCTCATATTCTGCATCATGATGAGATGTGGTATCATACCCAAACTTTTCATCAAATTTGAAAACCTCATAAGCAATATGACTTGCATTTGGGAATTCTTTCATAAGATAAGGCAAAGAGACAACAAAACCATACCTTTCTTTCATATACTCTTTATCAACATTTTACTTGATGGGTGAAAGGAAATCCATAATCATATGCAAAAGATAAGGAGAATTTGCAAAGCACTTAACCATAACCTCATACTCACCAACAAAATTCCCTTTCAATAGAACATTAATGTACTCATCCTGATTAGTCCTTTGGTCATCAAAAAGAAAATTATCCTCCTTGTTCTACCCCTTATTGCACTGTGGATCATAGGTTGAAAAAAACTCAATGTTATGCTGACGAGCAATCCTCACAATATGTGTGTCACCAGATTTTTCTTTCAGTTGACAAAGTATGTAATTTGGACCAATATTTTTGAATGTATTTTCACCTTGGTATCTGCATACATCCTCTGCAACACATGTGCTAGTAACATCTAATAATCACTCATCAGGGTTGTCTTCAAATAGAGGATTATTCCTACACCAATAGACATCTTCCCTTGTATCATCAATGATAGGTGTAGGTTCATCAAATAAAGATTTTTTCCAAATCTTGGACATAATTGGATGTATCTCATCATCTTCATCATGAAAAATCCCTTTACCTAGGTCTTCCAAGCCTTTAGAATTAGTATAGTCACTTGAGGAACAAAATGAAGCATATTCACCAAATTCTTCATTACTTATGCCCACAACTATTGATCCGTGCTCTGAAAATTCCTCATATGAAGAAAATTGTTCACTTCCTAAAAAGAATATTCCTTGCAGGCTATTGACATACCCACTACTAGAAGCCATAGATTCAACCTCTAGCTCATAAGAGGAATCATATTTAACTGAAGATGGTGTAGACTCAACTTCACCTCTCTGACTCCTTCGTTGAGCCTTATTAAAAATATCCTCACTATCAGACAACACAGGATCAATTCTAGCAAAATGCATTTGTACAATTTGATGCATCTCTTGTGTAAGCTCGTGGTTCAAGGAATCTAGAGGGGAAAAATGAGAGATGATATCCTTGAATTCACATTTTGTTTCTTCATCCTCATCACTATTGGGTGCATCTATCTTGAGATTTTCGGTGAAATGACAACACTCAATAGCTAATTGATCTGATATCAATGCTCCCTATGGATTTGGAAATGGTAATCTCTATCTATCCTCATTGTTACAATCACTATCCACATGGTGTGATGCAATTGGATACATATTACCATGCTTGACCCCTTCAACTATACTTATCCAATCCACCACTTGGTCAATGCTATGGGGTCTCATATCTTTAGGTGAGTGGCTTGATCCTGATGTGTAGGCTTCACAAAATAGATTAATACACATTTGTTCAGTTGGTCTAAACCCTATGGGAATTTCCATTAAAGTATCCAAGAACCTTGAAAACAAGTCATATGCTGACTCATTTGTATGCTCTTTATTTCATACAAATTCCCAATAGATAACATCAATTTCATCACTCCCCTACATGGTAAGGAAGAAGTTGATGCTTTCTCTGCATTGCTTGATGTAAGTACAATATCTAAAGAATCATCATCCTGATGGACACTTCTATTTTCTAATTGACCCAATTGGGTTGTTTGGACATTACAAAAGCTAGCAGGACAAGTCACTACAAATCTCTTCATAATTGAGTACTTTAAATTATTTTCAATATTCATAGCTTCCTGATAAGCTTGTTGCAATGTACTTGGTTCTTTATCTCTCAATAGGAAACTCATCTTCTTGTCAAATGCTCCTAAATATACAACTAAGCTCTTTGCATCATTTGGTCTTATGTGTTCAGGGATTTCCCTAATAACTTTGGAAAATCTAAGGTTAAATGCAGGGACCAATTCATCCTTACCATTAGAGATCTCCATGAAATTTTTTCTTACCACACTTGGGTTTATCCTCCTACCAAATTTCTCAAGGAAAACATCCTTAAGTTCACTCCAACAGTGTATTGAGGCAGCAGGCAGAAAAGAGAACTAGTCTTTTGCATCATCTTTTAATGATTGAACAAAAAATTTCATCACCACATCTTCAAAGTCAACCTCATAATCACCCATTATAACTGCAAACTCTTGCAGATGTCCTTTTGATGATTCGTATTTTTCTCCACTAAACTTTGGTATCTTATCCCTGATCTTGGGTGGCATAACATTCAGGTAGCCACAAATATTGTCAAAGTTGATAGCTCTATACCTATTAGTATAGAAGCCATCCTCATAGGCCCTAGACTGATTGACTTGTATATTTCTATCCATATTTGTACCAGATTGCACAAATTAATAGCTCATCCCTAATTCTTAAAAAAGGAATTTAAAATATTTATGCAATTTGTAAAACACTATTTCAATTCCTTTCACAAATAAAATCCCAAAATCTTAGCACAAGTATTTCATACGAAGACTGCCTAAGATCTACAACATGACATGCTTCTTGCACCTTACTACAAGAATTTCAACTTATATATAAAGCACGCTAAAACCTTGAATATTCCCTGTTTGGTGCTAAATCACCTATTAGGGAATCATTTCATGTTGAGCATTGGAAATTTATGATAAAATCTATAAAATGCTCAAAATTCTTTCAAGTTTCACAAGAATACTTGCATGCTGGCAGCTATGAAGTATGCCTTTCTCTAGGAACCAGGATCTAAACAACTAATATATACTTGAATTGGTTCTTTGAGTTAGAGTCACCACCTCTCTTTAGAGGATAAAGCTTCTTAACAAAATAGGCCAGATTCTAGGATATCTTCTACAACAGAGTCACGTTCAGGTCCTTTAATGCCAACTATATATAAATTGTAGACCAGGTTCAAGAATTTGAGGACATTTAGATTAAATCACCATTTGACTCTGCATTTTGAATCTACGTCTCTGGAGAATGAGAACTCCTGAGCAGAGTTTCCATTTTTTTGGTGTTTTCCATTGCACCTAATATATCTCTAAGTAATAGCTAGTTCCTATACTCAAGACTCTTGGTATGAATGGCCAACTAACAAGATCTAGTCGATGATTGAGATCTTCTACACTTTAGGCTCTATGGGACCAAGGAGGGTATTCCTAGTGTGTTCATATAATATTTATCTATGTTGAACACTTCATAACGCATATCAGACTTGGATGAAGGATAATCATGCAATAATTACCTAGAAATTGGCTCATCTCTAAGTAATTTGCTACATGTTCATCAAAATGAAAACATCCTTGATATGAATTGACATACATGAATATTTGAACCAATGAATTTTCAAATGAAGTCAAACCCTGGCTGCAAGGTGGTCATTCAATGATTATCTGATTAACCCCTTAGCTGAATCATTAAGGAACAAATCAGTGTCATATTTATTGGGAAAAATGGAGTCACGTATGCAAGAATCAGTAAAACAGAAATGACCCAGTAATAAAATAGACTACCCACACAATACTTTGCATCATGGAGCTCAAGTTTTTTGATATATCAATACTTATCAAATCCTTTGCAAAGAAAAATAAATTCATGGCCCCATCTAAGTATTTAATTGATTACTTGAATCAACACAAAGAATAGAGAAATGCATCTGAGCATATATTCAAAGTAGAACAAAATATCATTAATATTTCATTTACAATTCACCTGGACTTGCAAGAGGAGAGAAATATATTAGAATTATATATATGAACTTGCACTTTGAACCATGTCTAAGAAAAAAATTAAGGTAATTACATATGTTGATTCATAAAATTCAAAATTGATAGACTAGTCTATTCCTATCTACTAGTATACTTTCGACCAAAAGCCTAGCCAGAGTCTATATTCTTCTTTTCTTTCTATCTTCCCCCAAAATGAGCCATGGTTTCCATTTTATATCACAAGAGAAGCAACAAGCTTCTGGCTCAAATGCAGTTTCGATATAGCATTTTCATTTCATCAAAATTTCAACTACTTTTTCTTTTTATTCTAAAATCCACAACAAAATATAACCACCAGCCAAGAAGAGAAATGAAAATTTCCACCAAAGCTCTCCTTTGTCGCAATCTACACCACCACAAACCAGGTACCAAAAAATTCAATGTAGGCACACGACTGATGTTGAATACCAAAAAGTGCCACATATGCCAAAACTAGGACCAACATAGCACAATGCATCAACACAAAAAAAAAACTACCAACCCCACACACAACCAATGCTCAATTTCTTATCACCTTTCCACCACCAACATTATTCCCATGATAGATACAACTACTTCTGGTCATCACCAGAGGAAGGGAGGAAACCTTAGCTTCCTTCTTTTTCCTTTCTTTGTTCACCATGGTTCTAGTTTTCCCACTAGGGGTCTTAACCGATAGTGGCAAGACAAAGATCACCTCCTCGTCAGAGGGCAAGCCATCATTTAATAGGGCCAAGTACTGATCGTAAGCATAATCGGTCTCAGAGCCAGTGTTAGGGGAACTACTCATGAGGTTGATAGGAGAATGCTGACGTCCATAGGAGCCACGTTCATACCTTACTTTCCATTCTGATCCAGTGAGAGACTGCACTAGACCTTTTGCTCTATCATCTATTCCTTCTGGAACATCACTATGAAATTGCAATCTTCGAATGCATCTACTAGGCACTAGTCTAGGATATTCAGAAGAAGTACCTACTTTCATGGTGGGATCAACTTCCTGTGTGTTTGACCTAGACTTTAGTGAACTCAAGCAAATAGATCTTCACACTGGTTTGCTCATCCTCTCTTCTGATAACTACTCAAACTAGAAAATGTTTAACTGCTAAATAATAATAATGCAAATAGCAACTACCTCTGTTGTATTTATCGAGTGAAACAATGATGTCCACACTAAATGTTTATCATGCATGCGTAACCTTGGCAGCCTATTGGCAGATGTACTAGAACCATTCAATTCCCAATTGCATGGATTCTATACAATATCCTTCATGATTACCAACATTTGCATCACCACATGAATTGAGATCGACTCAATCGCTCTGCAGGTTACTAGCCATTAATGCAAGTTGGTTGCGTAGAATGAAATTGGATGTCACATGCTATTTTTCCAACTTTGAATGCTATCCTTCGATTCTCTACTTTGATGGATGATTGGATAGCCAACCTTTTTTTGACTTCCATTGATTTCCAGCGTTGCTTCACTGAAACACTCACAACCAATCATTTTCATGCATGTCAAATGACATTGTTGCTATGTGTGGGATCCATGGTCTGAGAAAGTGGAGGACAAGTGTCGAGATCTTACTGATCTCATTGGTTTTAACCCTCACTCAATTTAATTTAGCGAGCCAATGGAGAATAGTGAAGATTGTTCCACCTGCTTGATCTCAGCCACTCATTGAACATGCGGTCCTATGGGATCGGTAGTGGGGAGTGGGTCTGAAACTCTACACTAAAAACATGTCAACTTCTCGCCAACCTTGTCATATTTAACTTGTTGTCACTTAAATCCTGTAGGATGGCGGGGTACGGTTGAGATCTTCTCCCAAATTTTCAAATCTTGCAACCTGCACATCACGTAATATTAGCATTAAATGGACTGACTGATAGCGATGTGACCTTTTGGGGTTAGTGGCTTAACACTCAAGTGTTCAGGTTAAATTTTAAACCCAAGCTTAGGAAAACTTAAGATAGTGGGAAAATTTGATAACCGGTTCTTTGGGCTGATGGGGCCGGTAGATCAACGTGTTGGATGGCTTGAGAAATGACTTAAGGGGTCAATGACCAATCGAGCAAGTCAACCAAAATTTATAACGTTTACATGCTTTAGTATAAAACCTTACTCACCTATGAGGACAAGGGCTTATCAAAGGCTAACTAGACCCATGGAGATGAAAATCTATTAGGATTTTAGAAGCTCTAACAAGTCCTCTCCCAAAATTCTATAAAATAAGGAGACAACTTTGCAACACTAGATCTGGAAATGTCTACTTGTCGGGTTGTCGAAGTCAATTCTAAATGAAATGGACATAATACCTTCTCCAAGCTTGAAATATGGTTGATTTGACTTGAAGCACCTAGTTGACTTGTTGACCAATCTTCAATCACCTAAATGCTTGTTAAATCTTCATAGATAGGTTTGCAAACACACAAGCAAGAGGGGGAAAATGGTTGAGGGTTAGAAAATAGGGGTTTCCCTTTATCAAACCCCACTTTGGTAATAAAACCCTTAATAAAATAATTAAAAGAAAGAGAAGGATAAAAAAATAACATGCAAATTCTATCAACTTACCAAACCCTTGTTGAAGAAAATTTGAAGTTGTGTCAATGGATGCTGCAAAGTGCTTGATTTATGCTTGATTTGATGTTGTAAAGTGCTTGAATGCTTGAATGCTTGAATGTGATGTGTGAATAAGATAACTTGATGAATGGGGGTTGAAATGGATGTCAAAATACTTATTTATACATTTGTGTGGCTTAGTAACCCATTAATACCTCATCACAGACCGACATCAAGTGATTTTGAATAAAAAACCAAAAGGAAATTTAAAATATTTTGAATTTGGAGCCAAGGGGGACTCATTCGCCACCCATGGCGAATGGGTCTCACCTAGGACCTTAAAATGGGTGTCGGGAATTAAGTCACATTGAATATTATTTGTTGGGTTTACATTCAGAAATGCACTTAATTAAAGCTTATAAGGGCATCAAAGGGTCAAAAAAAGCATAAGAAAGGTGTAAATAGTGAAGTTGTGCCTAGAGAAGCATGAAATCTATTTACAATACCTTACAACACTTCAAAATTGGACTTGATAGGTGATGAAAAGGTGATTTTTAGATGAATTGTAATAAATAGAGTCTAGAAGAGTGTAGAAATGTTTTACAACACCTTCACAAGATGTCATTATTTAAATTTTATTACATAGTTATGCATGTCAAGCCAAATTAAAGTATTAAATTAGAGCAAAATAGACCAAACATCATGAAACAAGACCTAAAAGGCCATGAAAAGGACAAGGGGCCATTTTTCTACGACACAACTTGAAATTTTTTAACATCCCCATCTCTTGTATGAGGCCCTGGGTCAATTCTGTTAACTTCAAAATCACTTGTAGTTTCTTGGGTTGCCTCCTTTTATGCTGAAGGAAGTGAAATTTCTAAATGGAGGTTCCTTGAATCAACATCATCTACCAATTGTGTAGTGGTCTTTAATTTATTAGGTTTTGTGGTTGATATTCTTTGCAGCAGCCGACCTACCATTTCTTGTTTTGGTAGACTAAACTGTGCAACCTTCCTCTTTCTAGACAAAGTATCTTCCATCCAAATTGGTGTAAAAGGCACATTAGTTACCTTAGAGCTTGAAGACTGAAACAATGTTCTGTGTGTAGGAGGGGTGTTTGCTCGTCTGTTTTTTGATATATGTTGAGCAGTCCTGGAATTTTGTGATACACTTACTTATCAGGAAAGTGACTCATGCTGAGAATGAGAGGAATTAATGTCAATATTTTCCAAATACCCTTCTTCTTCCTCACCATCCTTTACTTTTTTATAGATTTGGTAGATCAAGAATATCTTCTCCACATGTTTGTTGAAATATATTTTTGTCAAGCGGATTGTCATCACTATCTCCTTGAGATCCTGAAGACAATGGCTCTAATATGGTGCTAGCTACTCTTACATTTGGGGAAGCTTGAGCAGTGCTCCTGGAAGGTTGAGTATTCTATGACTTGGTTAGAGGACGAGACTGGTTTGTCTTCTTTTTAGTCACCCACTCATGTTATGGCTAAAGCATCAATAGTCTTTGCTTCAATAGTTTCCTTCTCCTTATTACTCTAGTCCATGGTAGGGATAGGGTGATTTTTTAATCAATAAAAATTGGGTCTACCATATCAGACCCATCCTATATTGTGCCTTGTAGATCCTAGCTCAAACCATAGATGATGATTTTTCCTATAGACAATCTCATCCAAATTCTTCTTCTGACCTCATAATCATCAAAACAATTGGCCCAATAGTCCTCCAAACTAGGCTAGTAAAAGAAGTTAGGACTTAATTGCAAATTGTTCTTAACATAGTATTTAAAATCGAAAGGGAAGTTTTTGTCATATGAATGAAAATTATATTTGGATAACTCACTCTCAATATTTAAGGCATGATACATAGATTGACATGTGTAGGGACTGAAACCAATAGGAAAATGGACAATCACTCTTCTTCTCTCTTGACATACCCTGTTCACATCTACTAACTACCTGCATAATTCAATCAGAAACCACTTATCTTTAGGGTATTTTGGAAGTTTATTTGGAAAACCAGTGGAACCACCAACTCTTATGTAGGAAAATGTCTAGAACTAGATGAAATGACTGCAATAAAAAATTCAAAAATTGTATCACTTCAGGTGACAACCGCATTCTCGTACGCCCTTGCAATTCTCTAATCATCCTCATGTTGAATGTATATGTTATTCTCCTAAAATGTGGGAAAATTTTATGAAGCTACAACTTATCGAGATAATCATAAATGTGCACTTTTTAGGAGGAAATTCACTTGGTCTCAATCTAGGCTAGGGTCTTGTACTGGTAATGGCATAGATTAAGTATGAGGACATATAAAAGAATTTGTTGAGAGTAAAGAAAGTCATCAAATGGTGCACATAGTCACTGAGAATTTTTTCCTAATCAAGAAATTTCCACCCTAATAGCATAACTTGGATGAAGAAATACATCCACTCCTCAAACTCGTGTACATCCTCATTTCCTCTCACTCTATGTAATAGTTTTACAATATCAACTACTTCCAAAAAATGATTTATATGTAACTTCTGGGGTAATTGAGACTTTCCTTGCTTACGTTTTTCCAACCATTTTTTTTCCATTTCATTTATGTAGAGTCATGATGGGTCAGTTGCAATGCTCATCTTATAACTTATGAATCGAAGGCATTTTCCATGGCTGTATGTAAAAGAGAATGGAAAATAATTTCTTGAAAGTCTATTCTACAATCAAACTTGTAGAAATCAAACCTATTCTAGAGCACACTTGCATAAAAGGAAAGTTGCTTGAAAGGAAACTAATATAAGACACACTTGCATGAATTGAAAAATGCTAAATTACTTCACACTTTTCTGAAAATGAAAATCTTGCTTCAATTCAAATTTACTCTAAAAATTCTTGAAATACATTACTTGAAATGAAACTAGAAACTATCCTATTTCCTCAAGCCAAAAAAATCCCTTCTAATCCCCCTTTTATTCCTTTATTAAAATGCATTTATAGAATTAAAATATGAGCCTCATAGTTGTGCAACGACTTGCTAGAAAATAGGATCATGTGTGGAGAAAGAAAGGATAAGCCTTCACTCCATTTTACTGAGTCAATCTCTTTTGGTCGTCCAAAACAATAATCTCTACTTTTTAGCCATTTAAACTACTCCAAAAAGGTGTCAGAGTGTTAAAGAAGCCTTCCTTTGACCTCTTTTATCATTAAAACTCTTAAATCTACTCCTATATGCTCTCAACTGCTCATAAATTGGGTTGAACAACTCCCTAGATATTTGCAACTACCCCTATATTCTCTCAACTTCTATCCAAGTCACTCCAATTTCCTTTAATGCTTTCAACTATTGTCCCTTAATTGCTTAACCTCTTCATAAATGTTATCATACTTAGTTCCAAAAATTCCAGAGCATGGAAGCAAACAAATGAACAAGTTCTAGAGCATGGAAGCAAAGTTCTGGAGCATAAAACTGGTGAAGTTTTCTCTCAAACCATGAACTATATTTTTGATGAAATTTAATGGTATTTTTCACCTTCTTGTCTCCAAATTTTTTTCCAAAAATCTCAAGAAACCAGATCAAAATTTTCAAGATATAATTCAATATTTGACTGCTACAAATAAAAATCTCTTACTTTGCTCATCATGCTCAGTCTTGATAGACTTTGTAATTAAGTAAAATACATGTTTTTATTTGGCTAATAGATGAGACATTTTTTTGTCTCATCAAGTCCCTTCTTAGAAAAAAAACTTAATTTGGGAATTTTTCATAGTCATGGAAGAGTAATAATATTTTTTTGGAATCTTCAGACATGATACAAAGGTGGCCCTCTAGATTTTTAACACCAACTAGTTGTCCCTTGTCCTGAATTCTCATGTGTATGAGTTATATTGTCTTATGCATTCTAGGATAAGCTTAGTAAATTGTACTACTATAGGAAAGGAAATAACTTCAACTAATCCACTGTTAAATACTTTTTGAGTGATGGGTGGTGGGTTTTAATTATTAAATTTATCTCTTAATTCATTTAAATTCATAAGCCCTAAATGGGTGTCCCCAATCTCAGGCCCTTCATTAGTTAGTCCAGATACATACTCATAACCCATGCACTTTAGCTTAACCATAATCATGAATTTAGGGCTCAAGCAAGAATAATTTATAGCAATTTGCAATGTAAGGACAAGTAGCCTAGAAAGAGATATTTTAAAGGGATGAATATTGTAAATACCTCCAATAGCGAACGCTATAGTTGAAGATTTGCACTGATGTGTCTCATTCGTTTCCTCTTCAAAAAACTAGCACCACAATAGGAATGTTTGTCTATTACCTTGAAACCTTATTTAAAAAACCTCATAGAAAGCATGTGAGTAGATGAGAATTTAATATCACTTATTTTCTATATGGCACATGTCAGCTTTCACATCACTATTTTATTGCAATCATTTTTTAAAATTTTAAAAATGAATGGCTAGAGGCAGGGAAGTGGAGAGTTCGACGAACTTCATAAAAGTTTATCAGATTTCAAACTTCATTCCGATATGTTTCTTGGTCAAAGAAACCATAACAAAACACTCAATCCAAGTAGGAAATGGGAAGTTCCATGAACTTTACAAAACACCGCCAAGGCGAAATCAACTTTGCAAAAGATCAGAAAGGGGAAAACAAGACTAGGTGGTAAAATGGAAAGTTATATGAACTAAAGAAAACACCACCCAAGTTTGCGGAGTGATGCAAAACACCACCTAACATAACACTTAGTCAATTATGGATTAGTGAAAGAACTCTTATGAGTCATAACAAAAAAAAATTGGGTTACAATGTGAAAAGCACATAGCTTGGTCAACACTAGAAGCATTTTGATACATCACCATGAAAACAGAAAGGTAGTCGGGTGTTTGAAAAAATGGGTCCAAGAAATGGGGTCTGGAAATGATCTCATGGGTATGTACATCACTATGAGACCCAATTTCTTGGACCCATTTTTTTAAACAACCCACTACCTTGCTAATTTCACCGAATTAACAAGCTAGTTGGCTTGCTAGCTTGTCTATGCTACACATTGAACCAAAACATATAATCTTCCCAATATTCATATGTAAACTTGGAACCAAAACATATGCAAGAACTTGGAACCAAAACATATGTAAACTTGGAATATAGAAGTGAAAGTTATAACTATTAACTAATCTTGACATACATACTCTTAATTTTAATACAAATTAAAGTGAATACTTACAAATTAATAAGAACCAATTTGCATTCTTAAAAATCAATCCAATGAATCATATGGGTCTTCTCCACTCTTTATTGTGTCAAGTATTGCCTCATGGTTAGACGCATGTACCTTCCACAAGGTCATATTCAAAGGTCTACCCCCATATTTGATCAAATGAACATTGCATGCCACGACAAGGTTTGAGTAATGAAGAATCCTCCAATGCATGTCAAAGTATTGAAATAGACAAAAATTAACAATCTTATGTGGCTACCTTCTAAGCCAAGTTCTAGTAACAACCACTGAGCCTGTAGCGTATTCAATATTTTCTCCATCTATAATTGGGGCCTCCAATTTCTTTTTGGCCTCAACACAACAACACAAGTAATAATCCATTCCCTCTTCTTTTTTTTCGTCTACAATAACTGCATAAACATTCCCTACATTGATATGTGTAGAAAATTAGATGAAATTAGTCAACATTACAAGTACACTAAAAACTAAGATAACAATAGGAATTTAAAAAACTATGCAAGTAGATTTATTACTTGGTTGAACTACATCTGATATGTGGTCAAAGTCGACTAATGATTCCATTTTTTTCAGTTCCAATACCATTAGAGGATGATACATATGAATTGGGCTAAGATAACTTAACCTCCATTCATCAACCCACTCCTTTTACTCGCACTCATTCTAGGCTTGGATTATACATGAAGAACAAAAGCATGCAATCTTCCACATATGGATACTTCATGAACCTGCATTTGAGCTAAGGAAAGAGTGTAGCTCACTTGATCCTATCAGTGTATAAAAATCCTCATATATGGCGCAATGTTAGTATCATCTATCAACCAAAAAAATCTACGAACTAAAGATTTACCTTCATTACCTGGACCCATCAAAGAATTACACCACTCAATAATTGATTTTGCATCTGTCAACTTTGCATTGTATTTATACTTTAACTCTTCTCCTACTAATACTCTTTTGATGCATGCTCCTGCACCATTATGCTCCCCCTTTCCATGCTCGACCTCAAAAAATTTCCATATATGCTGAACACCTCTAATAATATGCATCCTACTCAACTAATAGAACATTTGTGAGTTCTTGAACTATGCTACATAATTATCTGGCCATATTATATGTTGAATTTATGCTATGTTTCTCATAGCCAAATAATTGTAGAACAACTGAAAGAAACCTTGCACAAACTCTAGAGAATGTGTGTGACCATCACTAATGTAAAAGTGGTACTCCCTCAATACCTTCCAATTATCCTTTGTACTATCAACTACATAAATGAATTCTATGTGCAAAAATATAGAAATTTGTGTGGAGTTGTAATATTGTGATTGCACCTCATGCTATGGCTATAGAGTGTAGTTCTATGCAAAACCGACCACTAAAACTATTCTACCAATTCGAAAGGCGTCCTTGCATAACTTGAATTGCAAGTCCAACCATCGAGCTCTATGGGTATGCCTTGCATACTCATGCACTATACTATCACGAAATGTAGACATAAATTGATACATTGGAATCTTTTGAATAACCAAATCACACATTTTTGCTTGATTACCATCTTTTGTATTGTATGCCATTTTTTATACTTTTCAATCTCTACTAGTTTCTTTCCAAATGCATGTGTTATTTCCATATGTTCACATATTGGCATACAATTCAAGCCACCACAATGCTAACATGTGCCACCCAAGCATTATTTCTTGTAGAATATTTGGCCTTCCTCTCTTTCACATAAAATTTCTGATAAGAAGTCTCTTGAAGATGTTGGTGGGGCATGTATGCCACAATCCTACAAAATATTGTTAGTATGCAAATTTAAACTATAGAATGATAAACATCATAATGGTTAGAAAATTCAACATGTAATCTACAACAAAAAGTAGTGCATATGTGATTTATCTTGACATAAAAATGTTTAATAATTGCAAAATATCTTTGAAAATTTTGAATTTGAGGATAATCCTCTAGAAATTTATGAAAAACTATGCTTGAGTCACATCTAAAAAATGCTTTAGATGTGGCTCATTGCTTCGACTACTGATTCTCCTTGTTATCACATCCCTTTGATTCAGAGATGGACTTGTGTTATTCTTTGAAATAGTATTCAATTAGTGATCTCAATTCTTCAACAACTAGTTTACCTTTTCATGGGAGTCTCCCTGAGAATGCCAATAATTTAGTGGAATCGGTGTCCTCAATTATTTGGTGACTTTGAACAAATCTTGATAAATTTTCTCTATTAATTCTCAATCGTTGAATCATCTTTATAATGAGATGAGATTTCCTTGTTTGATTACTTACTAAAGTTGATGTCATGAAACGTTGGGTGACATTACCATCTTTTGAGCGTGAGGTATTACCCACACTCTCATAAGCATCCATTAGATTCTTCACAATAGTATTTTCACTTGAAGCATTTGATGTTCTCAACCCAAGAATCTTCATGATGTACCTATACTTTATACCTCACATCATTTGAACAAATAGTTGACATCTTGTGGTCTCATTTAAGTTTTCAAAGAAAAATCTCCAAATCTTATCAACATATCTTCTACAAGTGCATTGTGGAATCTTACTTTCCATTGGCTACAAAATATTCTCATCAATATTAATCAAAACTTTTGATTTCTATGCAAAATTCTAGGTGGTGTTCTCATAGGTACATTCATCTCAACATTAGTAATTTCATCAATATTTAAGTGATAAGGGCTAGATCATGTACCTTCTATCAAGGATGGAATAGATGACATACCATGAGGTTGAGATGGGGATGATAGTGTACCTCATTCCTCAAATACAAGTGATGTACTCTCAACTTGAGATGCAGTAGATAGTGTCCCTCCATATTCACTTGCGGTAGATGGTGTCCCTTCATATTCACATATGGTATATGTTGTCCCTCCATATTCACTTGTGGTAGATGGTGTCCCTTCGTATTCACTTGTAGTAGAGGGTGTGTCTCCAACTATAGTATTCAAATTTGTCTTAGCCTGATGCTTTCACATTCATTCCCTATGTGTCGCCAATGCCTTTTCCCTTTTTGATGGTTGAGGTTCCTCTTTAATTAGCATGTCTTCATAAATCGTATCCAATTTCTTCTTCTCACGATGTTTCCTCATCCATGTTTCTTTCTTTTCTTTCTTAGTTTTGGACTCTTCCTCTATTGGTTTAATCCTTGTTCATTTCCTTGTCATGATGGATAATTTTATCTATAGCATGATAAAGAGACTAATATTAGTTCCTAAAAAATGAATCCATAAAAATAAATAAAATGTCATTTAACCCTTCATACAAAATACTTACAATCATCTTGTAGAATAGTATTTCTATCATAGAAAAAGATGACATGAATTTTTGGATGGAATTCCTTAAAGAAAAGTTGTCTGGTGGAATTCCATGATTGCAAGATAGACACAAAAAGGAAGCATTGACAAGGCATGCAAATTTTTTGACAAAAATGTTTTGGTAGACATGTATGCAAAATGTGGTACCATAGAAAAGCTACTGAGGTCACTAGCTTGTCAATGCAGTAGGATTGACAAGGTAGTGGGTTGTTTGAAAAATTCATCATAGAAATGGGGTCTCACAGTGATGTACTAGCTTATCAATACAATAGGATTGACAAGGTAGTGGGCTGTTTGAAAAAATGCCTCATAGAAATGGGGTCTCACGGTGATGTATGTAAATGCGGTAGGATTGAAAAGGTAGTGGGATGTTTGTAAAAATTCCTCATAAAAATTGGGTCTTAGGGTGATGTACATCACTCTGAGACCCAATTTCTATGAGGCATTTTTACAAACATCCCACTACCTTGTCAATCCTACCGCATTGACAAGCTAGTGACCTCACTAGCTTGTCAAAGGTCATGTGAACTTTTGGATGGAATTCCTTAAAGAAACATGGTCTCGTGGAATTCCATGATTGCAAGATAGGCACAAAATGGAAGCATGGACAAGGCATGTGAATTGTTTGACAAAAAAAAATTGGTAGACATGTATGAAAAATGTGGTACTATAGACAAGCTACTGAGGTCACTAGCTTGTCAATGCAGTAGGAATGACAAGGTAGTGGGCTATTTGAAAAAAATCCTCATAGAAATGGGGTCTCACTCTGATGTATGTCAATGTGGTAGGATTGTAAAGGTAGTAGGTAGTTTGAAAAATTCCTCATAGAAATGGGGTCTCACGATGATGTATGTCAATACAATAGGATTGACAAGGTAGTGAGTTGTTTGAAAAATTTCCTCATAGAAATGGGGTCTCATGGTGATGTACATCACTATAGGATTGACAAGGTATTGGGCTATTTGAAAAAATTCTTCATAGAAATGGGGTCTCAAGGTGATGTACCTTGGCTATTTGAAAAAATGCTTCATAGAAATGGGGTCTCATGGTGATGTACATCACCGTGAGACCCCATTTCTATGAAGCATTTTTTCAAATAGCCTTGTACCTTGTCAATCCTACTGTATTGACAAGCTAGGGACCTACATCACCATGAGACCCCATTTCTATGAGGTATTTTTTTCAAATAGCCCACTACCTTGTCAATTCTACCACATTGATACATCATCGTGTGACCCCATTTCTATCAAGAATTTTTTCAAACGACCCACTAGCTTGTCAATCCTACTACATTGAGAAGCTAGTGAGGTCACTAGCTTGTCAATGTGGTAGGATTGACAATGTAGTGGGTCGTTTGAAAAAATTCCTCATAGAAATGGGGTCTTACGGTGATATACATCATAGAGAGATCCCATTTCTATGAGGAATTTTTGCAAAGAACCCACTACCTTGTCAATCCTATTGCATTGACAAGCCAGTGACCTCACTAGCTTGTCAAAGGTCACATGAAATTTTGGATGGAATTCCTTAATGAAATGTGGTCTCGTGGCATGCCATGATTGCAAGATAGGCACAAAATGGATTCATGGACAAGGCATGCGATTTTTTTGAAAAAAATATTATTGTAGATGTATGAAAAATGTGGTACCATAGACAAGCTAGTGACCTCACTAGGTTGTCAATGGGGTAGGATTGGAAAGGTAGTGGGATGTTTTAAAATTTC
Source organism: Sequoia sempervirens (assembly GCA_007258455.2). NCBI lineage: Eukaryota > Viridiplantae > Streptophyta > Pinopsida > Cupressales > Cupressaceae > Sequoia > Sequoia sempervirens. The sequence goes on from VDFB02270651.1 coordinate 79,060,279, forward strand.
CTCATAGAAATGGGGTCTCATGATGATGTATCTATGAGACCCCATTTCTATGAGGCATTTTTTCAAACAACCCACTACCTTGTTAATCCTACTGCATTGACAAGCTAGTGAGGTCACTAGCTTGTCAATGCAGTAGGATTAAAAAGGTAGTGGGTTTTTTGAAAAAAATGCCTCAATGAAATGGGGTCTCACGATGATATACCACATTGAAAATTATATCACCGTGAGACCTATACTATAGAAAAATGTATTACTTGATTGATTTGGGGAATAACTGATGATAAATTTGACATAATGAGGTCTTGATCAAGTGTTGTGAGGTATTTTTCACATCCACATTAGGTCTTGGACCCTTGCAAACTGAATAAAATGCATTTAGTTAACATCTTGTGAAGGTGTTGTAAAGTGTTGTAAAATACTTTCACACCTCTCTAGACTAAATGGACCCATTACTTCATAATTCAACGTTATAAAATGAATTTAATTGCATCTTCACATCAATCTAGAAGTCTTGTAAAATAAACTTAATGGTAATCTAGTATTGTGATGTTTCCTACACATTCACATTGGATGTTGTGCCTTTCTAGGCTGTGTGGACCTCATTTTAGTGTGGTAAAGTGTATTTAATCACACTTTCACATTGAATTTTGTGTCCCAAGCCCTAATTTACCTTTACATAATCATTAATAGTCTCTTATGACCCCATACTATGCATCTCGAGGAATAATTTGATCAAATACTCGAAGAAATAAGCATAAGAACCAAAATTCCTCATTCCCCAACAACGTAGCTAGAAAATGGGCCCCACTAGGACTAATTCACCATATGTGGCAAATTAGTACCTACCAGGTGGGATTGATTCACCCAAGGTGGCGAATGAGTCTCATTTGGGCCATTTGTGGCTTTTGAGTGGGAAAAATTAAGTTTTAAGTTTTATTTTTCTCCATGTTGGCCTTGAGGATCCAATTAATGGGTGAATAAGGTAAATTTCCTATAAAATCAAGTATCTAAACCCTAATTTACATCTCTTAACTCATTCACACATCTCTTATTATTCATTCATCATCTATCTTCTCCTTCAAGTCAAGCAAGCTAGGGTTTTATCATTCTAAGTCGTCAAGAGAGCTTCCAAGGACATTTAAGGGAAAATACTTCATGTTTTGCTATAGAGATTCAAGATCAAATATCATGGAAAGGTATTGAATCCATTGTTTCATGCTTCATTATATTCTTTCATCATTTTCATTTAATTACCTACAAAGGGGTTTGACCAAGGAAAAACCCCATGCCCTAACATCCAACATATTTCATTCTCTTCTTGTGTGTTTGTATATTTAGGCATCTTAGAGGCTTGGAAATCATTGAAGATCAAGTTTCAATTTTTTTCAAGTCATCTCTTCATTGGATAAGGAAAATCATCAACAAAAAGTCACCTTCAGGCCCAAATTTGATAGTTTTAAAACCATACACCTAGAGAAGTAGAAATTGTAGACCGAAGGCTCCTGTTTCCAACTTTGAATCTTTAGAAATTCAAAAGTGGACTCATTCACCATGGGTGGTGAATGATTCCCACTTCCAGGCCTTATTTTGGTTTTCTACTTTTTTGGATAACCATTTGATCGAAACGAGTTCTAGAATAGTTTCCCAGATTTGGGACCAATTCACCCATAATGGTGAATGAGTCCCACCAAGTGAAAAAAGCAGGATCATCAGGATTTCAAAATTCATTTCAAGTCTCCAACAAGTTTATAGGTGCTCTTCTTCAGTTTCATTCATTTCTAGGTGTTTTTTCATTACACAATGTGTTTTCCAACAATTGCATTTCAATAGTTTTCACTTAATGATCAAAATATTTTACTAGTTTACTACATCTAGATCATTGCATTTAGTCATAATTTCATCACACATACACTAGTTTGAGTGAACCACCTAGATTTTGGTGTGAGATCTATTTCTTTCCTTTAGGTGCAAAACCCTAATTGAGCAAAAGAGTTATATTGTTTCAAACCCATTTTTTCAAATAGCCCATTACCTTTTCAATCCTACTACATTGACAAGCTAGTGACCTCACTAGCTTGTTAGAGGTCAC
>VDFB02270651.1:79065416-79126037 GCA_007258455.2 Sequoia sempervirens
TAATTCCTCAACCCTTAAACCCTAAACCCTAAATCCTCAATCCCTAAACCCTTAATCGCTCAACCCTCAACCCTTAAACCCTAATCCTGCAACCCTCAACACCTTAAACCCTAATCCCTCAACCCTAAGACTCTAAAACCCTCAACCCTCTACCATCTATAATATACATTAAACCCTAAACTGTCAATTATCAACCATCTACCGTATACATTGGATCCTTAATCATAATCCCTCAACTATATACCCTCAATCCTCAACCATAATTTCTCAACCCTAAACCTCATCCCTCAACTCTTAAACCCTTAAACCATCAACTCTCAACCTCTCAACCCTTAAACTGTTAAACCCTCAACCCTCAACCCTTTACCATCTACACTATACATTAAACCCTCAACCCTCAATTCTCAACCATCAACCTTTAATCCCTCAACGCACATCCCTTAAAATCTAAACCATAAACCCCAATACCCTCTACCCTATACATTTGACCCTCAACCCTAATCCCTCTACCATATACTCTAAAACCTATACCCTAAACCTTATACCCTCAACCCTAATCCCTCAAGTCTATACCATTAAACCGTAAACCCTCAACCCTATAGGTCCTCAACCTTATACCCTCAATTCTCAACCCTCTACCCTATACATTGGATCCTCAACCCTTATCTCTCTTTTTTCTACCCTCCTCTTCTCTCCTTCTCTTTGTCTCACTTCTCCCTCCATCTCTCCCTCCATCCATCCCTCCCTCTCTACCCTAATCCATTAACCTTTTACCCTCAAACCTTAAACCTTTAAAAACTCAACCCTAAACCCTAAACCCTAAACCTTAATCCCTCAAACCTATACCCTCAACCCCTAAACTCTCTACCCTAAACCATCAACCATCAACCCTTAATCCCTCAACCCTTAAACCCTAAACCTTAAACCCCCAATCCTTAAACCCTCAATTGTTAGCCCTTAATCCCTCAACCCTCAACACTTAAACCCTAATCCCTCAACCCTAAAACTATACAACCCTCAACCCTCTACCCTCTATAATATACATTAAGCCCTGAACTATTAATTCTAAATCATCTACCCTATACATTGGATCCTTAACCATAATCCCTCAACCATATACCCTCAAACCTATATACTGAACTCTATACCCTCAACCCTCAACCCTAATCTTTCAACCCTAAACCCTTAAACCATAAACCTCATACCTCAACTCTTAAACCCTTAAACCCTTAACTCTTAACCTCTCAACCCTTAAACTATTAAACCCTGAACCCTCTACCCTATACATTAAACCTTCTACACTATACATTGGAACCTCAACCCTAATCCCTCAACCCTATACCCTCAATCCTTATCCCTCTCTCTCTATCTATCCATCTCACCTCTCTCTCCCTCCCTCTCTCCTACACTCTCTAATTATCTCTATATAACCTATCCATATTTCTATGTACATCTCAATCAATCCCTACCACTCTCTCTCTCTCTCACCCCCTCTATCTCTCTCTGTATCTCCCTCCCACTCCCTCTTCATCACTCCCTCTCTCTTCCACTCCCTCTCTCTCACAATCCCTCACTCTCCCTATCTCTCAAGTCTCCCCCTCCTGCCCCTCTCTCTTAGGTCTCTCCCTCTGTCACCCTACTTAGGTAACTCTTTTCCCCCCTCTCTATCTCTCCCACCCTACCTAGATAAGTCCCTCTCACTCGACTCCCCTCTGTCACACTCACACACTCTCTCCCTCTCTCTTAGGTCACTCCCTCCAACACCCTCTCCCTCTCTCAGGTCTCTCTCTCTCACTCCCTCTCTCTCCCACTTCCTCTCTCTTGCACTCCCTCAGTCTCCCTCTCTCTCCAGTCTCTCCCTCTCACCCCCATCACACTCTCAAGTCTCTCGCTTTGGCACCCTACCCTCATAACTCTCTTTCTCTCTTTCTATATCTCCCCCTCTCTCCCTCTCCCTCCTCTCCCTCCCTCCCTCCCTCTCAGGTATCTTTCCCACTCTCTCTCTCTCTCTCTCTCTCTCTCTCTCTCTCTCTCTCTCCTCCTACCCTACTTAGCTAATTCCCTCTCACTCCAACCCCTTCTCTCCCACTCCCTCTCTCTTAGGTCTCTCCCTTCCACCCACTCTCACTCTCTTAGGTCTCTCTATCATTGCCTATCTACCTTTTATTAATATATTTTTATCCTTTCTTTTTAAATGAAATGACATAAAATAAATAGTTGGATTAATAACATCCTCAACCAACAAACCTACTGTTCCCTTAATATTAGAGTACATCAGGTTATGAATTGTTTACTTTTGGCTATCATAACTCCTAATTAAGTCATATTATTATTATTATATTGTTATTTAGTTGTTTAGGTTAGCCTAGGGCTTATATAGGGTTATCTAAGTCGATCAAGGTTGTATCCTAGGCATAAAATAGGTATATATAGGAGGTTGTGAGTCTTATTTCATCATCATATTGTGAATTGTGTTCTCATTGGAGATATCTGGAGGTTTTCCCCCTCAAAGTGGCTTGTTATTCTCAGTTATTATCAAGTATTTGTAACATATTTCATATCATATTCTTCTATTATGCAATATATTTCATTACAAGTGGTATCAGAGCATTATCTTGGCACTATGATGACAAGGAATTTTTTTCAATTTTAGAGGTCATTTTGGAAGGTGCATATCTTTTAGATTTTGGTGTTTTCTTATTCTAATTTTTAAAGGGTTTTTTGAAGACCATATTAGAGAACAACCCAGATTTCATAAGAATTGGAATAGATTTGAGTGAATTATTGTAGAATTAGAGTTTCCAAACAATTTATTTGGAATCTAAATATCTCTCACATCCTATAGAATTGGAGCCTTATTTTTATTAAGTTTTTAAAAATTTATAGAGGATTCTACATTCTAAAATTTAGGGACATTGAAGCTGAAATAAGTGAGTTATTGCAAAATTATGATTTCCAACAAATTTTCTCTCAAGGCTGCAAATCAACTAATTTCTTGGAGTTTTTTCTAGGTAAGTGGTATCTTGACCATATTAAGCTATAGTAAAATTTTCAGAGAATTTAAGTTTCATTTGTGTGATTTATTGCAAAATTATTTTCTACCATCATGATGGGGCTTGCAACAATAGGCAAAAAGAATACTGCCACATTGGGGAAGTCTTCAGAGAATGAGGAAATAGAAAATGGGGATTTTAACCCTAAGGATGAAATAAACAAAGTCAAGGGTGATATTTTATCATTAGAGAAGAAGATTATGGAAGAAATGGGTGAATTGAAATCATTTATTTAAGGTTTGTGGTGTAAGGGTGAAGATTCACCTCATAAGGTGGAAGATAATGCTTTTGTTGGACATGAATTCCTTGGAATTGACTTGGGTTTCAAGAAGGATCCTTAATTTAATAATCATATTCTAAGGAAATTCATACCTAAGTTGGATATAATAAATTTTTATTGTAAGGATCCAACCAATTGGATATGTGAAATGGAGCAATTATTTGATATTCATCATGTTTCTAGTAACCAAAAGGTGGCTATGGCATCATTATACCTAGAACTAGATAAATTTATTTTGTATCATTGGTTATGTGATCATGAGAAGAGAAAAAGGGTTGTGTGGTCACATGGTCAATTTTTCAAGAGGAACTTGCTACTCATTATGGAGATAACTTTATGGATAGCTACTTTTGCCAACTCACCCAATTAAAGAAAATGGGCATGGTAAAGGATTATATTCAACCATTTCAAACCCTTTCTCTAAGAGTAGAGAATGTGGTAGAACAAATATGAAGGAACTATTTCTAGGTGGTTTAAAGGATCACATAAAATATGAAGTATGATTGTTCCAACCACAAACCTTATCACAACTAATAGTAATGGAAAGACAAGTGGAGAAGAAATTTTTGGCTAGTAAGAGACAAGAGAATCTAAAATTCAACAAAAGGAGATCTCCTACACATTCACTACCACAACCTACTAGTTTGACTCCACAAAAAATTGAGGAGAAAAGAGAAAAATTGTTATGTTTCAATTTTGACAACAAATATAGTCAAGGGAATATATGTAGTGAAAAGAAATTGTTTTATATTGAAGGACTGAGTGAGGAAGAGGAGGAACCAATATTAGAGGGTGATAGGGGTCTAGATGATGAATCACATGATTCCCAACCAATCCTCTCTTTTCATGCACTCTTTGGGTTTAGTTCTGTAGACACCTAAAAATGACCTAGGCCTACGAGCACTATTTTACCACTTTTCACCCTAGCATAATTATGACACTTTAATTATGTTCCTAACCTATCTTCAACTATTAATTAAATAATTCACAATTATTTAATTAATTCGGGGTCTTTTATTCTTCCTGATTATTAAATAAATAAATCATATTTATTTAATGTGTCACTAATTATCTAAATTCAACTCATAATTAAATAAAGTTATCATTTTATTTAATTAATCTTTGTCATTAATGTCCTCCTGATTATCAAATAAATATATTTTAATATATTTATTCAATATGTCACTAGTTCCTAAATCCTCTCTTTTAATTAAATAGATTTTCTAATTTATTTAATTAATTAACCACTTCTTCTAAATTAAATAATTATTTTTAATTATTTAATTGTTGTATGTGACACTTCTTTATTTTTAAATAAAACAATTTATTTAAAAATATCTCACATAGTTAACTGATTCTTCTTTTAGTAATTAATTTCAAAAATCAATTACTCATTATCTCACAAAATCCACATTTTGAATTAATTTAATTCAAAATGGAAATATTCTTCTACAAATCAAGTAATTTCTAAAATTACTAATTTTCTAAAATCCCATCTTCTTATCTTCTGACTTTTGCTAATTTCATCTCAACTGTCACATTTATCTTTGATTTAATTTATTTAATTAAATCTTATTCACACATTTGGGCATTTTTCCCTAACCCTAATTGAGAGTTGCCATTTTGAATCTTAACCATTGATTCTAGGGCATTTTCTCAATCTCTCATCTCATCCGTCCGTGCAAAATGGCATTTTCTATAAAATGACAATTTTGCTCTCATTTCAGGGATCTTAATCTTAATCTTAATCTTGACTTTGATTTTGATCTTGAATTTCTTAAAATCATTTTAGATTCCTTGTTTATTGTCATTTCTTGCATTCTATCCATTAGTATTTCAATATTTGCACTTAGATTTCATTTTCTATTTGCATAAATCTTTTAAGATAAATCCTTCAAAGTCTTGTTTGGGTCTAGGCATATAGAGTTTGCTCCTCAAAATCTGAGGGCATCCATTATTACAGCAAGCTAGGAGGTATAATAGAAGTTAGTCATGGAGGAGAGAAATGGGTGAGACTGTTCTAGTTTCATTCCTTTTCTTTCACATTTCTCCTTTGCATTCTATTGTGTTGATTGGATAATATTGCATGCATGTGATACTAACTTATTCTGTTTTGCAGAAATCCTTCATTACATTGGTGAACCTGACATTTTGTAGAGAAATTTGTGTGTGTTCTTGTTTGTTTTCACTGTTTTGCAAGTTACAACCAAGAAGTCATATGAAATCTCGTCACCTTCATTTAAGCACAGAAAAATGGACGAATAAAACATTTTAAAATATCTTTTTAGTTTTGTAGATCTCGGTCTCATCTTTCCAGAACTTCAAACAATTTCAAATTTCGTTAAGATTTGAGAAAGTTATGGCTATTTTAGTGATCATTATTTTTTTAATTTAGCTTTTAAAACCCGTGTTTCCTTTTGTCTATAACATTTTTTTTTTTTGCAGAATCGTGGAAAATACTTTCTGGGTTTTGAAGGATTTATTTTCAGCTTTCCATGGATATCTACCACTTAAAATTTCAATAAGTTTTGAGGAAGTTATCACTATTTTAAGTTTGTTGTTTTCATTTAAGTTTTTATTTTTTACTTTTTTTTACTAATCTTTGTTTACAACATTTGGCAATTACTTTTCGTGGGTCAAAGGAAAAAATTCGAACTCCTAACATGATTTTGCAGGTTCTCATATGGTCTCATATTCTGTTTTGCAGGTGCAGGAGTATGAAACAACACAACTGCAAGCCTATGCGACTGCAAATGACTGGTTATTTCCTTTATTAAATTGTTATCTAGATCCGACGTGACCGCGGCCAGTAGTTTGATTCATGTATGGGGATTAAAATCAACCAATCCTAGGATAGACACTTTAATCTAGAATTTATCAATCCTAGGGTAGACACCAAAATTTATTTTATGTTGGTTAAAATGAATCCCTTGTTTGTCGTGAAGCAATATCTTCACTTAGTGTAGATAATCATCATTTGGGTTTAAAAATGAACTTTTTTTGCTGTGTTTGTTGGGTAATAGGTATATGCTCTCCCCTTTACTGGGTGATCAAAAAACCAGACTTACCCATTTTATCTTTATGCAATTTATGCTTTATTAAATCTTTTAGAAGGCCTGCCATAGTGGGAAAAAGTACTCACCCTACGGGAATGACCTAAGTGGGAACAACCAAAGCCAGGTTTTCCAACCTACTATAATCAAAAGTGAATTTTGGGGAAACCCATATTCAACGACAGTGAGAAAGATAACCATCCCCAAAATCTGTGTTCTAAAGATTGAGAGGTCTCCTGAGGGAGTTTATCTATTGTCGCGCCGAACATAGACCTTGACTACGGACCGTAGTGTAGAAAGCCAGCTGTTTCAATATCCAGACATTATTTCAATCATAGTGCAAGGGGAGGGATGAATCTTCCCCCAAAACACTCACCATATAATCACCAAGGATTGTTTTCTCAGGGGATTCAATATCCACTTCTGTCACCTTGAGTACGCACCTGGAAAAGACAAAAACACGAGCCCCCTCTAGGGGGTGACACGGCTGTGTGAGTCGACATGATTTTAAGATGTGGGCTGTGATTTCTATGATGACCTTTTGACTATTAAGAGTGAGTCTGCTTGAGGTGTCTGTTTGTTCAAATACTAGTGAAAACAAAATAAAAGGGTCATGTTTGATCCTTGAACATACACTCAATGTTTTAGTTTCTATGTGTTTGCCAACTGTTTTCAGACAAACTTCAACAAACTAAACATCAACAATCTAGGTCCAAACTTGTCAAATCTGAAAAACATTATCATCTATCAACATCATGACATCCACCACCTTGTCTTCCCTTCAACAAAATGTTAATAGGCTTGCTAGTAAAGTTGAATACGAATTACTCTATAGAGGTCGATACCAAGAAGCCTCAGACTTTAGGAGACAATTTGTCCAAGCCGAAAGTCAATGTCCTTCGTACCAACAACCCATCAGTCCTAGTCCTTTGTCCATCTACCCCCACTACCAAAATTCACTTAATACCATTCCTGACATTAGTCTACAACAAATATCCATTACTCACCCTTATCCTAACTTTGACAAGAGAAGTCAACTATTTGCTAGTCCATTCCATGTTTCCACACCATATGCTAGTCCTTCACCTATTAATCCCGTCCAAGTCTGCATCCCATATCAACCATCTACCAACTCATGTCGAGTCCCCACATCATACCACACCAATCCAGTTGAGGTCTCCATGTCATATCCTTGTCCTTCAACAATTAATCCAATCCAAGACTCCATGACACATCGAGTCCATGACTCCATGTCCTATCCTAGTCCTTCATATACTAGTCCAGTCCAAGTTCCCACGTCCTATCCTAGTCCTTTTTTCATTAATCCTTTTCAAGTCACCCCCTCACAAGCCACATCTAGTCATGAAAACTCTATCATAGTCCAAAGCCAAATCCCATTTAATAAACTTGAGGATACATGTCAAAATGAAAGCCCAAAGCATGACCTTATAATGTCACCCTCATGTCAAGAACAAGGTAGTCCATCGCATGACCCTATCTTAAAGTCCATCCATGAAGTCCTTCAAGACAATCATGACATCCAAAACACACCTCTCCTTGACAACGACTCTATTTCCGACTGTATCATCCACGACAAACCCATCTTTGACCAAGACCCCATCATTGACCAAGAAGTCCAAATCCATGACAACCCCATCTTCGACCAAGACCCTACGATTGGCCAAGAAGTCCAAAACGATCCACTCCTTGACCTTTACGCCATTCAAGATCAAACACTTGTTGACCTTATAAAGGCCTCAACTATTGACACTTCCCACGATGAGACACTTGCCTCCATGGGACACATAGACGATATTCCTCCAAAACAAGAATCTTCCACTATGGACGTATTTGCAAATGATGAAGCTATAGCTAACCTCATGGAACTATATGATAATGACCATCAAGACGGTTTTGACATTGACTTGGAAGCACCAATAGAATCATCTAAACCTGACATGCCACAAGAGCAGACCAAAGATATTAGTCAGAAATATGTCCAACATGATAATGAAGCTAAGACACTTTATCAAGTAGGGTCATCTATCTTTGTTAGAGCAGGCTTCCTCGCAAATGAAAACATTCCAGGGAACAGTGTCCACATACATCATGATGGGTTAGCATCTTGCTTTCAAAACAATAAATACCCCATCACAAACAGAATATGCCAAAGCATGCATTATCAAGGCAAAGGACTAGGCATACATGAGAAAGGCATTCAAGAACCAATACAACTTCAGGAAAATTATAGACATCAAGGTCTTGGCTATTCTTTAGTTAGAAAATCAAACGATGTCAGTGGAACCTCCTCGATACTAGGGGCAACCTTGTCAGATACAAACATCAAAATGGAGTCCATGAGAAATCCTTGTCATAAGATTGCTGACAACACCCCGTCCACCCACACCATAAACCGTCATTCTATCATGAATCAACCTCCCCTTTGGGACCAACAAAAAAAAAAGTCTTACAAGTCAAAAGATCAAAATCAAATGTCAAAGGCCATTGAATCAAACAAAAGGACAAGTGGACAAATGAAATTAAAATGGATCCCAAAGAAAGACAGATCAAACAAAGACACCAAGTGAAATACAAAATCCGATCACAATGTGGAGCCACAATACAAGAGGACTCCCACATAAAACAAATGTCCACCTCCTTCAAAATGGTCATCAAACAAGGCATCTAAAACTGTTGGTTCGAAACACCATCCCTCCAAAATCCATCATCCACCATCCCAAGTTTGGAAAATAAAAAGTCATTCATCCAAATGTCCAAACAACCTTTCCACATCTACCATCATCTGTCATAATCCTACATCTCGCCTAAAGTCCAAAAATTCCACGTCACAAATTCCTCACATCATGGCACTCTATTGTGATGTGCGTATTTTGATAAGGCCAACTCTAGTATTAGAAAGGATCACAATGACATCGATCAGTTGTATACAAGTGCTACGATTCTGACAAGACAACTCCTTCAGCAAGGTCATTATTGGCATATCATGGCACCAGTCTCTACATTGGCATTGTCAGTGGATTCAGAACAGTCAGTGGTAATCTAAAGCATCAGGCTATCCACAAATACAAAAAAAAAATCATAAATCAAAAAAACTGTCACCCTGATGAAAACCTGGCGAACAGGCATCTTGGTGACACCAAAAAAATAAAAAAGTCAAGAAAATAGTAAAGAGAAAAATTTCATCCAATGGTGAAAACCTAGCAAACAGGTGCCCTGGATAAGTACCATGATGAAAACTTGGCAAACAGGCATCATGTGTAAAATAAATCATCTATGTGGACTTTTACACTTTGGGGCAAGACGTCTCATTTCCCATACCTTCCTCATGACATTTACGTCGATCTAAGCCCTATCATTTCCGCACATTTTTCCCACTTACCTTGGTCTTGACATAAAACTGGCACACATAAATCATGCTTTGGGAAAACTCTTGACATGTCTATCCTTTGGTCATACATTATTCATGAAATGTCATGTCATTGATGACATAACCTCATTATTCTTATACTACATAGTCCTTGAAAATCATATGACAATTCCATTAGTCTCATATCTCTCATCTTTTACCAAGACCATCTCTTATCCTTTCATGTATGTCACCTATCTTGGCTTTCCCTTGTCAAACGGTCTAAGGATAATCATCATACCATCTAGTCCTAACCAAGTCATTCCAAATGCAACGAGTCTAATCCATACAAGCACATTATCCAAAATTTTACTTGACTGCGTTCCTGGCCCGACTGTAGACCTCCATACTTTTGTCACGTTGTTTCGGGATGCGTCCTTCCCACGTCAAACAATGTTGTCATCACCTATCAATTGGTATTCAACTTGACTAGGGGCACAATTATGTTTGTCCTTGGATTCTCATGTGTAGGCATCAGTCATATGTATTTGTCATGATCCTCTTAAAGGTCAAAATCCAAAAAAATCATAAAATGACAAAAAGACAAAAACATCACAAAATGTCCTAAAGAAAGACAAAAATATCATAAAATGTCCTAAAGAAAGACCAAAAACATCATAAAATGTCCTGAAGAAAGACCTAAAAATCATAAAACGTCTTGAAGAAAAACATAAAAACATCCAAATTACTGTCAAAATCCTAAAAATGGAGTCAAAGTCAGTCATGTCAGTTAGTCCATGTCATTGTCGAACTACGTTGTCTCTACGCATTTGCTATGTAGGCAAGGCCATCAGTCGAAGAGTCCCCAAGACATTAGGTCAGTCCTTTTTAGTTTGGTCCAAATAAAATCATGGCATTTGTCACAATCATCACATCGGTCAAATAAGTCAGACGTAGTCAAACTTGGACACAAGACAGTCATTTGAAACGTCAATGTCAAAATTGGTCAAAATCAGATAGCACAGTCCAATCAATCATACAGTCAACATTAGTCAACTTGCCAAAACATATTAGTCAAAACAATGTCAGTCTCGTCACTCTTTGGTCCTCTTCAAGATGTGTCCTTCTTAGATTTGGACCTCATCAAAATGTCCTTTGCCTTTTCAGGATGCGTCCTTCCTGACAATAGGCCCCGTCAAACTGTCAACACCATCAAATTGGCAAAACTCTTAAACTATCAAAATTGTCAAACCGACAAGAATTCAATCTTTGGCAAACAAACATTGGAAAACAAAATAAAATGGCTGTTAATCTTTCTGGTCTATCTTGTCTTATCTTTTGACTATATTGGCTATTTTGTCTTATATTTTTAGTGTCTTGTCTTTTTGGTCATGTTACTAGCTACCTCGAGGATGTCCCATGAAGGATTTAGAGGTGCGATGATGTCTCCTGGCCTATTTTATTTTCTTTGACTACTGTCTGTGGATTGTCTTGACAAAAAGATTGGGGCAACTTCTCCCTTAGTATGAGTTAGGACATTCCTTGTCTGTGACTGTCTTTTTTTCAAATGGATGACCTTGCACACCTTGTTCTAGGTCATATCATGGTGTTTCTTTTCCATTTGTGTCATTTTACCGCCCAATGATGATTAAGAGCAATAAATATTAAAGTCCTATGGCAATGTTTTGAAGGATTTGGTCTAGGAACTAACATGCATCTTCTTTTCTTTTGTCATCTTCTCTCACCCATCTCATATAGGCATTGCATCCATATCATCATCCATACCTTTTTGCACTAACATTTCTTTGTCTCTTCATATTCTAGTCTTCTCTTCAATTTTGAGAGCACACCCGTGTTCTTGGAACCTGTCTGTCCTCTTGAGGGGGCATACCGCTACCCTCCTCGTCATTCTTCCTCATCTTATTTTGCACTGGGGCATATTATGAATTTTTTTTCTTTGTCACAATGCGACAAGCAACATTATGACAAAGAGGGGCAAATGTAGACACATAAAAATGACCTAGCCCTACGAGCACTATTTTACCACTTTTCACCCTAGCATAATTATGACACTTTAATTATATTCCTAACCTATCTTCAACTATTAATTAAATAATTCACAATTATTTAATTAATTCGAGGTCTTTTGATTATTAAATAAATAAATCATATTTATTTAATGTGTCACTAATTATCTAAATTCAACTCATAATTAAATAAAGTTCTCATTTTATTTAATTAATCTTTGTCATTAATGTCCTAATTATCAAATAAATATATTTTAATATATTTATTCAATGTCACTAGTTCCTAAATCCTCTCTTTTAATTAAATAGATTTGCTAATTTATTTAATTAATTAACCACTTCTTCTAAATTAAATAATTATTTTTAATTATTTAATTGTTGTATGTGACACTTCTTTATTTTTAAATAAAACAATTTATTTAAAAATATCTCACATAGTTAACTGATTCTTCTTTTAGTAATTAATTTCAAAAATCAATTACTCATTATCTCACAAAATCCACATTTTGAATTAATTTAATTCAAAATGGAAATATTCTTCTACAAATCAAGTAATTTCTAAAATTACTAATTTTCTAAAATCCCATCTTCTTATCTTTTGATTTTTGCTAATTTCATCTCAAATGTCACATTTATCTTTGATTTAATTTATTTAATTAAATCTTATTCACACATTTGGGCATTTTTCCCTAACCCTAATTGAGAGTTGCCATTTTGAATCTTAACCATTGTTTCTAGGGCATTTTCTCAATCTCTCATCTCATCCGTTCGTGCAAAATTGATTTTTCTATAAAATGACAATTTTGCTCTCATTTCAGGGATCTTAATCTTAATCTTAATCTTAATCTTGACTTTGATTTTGATCTTGAATTTCTTAAAATCATTTTAGATTCCTTGTTTATTGTCATTTCTTGCATTCTAGCCATTAGTATTTCAATATTTGCACTTAGATTTCATTTTCTATTTGCATAAATCTTTTAAGATAAATCCTTCAAAGTCTTGTTTGGGTCTAGGCATATAGAGTTTGCTCCTCAAAATCTGAGGGCATCCATTATTACATCAAGCTAGGAGGTATAATAGAAGTTAGTCATGGAGGAGAGAAATGGGTGAGACTGTTCTAGTTTCATTCATTTTCTTTCACATTTCTCCTTTGCATTCTATTGTGTTGTTTGGATAAGATTGCATGCATGTGATACTAACTTATTCTGTTTTGCAGAAATCCTTCATTACAAGTTCCCCTCAAACTCTCAAGGTAGCTGGATTCTTAAAAAAGAAAAAAGTAACCGTGTTGATCAACTTAGGTAGTACTCACAATTTCGTAAATAAATAATTGGCTACTTGTCTAAATTGTTTTATATATCTAGCTCCAAAATTTGAAGTCTTGATTGTAGATGGTGGTACCATCAGTTGTTCTGGAAAGTGTCATAGCATTAAATTCTCCATGGGAGATTATCACCTTGATAGCCCAATGTATGCTATCTCCATGGGTGTGGCAGATATTGTTTTGGGCATACAATGGCTTACTAACTTGGGAACGATTGAGATGAACTTCCAAGAATTTTTTATGAGGTTCTAATTAGAGGGAAACACATTAGAGCTAAGAGGGTTGAAGGAAAATTCCCCATAAAATAGTTAGCTCTCATCAAATGAAAAAGTTTCTCAAGAAAGGAGTTGATGGATTTGTGGCCTAGATATGTTCATTAGAAGTCTCTCAATCTAATGCTCCTACCCATCGAGATTTACAAGCAATAATTGAACATTGAACTCAATGGTTTTTCGAGATATTCCTAAAGGACTTCCTCCTAAGAGGGATCATGATCATGCCATACAACTAGTTCCAAGGAGCCAACCCCCCAACATCAGGCCTTACTAGTATCCACTCATCCAGGGTATGTGTAGGATCATGATGGGCCAAAAAGTGGTGATATGAAAAAAGTAGCATTTTGCATTCACCCAAAAAATGTGAAAATCTTGAGTTGACTTTTTTTTTGGGTTGGGTGTCAATATATTGCTCCATAGCAATTCCCAACCTAAAGTAATACATATTGGATATTTGATTTGCGTTGAGTAATAGATACCCAAAAAGTGGCCACCACAGATCATTTTAAACCCTAGCAGCAACAGTGTCTGAGACAATGATGGTAAGGCGACATATCTGATATTTGATTTTTCCTAATATCCAATTTATAAGGTAAGTTTTTGGTTTTTTTTCGTTTTAATTGATTTTTGCATTAGTTTTGTATAATTTTAACTAGGTTTTTACAAATTTTTATTAAAAACTAAGGTTTTTTACAATAATTTCATTTATATTGTGTAATTTCAATTAGATTAATTATTTTTCAACTTCAATCAGGTATTAAGGCTGAGAATCAAAACCCACAAATTCCAAACTCTCCACCACCTACGTGCCCATCAATTGAACAATTAATTGGTAAAAAATTGGAGCAATTGAGGGGCATTTGTGATGTTTTTAAGACAATCCATCAATTATCCCAGATGACAAACACATTGAAAGAAATAATTAAAAATATAGAAACCCTCTCCACCCAACATAATTCTATTCTTTTGTGGAACGAAACCATGAGGGAATATTACTCTGATGGATTGTCTTACAAAAGAGGTGAAAGGTATCGAAATAAAAAAAAAATCCCAAATAACCTCTTTATTTGTTAACCCCCTGCACCAGTCTACCAGTTAATATTAATAAACCAAAACTTTCTATAAAATGGTGCATGAATAAGAACATTGTAGATAAATTTTGGGATCATTGGTGGATGTTTTTGATAAACCACCCAACAACAATATTGATGTACTATTTTACTTTATTAAAAAATTATATGTTGAGTATTTGTTAGGGAAACATGTCAATTACTTTGACATTAAACCCTTCTAGGGGCTCGGTGGAGGTATGCCCCAGGATAGACCAGGGGTAGTTAGAGAAGTCGAGGGCCCATCTGTTCCCCATTCTCCCCTTCCTCATCCACCTCTTGTACATCATCCAGATATTATCGAGGATGCAACCACATAAACTATTATAGATATTCACTCTTTGAGTGATCTTTTGGTTTCCCATATTGCTACAGTAGCTCAACCACATGTTGGTGATGTTGGCGATGGATCGAGTGTTGTTGCATCATACTCCTTAGGTCCACATATTTTTGTGCCGCATACTTGCACTATGTGCCACCATATATGCTTGGGTCCTCTTATACAACCTACTAAGCATCCCTTCGACACTTCTGATTTTGACCTCCATGATGTGGATGATATAGGAGATTAGACGTAGGGGATTGGAGCACACCCTTTAGAGTCCTCTCGTCCTAGAGAGGGGGACATTGGAATAGTTACACAGGTAAGATTTAAGTTGTAATTTCATAACTTGCATTTGTTTTTAAATGAATACTAATAAGATATAGTATCAAGTACTAATATTTATTTACACGGTCTATTTAATAGTTCATGTCTAAGGAGGAGCTTTTACAGGTTACTAATAGCACCCTCATGGCCATTTCATTTGGCCTCAACATGCATGTGGTATATATTTTCACACTCACTCATTTACATTTTTTATTATATACTTGCTTGTCATTTGAATTGTCATTAAGGAAATTATATATTAACTTATATGTTTATTTTATTTTCCTCTTGTAGGAAACACCTAGTGTGAGTGAGGTGCAATTCTATCCAAAATCTGGAGGCGCAATGGTAGATAAGGGAAAGGTAATTGAACTCAAATTTTATTGAATTAAATTTTTTAAGATCTTATAGTGATTATACATACATTGACATAGATTGGTAGTTTCATATACTTGTCATTTTTATGTACAGGCAGTTATGAGCTACACATCCTTGTTGAAAAGTGTCACAACGCCTGAAGGAGTAGGTGTTGGAACACCTCAAGAAGTAGGTGTTGAAACACCTGAAGGAGATAAAGAAAAAAAAATTCCTAAAGAGGTATGCATTTATTTTATTTTATGTCTGGTAAATATATTCCTATTACCGAAAATTATATGCTAACTTGTATCAAATTTATGTTTTTGTTCACATATATAGATTGACATTACAAAAGTTGGTTTGATTGGTTCTTTGAGAGGGGCATATTCTAGGACTCCTGACCGTTTGAAGAGACATAGACATGATGTAATCAAGATTTCAATTTTAGAGTTATATTATAATTCAAAGTATATTGATTTTGATGTTAATTATTTAATTTTAAATTATATAATATAACTAATCTCAATTGTGGTTTGATTTTTTCTTGTGCAGGTACCTTCAGATCCAAAGAGTGCTTCAAAGAGGCTCCATTTTGATGATCCACCAATAATTTAAGATGATATAGACATTCTGGTATGTATATTTTGAATAGATATCGAGATGGCATATGACACATTTTGTAAAACTTTGTTTGAGTTGGCATTGATTCCATTTTTGTATATGGAAATACACTTGATTATTGGATAATTTGATACATAGAAGTTGAGAATCGAAATAATTTGTTCCTCATGTGCATGTTTAAACTCTTCAAAAATCTAATCTTGAGCAATGGTTAAATATCAATGAATAATAGCATAAAAAATAATGGTTATATTATATAGTTATCAATAAAAAATAAAAAATAATGGTTAAATTATATCATATATTGCTTAGTTATATTATGGTCATATTATATAGTTTAAACAACTTTGAAGAGAAGAACAATGGTAAAGTTTAACATTTTAACTTTAACAATTAAAGACACAAATGTCATTGTCTCACATTACATATTTCATATTGGATTATCATTGCATATTGAAATTCAAAAAATATGATATATCCTTTATAGTCCATAGAAAATATTACTATTTTCTTGTTCTTCTCTCTCACAAATTCATGTTTTGTTTCATGTAGCATTTCTTAGAAAGTAGACTAATGATAATTATCATGTTCTAGTGCAGGAGCACCCACAAACCTATCATGCCTCCAAGAGTAAAAGTTTTAGTTTTGTCTTTTTTTGCTTTGTTTCATGTTAATAAGGTCATTTTATACCATTAGTGATCATTTGGAGTCATTTTGGAAGTTTGTGGGTCATTTGGGTAAAAGATGTAAAAAATTGTCAAATGTTGTCAATGTCAACTTTTCAATTGTAATGACAACTTTTTGAAATGTTGTTAAAAGTTAGTTGGAGTCTGGTTGGAGGCTTAAAAAAACTTGTAAGGGAATAAATAAATCTTGTAAACATGACCTCATGGTTGGAGAAGTTGAAAATAAGAATTTGCATCTTTGAGGAAGAAGATTTATGTGTGTTTCCAATGTCTTGTGTTGTTGTTTTGCTTTTGTATGGTCTATATGGCCTTATTATGATTTTCACATGTGTGGTATGGTTACATAATTGAGCTAGCTTTCAAATTCCTTTGGTTTGGTCAAATTTTATGGAGATTTGAATAAGTTATGGTAATTATACCATTAGCAGCCTGGACGTTGTTTTTTCTGTAACTTTTGTTCTGCAACTCGTACGACCAAATCAACTATTCGAGCATGTCTAGATGGGTACATTTAGGTTAGGTATGCTCCCCTTTCACACCCAAATAGGTCGAAGCAGTCTAAGCTACATTCAATCGACAAAATCCCTTAAGAGTCCAAGTGCAAAAAGGTGACAATCTCTGACAGGTTGTTACTCAGAAATCGTGATTCCTACAAAAATTTTGTCTAAGGCTACGAGATCATGTTGGGCCCATCTACAATAACCTCTCTTTATTTTTTCTATCTTGGAGGTGTATTCCCATGGTGATGAGTTTTCAGTTAAGGAAAAAGTTGTCAAATGCAAGTAGTGTAAAGTTTCAAAGTGGTGCAACTTTCATTATGCAACTCATACAACCAAAAAAATTGTTCCAACATGTCCAGATGGGTATGTTTATGCTAGAAATAGTACTATTTTCAACCCAAATACACCGAATCACTTTGAGCTACATTGGACTGACAATTTCCCTTAAGAGTCCAAAGTGCTAAAAGGTGGCAATCTTTGAAGGGCTATTTCTTGGAAACCATGATGCTAAAAAAATATTCATCTAAGGCTATGGGATTGTGTTGGGACCCTTTACAATAACCTTTCTTTGTTTTTTCTATCTCAGAGCCATTTTCCCATGGTGACGAGTTTTCAATTGAGGAAAAAATTGTCAAA
The DNA here is from genome assembly GCA_007258455.2 of Sequoia sempervirens. Lineage (NCBI taxonomy): Eukaryota > Viridiplantae > Streptophyta > Pinopsida > Cupressales > Cupressaceae > Sequoia > Sequoia sempervirens. Next base: position 79,083,354 of record VDFB02270651.1, read on the forward strand.
TGCAGGAGGTGTAAAGTTGCAAAGTGGTGCAACTTTCGTTCTGCAACTCATACGACCAAATGGACTATTCCAACACATCTAGATGAATATTTTTATGCTAGGTATTGTCCTATTTTGCACCAAAATATACCGAATCACTCTGAGGTACATTGGACCAGTGATTTCCCTTAATAGTCCAAAGTGCTAAAATACAACAATCTTTGAAGGGCTATTTCTCAGAAGCCGTTATGCTTATAGACTCTCCATTTGAGACTATGAGATATTATTGAGACTCTATACAATAACCTCTCTTAGTTTTTTCTATCTATGAGGAATTTTCCCGTGGTGATGAGTTTTCAGTTAAGGAAAAAGTTGTCAAATGCAAGTAGTGTAAAGTTGCAAAGTGGTGCAAATTTTGTTCTGCAACTTGTATGACCAAACAGATTGTTCCAAGATGTCTAAATGGATAGTTTACTCTAGTGATGGTCCTCTTTTTCACCCAAATATGTCGAATCACTCTGAGCTACATTAGACTGGTGATTTCTGTTAAGAGTCCAAAGTCCTAAAAGACAACAATCTTTGAAGGGCTATTTCTCAAAAACCATGACACTTATAGACTCTTCGTCTGAGGGTATAGGATTGTGTTGGGACCCTCTACAATAACCTTTCTTAGTTTTTTCTATTTCGAAGGTGTTTTCCCGTGGTAAGAAGTTCTTAGTTAAGGAAAAAGTTGTTAAATGTAAGTAGTGTAAAGTTGCAAATTGGTGCAACTTTTGTTTTGCAACTCATATGACCAAACAAATTGCTCCAAGACATCCAGATGGGTACGTTTACTCTAGGAATGGTCCTATTTTGTACCCAAATATATTGAATCACACTGATCTACATTGGACCAATGATTTCCCTTAAGAGTCCAAAGTGCTAAAACACAACAATCTTTCAAGGGCTATTTATTGGAAACCATGATGCTTACAAACTCTTTGTTTGAGGCTATGAGATCATATTGGCATCCTCTATAATAACCTTTCTCAGTTTTTTCTATCTCAAAGAAATTTTCCCTATGGTGACGAGTTTTCAGTTGAGAAAAAAGTTGTCAAATACAAGCAGTGTAAAGTTGCAAAGTGGTGCAACTTTCATTCTGCAACTCGTAGGACCAAACAAACTGTTATAACACATCCAGATGGGTACTTTTATGCTAGGGATGGTCCTTTTTTTAACCCAAATACATCAAATCACTTTGAGCTACATTGGACCGATGGTTTCCCTTAAGAGTCCACAGTGCTAAAAGACAACAATCTTTGAAGGGCTATTTCTCAAAAACTGTGATGCTTACAGACTCTTCATCTGAGGCTATGGGATCGTCTTGGGACCCTCTATAATAAGCTATCTTTTTTTATATCTCTAAGGTATTTTCTTGTGGTTTTGAATTTTTAGTTGATAGAAAAAGGCTTAGATGGATGTGACGTAAAGGTGCAAAGGGGTTTAGGGTTAATTTTGTTCCTCATGAGTAAGTGAAAAAGTGATTCATTTACTCAAATACACTTAAGTCATGAATTACACACATGAATACAAAGTATACACATAAGTTGTAAAGTATACACTTGAATACACGTAAAGTGTACACAATATGCATGATATTATCATTCAATAATTGCTATCAAATATAGGATTTACAAAATTCCATGTAGGCATACAACAAACAACTCTAATACATAGTCATTTCCTAGTAGGGGAAGGAAATAGAGAACACATTTCCTTCACAGTTGGCATAGTCTTCCACAAGAGTATCATGTTGACTTTCTGGAGTGACAAGCATCTGTACACATGCTCCTTAATTAGAGATTTCTTTACATATGCACCTACTCCCTCATGCTCCCCTTTCCCATTCCAAACTTAAAAAATAATCCAAATATGAGGTACACCCCTCTCTACATTAATTTTACTAAACCAATAAAACATATGAGCATTCTTGAATTGACCTATGTAGTTATCTAGCTAAATGATATGTCGACCCACTTCAATATCATGCTTCTACAAGAACTCAAAAAAATTCTTGAAACAATGTTGGACATACACGGATGAGTGAGATCTATCACTACTCATATAAAAATGATACTCTCTGATTATCTTTCGATCCTCTTTTGTACTATCAGGTGCATGACTATATGTTATGTGGACAAAAATAGCAATCTGAATGGAATTGTAATACAGAGATTGTACCTCATTTTGTGGTTGCAATGTGTAGTTTTCTACAAAATCAACCTCTGATATAATAGTGCCAATTCAAAAAGAATCCTTACACATCTTGAATTGTTGACCCAACCACTAAGACCCATGGCTATGCCTTGCATACTTGTAGAAAAAATTGTCCTTAAAATCTGAAATAAAATCAGCAACACTGCATTCTTTTGTAACCGACTCGCATCTAGAACCTTCACCTCCACTCAACAAAGTATATTTGACTATCTCATATCTCTTTTTCTCAACAAGCTTCTTTCCAAATTCATGTTCGGAACCATCATGAAAACATTGAATTTCTTTTGACAAGCCACCACATTGTGAGTACTTTGTATTTAAACAATCATTTCTATAGAAAAGGAAACCATCATCTCTAGAACATAAAAATAGATCTAGCAAGTCCCTTGATGATTTTGGAAGATGCATTGCACCACACTCTTGCAACACTTCATTAGTATGCAAAGCAAAATGGATATAGCATAATAGTTCATGGTACATTGAAAACTCCACATGGTATTTGCAACAAGAAGTTTTACGAATTGTAAGAGGCACACAATAAAATGGCTTCAAACCTTCAAAAGTCCTTTGTGAGATTTCCATATTTGGATGTGTTTCAATAAATTTTTTGAACAACATTGTTTGTCTTGATTCCAAGAAATATTTAGGATGTGGTGTACGGTCTCAATTACCAATTCTTAACTTTAAAACATCCTTTGCATTGGGCGATACTCTAGAGTTATCATGCCAAAATTGTTGAATTACCTGTTTTACATTATTGGTTAGCTTTTTATCAACATGTACAAGCCTCCTAGAAAAATCCCATGTATCATTTTGAAGAGGATGATCTATTTTGTCTCTTCTTGCAAGTTCTCTATCCAAAGTTTTATGATTATGTCAAAATCAATACAAGTTTGTCTTATAAAGCGAGCCTTTTTCAATTGATGGATTACTAGGGAAGTTGTAATGACTCCTTGAGAAGCTCTCTTATCTTTTTCCTTGTTATTTTTTCCAATAGACTTGACAGAATTAAAAATATTTTTGACAATAATAATAAAAAAATTCGGTCTTCTTGTTCACATGAATCTTCAATTTGACTAGCAAATGTCTCATCTTTTGTATCTTTAGCAATTGTACAAAAAGTTGGCATTGCTTGGTCAATGTCTTATTGCTAAAATATTGGTTGAAAAGTTATGTAGCCCACAACCGAATGGTTCGTGTTGACCTCTTTCCTTCAAAATTGTTTATAATGTTCTCATCATTTCAAGTAACCATTTAGGCATTCTTGAAGGTCTTGAATTTGGAATATGTCTTTCTTCCACACAAGATTCTTCATTTCTCATGTAATCTGGTGAAATATAATTTACACTTGGTTCAATATTATGTTCAACATCTTCAATTCCAACATTTTCTCCTTGAACATTTTAAATATCAATTTCAATAATTTCATTCCCAATTTAAATATCATGTTCAACATCTTCAATTCCAACATTTTCACCTTGAACATTTTCATTCCCAATTTCAATATCATGTTCAACATTTTCACCTTGAACATATTCAATTTCCTCTTCACTTGAAAGTCCAAAGGGCTCAGGTTCACCAATATTTGACATACCTTGTATTCTCTTCCTATAAATTTCTCTATCTCTTTGTCTATATGCTTCAATTTGTTCTTTTGTAAGCTTTCTCTTACGTTTTTGCTTCCAACGACTGCTGCTCCCCATTATACCTCCAAAAAGATGCTAAAAAAATGATTGCTTATGAAAAATTTGAGTAGAAGATAATCCAAAAAGTTAAGCTTTGTCTCTTCCTATTTGAAATCACATTTTTGTTGCTTGCAAAGCCTGCAAACAAAATGTAGGGTCCATTCGGATGCCCAAAATAGCCCACTTGGTATTTTTCTATCGCCACAAATCTAATATTAGATAAAATCCAACATTTGATTTGAAAAAAATTTCAAAATGTATTGTAAGGGTAAGATTTTGGTGTTATAAATCAGATATCCAATATTTGTACACATAGACCCGAGAATAATTAGGAGGTGGAGGGTGGGAAAGAGAGAGATAGAGAGAGAGAGAGAGAGTTAGGAGGGGGAAGGGAGAGGGGAAGAGGGTTGTAGGTAGAGGGTAGAAGGTTTAAGGTTTTAGGGTTTAAGAGTTTATGGTTGATGGTTTAGGGTAGAGGGTAGAGGTTATTGGGTTGAAGGTAGAGGGTTGACAATATAGGGCTAAGGGTAGAGGGTATAGGATTGAGGGTAGAGGGTATAGGGTTTAAGGGTAGAGGGTTAGGGGTAGAGGGTTTAGGGTAGAGGGTTAAGGGTAGAGGGTAAAGGGTTAATGGTAGAGGGGGGAGAGATAGAGGGAGTCAATGAGTGAGAGAGAGGGTGGGAGGGAAAGACTTGAGAGAGAGAGGGGGAGGGATTGGGAGAGAGATAAAGGAAGAGAGGGTTAAGGGTAGAGGGTTTTATACAAGGGTTTAGGGTTAAGGGTTATGGGGTAGAGGGGAAAGAGAGGAGGGGAGGGAGGGAGAGAGAGAGAGACCAAGAGAGGAGAGGAGGTAGGTCAGAAGATACTGAGAGAGAGAGAGGGAGAGAGGAGAGATAGATGGAGGGAGGAAGCATGGTAGAGGGTAGAGGGTTTAAGGGTTAAGGATTTAGGCTTTAGGGTTAATGGTAGAGGGGAGAGAGATAGAGGGAGTGAGAGAGAAAAAGAGACATGAGAGAGGGAGAGGGGGTATGAGAGAGACACTTAAGAGAGAGAGAGGGTTTAATGGTTAAGGATAGATGGGAGAGAGATAGAGGGAGTGACTGATAGAGTGAGAGGGGGTAGGAGGGAGAGATGGGAGTGATTGAGTGAGAGAGAGACTTGAGAGAGGGAGAGGGGGTAGGAGGGAGAGAATGAGAGGGAGGGAGGGAGGGAGGGAGGGAGGGAGAGAGATAAATGTAGAGGTTAAGAATAGAGGCTAGAGGGTTAAATGGCTTAGAGTTTAATGGCTATGGTTTAGGCTTAATGAATAAGGCAAGGGATGTGAGATAGAGAGAGAGGAGTGAGAGAGATAATGAGAGAGGAGAGGGGGTAGGAGGGAGAGTCTGAGAGAGAGATGGAGGAGTGGGAGAGAGATAGAGAGTAGAGGGTTAAGGGTAGAGGGTAGAGGGTTTAAGGGTTTAAGGGTTAATGATAGAGGGCTAAGGGTGGAGGGGAGAGACATATGAGTGAGTGAGTGAGAGAGAGAGAGAGAATTGAGAGAGGGAGAGGGTGTAGGAGGGAGAGACTTGAGAGAGAGAGATGAGTGGGAGAGAGATAGAGGGTATAGGGTTGATGGTAGAGGGTAGAGGGTTATAAGGGCTTAGGGTTTGGGGTTAAGGGTATAGGGGAGAGAGATAGAGGGATTGAGTGAGGGAGAGAGAAACCTGAGAGAGGGAGAGGGGATATGAGAGAGACAGAGAGGAGAGGAGAGATAGGGAGATGAGAGGTAGAAAGATGAGGGAGGGATAGATATGTAGGTAGAGAGAGTTGAGATAGAGATAGAGTAGAGAGGGAAGGAGAGAGGGAAAGGGAGGAAGAAGTTGGAGAGAGGAGGAAGGTGGAGGAGGGTAGGAGGGTGAGACCTGAGAGAGAGGGAGGGAGGGTTAAGGGTAGAGGGTAGAGGGTTTAAGGGTTAATGGTTTAGGGTTTAGGGTTAAGGGTAGAGGGGAGGGAGATAGAGGGAGGAGTGAGTGAGAGAGACCTAAGAGAGGGAGAGCAGATAGGAGGGAGAGATTTGAGAGTGAAAGAGAGGGTGGGAGTGGGAGAGAGATAGAGGGAGGGGGGTTAATGGTAGAGGGTTGAAGGGTTAATGGTTTAGGGTTTAGGGTTAAGGGTAGAGGGGAGAGAGAAACCTAAGAGATAGAGAGGGGGTAGGAGAGAGAGGGTTGAGAGAGAGAGGGAGGGAGGGGTAATGGTAGAGGGTATAGGGTTTAAGGCTTAAGGGTTTAGGGTTTAGGTTAAGGGGTAGAGGGTTAAGGGTTTAATTTGTTAAGGGTAGAGGGAGAGAGATAGAGAGTGAGTGAGGAGTGAGAGAGAGGACCCAAGAGAGGGAGTGGTGCTAGGAGGAGATACTCTAGAGAGAGAGAGGAGTGAGAGAGATAGAGGAGATAGGGTTAAGGGTGAGGGTAGACACTTAAGGGTTGCCGTGTCACGGGTTTAGGGCCTAAGGGCAGAAGGGAGAGAGATAGAGGGATTGAGGAGAGAGAGACCTGAGAGAGGGAGAGGGGTAGATGGAGAGACTTGATAGAAAGAGAGAGAGGGTAGAGGGTAGAGGTTTTGGGGTTTAAGGGTTTAGGGTTTAGGGTTAAGGGTAGATGGGAGAGAGATAGAGGGATTTAGTGAGAGAGAGGAGGGAGTGGGAGATAGATAGAGGGTAGAGGGTAGAATGTAGAGGGTTAAGGCTAGAGAGGAGAGAGATAGGAGTGAGAGAGAGAGACCTAAGAGAGGGAGAGGGGGTAGGAGGGTTAGACTTGAGAGGGAGGGAGGGAGGGAAGGAGGCAGGAAATGAGAGAGAGATATAGGGTAGAGGGTTAAGCATATAGGGTAGAGGGTTTAAGGTTTTAGAGTTTAAGAGTTAAGGGTTTATGGTTCATGGTTAAGGGTAGAGGGGAGAAAGATAGAGGGAGTGAATGAGAGAAAAAGACTTGAGAGAGGGAGAGGGGTAGGAGGGAGAGACTTGAGAGAGAGAGAGAGAGATAGATATAGAGACAAAGATATAGACAATTAGGAGGGGAAGGGAGAGGGGAAGAGGGGAAGAAGGGGGGAGAGAGAGAGAGAGTAAGAAGGGGAGAGAGATAATATTTAAATATTTTATATATTAGTAATATATATATACATGTTAACTAAAATAAAGAAATAATATTTAAATATTATACATAATAATATAATATATTATATATTATACATATTTCTATAAGAGATTATCATGAATTGTATATTATATATTAAATTATAAACTATATTGTATATTCTAAACTAGATATATTAAAATAAACTATAAATTATTTATTGCATTTTTAAAATCATATATTATAAAATATATTCCATTTTTCAAAATCATTCATAAAATATATCATATATCTGATTTAATCAAATATCTGATATTTCTGACACAAACCTCACTACCTAGGGGTTAGCCTCAGGATCACTTTGGAATTTGGCTAGGACATGCCAATCCTAAGAAGTAAAAAATAAAATGTGTTTAACAGCTTACCTTTCTTTTCTAGACTACCCCCATGTGGTTGTTGACTTTTTTTTACTCAAAATTGATGAAATGAAAAAGAGTTTCTAAAAGAGATTTTCAGCTTACCACCAATATAAATTATGCTTTATTTTGAATTTAATAAATAATTATTATTCATTTTCTATTTGAATTATGATTAAAGTCTTGATTGATAGGTTGATTGAAAAACATCTATAGCTTTCAAACGGTATCACATTTTTTTAATCCAAAACATTAACATATGAGCTTTTATATATTTTAAAAGTTGTAATAAAAAAATAATAATTAATTATTTACTTGGAAAAAAATTACAAAAAAATATGCATCACATCAGGACATGAGTCCTCTACATATATCTAAAATCTTATAATGTTTTTTATCATTTATTGGGGTTATGGTGGTCAGACTGACACCTACTTATTTTTTCCCTAAAATTTAAGTACTACTGCATTGAAATTTTAAATTTTCACCAAATAGATTTTTTTTTATAAATAAACCTATTAGTTTCGAAACTACATTCAATTTGCTACAAATTCTATTCTTACATATTTTTTAAATAATATAGATAACTTATTCAAAAAATTTACACAAATTTGCCTAACTCTAATTTTTCTAAATTTTCATCACCACTTAAGGGCCTATTTTTTCCATGATCATCCCACACAACCTACAAAAAATCAAGATAGAAAATATTTTTGATGAGATGTTAGAGGTAGGAAATATCAGACATAGTCAAAGTGATTACTCCTCACCAGTGGAAATGGTGCAAAAGAAGGATGATACTTGGCGCATGTGTCCAGACTATAGAGTTCTCAACATGTACACCATCAAAGATAAGTTTCCAATTCTAGTCATTGATTATTTTCTAGATGAATTGAATGGAGTGATGTACTTTACAAAGTTAGATCTTAGATATGGTTATTGCCAAATGTGAATTAAGGAAGAAGATATTTGTAAGACAACATTTAGGACTCATGAGGGTCATTATGAGTTTTTTGTGATGTCATTTGGTTTTACTAATGCTCCATCTACTTTTCAAAGTTTGATGAATTCTATCTTTAAAAAGTTCTAAAGGAAGTTCGTATTAGTATTTTTTGATGATATATTGATTTATAGCAAGACATGGGAAGAACACTTGCAACATGTTGATCAAGTACTACAAGTTCTTGAGGGGCATCAACTCTATGCTAATTCATCCAAGTGTGATTTTAGGATTAATGAGGTGGAGTACTTGGGACACATAGTTTGACATGAAGGAGTAAAGGTGGATCCTAACAAAATTAAGGCAATCATGGAATGGCCTATTCCAAAAACCATTAAGAATTGAGGGGTTTCTTGGGATTGACTAGATACTATCACATATTTGTGAAGAATTATGGTCATATAGCAACAACCCTCACAACTTTATTGAAGAAGGATTCTTTTCATTGGAAATAATATGCTAATTCAACATTTCAAATGTTAAAGGAGGCTATGTGCACAACTCCAGTGCTTGCCACTCTTCGTTTCACAAATGATTTTACTATGGAATGTGATGCTTCTAGAAATAGTATAGGTGTAGTTCTCATGCAAGAGTGTTAGACCATTGCTTTTGAGAGCTTTCAATCAAAGTTGAAGAATCAACTCAAACCTATTTATGAGAAGGAAATGCTAGCTATTCTTAATGTAGTGAAACAATGGAGGCATTATCTAATGGGTAGACACTTCAAGGTTAAGATAGATCATGATAGCCTAAAATATTTTTTGGAACAAAGATTGTCTTTAGAAGAATGACAAAAATGGGTTACTAAGATGTTGGTATATGATTTTGAGATTGTTTTTAAGAAAGGGAAGGAAAATGTTGCTAGCAGATGCACTATCGAGGAAGGATGGAGCTTTATTGTGTGCCCTTTCAATGTTACAAGAATATTGGGTAGAAGAATCCAAAGAAGAGTGGAAAAATGATGTGGCTACTAGTAATCTCATTCAACAATTATAGAGTGACCCTAGTAGTTTAGATAAAAAAATTTGGAAGGGAGATACTTTGTGGTATAAAGAGAGATTGTATCTTTATAAGAATTCCTCTCTCAAACAAAATATTCTCATTGAACTACATGAGTCTCTGGGGGATGGTCATTCAATATTTTTGAAGACATATCATCTATTCAAGAAAGACTTCTTTTCGGATGGGCTAAAAGGGGATGTTCAATAATTTGTGGTAGAATGTTTGGTTTGTCAACAAAATAAAGGGGAGACAATTAAGATACCTAGTCTCTTGCAATCCTTAGTTATTCCTAGCTAGTGTTGGGAAGAGGTCTCCATGGAATTCATCACAAGGCTTCCAAGTGTGTGCAGTGTTTTTTCTAACCTAAAATAATGAAAAATGAACGAAATGCAAAGGAAGAAAAACAAAAAAGAACACCTCAAGATTGGCCTAGTTAAACTCTAAAAAAGAAAAGATGAAAAAACATGATTTACCTTGTCCAAGTCAATTGGTTGGTTGGCCCTATTGATCTAATTATTTGTGTGCTACTTCGAATGAAAAATCACAAGAAACTAGATGCAAAATGATGGTGAGATGATGGGGATTGAAATGATGCAAGTGGGCATGTGGGTGGATGCACAAAATGAGCTCAAAAGTTGCATCAATGGAGGATGGTGTGAGAGCTTGAGAAGTTGGTTGCTTCAATGCTTGAATGTGTGTAAGAAAATGACATCAAAATCCTCTAATTTTAGGGGAAAGGCCTCTAAGAAATTGAGGGTCAAGATTTAGCCATCATGGACAAGATGGAGGGCTATGGTGAGTTGAGGACTCACAAGCCCTCACATCTTGCTATGTGGAAATGAGATGTAAAGGAGGAAGGTGATGGGGAGGCACTTGAAAGTACCTTGGGATTGGGACAAGATCTCCTCATAAAGGAGGTCCTTTTCCCCATGTGGGAGATGTGACATATGAGGAATTTAAAATTCCTCAATAATCCAAATTGGGAAGAGAAGAACCTTGGAGGAATAAATGTGAATTTTTAACTCACATGTGGAAAAGGTTTCCTTGGCTAAATGGAGAAAGCATTTATGATGGTTGACTTGGAGGTATGTCATAAATGGCATGAGGATTAGGTTGACCTAACCATATGGTTAAGGTTGTGCAAATAGGTGATTAAGGATGCTAATGAAGGATTAAAGACAAGTTGCAAGTTATGGAGGATGTGACATTAATATTGATTAAAGGTGTGCACATCTTAATCATGGATCAAATAAAATAATCCAGATTAAAGGGAGATTATGGAGGATGGGAAAAGGAGAGAAAAAGAGGAATTTAAAATTGATTTAAATTCAAAAAGCCAAATGACTAAAATAAATTGATGTATTTAACTAATTTAGAGAGAAAGGGGTGAAAGGAAAATTATTTAATTATTAAATTAAATACCTTAGACACCTTAGGAAAATAGGGAATATTAATTAAATAAATCATTTAATTAATTTTGATGGGGGATATGAAATAGACAAATAAAAGAGATGAATTTGACCATACGGGAGTGGTCAAATTCGGATGTCTACATTCTTCCCCTCTTTGAAATACTGCTAGAAAAATAGTGTTTCGGAGAAAAATAAAATGTAGATGACTTGATAGAGGAAATGACTAGAAAGGTGATGCCTCAGCATGGGAAAAAGCCGCATAAGCTACCTAGACAAAGAGAAATGAAGGGAGATTCCCATGCCCTTAATATCGATGGTGGATATGAAATAGACAAATAAAAAAGATGAATTTGACCATATAGGAGTGGTCAAATTCGAATGTCTACATTTTTCCCCTCTATGAAATACTATTAGAATAGCAATTTTTTGAAGAGAAATAAAATGCAGATGACTCGATAAAGAAAATGACTAGAAAGGTGATGCCTCAGCGTGGGAAAAATTTGCATAAGCTACCTAGACAAAGAGAAATGAAGGGAAATGAAGGGAGAAATTGAGAAGGCCAAATGACTAAATTAAAAAAATTGATGTATTTATTTAATTTAGAGAGGAAGGGGTAAAAATTGATTTAAATGATGCAAGTGGGTATGTGGGTGGATGCACAGAATGAGCTCAAAAGTTGCACCAATGGAGGATTGTGTGAGAGATTGAGATCTTGATTGCTTGAATGCTTGAATGTGTGTGTGAATGAAAATGAGGTCAAAATCCTCTAATTTTAGGGGAATGGCCTCTAAGAAATGGAGGGTTAGGATGTAGCGATCATGGACAAGATGGAGGGCTATGGTGAGTTGAGGACTCACAAGCCCTCAAATCTTGCCATGTGGCAATGAAGTGTAAAGGAGGAAGGTGATGTGGAGGTATTTGAAAGTACCTTTGGATTGGGACAAGATCTCCTCATAAAGTAGGTCCTTGTCCCCATGTGGGAGATGTGACACATGAGGAATTTAAAATTCCTCAATAATCCACATAGGGAAGAGAAAAGCCTTGGAGGAATAAAATGTGAATTTTTAATTGACATGGGGAAGAGGTTACCTTGTCCAAATGGAGAAAGCATTTATGATGGTTGACTTAGGGACATGCCATAAATGGCATGGGGATTAGGTTGACCTAATCATATGATTAAGGTTGTGCAAATAGGTGATTAAGGAGGTTAATGAAGGATTAAGGACAAGTTGCAAGGTATTGAGGATGTGACATTAATCATGATTAGGGGTGTGCACATCCTAATAACGGATTAATTAAACTAACCCAAATTATAAGGAGATTATGGAAGATGGGACAAGGAGAGAGAAAAAGAAAAATTTAAAAATTGATTTAAATTCAAAAGGCCAAATGACTAAATTGAATAAATTGATGTATTTATTTAATTTAGAGAGGAAGGGGTAAAAGGTAAAGTATTAAATTATTAAATTAAATACCTTAGGAACTTTCGGAAAAGGGGGAATATTAATTGAATAAATCATTTAATTAATATTGATGGGGGATATGAAATAGACGAATAAAGAGATGAATTTGACCATATGGGAGTGGTCAAATTTGGATGTCTACATTTTTCCCCTCTTCGAAATACTATTAGAATAATAGTGTTTCAAAAAAAAAAAAAAATGCAGATGACTCGATAGATAAAATGACTAGAAAGGTGATGCCCTAGCATGGGAGAAGTTGCGTAGGCTGTCCAGATGATGGAAAATGCCCCAGTGTCACAAGGGAATTATCTTGATGGAAGAATGGAGGAAAATGATAGGGTATTCCCCCTCGAGAGGGCGGTTGGGGAAGAAAAGGGGGCCCCAGATGACTTTAAAATATGAGGAAATGGAGGGTACCATGCGATAGATCTCAAAAAACTATGAAGGTTGGATTTTGTATAGAGGAAAATAGACACACAATGTGCAAATGGCGGCCTATAGAAGAATGAGGATTAGTCAATTAAAAAGAAAGTTAAATAATGGGTAAAAATACCCAAAACTTAGAAAAGGTTAAAAAGGAGGGAAAGGGGTAATATATAGTAATTTTAAAATTACTATTCCTCATTTGCACACTAGGTAGTTGAGTGAGATAAAGAAGAGGAAGAAGGTGATGAGGATGGTTGACGAATACAAGAATGGGGACAAGAGGTTCATGGAGGATGAGATCATCCACTGGGGCGATGAGGTGCAACGGTTCTACCACGAGTGTGTGGTGCCTCGCTAGGTTAGCTCCAAAACCCTTCTTTGTGAGTTTAGTGAAATTTTGAAAAAAATTAAGCATTTGAGCATTTAGGTTGTAGGAATTGGGTAGTTTAGAAAAATGGGTTGTCGGGAAAAATGCGATTTCACCCAAATTTTTAAGAAAAATTTCCTATTAGAGCATCAGGCACAGGGAGGCGAATTCAATTGTTTTAGGGGAAAATTTTCCCAAATAGTGGGAAAAGCACCCAAAAAGGGGGGGTTAGACGGGAAAATTCCCCCCTTTGGGAGACTATGGGTGGGTTCACTCGTCATATGGGTGAACTCGCCCATTTCTGGGATGATAGGCAGGTTCACTTGTCAAATGGGAAAACTTGCTCATCCTGGATGATGGGTGGGTTTTCCCGTCAGACGGGAAAAATCACCTGTCCAAGATGACGAGTGGGTCCACCTGTCAAATGGGTGACCTCACCTGTCCGAGAGGATGGGTGGGTCTTCTTGTCTAGACGATAGACATACGAAATGGGTGAATTCACCCACAAATTGCAAAAAATTCACCCAAAAAGGTATAGGAGGGTTAAAAGGGAAAAATGATAATTAGAAGGGCAAAGAAAGTGGCATAAATAGATGAATTCTCCCAACTTAGGCGAATTCGCCCAAAGGGCAGAAAATTTGAGAAAAAAACCTGGGACGGGGAAGAAAAGAAGGAGAAGGGAAGGAAAGTGAAGAGATTGAATAAAAGATGACTTACATGTTGTTTGATATGGATGTAGCGTTTTGACACCCTACATACACAAGAGAGGCATTTGGTGGTTTTAGAGGTGATGATTGTGACAATGAATGAGGAGGATCACGTGACGTTAGTATGGGTAGGCCTATTGCATATGCTTGGATATCCCACCATCAAAGCTCACCGAGCACTATTGACTGCACTGATAGAGTGGTGGAATTCAAAGATGTCCACCTTCCATCTCCCAATGGGGCAGATGATAGTCACATTGGAGGATTTTATGGTTGTCGATAGCTGGCTACCTTGATAGTTGGATGAGGAAAGAGGGAGAGGAGTGAGACTAGACCCTATGGGTCCTTTTTAGGCAAGTAGACCTACCGATTTAGGGAGCAAAGTTGGATCTAGATGGGTGCTTAGGAGTGGGAGTGCCAACATTATCCTTATATCTCTTTAGGTTGATTAGCAGGATTCTAATGCCAGATAGGAGTGGGAGGTTTTGTAGCCTCAAGGTGATTGAGGTTGTTAGGCATATTGTGGAGAAGAGGGAGGGGGATTTCACATGGGGAACATGTGTACTAACAAAACTGTATAGAGACATGCATGTGGTATGTTACCGATGAGGACTCAACATTACACATGTGACTCTATTATAGATATGGGCCTAGGAGCACATCATCGTGGCCAGACTAGGAGTTTTGACAGGAGGGGAGCAAGATGATACACTACTAGTGGCATACTAATACAAGACTAAGTACAACTAGAAATTCTACTATAAGGACACCAGTGATCTAGAGGCATGGAGGAGGAGACTAGATGATTGACAAGAGGACTAGATAGTATGGAGGCCATACATAATGCAACAGTTTTCCAGATGGAGGGAGGATGAGGTGAGGTGCAAAGGATACTTCTTCATAGTATTCTATTTGGTAAGGAGGGACCTAGGTATTATAGAGCTCCATAGGGTAGACAGAGTGATGAGATAGTTCAAGGTTCAGGAGGACATTCCTCCAAGACCTCGAAGATTCAGACAGATCATTTGAGAGTGTTTATGGGGAAATTTGATCCTGATAGATTTTTCTAGACAATAGTGGATGGATATACAATAGGTACCTTATCCAGGTAGGAGAGGAGTGGCAGATGCAGGGATGACAGTGATATATTTCACATGGTGGGAATGTCACTGACCACTATGAATTACAACAGTGCATCAGATCAAAGGGGAATTGGGTTATGGTTAAGAGGATGAGAGGAGGTTGGGAGGGTAGTAGAGAGTCAGAAGGAGAGGAGGACGACAAAGGCAAGTACAGGAGGAGGTTGAGGTAGAGAGGGAGAGAGAAGACCGATAGGGGGTGGGACAGGAGGAGGTGATGGAGGTAGATGCTCCAGATGTGGATCCACTAGCCATAGTGCCATACATACTACCACCACCAGAGGACGTTGCTGTACTATGGAGAGGAGCTCTAGAAATGTTGTGGATCACATAACAGAGACTCAGGGAGTCAAAGATAGAGAGGAGCAGGTTGTTGGCTAAGGTGGATAGGGTGTGGGCAGAGGTGGATAGGGTGCGAGTAGAGGGGGACAAGGATTTTAGGACCCTCGCATACAAGGTAGGAGGGAGAGTATAGTACTTGGTTGTAGAGAGGGACATATTACAGGTGAAGGTGACTCGGTTGCGGGAAGAGGTGACTAGACTAGAGATAGGGGGACAAAGACATGATGGGGAGTTAGTAGGTCAGGTATCTATACCATCCCTACAGGAGGCAGTGAGAGATATGGTGGATTTGAGGAGGAAGGTGACAGAGCTATTGAGGGAGAGGGTCGAGCTAAGGAGGGAGTGAGATGCTCCAAGATAGATCAAAGGCTGCAGAGCAAACATTTGGGGAGGCAGGGTTGGTGCTAGAGATAGAGGAGGCTATGATGGGGCAGATACAGATCTTGTAGGGCGAGAGAGATTCAACAGAGGCACGGGTGTCAACTCTGTAGGGTGAGAGGCATACAATAGCAGGGAAGATGCAAACATTGCAGCAAGAGAGGGATGTAGTAGGGCCACAGGTACAAACTTTGTAGGGTGAGAGGGACATAGTGGTAGATTAGGTGACACAGATGTAGGTGAAGATTGACCAGTTGATGCTAGCACATGATTCCTGGGAGTAGGAGAGGAGACACATGACCGGGTTACAAGATAGATACAAGATGGAGTGAGATGCGGCTAGGATACAGGTACTAGAGAGGGATGAGTACATGTAGGAAGCAAGCTATTATATGATGGCCTACTTCATGGGAGTTTCATATCAAACACGGTGTGTGCCTCCCTATGTTAGAGTAGTTCCATTGATGCCAGGACCATCATAGTCACTAGGGACACATACATGGGGATATAGAAGCTACCGAGAGATGTCCTCACATAGGGGGCCAGCTCCAAACTCACCATTGAGGTCAGATGTAGGAAATTCAAGGTAGAGATGACAGGGGTGATAGGATCTTGATGTTTGATAGGTGGAGGATGGATGTACATTATAGAGAGACAAAGATCACATTTGATTTAGAGTCTTGTACTCACATTTTATTTGATTATTACTCATGTATATGATGGATATGCATTTTTATGATATTATGGAATTTATTATGGATCATGTGATGGACATTATATTTTGATATTTATATGATGTGCGACAACCCTTATTGTCACTATGTTGTGCTTATGTGATGGACAATTTATTTATACACATGTGTATGTATGTGATTCTATTATGGATGATTTTGATGATGATGTGATATATGCATGTGTTTATGATGATTTGTGTTCATGCATATGTGAATGACATGGATGATATGTATGATGCCTAATTTTCATGATATTATATGCTATGGCTATGGGCCTAATGATTTTTGATGCAAGTGGTGATATATGTAATGTATTCATGAGGTTAACTAATATAAAAGTGAAATGATAATAAAATGAATCTAAGATGCTTAGAATAACCAATTAAGATTAATCTAATCAATTTAAAATGAATATGAGGGGACAATACACATGGGATGACACACAATGTATGTAATGAATTGACAATGAAATAATCATAAGATGCTTAGAATAACCAATAAAGATTAATCTAAACAACTTAAAATAAAGATGAGGGGACAATGCACATGGGATGACACACAATGTATGTAATGAATTGACAATGAAATAATCATAAGATGATTAGAGTAACCAATAAATATTAATCTAAAACACTTAAAATAGAGATCATATGAAAATGCACATGGGATGAAATGCAATGCCTTGGAGCCACGAGGCTAGATGGGATGCAATTAAATTCCTTACAAACACTAATAGCTAAATGAAATGAAACATGGACATGAGTGTAAATAAGGGCTTGCATAGTGATGGAAGTGGATGCAGGTCAACTTTATTTGTGTATCATACTTTCTTTAGCTTATTGGAAAGTACTTACCCTATAATGATTGGAAAATTAAGGAAGGATGGTTGTGAAATTACACCTATCAAGAATCTTAAGTATCCTGAGAAGAAGAGGGGATGGAAGGAAAATGTTTGCACAACCAAAATCATAGGTCATAGGTTAGGGATAAATGCAATGCAACATAATGGAAAATGAAATGCAATCCTAGTGTTATTTTCCATTTTCAGAGCACTAATTTTTTCTATAGCATAAGACACCAGACGCTAGGGTATGTGTAACCAAAGCAGATTAGTGTCCAATGCATGAAACAAACATATCAAACAAGAAGGCTATCCCAACACTCCAAAGCCACTATGACTTTGATTGGGCTAGGGATTGGGATAACCACAGGCACAAAGGATGCTCCAATGTAACACAAGACTGCAGGGATCTTGGTGGGTACTACGCGCGACAACCAAGAAGACAACATCTAAAAAAAAGATCAATATATGCCCCTATGTTGACCAGTCAAAATGCACCATAATATGATGGATCATGGAAGCCTTAACAAGTGATGATAGGAAGCTCAAATGATAAACAAAATTCCAAAAGCACCAAAAGAAAGCAATCAATTTCAAATTTCCTTTGTCACAGGATCAAGATGTGGATGGGATTGATGTGGTCTGATGAGGAAGGATGCATCCTATTAAGATCAAATATGGAGACTAAACTAAGAGATTGAATGACGCAAGATACTCAAAACTAACTGAATTCAATGATACTAGTGGATCCCGTTTGATAAGAACCAACTAGATAAGGATATAACTTGATGACATGACACGAGACACAAGAGATAGGACACAAAATAGACACACCCTAAAGACCTAGGGGGTTCGGGGGTTGATCAAAGATTAACCTTGCCTACGTGAAAGGATAAATCCCTCATAGTTTGATAAAATACCATGGATAAAAGCGGAAAGAGGACAATGGAGACAAGTGATGGAAGAAAAAGACTGGATAGACCAAAAGGAGCCTTAGGGGTGGATCAAATGATTGACCTTGCCCATGTGAAATCACAGGGGCAACGTAGTTCGAAAAATAATTATGACAAAACAAAAAATAGGACAAACAAAGGATGGATGACAGACATGACAGGATGGATGAAAGCCCAAGGGGCTAATCCAAGGTAGTTTGCAGACTGTACTATCTAAAATACTACAAAAATAAAAAGGATATCCATTAGGGGAGAAAAGATCACAGCTAGATGAAGGTGTAAGCAGTCGGATTCATCACAAAAGACACGATGGGATGACACCCCAAGGGAGAACCGACACGATGGAGGATCCTAGATGGAAGCGAAAGACCAAAATGACATGAATTTATTTAATTCATACAAATCCAAAATTATTCTGTAGACTGAGATATTTCAGATTATCGTCACTCTTAAATTTTAATAACTTTTGTCATGTCATCAACAACAAATGAAAGATAGGATGAGACCTAGTGAGGACTGACATGATGGAGGAACCTAGATGAAGGTGAGAGACCAATTGACAACAAGGATAGATGACACAAGCTCAGATTAGGATACCAGCGTAGGATGATGGATAGCGGATGACTGTGGTTCAATGCTCAACCAAAATATACTATGGGGTGGATAAGGGGATGTGAATGAAAGGACTAGACCAAATAGATACTAGGATTGGATGTGAGAATAGGATGGATGGAAGCACAAGGTAATTAGGACACAAGGTAGATAATGATTAAGCCCTTTACAAATGGTTCCTATTACCAGGATTTCACCAAACGTACTCATTGAAGGTGCCACCAAGGGTGGTTTTCATCATAGGATGGATTATTTCTCTTTACTATTTTTGAATTTTTTGACTTTTTGATTTTTTTGTATTTTTTGGATTTTTGTAGGATACGATAACCCAACTGGCTTAGGTGTAAAACCTTTTCAGGTGCATGATGTTAATGGGCTCCTCTAGGGGCTCTCCTTCAGGTGTGGCAAGTCTATATGCCCTAGATCCATATTTTGTTGTGATGACATAGGGACCCAACCAATTTTCCTCAAATTTCCCTTTCTTATCTCGGTCTTGCTGGGTACATTGATTCTTCTTAAGAACTAAATCACCAACATTGAATTGGCGAGGATGGACCTTCTTGTTATAGCTTCTCTTAAGATGATTTTGATATGCTTGAAGATGATCATATGCATTGATCCATTTTTCGTCAAGGAGTTCCAACTAACTGAGTCTTGCAACCCAAGCATCTTCAACACTGATGAGGTTCTTCAAAGATATTCTCAGTGAAGGGATCTCAACCTCAATCGACAAGATGTGATCAGCGCCATAAATGAGAGAGTATGGAGTGGCATCGGTAGGAGTGCGGATGGAAGTGCGATAGGCCCAAAGGGCAGGATGGATATGAAGGTGCTAATCTCTACTAGTTTTTGTAACCACCTTTTCAAGGATCTTGATCAAAGTTTTGTTTGTAGCATCTACTTGACCATTACCTTGGGGCTAATAAGGTGTGGACCAATGATGTTGAATATGAAAGCTGTCACATAGGTGTTTCATGGAATGGTTTTTAAATGGATTTCCATTATCGGTGATGATAGTGGATGGGATTCCATATCTATAGAGAATATGGAAAAGGATAAATTTGGATATTTGAGTACCCATAATTTGAGAGAGTGGCATTGCTTCCACCCATTTGGTGAAGTACTTAGTGCCAGTGATTATGAAGGTGTGACCATTAGAAGACAGAGGGTATATCTTACTGATTAAGTAAAAACCCCACTGACAAAAGGCCCATGGTGCTATGAGAGGCTACAGATCTTGAGCCAGAGCATCTATCAAATCTGCATGTTTTTGTCAAGGTAAGCACTTCTTCACGAACTCACAAGAGTCATGCTCCAACATAGACCAATAGTAACTAGTTCTAAGTATCCTCTTGGCTAAGTCCATTCCATTTAGATGGACCCCACACACACCACTATGTACCTTGGTTAATGTGGTGTGAGCTTCGGTCTTGTTTAGACACCTAAGAAGGGTTCCATCATACCCACAACGATAAAGAGTATCACCTACGATAGTGTAATGGGAAGTGTATCGGATGAAATATTTTTGTTGATTACATGTAAGGTCAGGGGGTAAGATTTTATCATGGAGATAGGTGTAGATGTCATGATACCATGGTGATTCAGGACCTACACTGCCACACACCATTTCTCTCTCAGGGATGTCATAAGCAAGTATTAAGAGTTGTTCGACTAGGAACTCACAGTCTGTTTGATCCTTTGGCATGTCAATTAGAGAACCAATTGTATCCATTTCATCAACTACTTTATTTTGGACTCTAGGGATTTGTTCAAACTGAATAGAGGTGAAATTCTTTTTGAAGTCATTCACCATGCACTTGTAAGGCAATAACTTGTCATCTCTTGTTAGAAACTCATCATTAACTTGTTTGATGATCAATTAGGAATCACCAAATACTTGCAAGTGAGTGGTGTTCCATTGGATAGTGATCCTGAGACTAGTGAGGAGAGCTTTGTATTCTGCTATAATGTTCATGCATGGGAAAGCTAACCTAAATGAGTTTGGTTTATAATCACCTTGTGGGGTGACAAAAAAAATACCTACTCCAACTCCATTGTGAGTGTATGACCCATCAAAGTAGAGTGTCCATGTAGCTGCTTCTATGACCCTAAGAACCTCTTCATTAGGAAATTCAGTTACCAAGGGATAGGCATCTACCAAAGGAGCATCTGCCAGCTGATCCACTATTACTTTCCCTTTAATTACCTTTTGGTCCACATATTTGATATCGAACTTGCTCAATATCATAACCAAATTATCCATGCGGCTAGTTAAAGTAGTTTTGGATAACAAATATTTGAGTGGGTCGACCTTAGATATCAGCTTCACAAGATGACGAAGCATATAGTGTCAAAGATTTTGTGAGCTAGAGACCACAACCAAGCAAGTCTTTTCCATTGGATAGTAATTGAGATCATAGCCTACTACAGTCTAATTAATGTAGTAAATTGATTGTTCTTTTGATGACTCATCATGTTGTGCCAATATTGCCCCCAGTGCAATTGAAGTATCAGAAATATACAAAAAAAGCGGTTTACCTGGAATTGGTGGCATAAGGATGGGTAGATGAGCTAAATACTCTTTGATTTTGTCAAAACCAAGCTAACACTATTGATCCCACTTGAAGGTGATATCTTTTTTCAGGAGATGATTGAATGATTGGAATTTGTCTGCTAAATGGGCTATAAACCGTTGGATGGATTGTATCTTTCCTTGAAGACTCTGTAACTATTTTAAATTGCACGATAGAGGCATGTCCATGATTGCCTTGAATTTCACTAGATCAACCTCTATGCCTCTTCTGGAGATGATGAAAACCAATAATTTTTCTGATGTGACCCGAAAGACACACTTCTTTGGGTTTAGCCATAGTTTATAGTGTTCTATGCGCTAAAAAATCTTCTTGAGGATCATCGGGTGCTCTTCCCTTGTTCTTAATTTCCCTAATATATCATCAACATAATCCTCCATTATGATGTGAATGAGGTCATGGAAGATGATTTTCATGGCACGTTGGTAGTTTTCCCCCACATTCTAGAGACCAAAGGGAATGAAATTGTAATAGAGTGCCCCAAGGTATAGTGTAGGCAATTTTGTGTTGATCCTCAGGTACTATTCTGATCTGGTTATATCCAGAGAAACCATCCATGAGGGATAGCATCTCGTGTCCTGCAGTTAAATCCACCAATATGTCAAAGTTTGGTAAAGGGAAATCATATTTAGGACATGCTTTGTTAAGGTCTCAAAAATCTATGCAAATCCTAATATTCCCATTTGGTTTAGCAACTGGAACTATGTTGGAGATCCAATCAGAGTAGTCGATGGGTCTTATGAACCTATCTTCTAATATTTTTTCCAACTCTTTCTTGGCTAACAAAGCTACTTGACGATGCATTTTCCTGAGCTTCGACTTGATGGGTTTAGCATCTAGGTGGAAATCCAAATGATGTACGACTAGAGTAGGATCCAAACCTGGCATATTTGAATAGGCCCATGCAAAATTAATGATGCCCTCTTTGAGAATCTGAACAATGTGTTAGATCTCAAAAATGTAGATTGAAAATCCTAAGAGGATGCCAAGCTCTATGAATAGATTTGCAGCATTCTTGAACCAATGAACAAAATTAATTTATGTTTTGATAACTCCCTCCACTTCAGGCTTCGTTAACCTAGGCGGGTATACCTTTATAATGAAGTAGATTGGAAGAATGTATGATTTGCTTGGATTGACTAATCTATCCATGGTGGAAAATGGTGTAGGATAAATGAAATCCTATTGACTAATCTATTTCTAATGTGAAAACTGGAAATTTATGATATGAAATTGAATAAGTAATCAATGAATGAGATGGACCAGTGCTCTATTGGGTATGGAGAGTCAATGTAAACCTATAACTTGTGGTAGATTCTGGTTTTAATTCTGATTGTTTGGCACTTTAATTTATCTGTACTTGCACACACGTGCAAAAATGTGACTAAAAGGCTCTTCTTACTAATCCAATTGACCCTACCAAGTTACTGTGATCTCTTAAAAGGATTTTTAATCCCTCTTTGAAGGAACCAATCAACATAACCACACAATATCAAAAAATATGTATTGACAAGTAAGTTAAACCTTATCTTGACTAACATGATAGCATCAATTTGGAGACAACATGATAATCATATCAACTACCTAACTCTTCTTGATTGATCCAATTATTACCCCAAAGTTATTGTAGTCAAATAAAAGGATTTAATTCTATAACATAAACCAATTAATATGAACACATAACAACAACAAATGTGTTTTGATGGAATTAAAGCATCAACTTGCATATACAATTCCAAATAATATAGAATTAGGAATATGGAGATAGTTAAGTAATTGCTTCAGATCAACAAACAATAGATATCAGTATTGCACCACGCAAAATTAGAGATCTTTCATTGATTTCAACCAAAATTTATACATGCATCAAGGTCCATTCAATATAACTTATATGAAAAACATTCTGAAAATGCCTCTACTATATTTCCTATTTCTTCTCTACTCGCTTATATCTTCCTATCTCTATATGTCCAACATATATATCAATACTTTAAAGAGGACATGCCCCTTCATAAATTTCTTTTGAGTTTAAAAACAATTAACATAATTAATAAAGCTCTAGTTAGCCATAAATGGACTTTTGTCAAGTGATCCAAATAATCCTGTCTTGAATGGGTATCAACATTTTCTAACATGTTCCTAGTTGTTATCTCCATCATCACCATATTTTCCATCTACTCACATGCCTCATCCAACACTGAGTTCTTGCTTGTGTCCACTTCCAGTGTTTTATGTAACATCAACCTGCATTCTTCAATCCATTTGGTCTTGTCTTTAAACTTTCCATCACTTCTAAACAATGCCAGGACCCCTTCCTTTGCAACATCAACAAATCCCTTTGCATCTCATTGAAATTCCTCATAGTAACCCTTGTGCTTTCTCATGATCTCCTTGGTAGTAGTGACACCTCCATTGTTAGAAGTATCTCTCTTTTGTATTTCCTAAAAAATTTCCTAAATTCTGTCACTAATCCTTTTATGCTCCTTATTTTTAGCATAAATTTTGAATGATTTCCCCAGATCTTGGTCATCCAAACCATTAAATTGGCATTCCTTTAATTGAATACTGCAGAAAGTTTATCAAATTTGGTTTGAGCATATAAATCTAATTCTTCCCTTTTGTCCTTTTTCTGGGAGCTTTTTCCCTGAGTCAATAACCTTGTACCCTTGACTATGTCCTTTAGAAAATCATTCTCCTTAAGAATTTTCTCATTACTTATTTTGTACATATCCCTTTCTTTGATCAACATTTGAATTTGTGCTTTATTCAATTTGGCAACATTGATGCCAATGTCAATAGTTGCAACTGGGTCAACTTCTCCAACCTTTAATGTCATCACATGGCCAAATTCCTGTTATGTGTCAATTATCATTGATTTCCTGTGTGGAGGATACAAAGCCCAAATTATGAGATAATTTTTATTAGGATTTTACTTTGACCCTATGTACACTCTTGTAACTCCTTTCGGGCTTAACTTGTGTGTTGCACCATTATTGTGTAGAAAACCATCAAAGAAAAGAGCTGAATTCAAATCCAAACCAGGGAATATCATAACACCAGATTCTTACAACAACCCCCTTCCCTTTTCTGGAATCATATCTTTCATTTCAATCTCCACATTTGACTTCAAGGTCTTCAGTAGTTGTGCTTCATTGTTAGGAGTAATATATACAATATATTCCCTAATTTCTTTCCCCTTTTTCTTATACAAAAATGACTTGAATTCAGAAGACTTGATAAACTCATCATCATAAACAAAAGACCTATAGGATAATTTCCTTGCATCTACATTAGACACTTCCTCAACCTCTTGCTCTTTGTTTGGAGGTTGATATTCTTCTATTCTCAGTTTTGAAATCTTGTTCATTTGACCATGAGGTTCTTTTTCACCAGAGGGTTCTTCATCACCAAAAGACAACATCTCTGCCTCTTCAATTTCCCTCATCTGCTGCTCCATCTTCCTATTATATTCAGCAATGGATAGTTCAACCTCCCCCTCTTCCATATTTCTAATTATGTCATCATGTGGGTAAGGTATATGAGCATATCCACCCAAATTTACCTTCTTTCTAGCAAAATCAATGTAACCTTCAGGGTCAAACCCTTTTCTTGGTGTTGCTTTCTTCAAATTGAATTGAGATAATTTATTTGAAATCAAATCATATCCCTCATTAGATAAGACAATGAAATCTCCAAAACATAGTGTACTTGGCATAAATGATTGCTTCTCAAAAGAACTCAAATTCATAGCACTAGAGTAATCTAGTTGTCTAACAATTTCCAATTATGCAAGTCTATTTGGTATTGGTTTTTGGAGAAGGAAATGTGTGCCTTCAAAGCCATACACCCTGATCATTGTGGCATCAACATAACAATACTAATCACTCCAATTGTGACCAATAGTTTTTGATCCATTGAAACCTTTTGGCCTCAAAAATATCTTAATTTCATTAGTTAAAGATTGATTGCATGGATGATTGAAAAATCTATATAGTATTTTGACAAAATTTTCCTCAAAATGTACATAACAAGAACTCACAAATGTAATATTGCATATGGTAGTCCACAACTGCACTAGTAGTGGCTTACCTTCCTTGTCATATTGTGTTATTCTCAATTCTTTTGGCCACAACCCTAACTCCTTCCCATAATACAATTCCATATGCATGAAAAGAGAGTAGTGTTTGAAATACATTATAGGAGCACCTTTCTTGATGGTTGTTAATGTTGAATCAATTTCCTTGAAAAAATGTGAGGCATACTCAAAAGGCCTTGGATTGTGACATTGTAAATCTGCAAAAATTACCATCAGCCTTACACACATGAACTCAGGGACCTTGGTTCCCCTTACTTGCCCTACTGAGAAGTAGGAATATTTCATGTATGGCTCAAATAGATCAACATGGAAAAGAGTTCCATCCCCATCTTCAAGTGGTACTAAATTCCCATCATTTCTTGGTTTATGCAGTGGAAATCACCAACCTTTATAAGTAGTGTCCATCCTCCAGTAATCTTTCTCTAAATCCTCATGTATTATAGGCTCATCACAGGTGTTATCTAGGTTGAACACTTCACAAAGAGAATTTTTTTACAAATGTATAAAGGGATTTCCTTGTAGGTCACATATGGCTTTCAAATTAGGGTTATATTGTTTTTCCAGGTGTTTTATAAGGTCAACATTGATGAATACATCAGGGACGACAAGCTTTCTTGGATTGAAATTCCATGGATTGCATATAGGTTCTGTTGGAGTTGTAAATTTCTGCAATATTTTCACATATTTTGCTTGACCCTAAGTTTCCATATGGTCCTCATCCTAAAACACTAGGGTTTGTTTTCCTATCATTCTGCTCATTTTTCGTCCATTGTATCCATCGAGTCTTGCATGATTCACATCGTGGTATATGTCTCCCTGATCCATTTTGTTTGTTTCAGCTTGCATGAGTCTGTATTGCCTATCAACAAGACTCATCTGGTGTCTTAGCGAATAGATTTTATCTGCAGATGGTTGTCGGCATAGCTTTCATAGGGTTTCGGCGACAAGAAGATGCATATTTCAAAAAGAGTTTGGGCGTCATTGTAATGTCACGCTGAAATCATTTTGTCTTACCAACTGGTCAAAGTGGATTTTTATCAGTGTAAGACTTTGTTTCTGCATAACGTCTTGGCGAGCTCTTGTGGTTTCACCGACAATCACATTGAATGTTCTTTTCTGCTAGACTGAGGGTATTCGGTATAAGGTCATAATGATTTCCATTTGTTTTACCGACCGACGCTTAATGGATACATATCCATGTGAGCTGGGGCTTTCGATATATCATCTTGGAAAATGACCTTGGTCTCGTTGATAATGTATATGGAGACTCCATCGATATGAAAATATTTTGGTCTTGGCGAACACAAGTGACTTCAAGGTATTTCGGTATGACATGGTGTTGTCTCTGAGATGTCTCGCTGATACTGTATTGTCTTGGCAAAAGCAAGTGGGGAATGGTTTTCGGCATAGGAGCTGCTTTGTCTCGGTGACTTAGAGTTGGGTGAGAGGCCTTCGGTGAAACATTGTATAATCTACATAAGGTTTCCCCGATAGTTAGAAGTTATAGCGACAAACATGAGATGAAGGGTTTCTATCGGTATATGAACATTACTGTCTTGGTGATATATTGTGGTTCGAGGATTTCGGCTGAACAAAGTAAACTCACTATGGAGTCTCACCGATGTTGTGTGGTTACAGCGAGACTTAAAAAATTAGAAGAATATCCTTTGACCTCGGTGTAACAAGCAAGGTGCTACGGTGACCCAAGGTAAGCAATGACTTTCGGTGAAACAAGATGAAGTCTACATGAGGTCTCCCCAAGAACGATAAGCTATGGCGACAGTGAGAAAAATGAAAGGATTACATCAGTGAGAAATATGCATGGTCATGGCGAATGCGGAATAGGGGAACACTGGCAGGTGGCGATTGATGTTATTTTGCCTTCGGCATACTTGTAGACTGTCTTGGCAATTGGTTGGTGAATAAAATTTTCAAAAGTTGTTGGCCAACATGTGAAATTCTAAATACTGTTTTGGCCGACATGATCCTGAGCCCAATTTCTTCAATGGATGACATGAATTTGAAGCGTTATATTTTCTAATGCTGGTGTATATATATGGCACCCAGATTGTAATTGAGAAAAAGGATAATATAGATAGATACAGTAGATTAGGAATGGGCATGGTAGAATAAATTTCTCATTCTGGAGACCATGGTGCATGTTCTTAAATGGTGGTTTCAATGAAATTCAGCTGGTGTGACAGGTTATTTTTGGTATCAATTGTCTGTTAAGCTTATTGAAAAGTATTGCTGAAGTTGTCTCCAATTTGATTTTTTCTGGTTGTTTAAATTGGAATAACAAGTTTATTTTCAGTTTATCTATGCACATTTGCTGCATTTGTGTGATTAATTAACTGTTTCTCTCAAGTAGGGATTAAACCCTTTTCATTGATCACAGTAATTAGGAAGATTCATTTGGATTATTAAAGAAGAGCTCGGTAGTCATAATCTTGCATTGTTTATATAAGTTATGAACAGATCATATGCCTGCAATTTTATTTTCTACCAGAATAAGTTGCCCACTTTTGTTTCGTTTGACTCTGCATACCCAATAAAGCACTGGTATGTGCACTTTCATTATTTGAATTCATTCAATCTCTTTTATCAGTTAATTAAGCATTCTAGGATTTAGATCAAAAGGTAGTTATCGAGTTTGGTTTCATTTGTTCACTGTTATCTGCCATTGTGGACAAAGCACATTAGAAGGATAATCATAAGATAAGCCTGCATTGATCAAGAGAGGTTCACCTACCTAGGTCTAGCAGCACCTGAAGAGTAGAAGGTTTGATTGTTTCAAGCCTTGTTTTGTTACCCTTAAACATTGTGAAAGCTTGGCAACCTTTCGTGGTTCAAACCTGCGTTTTTGAGAGCTAACAATTGGCGACTCTGCTGGGGATTATATCAGAAAATTCAGTTGAAGACCACATTATAGAGTCATTGGAGGAAAATTTGTAATTTGAGAAATTTCAGAAAGGGTGATTCTGCTAGGAAAAGATCAGAAATAATGATTTTCCTACTTTTGGAAAAGTAGGTGGCGACTCTGAAAGATTTTTTGTAGTTTTTAAAACATGAATGGAGGAGGATTTTAGTTTAGGGGAGGTCATGCTGGATCTCCTCATGGTCAGTAGTATGTGCCATATTATCATACACAGTACTACGGTCTGATGTACCAGCATCCGTACCCACATAATGCTCCCCCTTATCAGTATACAACCATTATTAGACAGTTTGATTTGTCAGGGATTCCATTATCCCCTTATCCAATGGATGGCAGTTGGAGGGGTATTGTTCCAAAGTTTATAGGGTGTGATGCAATCACTACTGAAGATCATTTAAGAAGTTTCGATGCTTTCATCCAAGATTTGGATGTGCCCTACGAAGATTTATGCATGAAGCTATTCATGATATCACTTGTTGAAGATGCTAGGGATTGGTTCAACAGCTTACCAGCTGTCTCTATTGATTCTCTCCAAGGATTTCAAGATCAATTCCTTGAGCAGTTTGGGAATCTAAGTGCACCAGATTTTGCTCTTCATGAATTATTGCACATTCAGAAATATCAAAGTGATACAATTTATGATTTCAATCGGAGATTCAATAAGTTGTAGAATAAAATACCTATTGGATCAAAGTTGCCAGATTTTGTAGCACTGAGTATTTATTTGAATGCATTTGATCCAAAGACAGGGTATGAGCTTAGAAATAAATTCCCAAGAGATTTGGTTGAAGCATAGAAGATGGCACAAACAATTGAAAATAATAGGAAGGCTGCTGGGATGATCAATAAAAGAGATATTCATAGGGTTTCTCAGCAAAGCAACATATAAAGGAACGAAAGGCCGAGGTTGCATGGAATGCCTTATAATACAAACTAGAAGGACAACAAACCTATAACACCTAGTCCTGGAAGTGAGGGAGCTTCTGATCCATTGAGCAAGAAAGGAACCTATATGGTAAGTAACAATTACTTTTGTGATTTTTGTGATAAGCCACATTCCCCAGATCATTGTGTTGTAGCCCAAAGAGTACAGGAGGAGGGAATGCAGATGGAAAACAATGAAGAAGATCACACAGTATATCTGGCCTCAGATACTTTTCACCATGTTGAGGAGGATGAGGGTGCAGGGCTTATCTCTTGCACAATAGATTGTCATAGAGAGAGCAGTGTTTGTTGTGAATATTCTGATGTTGATGATGAACCTGAGGATTTTGATCTACAGTCAAGGGATTCTTCTACTTCTTATGAGGATCTGGATGAAGAGGCAATGGGAGATATTGATTCATCAGATAGTAAGTATACAATACCTCTAGCTGCAGTTGAAAGTTATGAAGATACATCTGATGAAGAAGAGGTTTGTACATTTGAAAGTGATTTCCAATTTTTTTCAAACTCATTGTATGATGAAGAGTTAAATGAAGATCAGATGATTTTTTGCCAAGGTGTGTCAATGAGTAAGTTTTAGATATTTTCAAATACATTCTATGGAAAGGAGGAAATAATTTTAGACAAGAAAAATGATGGAATAAATGATTGCATTGATGATGTTTCTGATTTCCCATTCTCTGATGGTATTGGATTTATGTTTGATGATGACAAAAGTGAGGAGTATAATTGTAGTGATGAAAATATAGAGACTTGTTCACTTGTCAGTGAACAGATTGCAGATTGGTTTACTTCTGAATACTAGGGATGTGCACATGATGAAGATCTTGAAGTTTTGTCTCCAGCTTACTTTTGTTTTGATAGTGAAAAATCTTTGTGTAAAGATTCTTATGACTCCCTGTGTATTTCTTGGAATGATGGTGATACTTTTGGTATTGATCAAAAGTCTGTGTTTGTTCAGAAGGAGGTATGTGGTTCTGAATTTTCTAATTCATGTGAAGAAGACATTTATTTACATACCAAAGATGATAGAATTCCAGATTTGATTGATTCATATATGCTAGATATTGGAGATGTGAGTTATAATCTAATGTTGATTCCAAATAATGATACCAAAGAGGTGCAAAAGGTTTTAGATTTGTGTGTTTCAGACATTGTTGATATAACAAAACATTTTGTTTCTCAAGTGAAGCACTCTGATTGTGAAATTCTTATACAGCTGGGAGAGTGTTTCAGAATACATAACAGTGAGAGAGATAATGAGGAATGTTGTATTTCATGTGTATGCATTTTGAATGTTGGAGATAACAGAGTTTTATCTGATGATGGAGAATATAAACTGCTGAATACAGTTGGGAAGTTGGTCCAGGCTGAGCTTGGTGGTTTTCTTAGAACTTGCACTAACAGTGATAGGAAGGATTGCATCTGTGTCTTCAAGAGAAATCTGATGAACTCAAAACAAAACCAAGTATTTGACAGGGGAAAGCATGGTTGGAGTTTCAGATTGTAACAGATGATAATAGGAGAAATTAAAACACAGAGGATTGAGGGTTGCCAGTGCATGGACAACTCTTACTTATCCTATTTAAAATTCTTTTCCATGCACAGTAGTTTAGGGTTCTGGTTCACCTCCATTTTGCATTCATTTTGCGTCCATTTCACTTCCATCTTGCATTCTCTGCATTCATTTCCATTGCCATTCATTCCATTTCTACTCACTAGTTCATCATTTTGTGTCTGGTCTCCTCACACAAAGATTATGGATCCTTGCAATGATCTGACTATCATTCATCCCTAGACGGAGCCACTGTTGGAGCTGTAAATTTCTACAATATTTTCACATATTTTTCTTGACCCTAAGTTTCCATATGGTCCTCATCCTAAAACACTAGGGTTTGTTTTCCTATCATTCTGCTCATTTTTCATCCATTGTATCCATCGGGTCTTGCATGATTCACATCGTGGTATATGTCTCCCTAATCCATTTTGCGTGTTTCAGCTTGCATGAGTCTATATTGCCTATCGGCAAGACTCATCTGGTGTCTCAGTGAATAGATTTTATCCGCAGATGGTTGTCGGCATAGCTTTCACAGGGTTTCGGCGATAGGAAGATGCATATTTCAGAAAGAGTTTGGGCGTCGTTGTAATGTCACACCGAAATCATTTTGTCTTACCAACTGGTCAAAGTGGATTTTTATCGGTGTAAGACTTTGTTTTTGCATAATGTCTTGGTGAGCCCTTGTGGTTTCACCGACAATCACATTGAATGTTCTTTTCTTCCAGACTGAGGGCATTCGGTATAAGGTCATAACGATTTCCATTTGTTTCACTGACCGACGCTTAAGGGATACATTTCGATGTGAGCTGGGGCTTTCGATATATCATCTTGGTGAATGACCTTGGTCTTGCCGATAATGCATATGGAGACTCCATCGGTATGAAAATATTTTGGTCTTGGTGAACACGAGTGACTTCAAGGTATTTCGGTATGACATGGTGTTGTCTCCGAGATGTCTCACCGATACTGTATTGTCTTGGTGAAAGTGAGTGGGGAATGGTTTTCGGCATAGGAGCTGCTTTGTCTCGGTGACTTAGAGTTGGGTGAGAGGCCTTCGATGAAACATTGTATAATCTACGTAAGGTTTCCCCAACAGTTAGAAGTTATAGCAACAAACATGAGATGAAGGGTTTCTATCGGTATATGAACATTACTATCTGGGTGATATATTATGGCTCAAGGCTTTTAGCTAAATGAAGTTAACTCACTATGGAGTCTCACTGATGTTGTGTGGTTATAGCGAGACTTAAAAAATTAGAAGAATATCCTTTGACCTCGGTGTAACAAGCAAGGTGCTACGACAACCCAAGGTAAGCAATGACTTTCGGTGAAATAGGATGAAGTCTACATGAGGTCTCCCCGAGAATGATAATCTACGGCGACAGTGAGCAAAACAAAAGGATTACATCAGTGAGAAATATGCATGGTCATGGTGAATGCAGAATAGTGGAACACTGGCAGGTGGTGATTGACGTTATTTTTCCTTTAGCATACTTGTGGACTGTCTTGGCGATTGGTTGGTGAATAAAATTTTCAAAAGCTGTTGGCCGACATGTGAAATTCTAAATACTGTTGTGGCTGACATGATCCTGAGACCGATTTCTTTGATGGACGACATGAATTTGAAGCGTTATATTTTCTAATGCTAGTGTATATATATGGCACCCGGATTGTAATTGAGAAAAAGGATAATATAGATAGATACAGTAGATTAGGAATGGGCATGGTAGAATAAAGTTATCATTCTAGAGACCATGGTGCATGTTCTTAAATGGTGGTTTCAATGAAATTCAGCTGGTGTGACAGGTTATTTTTGGTATCAATTGTCTATTAAGCTTATTGAAAACTATTGCTGAAGTTGTCTCCAATTTGATTTTTTCTGGTTGTTTAAATTGGAATAACAAGTTTATTTTTAGTTTATCTGTGCACATTTGCTGCATTTGTGTGATTAATTAACTGTTTCTCTCAATTAGGGATTAAACCCTTTTCATTGATCATAGTAATCACGAAGATTCATTTGGATTATTAAAGAAGAGCTCAGTAGTCATAATCTTGCATTGTTTATACAAGTTATGAACAGATCATATCCCTGCAATTTTATTTTCTGCCAAAATAAGTTTCCCACTTCTGTTTCATTTGACTCCGCATACCCAATAAAGCACTGGTCTCTGCAATTTCATTATTTGAATTCATTCAATCTCTTTTATCAGTTAATTAAGCATTCTAGGATTTAGATCAGAAGGTAGTTATTGAGTTTGGTTTCATTTGTTCACTATTATCTGCCATTGTGGACAAAGCACATTAGAAGGATAATCATTAGATAAACCTTCATTGTTCAAGAGAGGTTCACCCGCCTAGGTCTAGCAGCACTTGAAGAGTAGAAGGTTTGATTGTTTCAAGCCTTGTTCTGTTACCCTTAAACGTTGTGAAAGCTTGGCAACCTTTCATGGTTCAAACCTGCGTTTTTGAGAGCTAACAAGTTCGAACCTATTTCTTTAACCATAATGGAAAATAAAAAGTTCATATCCCCTAATAGGGGTCCATACATCACCCACATGTGAACATTTATCTTCTAACCTCTCAATATCAGCCCTAAATTGTGTAGACCTTCTGGCCTTTGGTCCAAAACTAGGCAATTGGTCAATAAGGTCCTGGTTTAATTTCCTTTCCTTTGTTTTAGGTTCCTCACCAGTTTCAAATATCTATTTTTTACCTCTTGGCTGACTACTTTCACCTTGTTGTTTTCTACCTTTTTTCTTTTCAAAACTTGGCCTTTCCATCTTACAATATAATAAAATTGAATTAGAATTTCAACTACAAAGAGACTTTGTGAACTTACTTGTGAATCTTTGTCTGCACTAAAATTTTAGCTTCTGTCCAAACTTGCATCCTTCTCCCTATGAATTCTGAAATACCTTTTGATTATTCTTCTTTCAATCAAAAGATATGTACATAATGCACATTCATGGGGCCATTAATGTCTATCTCTATGAGTGAATACAACAGGGTTTTTTATTTTTGAAATGTTAGAATGACAAGATCATATTAGTGACAATCCTTTGGTTCTTGGACAATCTATGTATCATCTTGCCACCAACCTTTTTTTATTTGATGGACAAGACATAATCGAATGTCTTTTTGATGAGGAGCAACCTTTGATTTATTCTCCTTGGTTGGGAAGATCGAGTGATTCTTCCATCGATGCTACATGAATGACCCCTTTCTTGTTTTCCAACACGTACTACTTCAGGGAAATCATTGTGAAGTTACCCCAATTTGAAATTGTTTTGGATCATTACAAGCCTCTTTCCATCATCTTCCAGTGTTACTTCGAAGAATATTGATCCCTTTGTATTATCATCGGCATGAAAAAAACCATCGCCAAGAGAATGAAACATTGCTTTGATGTCATTTGGTCTCTCTGAAATATCTATGTATTGTTTCTTTCATTTGGATGGGTCAGCTAGAGTCTCCCAAAAAATTCCTTCATCAATGTAACATGTGAGGTCAGAGAGAATAGAAAAACTCACTCCGATTGTGCATGTCTCTCGATTAAGCTCCATATACTGCTTCACTTTTTTCGGATTGATCGGTAAGACTCCTCTCAAAATTTTCATTATTCATGTAACTAATATGGTTGGTGAGATCTGTGTGATTCATTCTGATTGCACAAGTCTTCCTGATAGTTGTTCTTTTTTTCTATAGGAAAAAGAAAATTTGTGTCTCACTAATACTATTTTTATCAGTGTGAGTTAAGAGCTTGACCTAACCTAGCAACTTCACTTTGACTACTTTGTTCTTGCAGATGACTTTCATTTGTAAGATGAAAAGCATTATCTTACCGATTATGCATTCTCCATGACCTCTCATTGGTGTAACTCGGTTCACTTCCTACCGATATGAAGAATATTCTGAAGCTGAGAAGTTGTGATCTGTTGGTCAGAATGACCTAACCTAATCTTGCCAATATAGATCAGTAGTTTGAAACTCTTGCTCAATGATTTTTAAAGGAATGTTCATGTATCAAAGGAAAAATTGTTGGGATTATTAGTGAACATGGATGGATCTTGTCACACCAATATTAACAATTTGTACTACTTATGAAATTATGATGTGGGAACTTCCTAGGAAACATGAGTAAAGGCTAGAAAAATATAAGATTTTTATAGTCCCAACAGTGGCTCCGTTTGAGGATGTATACCCCTTGTGGGTATAGCAAGAATCCATGTCTCTAGGAGAGCAGACCAAGTGTCTTATGAGGAATGGAAATGGAGAAAACTCAAGAATGGTGTAAGATGGGAATGATATGAAGTCCTATACTACTCTGCATGGAAAAATAATTATTTTAAGAAGGTTGTTCAAGAATTTTCCATGCACTAGAAATCCTTGACCCTCCCCTAGACCATTGTGCATCTAAGATCTAATAAAAAAAATGCTTTAGGAATTGTCCATGCACTGGTGATTCCTGCTCTTCTCCTGACATGTTCTGAAGATAATATGAGTTTTCACCAGTTGTTCCAATAATAACAAATGGTCCTAACCACAAAGCCTCAAATTTACCATGCTTTCCTTTGTCCTGACTCCTTACATTCCACATGAGAACCATGTCATTTATCTCAAATTTCCTACTTTTTTCCTTCTTATCATACAAATATTTCACCTCCAATTTCTTCTTCATGTTGTGTTGTTGAGCCTAGTTCCTAGGCTCTTCAAGTTTCATTAATTTTTCTATTCTTTCTTCCATAGGCTTAGGAATGTCTAGATCTTCTTACAAGATAAACTTACAAACTGGCAGTAAATTATGCAAAGGAAGTCTAGCTTGAGTCCCATATACAAACTAAAAAGGTGATTTCCCAATGGCCTTATTTACAGTAATTCTATCTACCCACAAAGCCAGTCTCAACTTGGAATCCTAGGCCTTTTTATTATTATCCAACATTATCTTTATGATGTTCAAGATGATTTTGTTATTGGATTCAACTTTCCCATTCGCCTATGGATGGTATGGTGAAGAATAGGATATTACTATTCCATAAGATTGACAGAACCCCTTGAATTCATTTGATCTGAAGCACATCCCACTATTAGTTATGATCCTTGTGGGTACATCAAACCTGGTGATGATATTCTCTAATAGGAAATGTGTTACCACTTTGCTAGCCACTTGTTTAGTTGGCACAACCTCCACCCATTTAGTAAAATAGTTTGTGGCTACTAATATCCATCTATGACTTCCACTAGAATTTTCTCCAATCTCTACTATGAAATCAATTCCCCATTGGTGGAATGGAGCCTCAACCTGCAAAGGCCTCAAAGGTAATGCCCCTTGATATTTTACCTTCCTAGAAACGTTTTGGCATGCTTCACATTTTCTGGTGTAATTATAAGCATCATTGAAAACTCTAGGGAAATAGTATCCCGCCCTTAACACATTATGTGTAGTGGTTTTTGCTGAAAAATGTCCTCCACACACCCCTTCATGCATTTCCTTGAGGACATGTCTGGCCTGATCTTCATCCAAGAATAATAGTAGAACACCATCCCTATTCTTCCAATAAAGATCCTATTTCATGAATACATATCTTGAAGGATGCAACTTAAGTTTCCTCTTCTTGTTATCACCAAGTCCTTCAAGGTATTTCATGTACTTGAGATAATACACAATGTTTGTATACCATGGTGTGTGTTCAATACTAGAAACCATATTTTCTTCATCATTCAGGTTGCATACTTGAGCATCTTCTATATTTGTTTCCGCCATCAATTTGGCTAGTCCCTGCCCTCTCACTAGCTTGGTAATTTGAAAATCAATGTTAAATTCTTAGATTCTATTTATCCATCTGCATCTACAACCTGAAACTTCTGATTGCACAAATATATCTTTCACCGCAACATTCGGCACATAGGCTATCACTTTTTCCCCTACCAAATATGGTCTAAATGATTTCATAGTTTTTACTAATGCATAGGCATGTTTCTCTACAATATCATATTTTAACTCTACATTCTGAAGGGATTTACTAAAGAAAGAAATGGGTTGTTCATTTCCTTCATCATTCTTCTATAACATGACTGTTGCAACTGTGTGAAATGAGGCAAATGAAAAGATTTGAAAGGGCTTACTAAAATTAGGGGACTTCAATACTGGGGCTTCTTTTATTGCTCTCTTTTTAGATATGAATGCATCTAA
Organism: Sequoia sempervirens; assembly: GCA_007258455.2. NCBI lineage: Eukaryota > Viridiplantae > Streptophyta > Pinopsida > Cupressales > Cupressaceae > Sequoia > Sequoia sempervirens. The sequence continues at coordinate 79,120,491 of VDFB02270651.1, forward strand.
ATCTTTAGCTATCTAGTCAAATTTTGCACCTTTCTTTAGCATTCTTGATATTGGTTTGACTATTTCTGCAAAATTTGATATGAACCTTCTTACAAAATTGATTTTCCCAAAAAAGGACTAAATAGCTTTAACTATTTTAGGAATGGGGATTTTATCAATAGCTTCCACCCTTTTTGGATCAATCCTCATGCCTTCTTTGGACACTATATTCCCCAGTAACTTTAATTTTGTTACTGCAAAATGACACTTTTTAGGATTTAAGGAAATACCATATTCAATGGCTTTGATAAAAATATTTTCCAAATGCTCAACATGGTCTTCAACCTTTTTTGAATATGTAGTTAAGTCATCTTGGTACACCACCATTATCACATTGATCAAATCAACAAATACAACATCCATAGCTCTTTGGAAAGTTGCACTGACATTTGTGATTTCGAATGGTATCCTAACATAGACGTATGTTCCCCATGGTGTAGTAAAGGCTACTTTGTATTGATCTAACTCCTTGACTTTCACCTGGTTATAGCCTAAAAATCTATCAATCATAGATAGCAGCTCACATCTAGTGACTCTTTGCAACATGGCCTCCATATTTGGGAGTGGGAAGTTATCTTTAACAAAAGACACATTCATATTTCTGAAGTCTACACAGAGCCTTATATCTCCATTTTTCTTCCTGATAGGTACCAAATTAGAAACCCAAGATGAATGCCTAATAGGTTTAATGATACTTCCTTCCATAAGCTTCATAAGTTCTTCATGCATTTTAGGTTCCAAAGTAGGATTTATAGGCCTTTGTTTTCTTCTAAAAGATTTGGCATCTGGTTTCAATGGGATCTCATGTTGGAACAAATCTTATCTATATTCTTTAAGATCATCATAAGACCAAGAAAAACCATGTTTGTACTTTTCTAATAATGCAATCAACATCCTCCTAATTGTTGATCTTATCTTCTTCCCAATGTACTCTCTTTTAGGGGCAAGTTTAGTTCCAAGATTAATCTCTTCAACATCCTCCCTTTTGACTGGTGTTTGCTTCATGAGGGCTCAGTCATTTCCATCAAACACTTTGTCCAATGCTACTAGTCCCTTAGGAATCTAATTCATTTTAATTTGAATGACCTCCTTTTCAAACACAATTTTGTTCCCATCCACTTCTTCCACGAATGCATTAAAATCAATCTCTTGTGCTTCATATTGAAAACTTTCCAACTATAAATATTATTAGGGACTGAAGGTCTTGTCTTGAGTTCAACCTGTGAAATTCCTGCCAAGGTGACATCATCTCTTTTCAAAGCTACATTTTCCAAGAAGTCTTCCATTAGGTTCTTGGACCTATCTACCCATTTAATTGAAAAAGCATCAAATAGTTCAATTTTATCCCATACAACATTTTTGTATTGCTTTAGCCTTTTGTTTTTTGCAACATATTTTGATCTTGTGAGATGATCAATTCAGAATCCCTAAGAATAGTCAATAGCTTGATTTTGTGCTTGACAACCATGTTCACTCCAATCAACAAGGCCTCATACTTTTCTATGTTATTTGTACAATCAAATGTCAAAAAAATAGAATATTTGAATGTAATACTTTCAGCTGAGATGAAAACAACTCTTTCTCCATTACCTTCTTTGCTACATGCTCCATCAAAATACATTTTCCCCACACCATTCTCATTTTTGGAGACATCTTTATCAATTGGATCACTATTCAACAATTCAAGTTGTGAAGGTTCTATTTTGAAATTTCCCAAGTCTACATCACAAAAGAAATTTATTTGATTTTGATCAACATATTCCAAAATTTGGTTCACTCTTGGTTCTCTAAATAGATTTACCTCTTCACCATTTATTGGTATTGTGGCATAGGAAAAATCAAATTGCACATTTCCTCCTATTGCAAGTCCATTGTCTTGATAGGAGCATCCCAAACTAAGGGGCATGTCTATTACAGTTATATCAATCTTGTATACTGCTTGTGGATAAGCCTCCAACTTCACTTCTACATCCTTCATGATTTCCACTACTGGGACATGCCTACTATCCATAGCATAACACTTTCCACCACTAGTGTTTACCCAAATGCCAAGCTACTTCATGACACCTACTGGAATGATATTAATAGTTTCCCTTGAATCAATCATACAATTTCTCACCATCTTGTTGTTTATGAGAAATGTGGTAAAAAATGGGTCAACTTGTGGAGGATTCATCAGTGTTTCATGAAGAAAAACTTCAGGGACCTTTACCTCTCCTTGCTTGCTATTATTATTCTTGACAATTTTTTTTTTTCCACATTTGTGCTTTTGTTTGCTCCATTGGATATCAATTGCATAGAACTATCTCTATATTCTTTTATTTTCATCATTTCTAGGAGTGGCACAAACATCTTTACCTGAGATAATGCTTGTGTAAAATCAAATGAAGAAGAATTTTCTTCTTTGGCAATTTTCTTTTGTTCCAATGGTTCTTCTTTACATTCTTCCTTCTCTCCTTTGTTTGTCTCATCTTGATTTTGTTTATTTTTGTAAAATTCCTAGATTCCTTTATCTCCACCTTCTTGGGGTTTTCTTGTGTTGTCTCCTTATCTTTCACAAACAATCCCCTTGGAGTGCCATCATTTGCATTTGTTGTTCTACTTATCAGCCTATAATTTCTTTTTGCTTGTTCTACTACAACAATGGTTAACCTTTTGATATCTTCCTCGGTTGGCCTCCTCAATCTATACTTATTTGGTATAGATGGTGTATTAGGTGGTTGTGACTCATCATTGCTTTAATCCTCTTGATCAGAGAAAACTTGTTGTTCGGCCATGTGAATATTGTATCTCTAATTATTTACATCATACTCATAACCTTCATCCTCCGAGGATGAATACTCCTGTTCAATTGGATGTAGGATATGTGAAGTCAAATATATTGTAGCATCTTCTCCTTCATTATCATACATAATTTCTTCTTCTTGTATTGACTGTGCTACAACACAATGATCCTGAGAGTGGGGTAAATTACAAACTTGACACTAGGGGCTATTATTGACCATTTAGGCTCCTTTGTTCTTTAAAGGGTTAGGAGTTTCCTTATACTTAGGCTTATCAGTTATAGGTTTTCCATCCTTCTAGTTTGTGTTGTATGGCATGCCATGCAAATTTGGCCTTTCATTTTTGTATGAATTCTCCTGTTTATTCTAGAAGTTGTTAAATTTTGGTGGAATTCTAAGGTTATCCCTTTTTCGAATCATCCCTATAGTTTTTCTATTATTTTTCAATTCTCAATGTTGTCTTTTGTGCTTCAACTAAACTTCTAGGGCACTTATTTCTAAGTTCATAGCCTATTTTTGGATCAAAGGATTTCAAATAAATACCCAAGGCTGTAGGATCAGTGATTTTGTATCCTTGTGGTATTTTGTTGTGCAATTTTGAGAACCTTTGGTTGAAGTCATAAATTGACTCATTTTGATACTTCTGAATACTGAGTAGTTCATGAAGGGAAAAATCGGCAGCACATTGATTCCCATATTTCTCAAGAAACTAATTGTGAAAATATGTTATAGAATCAATTGAAGCATCAAGCAAACTATTGAACCAATCCCTTGATTCTTCAATTAATGACATCATGAATAATCTCATGTTTATACCTCGTACTCCAAAGAAATATCATGTATGAAAGCATTAAAATTCCTGATATGTTCCTCAACTGATATCACATTGTTCCCTATAAATTTGGGAACCATGTTTCTCCAATTACTGTCCATTAGATATGGGTATAATTGATGTCCTGTCAGATCAAATTGCCTACATGTGTTTATGGGATTCTGTGGATGCAGATTCATTGATGGTGGATTGGGATGGTACTGATATCCATAGAGAGGATGTTTGTAGACATTCTGTGGGATATGTTGTTGAGGATGTACATTCTAATGTTGCCGAATATAGTGTTGTCTTGGTGGGGTGTAAGTATGTGGGATGTTGATAGTATTTTGAGATGGTTCATTTTGTGGGGGTACATTAAATTGCACATTCTGCTTTTGTTTTCTAGTTGTGTTGTGAGGTACTTTTGAAGTACTTGGAGTGCCTATGTTCTAAGGTGGCCCCTACATATTGATGTTACCCCCTTTTTTATGAGGAGGAATGTATTTTGGTGGCTTTGTTGCTTGGATATTTAGTTGAGATATTTATTGAGCTAGATATTGACTCCATTTTATCAACTATTCTTTCTTCTTCAGGTCCTCCTCCTGCCATCTCACATATTCTTCTACTTCTTGGGTAGTCGTCTCCCCAAAATTTGGAACATGGGAATAATGATCTATGAATCCCTGTTGGAATTCATCTCCTTACTATAATGACATCTTATAATCATACTCCTTTTGTATTCACTCTTGTTCTGCATCCATTCAGGCCTTGAATTCCTCTACTTTCTTAGGGTCCTCATTCCATCTAAAAATAGGATGACTAGTATTTTAGTGTTCAAAAGGAGTATGAGGGTCTCTATTCAAGTAATCATCATGGGGTTCTAATCCATGCAATGGAGCAAATTTTTATTCCTTGTAAGGAATTGATCTGTCGAGTTCTCCCTATCTTCATTAGTTATATATGTTGCTTTACCTCTTCTTTTACTTGCATCAGCATTTGAAGGGGAGGACCCATGTTTATTTTTCCACCTACCATTTTTATTCTTTGGGCTATCCTGATGTAAAGATCTCCTACCATTCATCTCGTAGGATGCCTTAATACTATGACTTCTATGATTTGTCTTTATTGATATGTAGTTATACTTCCCAGTCATGCACCTTTTATTTTAGAGTTGCCACTCATTTTTTAAGAAAAGAAAGAAAGTTTATATTTTATTGTTCCCAACGGAGTCTTATGTAAAGTATTGACTCTATGATGAAGGCATGGATTCATATTTGACTCCCTAGTGGAGTCACCAATCTGTTCGATCTCAAAAATGTAGATTGCAAATCTTAAGAGGATGCCAAGATCTATGATAAGATTTGCAATGTTCTTGAACCAACAAATGAAATTAACTTATGTTTTGATAACTCCTTGCACTTCAAGCTCTACTAAAGTAGGTGGGTATACCTTTATAATGAAGAAGATTGGAAGAATGTATAATTTGGTTAGACTGAATAATCTATCCATGATGGAAAATGGTGTAGGATAGATGAAAGCCTACTAACTAATCTATTTCTAATGTGACAATTGGTAATTTATGATATGAAATTGAATAAGTAATGTATGGATGAGATTGACTAGTGCTCTTTTGGGTATGTGGAGTCAATGTAAAACTATAACTGGTGGTAGATTTTGGTTTTAATTCTGATTCTTTTGCACTTTAATTTGTTTGTACTTTGTACAAATGTGCAAAAATGTGACTAACAAGCTCTTCTTACTAATCCAATTGACCATACCAAGTTACTGTGATCTCTTAAAATGATTTTTAATCCCTCTTTGAGGGAACCAATCAATAGAACCACACAATATCAACAAATATGCATTGAAAAGTAAGTTAAACCTTATCTTGAATAACATGATAGCATCAATTTG
>VDFB02270651.1:79126137-79141256 GCA_007258455.2 Sequoia sempervirens
GTCTCCTCTTTAATACACTTACAACCGGTGTAGGAACCTACACCTCGCCATACTTGACTGATCATTTGATGGTGGTGGGGTTAAGCCAGGTATGTGGATGATTCTTTGAGAATTTTTTGTTTTGAATAAGGTTAATCAAGACCACTAAGCATGTCTTAGGTTGAGTTTTTGAGTTTAGGTGTTAAAATGTGAAAAATGGTGATCTTGCACTAAAGTATCTTTGTAGCCTTTGAAGGCAAGTTTTTGAATTTACATGTAAAGTGTGCAAGATTAGTGTTTTTTGGATGTAATAAGGCTCATTTCAAGCCATTTGTGTGGTTTTAGTTAGTTATAGGTGTTAGGGGTGCAAACTTACAATATGAGTAATATTGTTGTGAACAAAAATGCATGTGAATGAGGGCTTAGGCCTAGGGTTTGGGAGAATCTCTATGGGAGGTAATGATGTTTTGAAATTTTAGGCATGTGCAAGGTTAATGTTCTTTGTTCAAGTTGTTTTTAAAGTCTGGGAGGTTGTGGAAGTAGCATATTCAATAAACCCTCTTGAATAGTTCATAAAACAAGGTTTTTTAGGTTTTGCATGAATTTTTCACTAGTAGAGGAATCTAGTTGTGGTTTTGGAGGTTTGGGAACCTAAGAAATTATTACCCAAGGTTTCAAGGTCATGTGATAAGTTTGAGGGAATGTTGCTTTGCAAATTAGGCCTAATCAGCCTAATTAGGTCAGCCTAGAATGGGTGTTTTTTGGGATTTGGTCCAAAGGACTTATACCTAAAATTGAGATATGTGTAATAAATATAAAATGGGTGTCTAAAACCATAAATATTTTCTCTGGTGTTTGGGAGAAAATTTGAGTTATTGGGCACAAACTAAGTTTCCACTACTACTAGGGTTCAAGGGGTGAACGTGTGAAATCTAACTTCTAATGATTGTTAATTTCACAACTTAGGAATTTTTGCACATTTTGAAAATTATACTACCTAGACCCCTAAATAATATTGAAAATGATGCAGAGTGGAAAGGGAAGCAACTTCCTTTTCAAAAGCTTCTCTCAAATACTCTATATGCACACACCAACTTCACTATTCCTCTCAACAATGCAACTTGACCACTCAACTTGACTCACACAACCAGACATCTCAACAGGACTTGGGGATGATGTAAACACTCTTCACACAACACAACATGACCAAACAAATAGACCTTGCACTTAAAAACATCCATTCTTCCATTGCTCCTACACAAGCCCATGCAACTTTACAACATTCACCAATAGGACAGTCAAAATAAAAATTGATTAAAGGAATTAACCAGACAATGAAACATGGTTTTAGACTCCTAGCACCATCCTCCACAAGTTCCCAAAATCACAGGATCAACATTGATTTGATGTTAGGATCTAGGACTATTGCACGTGAATAATAACTTTCACAATGATTAAATTGAAGGTCTTGAAAATGTAATTACATAATTTAAAATGCTTAAATAATCAAAGCAATAACAAAGTGATGAACATAATATAAGAGAGATAGAAGAGAGAAGACAAAACACAAGTTGATAACGGAGTTCGTCAATATGGCTACGTCTCCAGGTCCCTCTCCAAAGAGTGACCGATCCTTGATTATGCTCCAAACTGATTACAAGGCATCAATAGAATACAATGTTGAGTCTTCAAGAGTTTCAAATTCTTCCTCTTTCAAGTGCAGCAGAGTAACACTCCTTCAATGCACAAATTCAAACACTCAGACTCTCCATACAAAATTCTCTCCACAATTCAGAATTGTCTCATAAAAATCACCACTTGCTTATTCCAAGTCCTAAATTCCCCCCTTTTTATACATAATTTTCCCATATGGGGTTAAACCACCATATTTAATAAAATAACCCCCTTACAACAAATTTCCCTTATTTTTACAAATAAAACAATAATCTCAACCATTATCCCCTTAAAAAAACAAATTCTTCCATTCGGGTTCCATATTGTTTATTTATTTTTGTCTTTTCTCGTAAGAAAGCCATTTAGAGGTTGATTAGTTTTAATATTAGTTTTAACAACTATAATAAAACCAAACTGTCTCCCGTATATTCATGGCCCTCATAATTTTGGGCTATAAAAATCATAAGGGATTAAATTTGTTTTAAGTTTGGAGGTTAACGTTAATTTTAGTTTTAAAATATCTTTTATGATATTTCAAGCCCTTAAAAATCTCCCTTAAAATATTTTAAAATCCTCTAATTTTTTTTAAGATCCTTAAAAATCTTTAAGAATCTTTATAAATCCCCTTAAAAATCTCGTAGTATGGGCTTTTAAAACTTAAAAGGTTTAATAATTTAAATATAAGGGAATTCAGATTTTAAATTTAAATAGTCATGTCATCATTTTTTCCATGTCATCATTCTTTCCACGTCATCGTTCTTGCAACATCATCATGGTCAACCCTCAACTTTGACTGACCATAACTTTCACATACGGACTCAGATTTGGTCTGTTCAAAATGCATCGGAAAGATCTTGACAAGATCTTCGACATAGTGATGAAATATGGAGCATGTGGAACACTTCAATTTTGACAAGTAAACACCCAAAACATTTATGTATCAAAAGATTGATTTACAAGCCATAAACAAGGCTTCACTAGGCATGTACAAGGAAGCTTTCAACTTGTCAAGGCACACCCCAATACCCCTAATGCCTTTAAAATACTCCAACAAGTTCCCTAAGACCTTTTCCATGCTTTCCATCTATTTCTAAATTACCTCATAAGTATTTAGCTACCTCATCACCTATGTTGTCTATTTATGAAGCCTTGAATGACATATATATTTCATTTATTTTAATGGATGCATTTTTGAGGAACTAATATTCATCTTATTACCATGCTACAAGTAAAACTATCTACCATGCCGAAGAAATGAACAAGGAAGAAAGATCTAACAGATGAAGAGTATGAAACCTTCAAAGAACAAGAGAGAGAACGGGTGGCGACATATCATGAAAAGAATAAATTGGAAACGATTGACGAAAACAAGTCAATTGAAGAGGAACCTCAACCGTCAAAAAGATAAAAGAAATTGGTAGCAAAAAGGGCACGAATGCAAAAGAGTCGTGCTAGGAGAGATGCAGATACTATATTACCCACATAAGAGTGTTAAACATTGGTTGTTTGAGGACTTTGACACACATCGTAAGATTCTTCATTACTCAAACCTTGTTGTGGCATCCAATGTTTGTTTGAGAAAATATGGGGGTACACCTTTGAAAAAGACCCTATGGAAGGTCTGTGAGTCTAACCATGAGACAATACTTCACACAATAAATAGTAGAGTAGATCCGGATGGTTCATTGGATTAATTTGTAAGTATATGCACAATGGTTCTTATTAATTTATACGTGTATCCATGTTAATATGTTTGATGCCAATGCTATCATCTTATTTTACTTTGTGTATCTGTAAGTAACCTGGTAAACATTGATTGGTGTCCCCTTGCAGAAAATGCAGATTTATGAGCCATCCAAGAGAATCTTAGGCATAAAAGCAATGCAACATCCCTATTTTGATGATGTTGACAAATCTCAATTATGATTTTCAGCCATTAAAAAGTGTGTGTGAAGCTTGGTGAGGGAATTTCAAGTTATTCATTTGAAGTTAACCTTATCATAAGCACCTATGATGTAGACATTATAGGAGCATCTCAAATTTCAAGATATTCTAAATTCATGAGAGGTGTTGTGTGCAATAGGTATCTTGGAACTCGCAATGAAGATGTATGACCAGGAGTGACTAAGTTGAGAGACTGCTATGCCTACCTATAAGTGCCTTCCATCTATTTTCATTTCATTTCCATTTTAGATGAGTTGTTTCTTTTTATTCTTTTACTTTGTGTACATTTGTAACTAAACTAGTAAAAAGTGATTGGTCTCTCCTTGCAGAAAATGCCAATTTTTGAGCCATCGAAAAGAATCTCAACCAAAATAGCAATGCAACATCCTTATTTTGATGATCTTGACAAATCTCAATTCTGATTTGAAGCCATTATAAAAGATCATGTGAAGCTTTGCCAGGGAATCTCAAGTTACTCATTTCAAGTTAACCTCTAAATGAGAACCTATGATGTAGGCATTATAAGAAAATCTTGAATGTATGAGTGACATTGTAAAATATCTATGAGAACAGAGTACCTAAGGCATTGTAATGAGATTTGTACTTGTAATGACATTTATTGAAATATTGAAATTTGGTGCAGGGGCACCAAGGTTATTGAGCAAATTTGGTTCATGGAATTATTTTAAGTTAGTAAATTGTGTTTTGAGTAAATTTTCAATTGAATAAGGTCATATTACATGGTCAATTGATTTATAATGTAATAAGTCATGTTAGTTACAAGCTCAACAGTTAGGCATGATTGGAAAGATGTAGAATCATTTGTAAAGGCTAGATTTAAAGCCTCTTGAAGGCTCAGACACAATGTAATTTTGGTGCAGGAGCACCTAGTCTCCTAGTTGCAAAATTTCACTTTTTGAAGGTTGATAGGTGGTCAATAGATTAGATTAAGGTAGTTTGTGTTTATTTATGCTAAATAAGGTCAATCAAGACCATTTAAGGTGTATTAGGGTGATTTTTTGAGTCTCGGTGGTCAAATGTGCAAAAAAATGCTTTCTTGCTACGAAATTGTCAATATTTGAATTTGTAGCCTTTTAAAGGAAAATCTTTGAATTTGGTTGTAAATGTGCAAGAATGAGGTCTAAGAGTTTGATATACTATTTAGAGAGCTTGGTTTTCATGGAGTTCCTTTCAAAGCCTCTGCTTTTATTGTTCCTACTGTAAACTGTTTGATAGAGTTGGTGGAATTACCTTTCTTAGTAATCACTATTAGTTCAAGATTGAGATTCTTAACCTTGAGAGAGTATAACTTGGGCAAAAGGAATTTGATATGGCTATTATTTTTAAATACTTCAAGCGGGATGTACTCCGCATTGACGCCATTCCTCAATCTTCACTCGATGGCATGAAGTAATGGTTGAACTCCATGGATATAAAGTATTATGAAAGCAAAATGAACTTGAACTAGTGGCCAATTTATTGAAGATGGTGGTTGGGAATTTTTGAATATGGAAGCTAGTGATTCTGATTCTGATAATTCAGAAGAGTCAGAACAAGGATATATGAGTTCCCTCTAATGTAGAAGAGGAGTCAGAATCAAATTTCATGTAGCCACCATCAAGAGTGTTACAAGCCAACAAGATGGAGGGAATTCTTATATAAGGATAATTTGCAATGTTGCAGGTATCGGCTTTAATACCAACTACAATGGAAAAATTGAAATTCCCTAGCAGTATTTATGTTGAGGAAATTTCCTTTAGATGCAAGGATTCAAAGCACATCAACCATGTGGTACAAATGATTAAATCCCAGAGATGATATGTAGCAATGAAAGAGTCTGAAAAGGAAGAGAGAGCTACATTGGTGACTCGGGAGAAACTTCAGCTTTTAAAAACAAAGTCAATTAGGCTGGTAGACGTGTGGATCGAGCCAGCATTTGGTGGAAGAGGAAGAAGGATGACTGGAACTTTGGAGGCCCACCATACTAAATTTCGGTATTCAACCATGAGAGTAGATGAGAGAGTTGATATCATGTATCAAAACATTAAGCATGAATTCTTCCAACTAGTGGAGAAGGAGATGATTACTTTGCTTCATTTTCATTTGCATAAGCATATCAAGGCATGGAAAGCAAGAAGATCAAGAATGTCCAATTTTATGTGGAGGTAATGGATGTGATCCAAACTTTAGGAGGGGCAAGAAGGTCAATGTATGATTGGTGCAGGAGCACCATTCAATAGGTTTTGTTCATTAAGGCAAATAAGGAGTAGAATATAGGATTTTGAGTTTTGTATTAAAATAAGGTCTATGAGACCATTATATTATGTATTTGGTCATATTTGATCTTTATTAGGTGTTTAGGAGGTTGGGTTTTTCAAAAAGTGCAAAATGTTTAAAAACTGCAAAATTGTGCAAAATTTGCAAACTCAAACGTTGTAAAATTGCAAAATTTGCATTAGGGGGGGAATGTGAAGAGTCAAAACAGTTTAAAGGTCAGTTAGGAAGGTGAATCAATTTTTAATTGGTGGGAAAGAGTTTAAAAACATGAAGAACTCGAATTGAAGGTTGGATTTTGTGATTTGAAGAAGCAAAAATAATAAAAACTCAGAATTTTTTGTATTTTCAGCTGTAGCAGCAGATTGTACGGCTTGTATTTCAATTAGTTGATCCAAATTTGTTGATATTTTAATATTAGATGGAGTTACCTTTCTTTTGAATCCATTTATAAGGTTTCCCATAACGTTTTGTGCATTTTATCATCAATTTACTAAAACCGGTCTGAACTTGTACATTTGAAGGTTTTGAGTCAATAAAAATGGCTTTTTGACCCATTCTTCTTTCTATAGCCTTTGTAACTTGAGAAATGGGTCTAAAATAACATTATTAAGGTGTGGGAATGATGTGTTAGTGTTGGGGAGGTCTGAAAGTGAGATGGGTTTGAAACCCATGTGTGTAAAAGTGAGTTTTCTTTAAGAAAAATGGTGGTTTTGAAGAGTCAAATTGTGTTTTTGTGTAGGGAAGCATTATTTTATGATTTTTTGAGCTTGTTCAGGGTATCACAAACTTTTTTGAGTAATTTTTATGTTGTGGTTAGCTTTAGAAGTATCATTTTCAATAAACCCCTAGGGTTTAGGCTACAATAGAGGGTTTTGTGGCTTACCCATTGTACGGTGGTATAACTAAGATCTGATTGTGGATTTTGAAGTTTTGACACCTTAGAATTGCTTCCCCAAGAGTTGGTAAGGTTTGGATAAGTTTAGAGTATAGACCCTTTGTAAAAGTGGCCTAATTGAGGCCTAAAAAGAGTGAAATTTCAAATTTTGAATGAGTTGTTACAAAGAAAAGTTTATGGAGCTGTGTTGATATGTTAAAAAGCTCAATAATGGGTCCTTGAATTGAGTTAGGTTGTGAATTGGAAGTGTGTGGTTGAGAATTTGTACCCAATTTAGTGGGTTTCCTATGCTACAAGGGAATAGTGTGATTTGGTTGAGAAAGAGTGAAATGGAGAACTTGATGATCTAATACCTGGTTGGTTGTTGAATTTGTGATTAGTTGTGTTGCAAGACATCCCCCAATTGCATCAATGATCTTGATGAAATTGAAGAAGAACAACAAGAGAGGGATAGGAAAAATAAAATCAATACAAAGTTTCAAGGATTTGTCAAGCGAGTAAGAGAGCTATGGGAGCAGCCTCATCTTAAAGATTTTGAACTAGAGTTTGATATACTATTTAGAGAGCTTGGTTTTCATGGAGTTCCTTTCAAAGCCTCTACTAATGATTTTTATTTTGATAATTCGAAAGAGTTAGATCAAGGATATGAACCCTCTAATGTAGAAGAGGAATGAGAATCACTCTTCATGTTGCAGGTACCAGCTTTAATACCAACTACAGTGGCAACATTGAAATTCCCTAGCAGTATTTATGTAAAGGAAATTTCCTTTAGATGCAAGGATTCAAAGCACATCAACCATGTGGTACAGATGATTAAATCCAAGAGATGATTTGTATCAATGAAAGAGTCTGAAAAGGAAAAGAGAGCTACACTGGTAACTCAGGAGAAACTTCAGCTTTCAAAAACAAAGCAATTAGGCTAGCGAATGTGTGGATTAGGCCAACATTCGGTGGAAGTGGAATAAAGATGACTGGAACTTTGGAGGCCCACCATATTGGATTTCGATATTCAACCATGAGAGCAAAAGAGGGAGTTGATATCATGTATCAAAACATTAAGCATGCATTCTTCCAGCCAGCGGAGAAGAAGATTACTTTGCTTCATTTTCATTTGCATAACCATATCAAGGCATGGGAATCAAGAAGACCAAGGATGTCAAGTTTTATGTGGAGGTAATGGATGTGGCCCAAACTTTAGGAGGGGCAAGAAGGTTATCTTGTTTTTATTGTTGCTACCTACTTTCACAGTGTTCTTGGATTGAAGGGTTTCATGATGTAATTCGACCCATTCCACTTTTTCTGCCTACTATAACTTGTGGAATGGGTCCTCTAACTTGTAAAATACATTCCTAACCGAATTATAATGTTGTGGAGTCAAGGTTGAGTGTTTGGGATGATCTTATAGGGCTGCAGCAGGGTATTTTCATGATGAAAATGAGGGTTTCAAGTGGTGTTTTGACAAAATGTGGGAAGGAATGTCCATATAATGTATTATTCACCATCATGTGTAGTGTCTGGTAAGTTTGTTTGGTGCTTTTTTTGGGTATGGAAGGTGCGGGAGATAGGAGTTTCATTAAAACCCCAAGTATTTTGCTTGAAATAGAGGGTTTGGTGTATTAGGGGTGTAGAGGTCTTGGACTTGGAAAAAAATCATGGAATTGGAGGTTTCGACACATAACATACTATTGTTTTAGGAGTTTGAGTGAAGATCTAGTGTTTAAAAGGTCGTCTCTTTGTAAATAGGGCTAATTTAGTAGCATTTATGCAAGGTGGTCTATTGGATCTTAATGATGGTACAAAGAAACATGGTATTATCTCTTTGGAATTTATCTTAGGGTCTATGTTAAATCTTGATTGATGTTTGGTTGGCCATTGGATGGCCTTCTCTAAAAGATAAGCCCATTTGATGAGATTTGGAGACTATAAGTTAGGCAAGGGTTTGTTCAAAACCCATACTTGAAACTTCCCATAGCCAACCAAAGCCTAAAACACATTCAAAAAGGTCTACACAAGCTTAAAAGTTCAAAGGAATGTCCTGGCTGCCCCAAATGTTTCAACAAGCCCTGTGATGAAATACCATTTTCCACTAAAATGCGCCATTTGACATCTAGGCATCACCACAGAAACCTCTATTCAGTTCCTTGCATAAAACTATGCAAGCATGTTTATAACCATAACCTAAGAATCTTTCCATGAGTTATAGAAGCATCACGATTGGGTGAAAGGCAATATGACATTTTAATGCACTCAAAGCCAGCAAAATAGGTATACAAATGACCTTGATGGTGGCTTCTAAAATGCACAAAATCATGAGAATCCAACCAAGTAAAACGCTAAAAAGCGAGTTAATGTCACTTCACCAAATTCCATAAAAAATATAGCACAATCACCTTGTACGGAACCATACAATTCAATGAAACATCAAATCCCAAAGTACAAAAGGGTAGCAATCTTTGACGGGGTATTACTCGAATACCATGGCACTTATGAAATATCTGTCTAAACCTATAGTATCATGTTGGGGCAATCTACAATAACATCTCTCGGATTTTGTTATCTCAGAGTGGTTTTCTTGTGGTTTCCAGTTTTCAGTTGATGGAAAAAGTGTCAAATGGCAGTGGAAAGTTGCAAAGTGGTGCAACTTTAAGTTCACCTAACTCGTGTGACCAAATGGACTATTCCAACCGTCTGAATAGGTATTTTTATGCTAGGAATGGTCCTCTTTTGCACCCAAGCAGTGGAATCACTTTCATTTCGTTCAACGGATTGATCCCTTAAGGGTCCAAAGTGCAAAATGGATGCAAACTTGACATCGCTGCTACTCGGATCGTGATTCTTAGAAACTTCTCATCAATCCTATGGGATCGCGTTGGGTCCTCTACAATAACCTCTCTTGGTTTTATCTCAGTGGTTTTCTGTGGTCTCTAGTTTTAGTTGATGGAAAAAGTGTCAAATGAGAAGTAGTAGAAAGTTGCAAAGTGGTGCAACTTTGGATTCTATCATGTGACCAAGCAATTTGTTCAATGTGTTCAAATAGAGTATGTTTATGCTAGGCGGTCCTCTTTCACACCCAAACATCAAAGTCGCTTGAGCTACATTCGGCAAATCCCGATCCTTAAGGGTCCAAAGTGCACAATGGCTGCAAACTTGACATGTTTATTTTTCGGATACCGTGATTCTTAGAAACTTATTGCACAGTCTTATGGGATCCACGTTGGGCCCTCTATAATAACCTCTCTCATTTTTTGTTATCTTGCGGAGTGTTTTCCTATGGTGGTGTCGGTTTTAGGTTGATGGAAAAAGTGTCAAATGGAAGCAATGGAAAGTTGCAAAGTGGTGCAATTTTTTGTTGCACCTTCGTGTGACCAAAAACTATTCCAACACATCTAAATAGGTATTTTTCGTGAGGATGATTCTTTCACACCCCAAACATGCGGAATCGCTCTGAGCTCGTTCAACAGTTGATCCTTAAGGGTCCAAAGTTCAAATAGCTGCAAGCTTCAACATGTTGTTACTCAAATACCATGATGCTTAAAAAATTCTCACCTAATCCTATGGGATCGCGTTGGGCCCCTCTACAATAACCTCTCTCAATTTTTGATATCTCGGAGTGGTTTTCCCATAGTCTCAAGTTTTCAGTTGATGGAAAAAGTGTCAAATGGAAGCGGTGGAAAGTTGCAAAGTGGTACAACATTCATTCTGCAACTCGTATGACCAAATGAACTGTTCCAACACATCTAAATAGGAATTTTTACACTAGGCATGGTCCTCTTTCACACCCCAAAACACCACGAAATGGCAGGAGCTACGTTCAGCGGATCGATCCCTTAAGGGTCCAAAGTGCAAAATGGCTGCAAACTTCAGCATGGTTTTATTCGGATACCATGATGCTTAGAAACTTCTCGTTTGATCCTATGGGATCATGATGGGCCCCTCTACAATAACCTCTCTTATTTTTTTGTTATTTTGAAGTGGTTTTCTTGTGGTGTTCAGTTTTCAGTTGATGGAAAAAGTGTCAAATCGAAGCAGTGGAAAGTTGCAAAGTGGTGCAACTTTCATTATGCAACTCATGTGACAAAAAAAATTGTTCCAACGCATCTGAATAGGTATTTTTATGCTAGGTGTGGCCCTCTTTCACACCCAAACACGCATAATCTCTTTGAGCTACGTTCAACCGAATCGATCCCTTAAGAGTCCAAAGTGCAAAATGGCTGCAAAATTCAACATGTTACTCAGATACCGTAATGCTTAGAAATTTTTTGTCTAATCCTATGGGATCATGTTGGGCCCCTCTACAGTAACCTCTCTTGGTTTTTTTTAATCTTGGAGTGGTTTTCCTATGGTGTCTAGTTTTTAGTTGATGGAAAAATTGTCAAATGGAAGTAGTGGAAAGTTGCAAAGTGGTGCAACTTTTGTTCTGCAACTCGTGTGACCAAATGAACTATTCCAAAACGTCTAAATATGTATTTTTGTGCTAGGAATGGTCCTCTTTCACACCAAAACACACGGAATCCCTCTGACCTACGTTCAACCGGATCGATCCCTTAAGGGTTCGAGTGTAATATGTTGAAATAGACCATTCCATCTATTGTCCAGGTTGTGTCTCGATGATATGGGCCTAATATAAGTAGGATAGAGAGTATGAATAATAAAATAGCATTGGTAAAAGCATTGGAAGAGATTACTAATGTTGCCCCTGTTCAAAATTCAAAATTCAGGCCCCTTAAAAGCAAGCCTAGAAGAGGTTGAAAGAAGAAATTGCTTGAAAATAAGTTAGAATAGGTTGGAAATAGGGCGAGGTTTTGGATTTTGATGTGTTCAAAAGGTTTACAAGGATAGGGGAGGTCAAAAGTATGTTATGGCATGATGCCTTAGTTGGGAAAACAGGGGTTTTGAATGAAAAAGAGATGTTTGAGGGAGTAAAAGTGGGTAAAGTGAAGAGGCGGCATAATTTGGTGGTTAATTAAGTTTGTGCAGGAAAAATGAAGAGTGTTGGAATAATTTTTTAGGTTTGGGTTCAAGTTTGGGGGTTCGGTTCGCCGGTTAGGCCAAATTTTTTTGGAGGGGGGTTCGGTTCCTTTTGGGTTTGTTGTTACAAAAATCATGTAAAAATAAAATATAAATATATATGTAGCCTAGAAGCATGCATTAGGATTAGAATATCACATAACATTATATAAACAACAAAACCACCATAAACTTGATTGTCATTTAAAACATGCATCACAAATATTCATTGTTGAAACTTGAATTGTGGTAGCTTGATATACAGAATCTATTTATGCTAGGGTTCAATTTGTATGATTTTGAAAAAAGAAGCCAACTGAGTAGAGTTATCAGAAATCTTCATAAATCATAAGAATTTGTTTAGTACACTAGCCATTTTGATGTCTTCTTGTAGTCTCAAACATTATTTTGTATCATTTTTACATTGGTCTTGAGAGTGGTAGCTTAATATAGCTCCACAATACAAAATCTGGTTTACCTGTACAGTGTAACAATGGCATAGGCAGATTTTTCTTTCAAAGAACCAAAGGGTGAGTGCATAATTGAAGTGTATAAACACATATCTTTTTGTAATATCAAGGATACTTTTTGAAACTTCCATGCATTGTTAATCTAAAAGGAAAAGTATTATACATATCATTTGCTTAATTGAGTTGTTCTAATCAAAGCATTAAATATATTGGAATCTTTTTATCAATCATTTAATAGAATACCAATTGAAAATGTGTTTTTTTCTTTTAGATAAAGTTGTTTACCATCAATCAATTAATTTATTCAAGAAAAACCATGAAGGACAACAATGATCAATGCTATGGCTAACCAATTAATAAGTATACACATGAATAATTCAAGTATGTAGATGTGAATAAGGGAAGCACAAGTAGTCACAAACACATATTCCTTGAAGTATACACATGAATACATGGTATACACAACTTGATACAAAATATATGCACGAATACAAGGTATAAGTATGAAAACACATAATTTGCAAAGTATACATTGGAACACACATAAGTCACAATGAATACACGTACGTTGTAAATTATACAGTTGAATACACGTAACTCATATCTATTGAACTATGAATTTATAACATGCAAATATGGACACCATCGATAAAAAAATATTTGTATTAACCAAATAGCCATGTACGCATACATCAATATATGTCGATATAAGTATAAAATATAGGTACAAAATAGCCATATAGGCTTACGAGAATGCCATATAGGCATACAATGTCAAATATATCCAATGCAAAATATGTACAAAACTGCCATGTAGGCATACAACAAAGGGCTCTGGAATCAAAATTCATTGCTCTCCAGGCTCTCGAAATAAACTCTTTCCCTTTGTTGGTCGATTGGATGGTGATAGGTCTGTCACTCATTTTGGCTGCACTCGAGGAGTGCTCCTACTGCTTCTCCTACTAGCGTTAAGCTCTTGGTGAAGTTTTAACTGTTACAATTTAAGAAGTAGAGACATTAGTATATAGAAATTACATTATAAAAAATGATATATTTAAAAACATAATCACTTACGGCCATCTCACAATCACTCTCCACGAGGGAAATATTCGCACACCGATGTTGAGGCATGCTCAAGCCCTATATAAACCATCCAAATATAAATTAGACTATGAATCAATAATTTGGTTTTATTTTTTACTCGAACTAACATCTATAACAACGAATGTAAATTGAAATTTAGTAATTTGCCTCATACCTCCCCTGTCAAAGCAATCGAGGATTGTATAGCGAATGAAACACCGATATCCATTTCCCTCATAACATTTGGAGGTGTTTCCACAACCAACATCTGAAAATAAAACAAAACACTAATTAATCACAAAAATGTTACAATAGCGATCCACGTCATGACTTCTAGTGTATGAGATCTAATGAACAAAATTTTGAGTACTTATTAAACTATATATTTCTGATTATCATGCTTACTATTTTCCCTATCCATATCTTGTTCGAAAGGTCATGTTTTTAGGCTTTTACCCATAGCAGCAATCCACTAAATCGTTTGATTAAATGCTTTCATAGAAATGTATGATAAATGTGGTGGCATAGAGAAGGCAACTTGAACTGTTTGAAAAAATGCCTCAAAAGAAATGGGATCTTGTGGTGATGGAATGCCATTACAAACAAATGCACGTCATGGCATTCCATCACCATAAGAACACATTTCTTTTAGGAATTTTTTCAAAATGTTCATTTCCTTCTCTATGGTAAATTATTGCTTACTATTATGCTTTGATAGATATTTTTCCAAGAATCCATAGTTTGTTGGAAAGCACCTATTTTAGGCTTTTAGCCATAGCATCAAGGAAGCATGAGTAGTTTGATAAAATTATTTGGTGCACATGTATGAAAAATGTGGTATCATAGAAAAGGTGGTGAGCATTTTGAAGAAATTCCTCGAAGAAATGTGGTCTCATGGTGATGGAATGGAATTCCATCGTGCCATGAGACCACATTTCTTCGAGGCATTTTTTGAAACTACTAACTGCCTTGTCTATGCTATTGCTTACTATTATGGTTTCATTGATTTTTTCCAAGCATCCATAGTTTGTCGTGTAGGTGCACCTTTGCAAGCACGTGCCTCCATGTGAAGAAATTGCATCAAGTTGCTTATGTTGACTTTCTAAACAACTATATATTGAAGTTGAAATTTTGTCATCTATCAACATCTAGTTATTTGTTATGGAATGTGAAGCAATGCTTTGAGTTTGAATGATTTGCAATGTAACGTAACCAACGATATGAATATAAACTACACAAATCTATTAAGTACAATTCATTAGTTAAACTCTTTATTTTATTACTTGCATAAAGGTTTGAGTAAATCCACTAGCATTGGGAGGTTTTCCCTGGAAACCTCCAATATTACCCTGTTCAACATCCAAAATCACATACTACAATACCATTCGTAAAACAATGCTATTAACATGTAATAAATTTATAACTGTTTACTACTTACATACCCTGCCGATAGGTGTACTGCAAAAATAAGTAGGTGGAGGGTCGGTGTATCTATTCTCAACACTGTGACCCTACAATTTTATTAAAATCATTTAAAACTAAATTATCTAATCTTGTATTACAAAATCAAAATTTAATAAATTAAATTCAACAAACATGCTAACTTTTACCTAAGTATCAATTCCATACACATCATGCAAAATGTCAGCTGCCCTCTCCATCTTCGTAGTTGCATACAGATCCTTTGCAGTAGCCTCCTAAGTGTTGGTGGAGTCATATGAACAAGTCACCTTGCAAGATTGACACACATGGGTTTGAAGGCCACCACTCGAAGACTCCCCTACATGGCA
>VDFB02270651.1:79141356-79214429 GCA_007258455.2 Sequoia sempervirens
CATCCCAAAGTGGTGGATCTGGAAGGATGATATTAGTAGGTTGTTTTGTAGTCTTACAAAGTAGTGAAAAGATAGTGTGAGAGAAATGAGGAGAAAATTCATCCCCATGTTGAGTGCTCCCACAATATGTACACTTGACTGTGCAACATGTAGACATGGTCTAAATGTGCAAAAGATCAAATGCAAAAATCCCCCCTGAAATTATTGAAAGAAAGACCCCCCTAGATTTTGGCACTTTATAAATTAATGCATTTTACAAAATAAATTTGACCAATGCATGGAGAATGAAAAGCCATTCACTTTTGCAAAAAAATGGTACTCAATTTTGAGCTATTGAGCAAAAGTTATCAAACAATTAATTTCCTACAAAAATGGCCTAATTTAATTAAATGCACTTGAAAAGTAAAAAATAATCTTATTGGAGAGGTGAATATTCCCTTCCGACCACTTGTTGGAATTGGGGTGAAGTGTAGATTACAAAGGGTTTGATTGTGAGGGGGAATTGGCCTCTTGCCAACTCATACCTCACCCTTCATCTTCGATGGGTGAATACAATGTGTAACTTTATATGTTAGCTTTATATGTTAGCATTAGTGGCTATCTTTATATGCTAACTTTATATGTTACAATTTAATAGGGTATGTGCAAGATCATCATGGAAAAAATAGGCCCTTAAGTGGTGATAAAATTCAGAAAAATCAGAGTTAGGCAACTTGACATAAAAATTTGAATAAGTTATCTATATTATTTCAAAAATATGTAAGAATAGTTCATCTATAGCAAATTGAATGTGGTTTCTAAACTACTAGGTTTATTTAAATAAATGGAAATCTATTTAGTAGGAATTTGAAATTTCATCATTAGCACTTAAATTTCAAGGAAAAAATCCAAGTAGTGTAATAAAATACCTAACCACAATAAAATGATAATATTTTTTATAATATTTAGATATGGAGTAGAGGACTCATGTCTTAATTGATGCATATTTTGTAATTTTTTCAAGTAAATAATTAATTATAGATTTTTTATTACAACTTTTAAAATATAAAATGTAATATAATAGAGCACCTTAACTTGGTCAAAAGTTCATGAAATTCATTTTTTTAAAATAAGTATAGTATTTTAAAAGCATAGAATGTAAGCATATGTTCATATTCAAAAGTGTGAAATGCAGTTTAGGAAGCTAGATGTTTTCAATCAGCCTATCAATGCAGGGACTTTAGTAAGTAATTCAAATAGAATGAATAATAATTATTTATTAGGATTCAAAGTAAAAGCATGAATTTATATTGGTGGAGAAATTTGTGGGAATCTCCTTCAAAAACCCTTTTAGATTGAGAATCGTTTTGGGTTAAAAGTCGTCAGCCCAGCCACCTACAGCCTGTCATATCGCCACTTTTTGGCCCATCATGATCCTTCACATACCCAATAGTGACTTTGAAAGTCACATCATCAACCTCCACATACAATTTTTCCCAAATTGGTAAATACCCCCCTTAAATTTTCCCAAATTTAAAGTCCTCCTTTCGTAGCATAGTTTGAAATACTTTAGTGCCTATATAAACGCATAATATTAAATACTTTTATATGCCTAAATTGTTTTAATATGAAAGCATAAATGCAATCATAAATAAAACAAAATTTTGGGAAAATAAAAACTTAGACATGGGAAGATTAGGGAAATGGAAACAGAGGTATCCATATTTGAGAATTTGGGGGCACCACAGAGTAGGGGTGACCTGAATAATGGCGAGTAGATTGTGAGAAGGCATGGCTTTGAGGATCTAAACCACAAGTAGCCAATCACAACTCCCTCTCTTTGCTAAATGGAGGGCGGTCACAGCTCCCTTTCTCCTCTACATGCTTGGTTCTGCCTGAAATGGGCATTGGCTCCTTCCTCCTTGACCCAAAGGCGTCGACCTCCAATAGGTAGCCAAAAGAAACTAGCAAATCTTCAAACAAAATGAAATGCCCAGATTTGGAAGCAATTCGTAGCCTTTTAGATTCATGTGAGCTAGAGGGAGGCAAGCATGATGTGGAGAGGGCATGGGAACCCAGTGCACTAATGATGGTATTTCCCAGATATTTCAAACCCTTCACACAACAATGAAACATAAATTGTGCCTCTTTGCCTCTGCAATGCCAAACACCAAATCCGAAATAGGGGTAGGGTCGTTACAATCTATCAATGCATAGAAACGACCATGGGAGCCTCTAAATGATAGGACGGGGTTGTGGGGTCAATGAAAAAAACCTATTTCAAACTTCTTGCAGATGGTGCTCGCATGAGAACAAAGGTAATAGATCTAACAAAATACAATGGGAATTTGATTTTCATCCAAAGGCACTATCTCCACCTAATGCTTTGATACCATATACAGAAACTAGGAGATCCACAGGAGATGAAAAGCAAACTGCAGAATGATTCCAAGATTGCCTTTGGCAATTATCAACAATGACTCAAACCCTCATTATGAAATGTGGGGATGAAGCTCATGCCGGGAATAGGTAATCCGCATGCAAAATGGATTTAGGAGAGGACTCCTCATCCTGTAGTTGTGGCGAGTTGCTCTCCTCTATGCAAGGGAGAGGTGTCAAGAGGGATTGGACACCTCCCAAGTCACCTCAACAACCTTGAAACCTCATGGGGAATGAGTCAAGGGTCAACTCCAACACCTAACTAGGCTTAAGTTAGCCTAACTAGAGTATAATACACTAGAATTTTGTAATTAAATTCATGTTTTCTATTCCAACAGTGAGCCCTACCTCTTGAATTCCTTTGTATTATATCTTCCTTGATGGCTATGTATAGTACTAAATCTCTTTATCTTCCTTAGGTGATTTATGATTATAGTAAAAATCAAAATTTATTTTATTTCATTGTAAAATCTAACCAACTTAAAATAAATTTGAATTTCATAACAAAACTCATACAAATTGTTGTATGACGTTTTGTCAATTGTAATTGATAATAATGTCACTCAAGTTTGCTTCAAGATTGAAATGATTGAACTCCGAAATCAAACAAAAACCAAAAAAATGTAAAATCAATGTTGAATTATTTTTGGGGTGATGTGGATTGCTCTTCACCTTGGATGCTCTTGCATCAAATATTTAAGGAGTAGATTGTGTACAGTTTTGTTTTGGATAAAATTCATTTACACACAAATGTAGAATGATTTGTTTACATAGTTGAAGATCAACAAAATGTAATTTAGAAATTTTATTGATTGAAAATCATGTGGGAGGGGCCTCAAATGGGATAATCCATTATTATATGATATTATAATATACTCCATAAATTAAGAGTAAAAATAATATTTAAATGCTAACACAAACTAAATTTTATGGTCATATTGCTTTATTCATATTTTCTAACTACAAAAAGAAATCAAATTATTTGGCCAACTATAAAAAATTCTAAAATATTACAACAAAACAATATTTCCTTTTGATTCCTTCTCTTAATTATCAACCATTTATATGAAATGTATGTTGTGCATACCAACTCCTCACCTCTTAAAAAATAAAATTTCATTGAAAATTCAATGAGTAGATTGCTTGATGTTATTTTTGCAATCAAAATTCTTAACAAAAATGTAGAATGATTATTCTATAGGTGATAATAATATACTATGGACAAAATCATAGATGATGAATTGTACATGGAAATTTTCTACCATCTCTTTCAGAATCATATGTATCTAGACATTTTGAATAAAACATAGAGGTGAACACTAAGAATTAGAGGAAATAATCATATGATCTAACTTGATGTTCTCTATAGAAGGAATTATGAGTATATACATTCTTTAGAATTAGTTGAAGTCGCAATATAATTTCATCACAAATTTTGAATATGATATGTTCAAGTGATTCCAAATATAACCAAATTCTTAGATAAAATAACACATTTTTAGACCTCCAAACATAGAGAAAGGAATCTAGCTAAGCCCTTACAACTTATTTATTAAGTGTGTTGTTTTCTTTCAAGGGTGTTTGGTTTTTATAGGTGTAACTAACCCCTACTCTTTTGTAGGACCTTGGTGATTATTGATTTCCAAGATCAATCATCTTTCTAGGAAAAGTATATTGATCTTCATCCTACTTGAGTTGCATGTATCAAATTTACCATCAACAAATAGAAGTAAAGAAAAATAATAAAATATAGAAAGAATCAAAGAGAAAAAGAGAAGAGACTCCCTCAATCATTAAATTATTGAAAATAAAACAAAATAACTTTTAAGAGAAATCAAGAAAAGAAGGAAAATGTGAATACTATTCAAAATGAAAATCACACACTTAGAATTAAAAACCCACAAAATTTGATAAATATTGGTTTGTTGATTGGGAAATATACATTATAGGGTTATTGTATGTGTGCTACTAGATGGATGTATGGTTTAGATTTCCATCCAAGATCATGACAGCAAAAATCTTGTGCTTCCACAAAGATATGTACTTGCAAACAATATGCCTAATCTTTCATTATCAAGATGATATTGATAAAAGAGCTGATTTGATTACAATATGAGCTTGCCTATATAGGCAAGGAAGATGCAATCCACCAAATTGACAAGTGACCCATGAAGTGGCATGGCTGATTAGACAAGTGTCCTATAGGTATAGTCAACCTTAGGATCACATGGAGTATGCAAACCAACAACCTCAATGACCAATTCAACAACCTTGTGTGTTGTTAGTATGAATATTGAATCTATTCACTATATTTAAGTGTACTTAGATTGATGATGTTAGACAACTTCTTGTCTAATTGAATGTGCAACCATTGAAACCCTTAGAGGTTACCAAATTATTTGGTTAACCTCATGCACACACCTTTTGAGGTTGGAAGACTTTCCAACTCACCTCAAAAGTCACTCAACACTTGACACACAAGGTTGATGACTTGGTCATGGAGGTTGTTGGTTTGCACACTCCAAGTGTTCCTAAGGTTGACACCTATAGGAAACTTGTCATCTCATTTGTGCCTCCTTATGGGGCACTTGTCAATTCACCTCATAGGTGGATTGCCTCATCCTTTCCTACATAAGCAAGGCTTTGTACTCATTATCATTGGGTGGACTAAATACAATATTGCTTATTGTTCATGTGACTGTCTCTTATCTCCTAGATTCTCCTAGTTTCTAATTTGGTATCAAAGCCATGCAACAAAAATCCTTCCTAAAATCTTCTTCAATCCTAGTTTAGAGTTCCATACAATTGATCTTGCATGTAAAAAATAATCTCTGATGGGTATAATTATTTGTAGATCTGTGTTGGATGCATATAATTTGTTTCAACTATGTTTTGCAAGCAATTTATTTTGGCTTATTGGCCTATTTGTAGTATATTCAACAGCCTGTCTTGTACCCGGATTGTATTCGATTTGCAGCATGTAGATGGAGAAAGAGAAGTCATTGTTTCTGTGTTAATACTTGCAGCCTCTTTCTTTTTCGGTGACCTGCAAAATTTATAAGGTCAATCTTCATAGTTATGGCTTTGGATGCTTTGCATCCTATCGCCCTGCACTTCTAAACAATCCGTGGCCTATATTCTCCACACAAAGGCGAAATTCAGCAATGGCGTCATTTTATCCCAGGCGCCAAACATCCTAACATGGTACCACTTACCAATCTGGGTGCTCTATCGGCCACTTTACAGAATCGTTTCTTTGTTTCTGTGGAGTTAACAACCCATCAGCGGACTGTTCTGCATTGGCGTTCCACATATATCGATGGTGAATCCTTCATCACTGCCATAAATAAGAAGCATTCAGCGTTTGGAGTTCATAGATCTCAAGGCAGAGACTGTACCTACTCAGGCACAGCCAAATGAGGGAGACTTCAACGCATTCTTGAGGCAGTGGCAACACTCTTTCTAAGAGTTTTTTAGTTTGTCAAAGGTTTCTCTGTGGTCAATATTCACAGCATCCTCAGTCTCAACCAGTAGCAATCTCCACTCCCCACACAGTAGTCAAGCTATCTACTTATTGCATGGACAAATCACCACCATTTGCAACAAGCTGGCGCGACCACCATTTGGCAGAGATTTGACATACAGACAAGGCGAGTGATTGATGCCATGTGATTTCATTCGACCTTTTTGAGAGCACAAGGCCATGATCTTTTGCTAAGCAGAGGCATTTGCTGGTGATTAGAAGGCAAATCGAGGGAAGATGCATCAGCGGTTTTCCTTTGTGCAGGTCGTGACATTCATTTATTAAAAACAGAGAGTAGAGAAGAACAGAGAGCAGCACATAATATTAACTGCAGAAGAGTTTCGAATGAACTCACAGATCACTTGTATATATATCAGCACAAAGAGAGACATATTTATACATAACATTGACCCAACCACCTTCTTAGAAATCTGTTAATTAATTCAACAGCTAGCTGAAACTGATTGACAGAAAACTGGGCTTTATTGACAGCAAACTGGACTCAACTGCCACGTCAAACTCAAATGGACATATCTAGCTTAAGTTCCATTATTGACTTATTCCAACACTCCCCTTACAATACATTATGAAGATGAAGAAGCTGTTCTTTGAAAACTGTTCTCAGACTAATAAGAATTCTTCAAGCTGCTCTCCAACTAGAGATATAGTCATTTAGCTATCATCCAAGTTCCCAACATCATTGAACACCATTTGCACATGAAGTGTCTCATCACCCTTGTAAAGGTATGATATTGAACTTCCAAATTTTGGATCCCCCTCTGAACTATTGAACACCAATCATCACATGCATGTCTCGTAATCCCAATGAAGTATAGTTCCTGATCTACAAGCATCTTAGACTACTGAGCATCTATCTATTCTCTACTACATCCTTTCTTGTCTTCAAATTGTTAACAACTTCAAAATAAAATAACAGCTTCATTTTCAATGAAATCATTTTCATCATCTTCCGATGGTTCTTCATCAATAGTTGACATTCTCTCAACTCAGATTACAACTCAACAACAAACTTCTCTCTAGCAACAATAACAAACTTACATGCTCACAACACCAAGACCTACCATTGGCTTTGATACCATATTAAAAACAAAGAGTAGAGAAAAACAGGGAACAACACATAATATTAACTGCAAAAGAGTTTCAAATGAACTCACAAATCACTTGTATATATAACAGCACAAAAACATACATATTTATACATAACATTGAGCCAACCACCTTCCTAGAAATTTGTTAACTAATTCAATAGCTAGTTGAAACTGATCGACAACAAACTGGGCTTTATTGACAACAAACTAACTCAACTACCACGTCAAACTCAAATGGACATGTCTAGCTTAAGTTCCATTATTGACTTATTCCAACATCATTTGCAGGCTCACACGTTGGTCGACCCACCCATTCAGATGTAAGAAGATAGTTGATCCAACTCACAACCTCTTCAAGACTACTTCCACACGGCCGGGCTTAAAGATCACACACTAAGCTTTTGACTGCTTAGGTGGTGCTTGTGGGCCCCTCTTAACTTTTCATTTATGTTCTATTCTTTGTTGTGTTCCTCTGGCTATCCATGGTAACAATCACTGTGACAGTTAGATTTGATATTCAATTTTGAATTTGCATCTCCCACCCAATCATTAAAGAGCATTAAACGGCTAGTACTTTCTGCCCTCGCATTGCCTCCCACTATGTAAACATGCCCTTTTGCTGATCTCCATTGATGGTTCATCACCACAATCAACAACACCAAAAGCACGTCATTGCCTCCTCCCTGGCTAGTCATTCCTAACTATGCACGTAATCCAGATAAAACTCCCAACAAAAATGAAAATTGCTTAGTATGTGCTTGTTATGAGCGGCCACTTGAAAACATGGCAGTTTTGCAAGCAGATTTAGAGAGCTACAATGGGATAAATATGCCATGTTTCTCTCTTTCATTCTTCCTTTTAATGTGACTTCCAGTTTAATTTGCACTCTAAGATTTTCAGTTAAAGAAAACTAGAATCCCTTTTTGGTTTTCTTTTTCTAAATGATTTATATTTTATTTTGTAGTTTGAGGATATTAATTTTGAAAGTTAACTGCTGGTGATCGTTCTCTACGTCTCTCTTCATTAGCAAAGATCATCACTTCCACATAGAGAAGCTTCACCTCCATACATATAATTCAAAGGTGCCGATGCTATAAGTGTTGTCTCGATTAACTTTTTTTCCTATTGAATACATTTTGAACTTAGATACTTCAGATTTAGGATTTAGTGATTGGGATGATTCATAAGTATTATACACTTGCTACTTAGATGATTCAATAATGAAAAAAAATTACTTCAAGGGAATATAATTACTATAATAAATGATTCAAGCTATAATCCTTGATAATGAAGTTTACTATTTTTAGGGAATCCCCTAATTTACATGGCCTGAACATTTAAACTCTCTGCTTAGTTTCCAAGCCTAAGATATTAAATATTGTACACAAATTATATAAATAAAGCAATGTTCTAGCTTAGGTTAATATAGAATCATGCAACAAGTCTTGCAAATTAAAATACTAGGATCATGATAATATATTATTAGAAAGATATCATAATGTTAGAGATAATAATTAGATTGTTATTATTTTTCATGATATCAAGGAGATATTAATAAAAGATTCATTTATATAAGTAGATAAGAATTATCTCAGTGACTACTAATTTTTATTTATACAAGTGACTACAACATTAGTTATTTAAATTACATATTCAAATAGTTAGTCTAAAATTGATTTGAGTAATCTTTACAACCACATTGAAATAGTTTACAAAATTGTAAAATTATATTATTTAACTAGCTTTGACCATCTCCTCTTGCATAAAACAAGAATTTTAATATTTTCCTTCGTAAGCAAGAAGTTGTCACTTTCCATCTTAACCATTGTGATGGTATTTACAGAGTCATAGATAGACATGCAAAGATCACAATAGCCAAAATCACATGAAATTCACATAGTAAATACTCACATAAAAATATTTAACTATATCCATTAGATTTAAACATTATCAAGCCAATCATCAATTTACATATCTTAAAATCTCTTCATTTTTTCTTTTATTATACTTTATTTTCGTTTTTCTATGCAACTTCCACATGCATCCATCATTTTTTAGTAGAATTATACCTCATATCAATTGCAATACTTTTACAATCATTGAGTTACCATTCCTTAATGTTTTATTGGCTAGTTGGGCACATCTTCCTAGCTCCTATGCTTGTTATTTATTTATTTTATCCTCTCTTGGGTGCTTAAGTTCTTGAGCTTTTTCATTCCTTATAATTTGTTCACTATATATGTCACAAGTTCCCTTTATATAATGGAATATTCATCATTGATGATAATTTCTCTAAGATCTATTTTTATTAAGGTTGCCAAATAATTCTTTTAAAAATCACTATCAAACTTACTTATGACCAACTCAATTTAATAATGATAAATTTTATACAAGAAGAGGGGGACAATATGAAAAATTATGTTACAAGCTATAAAATCATAAAGTATCATTATCTCAAGGAAGCGATTTAAGCTGCTTACTTCCTTGATATAAATGTTTCTCAAACCTATAATTCAACATAGGAGGAAGACCAATTTATTTCCACACAAGATGACATATTGTGTTATACAAAGATTGATAATTCCTTCATAATTCCTTCAACCAATATGTAGTAATTTACTCGAGAATTTATTTTGGGGACTAAAAAATATAGTGCAAGTTGTTACAACCTAAAGGGAACTTCTTAGGTTTAGTATGTATTCATTAAACCCTATAATGTATTTAGAATAAACAGAGAATGATACGAATAACATATATCAAGTCAGCATGTATACTACATGGTTTGAATTATCTCTAGGGTAATAAATACCTTGACCAACAATACGTAACATGTAAAAATCATTCTAGGAATTAAAATTTAGGTAGTTATAGGATAAACCCTTAGATGTATAGAAATTAAAATTAATTTTGGACACCATTATAATATTTTTCTTTATTCATCAAAGTGAGGTCCATAAAAAAATTGGGACTTGACTTTCAAATAAAATATATTAACATAAAAATTAGTATTGAATAATTAAATTATTATTTATAAGTGTCACACCCCATTTTTAAACTAGTTTATTTATTATATTTTTAATAATTATAAGTTAAATACATTTCTATGCATTCTAAATTATGTTATCAAATTGTGATTGAGGATAATTGTGTTGGATAATACACAATTACTCCCACCTCTCTCTACCTGTGCCATTACTTGCTCAAATACTCCCACGTCGACTCCCCAATACCTCCACGCCTGCTCACTACCCCCACGCAACAGTTAGCAGCTTTGAAATTTTCATTTAATGTATACTTACCTTTATTGAAGGTCACGCCACCCCCTGTGGCTCTTGTTTTTTTAGCGCTGAGGTTTCTCTTAAGAAATTTATTATGATTTCTTGTAAAGTGCGAGTCTTTGGTCTTTTCACACATTGAAGGGAGAGGTGAATTTGTTTATCATAGTTAACAATTTGCAAAGGAGTTTTGTGTTTTTTTTTTAATTTTTTTTGCAATGAGTGGGGCAAAAGGGGTTTTTTTTGTTATGCAAATGAAGGGGGAGGGTGCAATTTTTTTTTGTTCTAGTTCAAAATTTGTAAAAGAGGAGTCACTTTTTTCTTCTACAGTGAATTTGGAAAAAAAGGGGGTCATAATGGGGGTTTAATTTTTAGTTTTTTGTCTTTTTTTTCAAGGTTTGCAAGACATTAATTAATCTATGTTTTCTTATTAAACCTCATGAAAATAAACTTGTAGAATTCAAATAGCAAATAAGTTTGTAAACACACTCAAATAAAGTGCCACAAAACTAAATGTGTGTTCCACATGGAGGGAATTTAGAAAATTATTGTACATATAACACTAAATTATAAAGTGTAATGGGGGGCTATACCATCAAAACAAGGATCCTTGTGATTCTCACCTCATGTGAGTGTGTCTTAGAGCACACCTTGTACATCTCTACATTCCTTACACACTCTCGATTTCAGATGTATGCTTATATTCTATTAGCATTAAGGGGGGACTGTGATGTGTTATGCTAATGCTTCTTTCAATGTAGTAGAATCTTCTTTTTGGAAGGCCTCATGAATCTTCCTTCTATCTTGATCTCTCATATGGGGGATTAATTCAGTGGATCACATTTTGAGATTCTAGTACTCCTAATCACATACTATCTGTATTATCGACTTCACAAAGTTTGATTGAATTTGTGT
This sequence comes from Sequoia sempervirens, assembly GCA_007258455.2. Lineage (NCBI taxonomy): Eukaryota > Viridiplantae > Streptophyta > Pinopsida > Cupressales > Cupressaceae > Sequoia > Sequoia sempervirens. The sequence continues at coordinate 79,152,597 of VDFB02270651.1, forward strand.
ACATTAGTTGAGCAGTATTTTGTATCTCTCATCTTGATCCACATTTCTTGAAGATTTGTTGATTCTAGTAGACACCAGTCCATCATTGGTAGAGTTTACAGCTTCGACATGCTTCAATATTTTTCACCATCATGTTCTAATCATCATAGGACATATTTTTAGAATGTCTTAAATCCTTCTAATTCTCTTTTTGGAGAGAAGTTTTGTTCCCACTGGGTTTTCTCCTTTACTCCACTTTATGAGAATGCATTGTACATGGGTACCTAACATGGCCTCTAGCTGGGACCCATTTCTATGTAATTGCACTTTTGTGATCTCCCCAAGTATCACTTAAGGGGGGCTATTAGTGTAATCTATTCACTATACTTAAGTGTACTTAGGTTGATGAGATTAGATAACTTCTTGTCTAACCGAATATATAACCATTGAAACCTCTAGAAGTTACCAACTTCTTTGATTAACCTCATGCACACACCTTTTGAGGTTGGAAGACTTTCTAACTCACCTCAAAAGTCACTCAACACTTGGCACACAAGGTTAATGACTTGGTCATGGAGGTTGTTGGTTTGCACACTCCAAGTGTTCCTAAGGTTGAAACCTATATGACACTTGTCATCTCATTTATGCCACCTTATGGGGCACTTTTCAATTCACCTCATAGGTGGATTGCCTCATCCTTGCCTATATAAGCAAGGCTTTGTACTCATCATCATTGGGTCGACTAAATACAATATTGCATATCAAGTTCATGTGCTTGTCTCTTATCTCCTAGATTCTCCTAGTTTCTAATATGTACCACAAAATGTGATACATGTATATATAGAAAATAAATTTTCTTAGATATGTAATAGATGTGTCATTTCATACAAAAATGTGTTGGGCACTCAAAACTTGCTAAAAACATGATAAATAGGCTAGTAAACATAAAAATAGCTTATAACATGTGTCTTAGTGTGTGTGCTACAATATAAAGGGAGAAAGATGAAGGAAAGCCAAGAAACAAAAAAAATGAATCTAACATTAAATCCTACCACTAACTTTAAATGAGAAACTCATAATTAAAAATTTGAACTAATTTTTTTTAACCAATACCAGATAGTGTGTAGATGTTATTATGATATACTTGATGTTGGGTTGCTCTTGGTAGTCTTCAATATAGTAGCATATATACCTACTTTAAAGGATTTTTCATATTTTATCATTTGTTATTAATATGGTTGAGGGGTAAGGAATGATGTATAGATGAGGGATGAAAGGAATGAAGGGTTGAGATTGATTTAGAATGGATGGATAGGAGTGAATGAGAGAATTTCTTTAGTTTGAATTTGAGAAGGGTGAGAAATCAAATACTAGTAGTTGATGTATGTAGGGTTGATATTGATTAGATTAAGTGGATGATTGAGATTAATGGTTGAATTAGATTTGGATAGACGGTAGTTTGGAATGAATGGCTATAATTTAGTTGATTTAATTGATCGCTAAGATTTAAGATTTACATCTTCTGGATTCGATAATATGGATTTTTTTATTTTTTTAATGGTTGGTAGTTAGAATTGGATGTTTAGGATTTATTTGATGATTTGAATGTCTAGGATTAAATGTTGATTGTATTTAAAATTTCTAGAAATATTAAATTAGATGAGTAGTTGATGTGGACTATAAATTAAAGGATTTTTTTATTTTTTAAATGAAGAAGATGATGATGGTCATTCATTTAATTAATTAAATAAAATTATTTTTTAATTAATTAATTTTGGTATAATATATCTAATAAAATTTATTTAATTAGGTATTAAGAAAATTGAAACATCATTTATTAAATAATTTACTTAATAAATCTTCAAGATGGTATGCGATTGATAACATAAATTAGTTAAAATGTAAAATATAATTGTAAATTTCTACATTATGAAATATGAGTAGACACTAAATACCGTTAAAGGAGCCTCATATTTTTGAGAAAATATATTCTTATATAATAAATACACACAATATAATTAAGATCAATTATATATAATATTTTTTTTATCTAACTTGGTGAAATAACAATAAAAATATATTACATCTAGTAAAATTTTAAAGAAAAATACTCTTAAAAACTCAATTCTTTGTATAAAAAATTAACTAGAATTAGAATATAATGTTTTAATCAAATTAAACATTACACTGATAAATCTAACACAATATAACACTTTCATCATATTTTCAAATAATAATCCTATTATATTATTTAAAAAATAAACAATAATTTTCCATTCAACCAGATTAAAAATAAACTTCTCAAAACAAATGCATAGTACAAGTAAATTTAAAATTTAAGTTAATTTTATGCCCAATTAATATAATTATTGTCTGATATTAAAAATTTAAGAAAAATATTATCATTAAATTTTAATTTTTAATTTTGATATGATTATATTATTTTCTCACTATTTACAAATTAATATATATATTTATTTTTAGATTTGTATATTTTATTTCTTATTATAGCATAATATTTATATTTATATTAATAATATTTTTTAAACATATTTATTACTGATGATACACCTACTTTTAAAAAATATAAAATATATATAATCATATTTTAAATAAATTTTAAAAAACCTAAGCTTTGACATTTTGTTACCAATCATAAAAGAAATTACTTTGTAATAGAAATATGTCATAATTTTTCCAAGTTATAGATCCATAATAAATAGTGGTATTCTATTAAGATAGCATCCTAGATATTATAAGTAAAACCTATTTTAGATGTTAAAGGGTATCCAAGCATCTTTAAATTTTAAGTTAATTTGATCATTGAAGGCATTATAGATCATCTTCTCATACTTTTCACTTTTGGCATTTGTTTTCATGATTCTACTCTTAAATGTATACATAGCCTTTTTTAATGCAACCTCGTGTATTTCTTTCAAGGTCACCTCTTGAAAAAATTAAATAAAAAAAAATTAGGAGTGAGTTATGATAGACGAAAAAAAAATCAATAGAGAACAATATAAGAATAATTTTAATTATTGTCTCAAATTTAATCAAATATTTTCTACCTTATTAAATTGATTAGATTGTTGAAGTATTTTGTATAGGATTCCATTGCTACATAATAGGCAGCTTGACTCTCACTTTCTTCTATATTCTATCACAACTTAGAAAAGTTATTTAGATGTTATAATGGAAAATATGTCAAAAATATTTTGTAAAAAATAAAAGGGAAAAAAGTCAAATACATTATAGAAGAAGAATATTTTTTTAAAATAGTGATATGATTGAAACGTTGAATTTTGTCTTTCTATGCTTGGGAGATAGAATAACAATCTCCATACTCTCTCATTCAAGTAAAACCCTAGAGATCTCAATCTAAAGTATGCAAAGGCGAAATAGATCTTGCAATAGGGTTGTCCTAGGGTCTAATTATAAATTAAAGAGGGGTTCACCACCAAGCTAAGGCTTGGAAAGATCAATGAAATGAAAGATCTAATGCTTAAACCTAATGCAATGCAATACCTCACTAAATGACCAAGAAAAACATGTAAACCAAAATAGAAAGATGAGAGACGAAAAGTGTGCACTCGGAAACCTATAGAGGATTGAATAAAGTTCTGAAATGTTGAAAACACTGATTTTAATGTTGACTAAGACTCATACGCTAGACTGGGTGATTTAGTCCCAAATTAGGGTTTCTAGGTAGGAACATGTTTCTAGCAGTGTAGATTTTGGATCTGCAAAAATTTGGAAATTGACCTATGTTGGGACTCATATGCCAGAAGTGACCAGTGTATCAATCCAATTAGGGTTTTCTAGAAATTCAAAGTTTTATTCTACTCTTCAATATCTGCTCTATCCTTTTCACTTGATTTTTGGATCTGAAACTATGATTTGCAACTTGTAGATGTCTTCCAATGATCTCTATGCAAGATGGCAACTTTGACAACTTTTTCCACACTTTCTCTTCAATGTATCTTCAACCTACACCTACAAATCACACACTAAAGAGAGGGGAAAATGTTGTTTTGTTAGTGGAAAGGGGTTTTCCTTGGTCAAACCCCATTTTGGTAATCAAACGTTGAAATGAAATGAAATAGGAAGGGAGAATGATGAATTAAAAAAATGTAATGTTGCAACTCACCAAACCCTAGCAATAAAGTGCTTCAAACATGTAAGAAGTGGCTCCAATGGATGTAGATCTTGAATCTTGCTTGAGTGTGATAGATTTTGAATTGAATGCTAGCTTGAATCATAAAACCCTACATCACAATTGTTAGCTAGAAAACAAACATGATGCATTATGACTTTGACATGATGCTTGATGCTTGCATAATGCTCTAAAACACTTGATAATCAGCCCTTGAATGCTCTTGAATGCTCTTATAAACACTTGAATTCTCTTGTGAACTCAAATTTACTATAAGGATGCTCATTCAACTTGCTCCTAGGTGTAAAATGAGTGAAAGAAGTTACTTATATTTATACTTGTTTATGCTAAATTTCCTGAAATTACAACACTAAAAGCCGACATTAGATCTAAGAGGATAAAATCCCACCAAGAATTTGAACTAAATTTAATTTTGGGCCACATGGGACTCATACACCAGAAGTGGCGTATGAGTCCCATTAGGAATAACTATGGGACACATTTTCAAAAATGCTTAGAAAGGTGTGAAATCTAGATCAGGACCCAAAACCCTAAGTGGGCCTCATACATCCAAGGTGGCGTATAAGTCCCAAATCACTAAATCTGGGCCACACAACCTAAAAATGCCTAAATTATGATTGGATGTTGATTTATGTCGAGATTTTTTGGCAAGAGACACTGCACATATTTTTTGGTGTTGTCATTAATGGCAACCCTTGTCAGTAAGTTGATCCACATGTTGTAATTTACTCATACCAGCAGATAGATTGAAGATAAGTGATTATATATGTTAAGTTAGAACATAGCATCTAGTAGATTCGTATTCTTCGATTCATATGAAAAAAATTGTTATTATTTTATGCTGTGGATCTCAGGGAGTATTGTTTGGTGCATAATCTGTTTTATTTGTAAATCTTGGTGCCTCGTATCAATTTGGGTGAAGTTAGAAGGTCCAGTGAACTAATTTTCTGTTCATTAGTGTATGGAGGCCGACTTGGTGAATATATTGTGTTGCAGACAGTTGATGATTTATTTTTTGAAGTATTTTTGTGTTCGAGCATTTTGATTTGTGTCCTCACTATGTTGTGGCTGACTCTTGTGGATGCACATTGAATATTATGCCGACATTTTGTGAATATTTCTTATTTTGTTGAGGCTGACTTGAAGGATTAAATCCTAAGTAGTGGATATATATAAGTGATCGATTATATCATTTTGGTGTGTGTTTGATGGGAGTGTATGTATGTTGCGAATGTTAGAAGGTCAGTAGAGCGATTATGCACAATTTCACTTGTGCATTAACGATTTTTGTTGCAAGTTGAAGCAGAACATAACAGAAGAGCAGAATCAGTCAGAAGGTCCATAATTTGATTGTTGAGCCTAACCAGAACTGTAATCAGGAATTTTTAGATGCTACTTTGTCAATTCAAATATCTGGAAGTATTCCAAGCTTTTGTAAGGCAACGAGCCTTTATGTTTTTTAGTAGTGAGCTCTAGGCAGTGTGCCTGAATGCAAGTGCATTCTCATTTTGTAATATTTTATTTTGAGTATACTTAGAACAATATTGTGGATTGACCTCCACCGTGGTTTTTCCCCTAACATGGCTTCCACGTAAAAAAATCCTTGTGTTTTGGTGTTGTGGTTATTTGTCTTGTGTGCATGCATCTTTATTTTGAATGAATGTTATCAGCACTTTAAGGATTAGATTAATAAAGTTGAAAATTGCACAACACTGATTCACCCCCTCCTCTCAGTGTTGCTTGATTCCAACAATTGGTATCAGAGCTCAGTTCCTCGAAAGAAGCTTAAAAGCTTGGGGAAGATCTTGGAAAGTGTTTCAATGGATTCAAGTAGTCTTCAACAACAACTTGTGGTGGCCCTAGATGATCTTGATCAGGAAAAATTTGAAGTTTGAGAATTACAAGCAAATCTCATGAATGCTAAGAGATTCATTGAGTCATTGAAAGAAAAAATCAACAAGTCCCGGGAGAAGAGAAGGGAACTTTGTGATCAGATCAAGCAGGAAGATAGTAAATGCATTGTAGATGAACAATTGAGTCAAGCCTTGAAGGATAAAACAGAAGAATGTGAAAATTTTGCCAGGGATAATGCAGTTCTGAAGCATGAGACAAAATCTATTATGATGAGGTTGACTAAGGAGATTGAAGATAGGAAGAAGAATGAAGAAAAGCTTTCCCAATCCCTGAAAGATAAATCTAAAGAATGCAATCAAATTACTGATGGATTCATTCAGTTGGAACTTGAGTTAGAACTAACCAAATACAATGAGGAAGAGCTTGAAAAGCACATTGTTGATCTCAAAGATGAACTTGCTACTACAAATGAATTCAAGGAGAAGTTCAAGATTAGCTCAGCCAACCTTGATGAACTGATTAAAAGTCAGAGGACTGATGGTGACAAGCGAGGTCTTGGATATGAGAAAGGAGAAAGTTCTAGATCTGGACAAAGGAGATTTAGACAAGGAAATCAGATGAACAACACTGGAAGATATCCAGTAAGACAACCTAATGCTCAAAAGTTTAATGGTATTTGTTATGTTTTCAATAAATTTGGTCATATGGTGACTCAATGCAGAGGTAGAATGAATTCAAGTGGTCCATCATTCCCCTGTTAGTGCTTTAATTGTAACAAGTATGGTCATAAGTCAAATGAATGCAAAAATGTGATGAACAACTTTTATAGAGATGTTAGATGTTATACTGTATGTAATAGATTTGGCCATATTGCTAACCAATGTAGATCAAGAGAAAATCAGTGGAACAACTGGTCTACGAAAAGAAATGTGGTGTGCTACAATTGTAACAAAATTGGTCATATTGCTAGATTCTGCAGAAGAGGTCCAATAAATCAAAGAAGAAACATGCAGAAGAATGAAAAAGGAAAAGGGAAAGTCACTACAGATCAGTTCAAGAAGCAGATGAAGAAGACATGGGTAAAGAAGAGTCCCTCTGTTGTAGGAAATGAACCAGCACTAGAATCAACTTCTAGTAATTCCTCTGGGAATTAGGTTAAGGCCTCTGGTCTAGGAGGAGTTGTCAAGAAAATCTTTTAAAACCCCCTGCAAGTAATCGACATCGGGATGTGGATGAGTTCAGTGATCGCATTAGTAATCTACAGTTGCTATTGAACAGTTGGAGAGAGTATTTATGCAGAATTGAAGGTCTGCTGAAGAGTTATCTTTCACAGGACCTATGGAAACAGGGTATCTGGATGAGTTAGGGAAAAACATTTATTGCATCTAAAAGGTTAGGTGTGCAAATGATAAAAGGTCATTTCTATCTTTCATTTGTCACTTTGGATTTTGAGAAGAAGAAGTCTAAAGAGCTCTAAAGTGAACTTTGGCAAAATTTGGCGAGGATTCAAGTGTGAAGGAGATTCGAAGTTCAAAACCTAATCTGGAAAAAGGTATTCTTTGGGAAAAATTGAAAACCTGTGAATTTTTGAAATGGATACTCCATTGATAGTTGAAGTCAAAGATAGACCCCACCCGAAGTTCAAGTGGCATCCTTTCAAGTCTGTTGAGACCAAGCCCTTAGGTGCATTTTTGTCTGTTTCATACGGTGTTTTGCACATTGAAGATATTAGGGCATATATTCATGCTAATATTGAGGAGTTAGGGAGCTCGCAGTTGCTGAATTTATATTCCAAACACATTGTTGGAGAGGATTTATGTGTTAAGCCCAAATTCAAAACCCTAGAGGAGAAGAAATTCACGCAAATTGTGAAATTTCCCATGTTTGATGAAAACAAATGGGTATGGTACATCTTAAGTCGAGTTCATGTTGAATTCATGTGGTTGAGTCAACCCTTCAAGATTACAAAAGAAGCTATAAGTGTTGTTATAGGTTTTAATTCCTCCAGTGGATTGCCAATTTTGAAGTATGTGAAAAATCAAACCGTCATTGATGCAACTGGTTCGATATTTAAAAGAAGAGCAATGACAATTGATAACATCATTGATGTGGGTGTGAAAATTTCCTCAATAGTCATTGGTTATAAGATATATCACTCCAGCCAGAAAATTCAGTATCTGGTACAACCATATATGCAACATATCAAATGGTAAAGGAGAATGCAGAGTATAATTTATGTGAATTGCTTCGAAGTCAGCTTATGGAAAATCTTGGCAAGATAAAGAAAGACAAGAAAAATTCTTTTAAATATTGTAATATGTTACTGTGTCTGTTCTTTTATTTCATGAATGAAGTTCCGAGAGTTGGGAAGGTGCATTGGCAAAGCGACAAGCCTGTTGCTATTCAGATTAGAGATATCTTGTATGGAATTGGTGATATGCAAGCTAGGAAAACTACAATGTGGGGATATTTCAAAAACATTTAGAATGTAATGCAATCCAGGGAAAGGATTCCTACTTCTATTGTGGAAAAGTATAAGGTTACAATATGTTTTATGGTGGATATTGATCAGTGCTTGATGGAAGCGGTAGAACCTATAACCGTTTGGATTATGCCAATGGGTTATGAAGTTGAGGAGAGAATTTTGGATCTATATGCACAACATATGTTGAATAAGAATTTGGATTCATCTGAAGAAAGGTTTGGAACATATGCAGAGAAGAATATGCAAGTCCATGAGCAATTGAAGAAACCAATGATAGTCTAGCGAGTAATGAAAGAATTGGAAGTCTTTGTAGAAAGTATGGGCATATCTAAGGAAGCTATAAGAGAAGCTAGAAGAATAAGAGAACAATATGAAAGTGAAAAAGGAAAAGAGCCTACTAAAACCAAATTTTCTAGTCTGACAACATCCTCTGCTCGAACTAGATCAATGAGGAGCTCAACACGCCTATCCGGTCGAGCAAAGAAGTCTGCCCCTGCAAAAGCTCAAGTTAAGGCATCTGGTAAAAGGAAGAAGGATAAGAGCTCAAGAGTGTATACAACTGTTTTAGAAGATGAAGCGACATAATTTGATGAAGAAGTTAGAGAAATAAAGCATATGAGCACCCCTGCAACAACAACAGTCAAGCCCTCTGGTGAAGAGGAGAAATCAAATAAGATGAAGCTTGACATACTAGGTATGTCAATAAAGGAAGTTGAAAGAGGTATAATCAAGGATGGAAATCTTAATCCCCTGTGTGAAGTGTATGGTTCCTTTGATACTGTTGGTCAAAGAATCCTTGAGGAGGCTACAATACAATACTTGTACAATTTTAATATGACTCTTCTTGAGATAATGGCACAGTTGCTTAAGGAATTGTATGAAAGTTTGGAGATGAGGAGAGTTAGTGCCAAAACTGAAGAAGAGCAGCTGAGAGAATGAGTCCTTGCAAATCTATGTCTGGTAATTTCTATTGAAGAGATGAAGTCAATCCTAAAAGGAGAAAAAAGAGAATTCAAAAGCAAAACAAGAATAAGAAAACTTATGTTGGGTAAGACTGAAGAAGTAGAAAAATAAGTTGAAAGTATTTTGAAGGAAGTTCTATTAAAGAACAAAATTGATGTTGTTTTTGAAGAAATGTATGAGGAAAATATTTCATCTGGTCCGGTAAATGAAGAGGTTACTATTGAGGACACTCAGATTCCTCCTAAAGTGCATGATACAAAAGTACCTATGGAGACCGAAGCTCCTAAGGTTGTGTCTGTTGAAGAAAAGGAGATATCAATTGAAAAAGTTGAAGTTCTAAATGTCAAGAAAAAATCTATGGCTGTGGAAATAGTAGCTGAGGAAAAGAAGGTTAAAGTTAAAGAAGTTTTAGTGGAAGCAAGAGACACTGCAGAGGCAGTGAAGAAATTTCTAGAAGAGCAAAAGGAAGAATTTGATATTGAGTTGGGAGATGCCCCTATTCATTTGTCTACTTTGTCCCCAATTCAGAAAATGAAAGTCACATCATTTGCACAAGCTAAGGCTAGGGAAGAAATTCTAAAGTCTCACATTGAGGACAGTGAGATATTGAATCTTGCATCGAGTATTCTGGAGAAGATCATGCCTACACATGTTAAAGATCCATCTGGTTCTTCCAACGGTCAGCTAAAAAAGTTTATAAATTTGGTAAGTACTCATTTTGAGTCACTTGAGAAGTCGACTTTGGTTAAAGTTCAGAAGGAGTTTGATGACAAAAGGATCAATAGATTGAAAGGATTGATAGCTAATGATAAATCTCTATTAGCTACCTATGTGAAAAATGTCCAAAATGCATTATCATAAGGTGGAAGGATTCATAAGTCGTGTTTATCTCTATCTAAACTTACTAAGGAAAATGAGAAGAAGGTTAAGGATCTTGAAAAAGAGTTAGCTGCTATTTCTAATGCTTTTGATCCTTTAACTGTTTCTATCAGAGAGCAAGAAGGTCAAGTTATAGCCCTACTTGAAACAATAAAGAGTCTAAAGCGTGATAATGACAGAGTTGTGGAAAGAGCTGGTGAACTTAGAGAACTAATTGGTCCAAAGATGGAGACCATGTTGAACGCTTTGAACGAAGCACAAGATGCTATGGTGGTCAGTGATCTAGTGAGCCTTGAATTTGTAGAAGTGCAATCTTATTTATTCTGTGGTCACATAACTATTCTAGAAAGTCTCAAGAAGTGTTGGGACACAAGCTTGAACCTGTTAAAGAAAATTTTTGCAGATATTTTCAAGTTTGTGTAAGTTGTTTGTACATATATGCAATTTGAAGTCTTTTTTTGTTCATAGGAGTTTTGTCAGCGGATTCCCCATCTTTGCCATTGATGTCAAAGGGGGAGAATAGAATAGTGAAAAATGTATATTCATCTAAGGGGGAGTTGTAGTTTTGAGCCGTGAATGAAGATATTTTTGGAGTTTTGGTTGGCAGTGTATTTTTGTTGGTACTGATCTGACACTTAGTAATTTTTCACTAAGTGTTTCCATCAATGCCAAAGGGGGAGATTGTTGGCAAGAGACACTGCACATATTTTCTGGTGTTGTCATTGATGGCAACCCTTGTCAGTAAATCAATCCACATGTTGTAATTTACTCATACCAACAGACAGATTGAAGATCAGTGATTATTTGTTAAGTTAGAACAGAGCATATAGTAGATTTGTGTTCTTCGATTCATATGAAAATTTTTGGTTATTATTTTATGTTGTGGATCTCAGGGAGTATTGTTTGGTGCATAATCTGTGTTATTTGTAAATCTTGGTGCCTCGTATCAATTTGGGTGGAAGTTAGAAGGTTTAGTGAACTAATTTTATGTTCATCAGTGTATGGAGGCCGACTTGGTGAATATAGTGTGTCGTGAACAATTGAGGAGTTATTGTTTAATTATTTTTGTGTTCGAGCATTTTGATTTGGGTCCTCACTATGTTATGGAAAACTCTTGTGGATGCACATTGAATATTATGCTGACAGTTTGTGAATATTTCTTATTTTGTTGAGGTCAACTTGAAGCGATTAAATCCTAAGTAGTGGATATATATAAGTGTTTGATTATATCATTTTGGTGTGTGTTTGATGAGAGTGGATGTATGTTGTGAATTCCAGAAGGTCAGTGGAGTGATTATGCACAGTTTCACTTATGCATTAAGGATTTTTGTTGCGAGTTGAAGCAGAATAGAGCAGAAGAGCAAAATTAGTCAGAAGGTCCATAATTCGATTATTGAGCCTAACTGAAACCGTAATCAAGCATTTGCAAATGCTACTTTATCAATTCAAATCTCTGGAAGTATTCCAAGCTTTTGTAAGGCAGTGAGCCTTTCTATTTTTGAGCAGTGAGCTCTAGGCAGTGTGCTTGCATGCAACTTGTGCATTCTCATTTTTTAATATTTTCTTTTGAGTATACTCAGAACAATATTGTGGATTGACTTCCACCGTGGTTTCTCCCCTAACAGGGTTTCCACGTAAAAAATCCTTGTGTTTTGGTGTTGTGGTTATTTGTCTTATGTGCATGCATATTTATTTTGAATGAATGTTATCAGCACTTTAAGGATCAGATTAATAAAGTTGAAAATTGCACAACATTGATTCACCCCCCCTCTCAGTGTTGGTTGATTCCAACAACTATCAAAAGTGGCTTATGAGTCCCATTAGGCATAACTATGGGACACATTTTCTAAAATGCTTAGAAAGGTGTGAAATCCAAATTAGGGTCCAAAACCCTAAGTGGGCCTCATACGTCCAAGGTGGTGTATGAGTCCCAGATCACTAAATCTGGGCCACACAACCTAAAAACACCTGAATTATGATTGGATGTTGATTTATGTTGAGATTATCCTCGAAAAGATGCATTAAATGAGGCTTGTGGATTTAAAATAAGGCCAATTAAAGCATAAAGAAGCCCAATTATCAATGACAACCTTAGAAAATTGTGAAAGTGTGTTACAACACTTTACAACACCCTAAATAAGGCATAGTTAGACTCATTTAGTTTACAAGGGCCCAAGACCTTATGTGAGTGTGTTAAACACATTACAACACTAAATCAAGGCATCATTAAGCTCAATTTTATAAGGAGGGCCCAAACAAGTGTATAAATGTCACAGGCAAAAATTTTGTGATCCTATATTTAGCCCCCACTTTATTGAGAGGAGGAACTTGCTTCAAACTCACACTAAAGTAGAAAAATTCACATCAAGAGGGGTCCAAGTGCACCAATGTCGGTATGATAGGATGACAACGATCAAGAGGGGTGATCAAGCCCCCATGGCAAACCATCATAGGCACAATAGAACACACATGATAAAGAGCATCATCAAGGTACAAGCATACACTGCCAAAGACAAATAGAAAAGAAAAACATAACAAAAAGAGGTGGATGGATCAAGCTTTGACCATTTTTCTAGCATGATTGGGATTAGATCTAGGCTATTTGGCAAAAATTGCATGCTCACTCTGAGGCAACAAAACTTCAGGCTATTTGTTGGGTGAGTAACCCAAAGAGGTGAGACACATACACACATGGCTAGTATGCACTCACACAAACACACATGAGTGGCTATGGGAAATTCATGCCTTAGATGGGCTTCTTGTCATAGCATACCAAAGATATACATCCTGATAACTTTGATAAGATGCCATGCAATAATGAACTATTGAGAAGTTGTTGAGAAGATTTGGCATTATTGTCATTGATGTCAAAACTTGGGATCTAGAAGGTTGTGCTCCGAATGATATACAAAAATGATCTATCATGTCATGTGCTATGATGTTGTGTAGTATAAATGTTATCCTTTGTCTAGATATAGTAGTACTTCTTTTTGGGACATCCATGGAAGATAGTTAATTCAAAATAATGAAGACTAATTTTTTGATATTAGCTACTGTGCTCAAAGCTTATTTTGGGTATCCTTGCTATCCGAACATTCATGTAGCATGTTACAAGTTTTGGTATGTCTAATTGTGTTTCTCTGGTTGGTAATGAAATTGATGGAGATCAAGACTTAGTCTTGGTTGCGGCATTCCCATCGGCTCCAGAATATATCTCATGTAATTCAAAGTTCGCTATCTTTTAATAATTATGCTTAAATCTTATGTATGATCCATTTATGGGTCCTATGGTAATGGGGTAAGGAGATCTTTATGTGTAACCTATCCTTTGGGTCTAGTGCTAGTGTTCCAAGCCTTATTGAATATTTCAAGGTTGTTCTTCAAGCTGACATGTTTTGCTAGGCCGAATTATTTTGTTCTACGTGTATATACATATATTGAACATCTCTTTGGCTCTGAATGAATAAGTGTGGTGTGTGTGAATAGAGAAAAGGGTGTGAAGGATTATGCTGCAAGAAACACAGAAGGAAGCATAAGGAAAGTGTCAGGAAGAAGTAATCAGTACTGTAGAGGTTGTGCAAGGAAGGTAGGCAAAAGATTCTTGATTGGATCTGCTACAAACAAATATTGTGCTTCAACGAAAATTGTATTCATGCATATGCAAATGTAATTATAGCAGTTCGGTTTTGTAGCATATACTCTAGTAGTAAGTTGTCGCTTAGCTGTATAGTTGGTTTTTCTTTCTTGGGCAGTGTGCCCACCGGCTATGAGCCTTACCTACAATGATCATTTTGGTAGTGATCCCTTGTAAAAATCACCTTAATTGGTGTTTTATAATTGAGAATTAGCATTTTTTGTGGTTTTTCCCATCTTAGGTTTCCACATAAATTCTGGTGTTCATTCTGCATGGTGTTGTTATGTGCTTTCATGCTCATATCTATTTTAATTATTATCTAATTGATTTTTAAGATTGCTTCAGATTAATTAAAGTCAAGAAAATTATTTTATAACTGATTCACCCCCCTCTCTCAATTATCTAGACTATTCAATAATTGGTATTAGAGCATGGTCCCTTGCAGATAGAGCTTAACCACTTGAGGGAGATCTTGACAGTTTAAATAGATGGCAGGAGATTATTACTTTGATGAAGAACTGAGGACAATGTTAAATGATATGGAAAGCACAAAATCTGAAAATGAAGAATTAAAATAAAACATCAGGGAGGTAAATGCTTGTATCTCAAAGCTAAGGGAGAAAATCTAGAAATTTAAAGCAAGACACAAAGAGGTCAGCCAGAAATTAAAGGAGTCAAAGGAAAGTGTTGTGAATCTAAAGCTACAGTTGGATGAATGCAAGAAGACTGAAGAAGATTTCAAAGATACCATCAAATAGAAAATGGAAGAATGGAAGAAAACTAAAGAAAATATCAAGGATACCATCAAATATAAATTGGAAGAAAATGAGAAGTTAGATCAAGAGTTAAGAAGGGTAAAATCAGAAGCAAGAGTATGCGAAAGTCTAGCATAATTCTAGATCAAATCTTTTCCATTTATAAATTTCACAAGGATAAGGGAGGACTTGGCTTCTCAGGTGAAAGCTCAAATCATAATACTATGGGAAAAGACAAAGTAGTTGAAGATGAAGCGAGATCTCTTGCAACAAGCAAGGTCTAGAACTTTAGAACACCTACAAAAAGACCTATGGTCAGGCAACCAAATGCTCAAAGGTACTTATCATTTAATGTTAATTTTTTTCTATGCAAAAGTTTTGGACATAAGGCTGTAGAGTGTAGAAGTAAGAAGGAATTGAGTACTCAATGCTTTAACTATCACAAGTTTGATCACAAAGCAAGTCATTAAAGAAGTCAATTATCTAATTTGGCTAGAAGAAATGGAATGAATAATCTCTTTCATGGTTATTTCTATTTATGCCATGGTTATGGTCACAAAGCTAATCAGTGCAGATCTAGGGTTCACTCAGTTAAATTAGGACAAAGATGTTACAATTGTAGTCAATCTGTACATTATTCTAACACATGCAAATATGTTGCTCTAGAAAAGTCTGAAAATTAAAAGGCTGCAGAATCCGATGAATCTAAGAAGAAGACTGTTATGGTTTAGAATAAAAAGGAAACAAGTGTGGGGAGCTCTTATGTGGTACCAGATCTAGGTACAAGCTCTTCTGGAATCTGTGCCAATTGCCTTGGCTCAAGGGGAGTTTTGCAACACATATCATGTCAGTTCCCCCTCTCTGAAGTAATATTGATGTGTTTTTTTCATAACTAAGTTTGATCTGGTTGGTGATGTATGATGAAACTTAATCTAGCTAATTGAAAAGTGAAGTACATTTGATGGCGTCGTCAATGTAAGTCTTTGGCAGTGAAATCATCATGAGCAATTAAGGATAAAAGGTGGACTTTCAAATCATTTCTCATAGATTGCAAAGAAGGAGAAGAGGTTTCATTGAGCAATAAAGGGATTGAAGAGGCTAAGCGCGATGATGGAATCTGTGTTAGTTGATAGTGAATTTAGTGGCAGTATTCTGCTGAGGTTGAAGGGAGTAGAGTTGGATAAATTTGATCATCGAAAGATTAAGGAAATGGAACTAGGGTTGAAGACTAATGAATTGCAGAATGTAAGTACCCTGGGTATCGATTTATGGGGAGAATTCCCTTGGATTTCTGACAAAGAGTCTATCTTGTTCTTGTTGAGTCAATTCAAGGATGACACCATCATTTTCGACAAACCCTATCTGATCACTAAGGAAGCCATTAAAGCTATTACTGGATTGTGCAGTGTTGGCGACCTCCCTAGAAAGAAGATAGTTGAATACAGAGATGTGGAGGAACTTACTAGTATCGAAAAACACCCTTGATCTCTATTGATAAATACCATTGTTGATCCTACAATAAGGTATGTTGCTTACGATATCTCTTACAAAATATATCCTATGATACTTTTTTTTGTTGCATCTCAAAATTTTGAGTGTAACTATCCTCAATTTCACGTCCAAGGTCAATATTTCTTGATTTCAGAAAAAAGTGGCCACTTAAGCCCCCTTTTTGGCCCCCTATCTTTTTGTACTTACCCCTAAATGATTTGTTTATTTTTAGTTCATAGTGGAAAACCTGTTTTGTATTTAAACAATGAACATTTACTTGTAAAGTGATCATTTAGCATGTAAATACCTTGAGATCAACAAACAGAGTAAACAACATTATTTGTCTTTAAATGTAACTATTTAGCTTAAAACAGTATTGCGTTGATGTAAACAGTGGTTATTCTTTTGCAAATTATGGCTCTATTTTGTTAAAAATTTATCTTTATAGCTGGAAACAACCTTGCTTGATAATCTATTTAGTTGGAAAAACTTTCTTTATAACTGTTTAGTAGGAAAGAGTAATTGTTTTGTTTAATCAATGAATGTTTGAATATGTGAACAACTTGTTTTATAACTGTTTAGTAGGAAACATTACTTGTTTTGTTAAAACAATGAATGTTCATATGTAAACAACTTGTTTTATCACTGTTTAGTAGGAAATAGTGATTGTTATGTTTAAACAATGAATGTTCTTATGTAAATAGCCATGTTAGAATATCACAGTTGTGAGAATGCAATAACAGTACGTGTGAAACTATTAGCATAGACTTGTTCTGTCTCTTTATTTTTGACAAAAGAAATATCAAATGGAATACTATTTTAAGATTGCAATCTGAATTAATGATTATTTCAGAATGTATGCACAAATTTTAACTTAAGTAGGCACATATATGTGTATGCACATAGAATTCGTCTATGCACATACACATACTTGTGACATACCTTCTTTGTTTTTAGTAAATTTTTGAAAGGAAAATTCTTATGATGAAAAGTAGAGAATAGTCATAAGAATGATATGACTGATTACTGAATTACTCTGTGAATTATAAATCTAAGTTATGTTCTGAGAGTAAACTAGTATTTTGATTCTTCTTTCGAAGATAGTTGTGAAAGAATATTTAATACTGGAACAGAACAATGATACCTTAGTTGACTAGAGCAGCTTAGGGTAGATGTTGTTAGAGGGTAGATAGCTGTTATGAGATATATAGTAGAAAGTTACCTTTCGGGATGGGTGCCAAAATGAAGTTCAGAGAGTATATGTTTTCTTTACAAGAACCTATTGTTTATTGTTGTTGCAACACCTTTATTATGCTTGGCCAAGCAATATAGTGTATTATGTATGTATGAACTCTGTGATTTCACTCTCTGTCATTCCTAGCATAGATCTTTCATTTTCTTTTCTAAGTTCTTGTAGATAGAAATCGCATGTTTATGTATGGGAACACACTAGATTCCACCTTGTAGATTGTTCTCTTACTAAATTTTTTTTACAAGGTTGGGCATTCTTCAAGTTAGAAGAATACAGGGGAAGCATAAGCTTCGTGGTTGGGCGGTAAAGCACTTCAACCATGTTCTCGTTCACCAGTGGAGGGGAGCATCCAAGAAGAGCCTTAGTTGTTCACAAGACTATTATAGTCTAAGATGTAACTTGATGTAATTCATTCATGTACTTGATGTAAAGTGTACAATGTAATGACTTTGTGGCCTTAGGAGCCAAGTCAAACCTAATATTGTAATTTGACTTTTGAAGTGAATTTATGAATCTTTAACTCATTTTAAATTCTCGACATGTGTAGCTATGATTGAATTTAGCCACTAGTTATGTCATTTTAATTTGGAGTATATTCATGTTTCATTTACAATAATATTAATTAAGTAATAATTTTGAATGGGTTATTACATACTCAAAAACCCTATTCTCACTAAAACATCATATAAAAAAATTAATCAACCATGCACTATTCTCCACTATCATTTACTTCGATAATTTTTATTTTAAAGTTTGTAGACATTATCTGAGAGTCACAGGTTTTACTGACAAACATAAAACTATTCTAACGTAAAACAAAGAATAACACATAAAACGATATCAACGTGCTAGATCTATGTACAGAATGATATAACATAAGACAAACTTTGAAAAAGATAAAAAATAAAGTGTACTGTAAACCCTTTGAGTCCCACAATATCAAAAGACAGTGACTAAATGCTAGAGAATAGAACGTGTTCAGGTTTGAAAAAAGAATAAGAAAAACCTACTCATGTCTAGAAAACGTAGAGATGACACTGGTATCAAAAATAACAATTATAGCTACTTGCGCCTCAGAAAGAATGGAAAGCTCCTCTTCTTTCTTAAACATACCTTTCTTACGTTTGTGAAACGTAGCCTTCCAACTGCTAGTTTCCTCGATCTATTTCATCTCCATCCTTTTCTTCCCCATATTGTAGGAAAATATGTTTTTCTTCTCTGAATCCTTGGACAAGGAAGAACATAATATAGAAGGTGAAAATGGAAAAAATGGGAGCTTTACCTTCTGTTGTCATTTCTAAAGCAAATGGTACTTTCTTCTTCCTGATGATGGATCACTGAGTGTGATCCAAAACATCGATATGAAAACATACACAGTTGAATCCAAAAGCTTGATCTAATACTTGAAGGACTGTGGAAAAATCATACCAACTAGAAGGATAAAACAAGTTAGCTAGTGAGGAATAGCCTTGAAAAGCCCTCGATGCATTTTTCCAATGGTAATGTGCCGATTGCGTCCATTAAAGGCTAAATCATTCTACCTATGATAATGTGAAATCGTCCATTAAATGACTGAAACAAGTCTACTCTAGCTGTAATGCGACAACACATCCACTAAAGTTTGCTAGGTATTCAAAGTGTTAAGAATATGAAGCCCAACGGTTTCTTCTTGACCATTTCAATGGTGTCCCTTTTCTTTCCCTCTTGAAGTCTCTTTCTTTTTATCGGTTATTAAAGGTTGGATATATGGTATTGATTGTTGTGATCACTGGTTGATGTATTACATAAAATAGAGTTTAATAAAATTAGTTTCCCTGCTTTGAGAGTGGATGTATTCTTTTAGATGAACCACTATAAACTTTTGTGCTATCTATGTTTGTTTATGATTTTAATTTCTACTGTTATTTTTTTTTGTCTGCAATCTATTTATCAACAATTGGTATCAGAGCCATAGTGCTTGATCATTTCACATGAGAGGTTTGAGTTTGAGTGGGAGCAATGTCACCTAATGAAGGAATTCATAGGAAATCACAAGGAAGGTCAAAATCCAATGGGAGAAATGTTGGTTGCTGGTATTGTGGCAAGCAAGGCCACATCAAGAAGAATTGTTGGTTTTTGAAGAAGGTTGAAAATCAACCAAAAGAAGATGAAGTGAATCCAGTACGTGAAGAGGATGTTGGTGCAATAATTGGTGTTCTTGTTTCATCCTCAGAAGAAACAACACCAAATGTTTGGGTGCTCGGTTTGGGAGCATCATTTCATGCCACTCCATGCAAGGAGTACTTCAAAGTATGCAAAGCAGTGACTTTGGTAATGTTCTTCTTGGCAATAATGAATCTTGTGATGTTATTGGCAAAGGGGGTGTTTTGATAAAATAAAAAATGGAAATAGGTGGTTGTTGCGAGATGTTAGATATGTCCCCCAACTCAAACAAAATTTGATTTCAGCTAGACAATTTTTTTCGCAAGGATGTAAAGTCAATTTTGAATTGAATAGATGGAAAGTCACAAAAGGGGCCTTGGTAATTGCTTGGGACAACAAAGTAGGCACCCTGTATGTAGTAGATAGTCTTGCTTCATGTGAGATGGATAGGTTATATGATGTAGTTGATTCTGCAATAGATTCATAATTTCTTAACCTATTGGAATTTGATCAAACATTTGTGCAAGAGCCTCTATAGAAAATACATAAATTAGAAAGACAATGGTATGGGATGATGATTTTGGAAGGGAAAATGGTAATGCCATTTCAGAGAGAACAATAGTTGAATCTGAAGTTCTTGTAGAAACTATCACTGAAATAGATTCTAAGGTTGGTGAAGAGGAGGTTAAAATCGAAGAGAATATAGTTACAATCACTGAGAAGATCGAAGTTGTTAGTTCAGCTCCATTGGCAGAAACATCTATAATTGATGTTGCAAAAACCCCTATCAAGGTTACTATTACCAAAGAAGTTGTTGAGGTTATTGTTACACGGGAGCCTTATGTAAACATTAAATCTTGTGAAGAAAGTTGTGGTAGCCTACAAAGATCTAGAAGGAAGTCTAAACACAAGTCTGGTGGTGGTCCCAAGATGCTTTGTAACATGTATAAGAAGATGGGACAAGAACACGATTCACCGTCTGGCAAGAACAAGATCCACGACAAGCACAAGAGAGAGGGATATTTATTCCTAGAAGCAACATCATTAGTGCAAGAAGATGAAGAGTCTTGGAGGTGAATGGTCACCCATGGGTCCTAGCTGCTTATAGTTAGTAATAGGGCTGAAGTTGGGAAAGAAAACTTATTTTGACATTGCATCATCCTCATCGTTGATTAGTCCAGCGATGAAGAAACAATGAAGTGAGGTGTAGCAAGGAGAAACCCAATAGGTTTCCCGATGCCAAGTGAAAGAGTGTAAGCTGGAGCTGAGTGATGCCAAGGATTATCACCACCACCAACGAAAATGAAGTTGTAGGAGACAAAGTCATGTTCTGGAGAATAATCTACTATCAGTTTCACCATATAAAAGTTACAGAAGCATTGAAACTCCAACCTATAAAAGAACAAGGGTTGGTAAAGCCACACAACATCCTACAATTGCCACAAATTTATTTGTCAAAGATGTAGATGGAGAAGAGGAGAATGCGACCAATAAGTTTATGGCAAGCTGTGAGAATAGAGCTAAAAAGGCATAGGAAATAGGAGAGTTTCCTATAATAATAGATATAGATGACAACAATGACCTTTTTACTGATCAAGTTGTTGCGGAAGTTCTAGATACAAAGGACCAAGAGCATTCAATTCTATTTTTAGGATTCAAAGAGGATTTTTTGGTAAATAATTCAATCGTGAAAATGAGTGACAGAGAGTTCGGTTACACAATGGCTTCTGACATTGAGGCTGTGAGTGATGATATGGAAGGAGGCACTCTTTTTGGTGAGATGACCATCAGAATTGATTTGGGAACCTGTAAGTGTCGTGTGGTAGAAATTAACCAAGTAGCCGATGAAGAATGTCAAGAACCCTTAGATATCATTGATAGTGGCCCAAGTGACTACATAGGAGTATCTCTATCTACCACTAGTAGAAGTGCTGTAATGATTAATTTTGATTTGCATGAGGCTCAAAAGCTTCGTTCTTGGTATGATGTGTATAAGCTTGTTGCTGATTTGGTTTGCTCGAAACCTTTGGACAATGTTAAACAACTAGACGATTTGAGAGAAACACAAGGGTTCTTATGTGTTTTAGTTACGAAAACAGGGGTCGTGGGATCCCAACTTTTGGGAATTGTTACGGAAATGAGCTTGGCCTATGATGCCTATGTGTCTACTATAGGGAAATTTATGACCATATAAGTGTTTATGGCACAGGTAGGTTTAAGTTTTGAAGAGGCTGCAAGTATTTTGGTTGATAAGTGATTGGATTATCTTCCTCTTGTTGATAAAAATGGGTATGTCGTAGAGCTTTTTCCAAGGAATGACATGGGGAGAATTAGGCACAATCCTGAGCTAGGGAGCCCTTCTATTGGAGCTGATGGGAAGATACTCGTTGAGGATGCAATTGGGACTAGAGACTCTATTAAGGAGAGACTTTGGCTTCTTGTGGATGCTGGTGTGAATGTAATTAATTTGGACAGCCCACAGGGGATTCCATTTATCAAAGAGATATGTTGGCTTATGTCAAGAAGGCTTATCCTAGTTTGGATGTTATTGCTGGCCCTCTTGGACCTAATTGTAGCAAAAAAGGATTAATTGTTAGTGATAGACAAAGGATTAAAGGTGAACAAGGTGTCAGTTTAGTTGAGCTGGTTGGAATTCTCCCTAGGATTGGTTGGTGAATGGACTGGTTACTTGGTACTGTAGTTAAATAACAATAAGCTGAAAGTAGGGGAATGCCTGATATGTTGCAACAATCGTTGGACTTTCAGTGGAAGATTGTTGGGAATATGAAGCCCAACGGTTTCTTCTTGACCATTTCAACTGTGTCCCTTTGTTTTCTCTCTTGAAGTCTCTTTCTTTTTATCAGTTATTGAAGGTTGGATATATGGTATTGATTGTTGTGATCACTGGTTGATGTATTGTAAAACAGAGATTAATAAAATCAGTTTCCCCTACTTTAAGAGTGGATGTAGTCTTTTAGACGAACCACTATAAACCTTTGTGTTATCTATATTTGCTTATGATTTTAATTTCTGCTGTTATTTTTATTTGTCTGCAATCTATTTATCAACACAAAGTACTTTATAGATCAGAGCTTTGTAGCTGCGTACTCTCATTTACGCGTGCTGGCTTTGGTTGATGGACAAGGGAGACGCAGAGAAACAGTGGTTCTGAGACTTTGACGTGACATTTTAGGACCCTCTCCACTGAGTTCGTTTTTTTTAATTGGTGTCATGACTGTAATTGATATTTTGAAGTTTTCAGCCATTTGCTGATTCCCCATAGCCACCAATACAGTACGAGATCCTGTTGTTTATAATTTTTTTTGAAAGTCCCGTTACCGATGACTCATTCATTTGAGCTTTAAGAACTCCTACCAAGAATGTGGGTACTCTGTCCATGCCGAGCTTGATATTTGTATTTACTGTAACCACAAATGGGATAGTGCGCGACTGTCCCACGTTATCATAAATTCTGAAACTACGAGTCAAAGAATGTATAAATGCTAATTCAGCTTAAATTTGATGGCCTTATGGCCGTATTTATGCTTTCTAATCATAAAAGCTCTAAACAATCTTAAGGGATTATAAGAAAAATATATTTATCTTTGTGTTTGCTTCTCTTAATTATCAATTATTCATTTGAAATGTAAGTTGTGGATTTAAAACTTTCACCTCTGTTAGAAAAGGTTAGATTTCAATGAGCAGATTGTTTAAAAGTTATTGTTTGGGATCAAAATTATTAATAACAAATATGAAATTATTTGTTATATATTTGATGATCGAGAACAGGTAATTTAGAATGATTGATTGAAATTCAATATAGGAAGGGTTTCAAATAGGATAAGTCTGTGATTTTTTAAATTAGGACTAAAAGAATATTTAAATGTTAACACAGCTGAAATTTGATGGTCATATGATCATATTTATGCTTTTGTATCATTAAAATACATCTAAGTTATTTGACCGACAATAAATAATTTTAAAGGATTGTAACAAAAGTATATTTACCTTAATGTTGAATCCTTCTATTAATTATCAACCATCCATATAAAAGGTAAGTTGTGAATGTGAAACTTCTTACCTTTTAAAAAAGTCAAATTTCATTGGAGTAGATTGCTTAAAGTTATTGTTTGTAATCAAAATTATTAAGAACAAATGTAGAATGATTTGTTATATAGTAGATGATGTAATTTAGAAAGATTGATTAAAAATTATGTAGGAAAGGTCTCGAATGGGATAATATGTGATTATATGATGTTATCTTCAACTCTATAAAATAAGAATAAAAAAATGTTTGAATGCTATCACAACTTAAATTTGGTGTTCATATGATTGTATTTATGCTTTCTAACTATAAACACCATCATATTATTTGGCCACCTACAAAGAATTCTAAAGGATTATAACAAAGTATACTTATCTTTGTGTTTCAAACTCTTAATTATTAATGGTTCATTTGAAAAGTAAGTTATTCATATCAACTTTTCACCTCTTAAAAAAGAAGTAAAAATTTGTTATAAATTCAATGAGTAGATTTCTTAAAGTTATTGTTTGGGATCAAAATTAGTAACAACAAATGTAGAGTGATTTTTTATATATGTGATGATCAAGAAATGGTAATTTAGAATGATTGATTAACACTCATGTAGGAAAGGCCCCAAATATGATAATGTATGATTGTACTATGTTATCTTAAACATCATAAGCTATAAGTAAAAATAATATTTAAATAATAACACAACTTAAATTCGATGGTTATATGGCCATATTTATGCTTTCTAACCATCAAAGACATCAGATTATTTGACCAACTATAGACAATTCTAAAAGATTATAAATACATATATTTATCCTTGTCTTTCCTTCTCTTATTAATCTACAATTCATATGAAACCTAAGCTAAGCATGTCAACTTCTCACCTCTTAAAAATCAAGTTATATTTTATTGGATATTCAATTAGTAGATTGCTTACAGTTTTTGTTCGGGATAAAATTTATTACCAAATGAATCTAGAATGTTTTTTTTATATTATAGTTGAAAACTAAGAAATGGTAATTTAGAATTATTGATTGAAAATCATGTAGGAGGGGCCTCAAATGGGATAATCTATGATTATATTATGTTATCTTAAACTTCATAAATTAAGAATAAAAGTAATATTTAAATACAAACACAAGTTAAATTTTATGGTCATATTGCTTTATTCGCACTTTCTAACTATAAAAGCTATCAAATTATTTGATCAACTATAAAAAATTTAAAATATTATAACACAAATACATTTATCTTTTTCTTTCCTTCTCTTAATTATCAACCATTCATATGAAAGGTATGTTGTGCATATCAACTCCTCACCTCTTTAAAAAAACAGATAAATTTCATTAAAAATTCAATGAGTAGATCGCTTGATGTTATTTTGGGGATCAAATTTCTAAAATAAAAATAAAAATAGAATGATTATTATATAGGTGATTATTTTAAAATAGTAATTTTGAATGATTCACTGAAACATGCGTAGGGAGGGCCCCAAATATCAACTCCTACAACTACCAAACAAAAATACTTAAACCTTTGTCTATATGTATGACCACTCATTCCACATCGCCCTCCACATATTAACATGTAAAGTAACTCTACACATTGACACGAAAGGCAGGCAAATAAGACATAATTATTATTAATTAGCAATTAATTAAAGTCCCAAAAAGTTTAGCAATATGAGATATTATTCTAAAATGAGAGTTTGCATATATTTACCTCACACTACTCAGATAGAGACTTTATTTGTAAAGAAAAATATTTAAGGGAAAGGTTTTGAGAGAGGCTCTAAGAAAGAAATTACATTTTTGGAATTTGAGAATCTAGAAATGGTTTAACTTACTCCCTTGGAGTGGTGATTATATGTAATTTATTGATTGTGATGTTAGTGATAGGCTCTTAATTTTGTTTAAATATGACATTAAAACTATTTTTATACAATTGCTGTTTGTATATATATATTTCTATGGTAAATTAAGTATTGGTTCTCAAATCTATATATAATCTAGTTGAGACTACCCTTTAGTGTTGTTGTCAATTTCAAGTTGATCCATAGTATTTAAATAAATAACTAATATTATCATTGTGCAAAGAGGGTAAAATTTAGTGAACATTTTGTCTCATTGCCAAGACCTAATTAAAGTTCTATGGTGGAGTTCAAATTTTCATGTTATGAGCCTGGGTTTATTTACAAATATCTATAGGAATATTTTATGTTTTGAAATGTTTTTGTTAATATATATTTTTTGGCAAAAGGCGAAATGCTTGAATGATTATATTAATATAAAGTGAAAATACATAGAGGCTTGGCGATGCCATCAAAGATTACACATTGAGGCTTAGAAGGGGGCCAAAAATAGACAGTTTATCCCATGAAAATGTGCAAAAAGTAGAGAAGCCAAAACTAGAGCCTAGGCAAAAAAATAAAAGTAATTATGGAATAGCAAAAAAGCCAATTGAATAGGGGTTTGGGTAACCCAATGCTCATATAGAACTAGGGGAGGCGTTAAAGTCTAGAATCCATTTGGAAGTCAATCATTTTTCTAGGTTGTTAAGTTTCTTGAGAAAAACACACCCCATGCATAATTTTGTAGCTCTATGCTGCAACAATGAAACCATGCAAAAGTTGCCAAGGAAAGAAATCCATTTGATACTACTAGATGCCACATTCCCATACCGATGGTGCAGGATGCCAACACCAAGCATTTATGAGGCAAGGGTTTCATTCAAACCTTGAAGATTGTGTTTTCTTAACAAAATGGAGGCCAATTTTTTCACCATTTATTTTGACTCACCAAGGTCGAGCAAGTAGGAAACAAAACATGAAGTGATGTATGTATTCACCTTGTAACGCTCATAGGCCCTAATAAAATTAGCACCTAGGACCATCTTCACTGCTTCTAGGTCCTTGCTAGATGGGTATCTCATTATTACTTTCAAGCATTGATCTTAGATGGTGCCATCAAAGGTCATCTGGTGATGTGAGCACTTGAGGTGTGGCAATATCATGCAAGCATTAAGCTAGCTTTCATGGACGTATCTTGATATTAATAGGAGTGATGTAATCCTCCCCCTTTTGCATCATAATCACTAATGTTAGTGGCCCTATAGCACACATTTTTGCCTCCTTCAAGGATAAAACATTCCTTAATTATACTTTTATGATATGTGGCACTAACGAGTATCTATTTGAGGAAATGAAATGTCACAAGCATGAGGCTTTCCATGGGATGGGCCCATTGTGCATCTTTCCACTACCTTTATCTTTAGAATGTTCTTGAAGTTGTGTGGGTATGACATATGGCCCAAAGTGACCATAATGGACAATATTTGGGTTGTCAATATAATTGAAATGGGGAAAGGAAAATACATGGATGTGTGCACCAATCTGTGACACAAAAATGGCTCTTAAGATGCCACTTTTTTTCTAAAATTAGCAAAGTCTGATGTGCACGAGAAAATGAAGATAGTTATGCTCAAAATTTGAAGATGGAACAAGAACAAGAGTTGAAGTGCTCTGAGTCTACTTTCTAAGCTACTATTTTTTTAAAAGAGTAATGAAGATTAACGATTTCAAAAAGGGGGGACACAAAACAAGTCTTGCTTTTATCCAAAAAAATAGCATAGCATATGAGCCCCCCTTTTTCATTAACTTTTTTTTAGAATTTAAAAAATCAGAATAGTGAGAAATTAGCTAACACCATGTAGTTTTTGTTCTTTCAGCTCATTTTTTTAATGAATATAATATTTTATGAATTTTCGAAGTGGACACATCCTGAAAAAGCCAAAATTTAAGCATGCCCCCCCCCCCTATTTTTTTTGAAAACTAATCGAAAATAAAAAAATTCTTTTTTCATTACGTGTAGAATGGAGTCTAGTTTATAAAAATATAATTTTTAAAAAATTCGATGAACGAGTAAAAATCTATACCAAAAGTAGCACATGTTGATTTTTGACAAAAAATGAAGGCACTAACAAGAGAAGTTATAGATGAAAACCTTAACATAATCAAAACCTAAAAAAAAAAAATATTTAGATAGCTAAGAGAGAGCCTAACGTCATCATGATTTTTTTATAAACTTGCATTAAAATACATTCAAACTTGATGGAGCTCGCATGATGAAAAATGTGTGAAATTTTATTACCCTTTCAAAAAATTATGTTCTTAGCATGAAATAGTCATCCAACCCTTTGGGTTGGTATTTCCCAATGCAGCTCATTTGGTGAGTGCCAAATTTGGTGCTAGCCAAACATTTGATGAACTTCATTTGGCAAGTGCCAAATTTGGCACTCGCCAAATGTGAAGCATGGATTTTGGAATGCATTTTTGAACTCTTTATTTTTTTGTCTCTCTTTCTCTATCTCTACCGAGGAAACTATATACATGAAACATTTACTTTCTTATATTTTAAGCTATATTTCATGTATATAGTTTCAGGATGTTTGAGTGTGGTTTCAAATCTCTTGGAGTTACAATGCAAATTCTAGTTATTGGAAGATCTTATAATTTTTTAGATAGTCAAATTTTAGTAATCAAGAGGTCAAATTTCAATGATCAGCAAGGTATATCATCTTTCTCTCTTTTTCTCTATCTCACTCATTCTTTATGTCTTATACTCCAAACCTCTCTCTCTCTCTCACTATCTACATCCCTTTATCTAACTCTCTCTTCATTGAGCTCAAGAACTACCTCTAACCCCTCTTTCTCTCTCTCTCTCTCGCTCTCTCTCTCTCTCTCTCTCCCCTCTTTCTCTCTCATTCTCTCCTTCCCTCTCTCTCTCTCTCTACTATCTATCTCACCTCTCTTTCCCTTCCCTCCCTCTTTCCCTCTCTAATTTTCTATATCTCCCCCCTCTCTCTCTCTCTCTCTTCCTTCCTCCCACCCACCTTCCCTTGAGCTACTTCTTTCTATCTAACCTATCCCTCTATACCTCTTTCCCTCTCCCTCCCTCCCTCCCTCTCTCAATCTCCCCATCTTCCTCCTTCTCTCTCTCTTTATCCATCTCCTCTCTCTCTCTCTCTCTCTCTCTCTCTCTCTCTCTCTCTCTCTCTCTCTCTCTCTCTCTCTCTCTCTCTCTCTCTCTCTCTCTCTCTCTCTCTCTCTCCCTCTCCTCCTCCCTCTCTGGTTCTCTCTCCTCTCTCCCCTCTCCTCTCTCCTCCTCTAATTTTTCCATCTCCCTATCTCTTTCCTTTCTACTTCTCTCTCTCTCTCTCTCTCTCTCTCTCTCTCTCTCTCTCTCTCTCTCTCTCTCTCTCTCTCTCTCTCTCTCCCTCCCTCCTCTCCCTCCTCTCAATCTCTCTACCTTCTCTCCTTACCTCTCTAATTCTCTCTCTATCACCTTCTCTATCTCACCTCTCTCTCTCCTACCTATCCCTCCCTCCTTTCTCTCTATGTCACCTCTCCCTCCCTCCCTGCCTCCCTCTCCTTCCCTCTCTAATCTCTTTCTCTCTACCTCACCTCTCTATACCTACATATCCCTCCCTCCCTCCTCTCTCTCTAGCCCACCTCCATCTCCCTCCCTCCCTACCTCTCCTTCCCTCTCTACTTCTCTCTATCTCCCCCTCCCTCTCTCTACCTACCTCTCTCTACATCCCTATCTCCCCCTCTATCCCTACCTCTCCCTCTATCTCCCCCTCCCTTTCTCTACCTACCTCTCTCTCTCACCTCTATCTCCATCCCTACCTCTCTTCTTCTCCCTACCTACCTATCCCTCTATACCTCTTTCTCTCTACCTACCTCCCACCTTCCCTCTCTCGATCTCCCCTTATTCTTCCCTCTCTACTCTCTCTATCACCTCTCTCTCTACCTTCCACCAACATTCTCTCTCTATCTAGCCTATTCCTATATACCTCTTTCTCTCTCCCTCTCGCCCTCCTTCCCTCTATCAATATCTCTACCTTCCAACTTACCTCTAATTCTCTCTCTATCAATTCTCTATCTCACCTCTCTGTCCCTACATATCCCTCCCTCCCTCTTCTCTCTATCTCACCTCTCTCTCCCTAGATATCCCTTCCTCCCTCCTCTCTCTCTAGCTTACCTCCCTCTCCCTCCCTCCCTAACTCTCCTTCTCTCTCTCCTTCCCTCTCTACTTCTCTATATATCCCCCTCCCTCTCTCTACCTACTAAAATAAAGGAAATTGGATGTGCCCACCTTTCAAGAGATGGGAAACTTAGGGGACCCTATTTCACTCTAGTTCATTCAAGGAAACCTTAGAGATCTTAGCCTAATGGTGCAACTAAGAAAAGGGGTCTGATATAAGGTCTCCTAGGGTGTGATTAAAAACAAAAGGGAGATTCACCACTAAGAAAAGGCTTAGAAAGAGAATAAATTAAAGTAACATGCAAAACCTAACTATATGACCTAGAAAATGAACTTAAATCAAAATAGCAAACTAGAGATAAACAAAGGTGCACCTAGAAAATTGAAGATGCTTGAAAAAGGGTTTGCAATCACAAAATTATGACTTTTGAAGCACAATAGGACTCATTCGCTATTAGGGGTGATTTAGTCCCAGTTTAGAGTTTCAGGTCGAGACTAGAATCTACAACTAATAAACCAAGATCTACAAAAAAAAGTCTAAAAACTGGTATATTGGGACTCATACACCACAAGTGGTGATTTAGTCCTAGTATCAGGGTTGATCTGAAACTTTGGTATCCTCTAGTGATCTTCTATAGCTTCTCTCCTTTCTGATCTCTGAGTCTGAAACTCTAAATTCTGACCTGTAGGTGACTTTCCGTAATCTTACAAGAAACCTGACAACTTTGACAACTTTCTCCACTCTTGCTCTTCAATGGATCTTCAACCTAAATCTGCAAACCACACACCAAAAGAGGGAAAAATACTATTTTGTTAGTGGATAGGGGTTTTCCTTGGTCAAACCCCATTTTGGTAATCAAACCTTGAAATGAAATCAAATAACATGAAGGAATGATAAATGAACAATATGCTATGTTGCAACTCATCAAACCTTTGTAATAAGCATTGCAATCTTGTATGAAATGGCTAGTATGAATGTAGATCTTGACTTGAATGGATCTTGCTTGAATCGTAGGAACCTACATCACAAATGTTAGCTCAAAAACAAACATGATGCATGATGACTTTGACATGATGCTTGAATCTTCAATATAGCTCCAAAATGCTTGATAATCAGCTCTTGAATGCTCTTGATCAAAAAATTTCTATAATGCTTGAATACTTGAATTGATAGAATTATTGAATTCTTAGATCACATTTTCTCATAAAAATTTCTAGATGAATTGTAAACTTGCTAGGAGAGAATATGTGAAATAACCTTTATTTATACTTGTTTATGCAAAATTTCCTGAAATTACAACACTACAAGCTGACATCAGATCTAGGAGAATAAAATCCTGTCAAGAATTTGAATTTAAAACAGGTCCAAGCTAAGTGGGAATCATACACTAGTTGGGGCATATGAGTCCTAGTAGCCTAGGATTGGGACATAAATTTTAAGAAATGTTAAGTTCTATGCCAAATTTAGGACCAGGCCCCGAGACTTAGGTGGAACCCATATGCCCAAGGTGTCATATGAGTCCCATATCACTAAATATGGTCCATACAATCCAAAATCACTACATTATGATTGGTTATTAGATATGTGTCGAGATTATCCTTGAAAAGATGCATTAAGTAAGGCTTGTGAATGCAAAATAGGACCAAATAAGGTATAAAGAAGACTAATTTTAGTAGGGAGGGCCCCAAAAAGTGTGAAAATGTAACTTTAGGGATACATTTTCCTACACTAAATTTAGCTCCAACTTTAGTGAGAGGAGGAACTTGCTTCAAAATCACACTAAAGTAGACAATCTCGCATCAAGAGGGGTCCAAGTGTACTAATGCTAGTGAGATAGGATGACAATGATCAAGAGGGTTGTGCAAGCCCCCAGGATCAAGATCCTATGACAAACCAAAATAGGCACAAAATAGCACACATGTGAATAATATAAGGAGAAACAATAAGGTACAAGCATACACTTCCAAAGACAAAGAGAAAGAAAAATAAAAATAAAAAGGGGTGGATCAAGCCTCGACCATTTGTCCCGCACGTTATGGAATAGATCTAAGCTATTTGTCCAAAAATGTTTACAAATGGAACACAATGTCCACTATGCAAAGAAAAAAACACTCACAAGGGCTAGTGGAACCTCAAGCCATCCACTAGGTGAGCCCCCAACAATACACATATGCACGTGGCCGATATGCGCTCACATAGACAAGCAAGTGTCTATGGGAAAGTCACGTCTAAGTTTGGATCCCATACAGTAACCATACCAAAGGTATACCTCCTGATAAATTTGATAAGGTGCCACACAAAACGAACAATAGGAGTTCATGAAGCAAGAAAAACTTTGTATTCTTGACACCCATGAATGAATAGGAAGGTTCCATAGGCAAGCAAAGTGTGTTATGCAAGGTGGTCATATAACCGATATTGTAAATGTAAAATAGGTTAAGGTACGTTTAAAGGAGTTTTGCTTAGTTCATGCAAGGTCTTAACTTAGGGAACATCGTGCCTAATGTCTCCAAGAGAGGACCAATCGAAGAATAGAAGATTCACAACTTAGGGGATGTAGTGTGTTGCATCAAGCCACTACTGAGGAATATAATATGCTAAGAGAGATTACACTGTTGAAGGAAATCACACCCAATGTCACCAAAAAGCGAATGACACATCGCATGAAGTAAGAAGACTACAAAATGAAACATGAATTGAAATGCAAAAGAATAATGCCAATATATGCCCCCACTTTAAAGAAATTGCTAAACACCATGTTGTGAGCAATTACTTTAAAGTAGAAAATGATATATACTAATAATAAAGAGGACATGAAAGCTTATTTGGAAATCCCTATTCCAATTCATATGTTTCCAAATGAAGCTACATCATGAAAAGTGGTTGCCCCCAAAATGAAATCCCAAAATCACATAAGGGATCCATGGATTCAAGGTCAATATGTCTTTGCTACAATGTTATTAGAGAGATATAAATTGTCATCATTCCCCAAATACTCATGGAATAGGAAGAATGATACAAAGAGAGTGAAAAAAAAGAAAATATTTTGGGTCAACATGGAAGAGACCTAAATGTCTCGACGCCTTGCATCATCCCAAAAAGGAAAACACAAGACAAATGAAAAGATAAAGGAAAATATTTTGGGTCAACATGGAAGAGACCTAAATGTTTGGACACCTTGCATCATCCCAAAAAGGAATACACAAGACAAAAAAGATAAAGTTTTATGATATAGAGAAGAATGTAGGTACAAATAGAGGAATGTCACAAAGAGAGAGACACATCAAATAGAATAGTATGGGGGAGATGACATTACACACATGCAATCGCATACATAACATGAAAAAGAAAATAAAGGAAAGACTAGTAAGGCACGTGTGAGTCAACCTATAGCAGGTCCTTTCCATCCCAATCTTGTTCATTGTATATGGAAGGTGAATAACAAGTGCCAAACTAGGACAAGGCTATCTAATTCTTGCTTCCACTGTGTGCAAGATAAGAATGAGTTGAGGTAGGTTATGAGAAGGAGATCCTTGCATTTTGAAATGATTTGCAATGAATGTAAAGCATGTAATAACTTGAGCATATTGTGATCCTACAACTATTACATGGAAAGGAGCGAAATGAAATTCTTTAAGGGATTATTTCTATGATATCAAACTTTTTAGATATTTTTTTAAAGAATGACACTCATCAGTACTATGTCCAAGAACTCTATGATATCGACAATGTGATGTGTTTGTGTTCTTAGGATTTTGATTTTGATTTTCTCGCATGAGTGGTAATGTAATAAGTCCTTGGCTTAGAAGTATATGTAAGGTTATTTTAGTTGCATATGGTGATTAGGGGAATTGTAGTTTCTTTAGTTTGCAAGGCCTTTGTTGCTTGCTAGATTCACCAATTTCTTGAGTTAGATGTTGAGGATAATCTAAGATGATCCTATCATCCTTATCACTTTTATGAGGCATTTGTTGCTCTTTAAGGAAGGAGGAAACTTATGTGGAGAGGACGATATTGATATCCTAACCCTTTGGTATCTTCAGTTGGTATTTGTTCTAAGAGTTGATGAGGATTTCATGTTCGACTTGTTGTATCACATCTTTTTTATACTTAAGATTGATGAATCCTTTTCTATATGTCTCTTCTAGGTTGATGAGAGTGTTGGTCACTTTGTTAACATAGGATGGTTGAATGTTTGCTTGATTAGAGGTGATAGATTCACCTATTATAGGGAACATAGGCTCAACTTGTGTCTCAATTTTAGGATGTAAAAGGTGAAACATCTCAAGTTGTGTTGGTTGTTTCATGGAAGGATAAAAGGATGCATTAGTCTCAAGGTTGTTAAGGAAATCGTTTATGAATTTGTTCATGTTGTCACCATCTTCTCCAATGATGTCAACTTCATGAGGAGGACATGCATTAGGAGTTGATTGAGCATGAGTGAGTTCAATTTCATTAGGATCATTTCCAAAGGTACAACTTGACACATCCACTATAAATGACTTCAAGGAAATCCAAAGCTTACGAAAGCACATATCCATGATGAAATGTAATATAATAACCTAGAATGAAATTTGTAAATGCAATTTTTAAATTAAGAAATGCATGAAATGAACTGAATTAAACTAGATGTAATGAAATGAATGAAACAAAAACTCGGTAAAATGAAACAAATATCTAACAACAACAAACAAAAGCACAAAAAATATTTTTTTAATGTTGTAAAATGCAAATTCAGATCTAACACGAGACTATATCACCTAGAGGGGTGAATGAGTCCTAGTTAGGGTTTTTATAGTGTTCAAATAGTGAATAAAAGTCACCACAAAATTCCTAAAAAGTAGGTAAAGCAACCTGTACTAAGACGAAATCACCCAGAGGGGAAAATGAGTCCCAAATGAGGGTTTTGACACTAAATTCAATGAATTTTTAGTGAATGTTAAGGTCTCTAACTTGTATGTTGTTTAGACTATGTGAAATTATAGATTTGGAATGAAATTCAATAATTTAAGATGCAAAAATGTAACCTATATGCACTTTCATTAATGCAATATTTAGAAGACCAAAATGCAAATTAACTAATGCAATACCTAATTCAAAGTTAATGTAAACTAGATATAGGACTATGATGTAATCCAAATTAGAAAGAAGGTGTCCAAAGGCTAGGTTCACCAAAATGAAATGAAAAAAATAAGCAAATAGGGTGTTTCCACCTTTTAGGAGATGGGAAACTTAGGAGACCCTATTTTTCTCTTCTTTCATTCAAGGAAACCTTAGAGATCTCAGTCTAATCGTGTAACTAAGAAAAGAGATCTGCTATAAGGTCTCCTAGGGTGTGATTAAAGATAAAATGGGGGTTCACCACCAATCAAAGAAAAGACAATAAATGAAAGTAACAAGCAAAACCTAACTATATAACCTAGAAAATGAACTTAAATCAAAATAGCAAATTGGAGATAAATAGAGGTGCACCTAGAAAACTAAAGATGCTTGAAAAAATTGTTTGCAATCTCAAAATTATGACTTTTGAAGCACACTAGGACTCATATTCTAGTAGGGGTGATTTAGTCCTAGTTTAGGGTTTCGGGTCGAGACTGGAATCTACAATTGATAAACTAGGATGTACGAAAAAAGTCTGAAAATTGGTATATTGGGACTCATACGCCACAAGTGGCAATTTAGTTCTATTATTAGGGTTGATCTAAAACTTTGGTATCCTGTAGTGATCTTTTGTAGCTTCTCTCCTTTTTGATCTTTGAGTCTAAAACTCTGAATTCTGACTTGTAAATGATGTTCCGTAATCTTGCAAGAAAGGTGACAACTTTGACAACTTCACAACTTTGACATCTTTCTCCAATCTTTCTCTTCAATGGATCTTCAACCTAAATCTACAAATCGCACTTCAAAGAGAGGGAAAAATGTTTTTTTGTTAGTTGATAGGGGCTTGCCTTGGTCAAACCTCGTTTTGGCAGTCAAACCTTGAAATGAAATCAAATAACATGAAGGAATGATGAATGAACAATATGTTATGTTGCAACTCACCAAACCTTTGTAATAAAGGCTACAATCTTGTATGAAATGGCTAACATGAATGTAGATCTTGACTCTTGATTGTATATTATGGATCTTGACTTGAATAGCTTGAATCATAAGAACCTACATCACAAATGTTAGCTCTAAAATAACATGATGCATGATGACTTCAACATGATGTTTAAATCTTTAATATAGCTCCAAAATGCATGATAATCGGCTCTTGAATGCTCTTGATCAAAAAATTTCTATAATGCTTGAATACTTGAATTTCTAGAATGCTTGAATGCTTAGATCACATTTTCTCATAGAAATTGCTAGATGACTTGTAAACTTGCTAGGAGAAAATATGTGAAATAGCCTTGTATTTACACTTGTTTATGCCAAATTTATCAAAATTACAACACTACAAGCCAACATCAAATCAAGGAGAATAAAATTGCACCAAGAATTTGAATTTAAAATAGGTACAAGCTAAGCGAGACTCATATACTAGTTGGGGTGTATGAGTCCCAATAGCCTAGGCTTGGGACACAAATTTCAATAAATGTTAAGTTATATGTCCAATTCAGGACCAGGCCCTGAAACTTAGGTGGGACCCATATGCCCAAGGTGTCATATGAGTCCCATATCACTAAATCTAGGCCATAAAATCCAAAATCACTAAATTATGATTGGTTATTAGATATGTGTCAGGATTATCCTTGGAAATATGCATTAAATAAGGCATAAAGAAGCCTAATTTTAGCAGGGAGGGTCCAAACAAGTGTGAAAATGTAAAGGGATACATTTTTCTACACTATACCTACCACTCTCTATTTCTCTCTCTCTCACCTCTCTCTCTTCATCTCTATCTCTCCCTCTATCTCTCCTTCCTTCTCTACTTCTCTCTATCTCCCCTACCTCTCTCTCTCCATCTCTACCTCTCCCTCCATCTCTCCTTCCCTCTCTACTTCTCTCTACCTACCTATCCCTCTATACCTCTTTCTCTCTCCCTCACTCCCTTCTTCCCTATCTCAATCTCTCCAGCTTCTTCTTTGTCTACTTCTCTCTCTATCACATCTCTTTATCACCTCTCTCTCTTCCACCCAGCTTTTCTCTCTACTTCTCTCTATCTAACCTATCCCTCTATACCTCTTTCTCTCTCCCTCCCTCCATCCATACCTCTCCCTCTCCTTCCCTCTCTACCTAACTCTCCATCCATAACTCCCTACCACTCTCCCCACACCTCTCTATATCACTTCTCTATCTCCCTTTGTCATTCTCTCTTTCTCTCTCTCTATCTCACTTCTCTATCTCCCGCTCTCTCTCTCTTACCATCCTTCACTCTCTACTTCTCTCTAGCTACATATCCCTACATACCTCTTTCTTTCTCCCTCCCTCCCTCTGTCCCTCTCTCAATCTCTCCACCTTCTTCCCCCTCTACTTCTTTATTACATCTCTCTATCACCTCTCTCTCTCTCTCTCTCTCTCTCTCTCTCTCTCTCTCTCTCTCACCATACTTCACTCTCTACTTCTCTCTACCTACCTATCCCTATATACCTCTTTCTTTCTCCCTCCCTCCCTTCTTCCCTCTCTCAATCTCTCCACCTTCTTCCCTCTTTCCTTCTCTATTACATCTCTCTATCACCTCTCTCCATCTCTCTCTCCTTACCTATCTACTCTCTTTATCTTAACTCTCTTTCTCCATACCTTTCCCTCTCTTCTCTCTCTATATCAACTCTCTCCCTACCTTTCGCTCCACCTCTCTCTCTATATCTCTCTCTATCTCTCCCTCCCTCATTCTCTCTCTCTCTATGTACCTCAACTATTCCTCTTTACCTCTCCCTCCCTCCTCTCTCTCTCTTACACCAACCTTCTCTCTCTACTTCTCTCTATCTAACCTACCCCTATATACCTCTTTCTCTCTCCCTCATCCCCTCCTTCACTCTAGGTATGTGCAGGATCATGATGGGCCAAAAAGTGGCACTATGATGGGTATGTGGCTGACGACTTTTTTTACCCAAAATTGATGAAACAAAAAGGGTTTTTAAAGGAGATTCTCAGCTTTCCACCATTATAAATTATGCTTTACTTTGAATTTAATAATTAATTATTATTCATTTTCTATTCATATTACGACTAAAATCTTGATTGATAGATTGATTGAAAAACATCTATAGCTTTCAAACGGTATCACATTTTTTGAATCAAAAACATGTGTCACATTCTATGCTTCACATACTATAGGATTAAAAAAAGAAAAAATGAATTTCATGAAGTTTTGACCAAGTTAAGTGGTCAGAAATATGAGTTTTTTATATTTTTTAAAAGTTGTAATAAAAAAATCATAATTTATTTTTCACTTGGAAAAAAATTACAAAAAAATATGCATCACATCGAGACATGAGTCCTCTACTTATATATAAAATTTTATAAAAAAATATTATCATTTTATTGTGGTTAGGGTGGTCAGATAGGCACCTACTTTTTTTTTCCCTGAAATTTAAGTACCACTACATTGAAATTTCAAATTTTCACCAAATAGATTTGTTTTTTAAAACAAACCTAGTAGTTTAGAAACTACATTCAATTTGCTACATATTATATTGTAACATATTTTTGAAATAATATAGATAACTTATTCAAAATTTTCCATCAAGTTGCCTAACTTTGATTTTTCTAATTTTTTTGCCACCTAAGGGCCTATTTTTTCCATGATGATCTTGCACATACCCCTCTCCTAATATCTCTACCTCCCCCTTACCTCTCCCTCCCTCTTTCCCTTACCTCTTTCCTCCTTCCCTCTCTACTCCTTTCTCTCTATCTCACCTCTCTCTCCCTACCTATCCCTCCCTCCCTCCTCTCTATCTCACCTTTATCTCCTCTCCTTCTCTACCTACCCCCTATCTCTCCTCTCCCTCTCTCCACTCTCTCTATCTCAACCCTCTCTCTACCTATCTCTCTCACTCTACAATCTATCTCAACTATCCCTCTTTACCTCTCCCTCCCTCCCCTCTTTCTCTTCCCCCCTCTCTCTCTACCTCACCTCTATTCCCCTCCCTACCTCTCCCTCCCTCTCTACTTCTCTCTATCTCCCCTCTCCATCTCGCTACCTACATCTCACTCTATAACTCCATACCACTCTTTATACCTACCTCTCTACTTATATCCCTTCTATCCCTCTCTCTACCTACCTCTGCCTCCATCCCCTTTCTCTCCCCTCTCTCCCTCTCTCTACGTACCTCTCCCTCCATCCCATTTCTCCCTCTCCCATCTCTCTCACCCTCTCTCCTCTCAGTCTCTTTATCTCTTTATTTCTCTCTCTCTCTAATGTGCACCAAGATGTGATATAAAAAGTGGAGGAAGGTGGGGAGATTTATAGAAAGAGGGAAGGAGGGAGGTAGAGGTAGAGAAGGAGAGAGTGAGAGAGAAATACGAGGGAGAGGGAGAGATATTGAGATTTAGATAGAGAGAGTAGAGAGTAAGGAGAGAGAGAAAGAGGGGAGGAGGAGGGAGAAGTGAGATAGAGGTGATAGAGATAGAAGTAGAGAGAGAAGGAAGGTGGAGAGATTGAGAGAGGGAGAGAGAGAAAGAGGTATAAAGAGATAGGTATGTAGAGATAAGTAGAGAGGGAAGGAGAGATGGATGGATAGGTAGGTATGGAGAGAGAGGTGAGAAAGATAAATAGAGAGATAAAGGTAGGTAGAGATGGAGGGAGGAGATAGAGAGAAGTAGAGAGGGAAGGAGAGAGGGAAGGAGAGAGGGAGGGAGAGGTAGGAAGGTAGGGAGATAAATGTGAGAGAGAGGTGAGATAGAGAGAGTAGAGAGAGAAATAGGGAGAGAGAGAGAGAGAGGTATAAATAGGAGACATATAGAGAAGTAGAGAGGGGAGGGAGGGAGAGGTAGGGAGGAGATAGAGGTGAGTGTGTGTGTATGAGAGAGAGAGAGAGAGAGAGAGAGAGAGAGAGAGAGAGAGAGAGAGAGAGAGAGAGAGAGAGAGAGAGAGAGAGAGAGATAGGAGAGAGAGAGGAGAGGGGGAGAGAGAATGATAGTAGAGAGGGAAGGGATGAGAGAGATATAAAGAGTAGAGAGGGAAGGAGAGAGTAAGAGAGAAAGAGAGGGGAGGGAGAGAGAGGTAGAGATAAAGTGGTAGGGAGTGGTGGGAGGGAAGGAGAGAGGGAAGGAGAGTGAGAGGGATAGGAGGGAGAATGGGAGGGAGGGAGAGTGAGATGGAGAGAGAGAGTGGTGTGATAGAGAGAATTAGAGAGGTAAGGAGAGAATGAGAGAGAGGGAGGGGGGAAGAGAGGGAAGGATAGAGAGAGAGACATATGTGAGATACAAAGTGATGGAGGGAGAGGGGAGATAAAGATAAGCAGAGAGGGAAGAAGACATAGAGAGAGAGGATAGATAGAGAGAAGTAGAGAAGGGAGGGAGGGAGTGAGAGGTATGGAGGAGATAGAGGTGAGAGAGAGAGAGAGTGAGAGGAGAGAAAAGGAGGGGAGAGAGGAAGGGAAGAGAGAGAGAAATAGAGTAGATCGATGGAAAGGGGGAGATAAAGTAGAGAGGGAAGGAGAGAGTAAGAGAGAAAGAGGTAGAGAGAGTGGTAGGGAGTGGAGGGAGAGGTATGTAGAGAGAGGGGAGGTGATAGGGAAGGAGAGAGGGAGGGATAGGAGGGAGAGAGGGAGGGAGGGAGAGTGAGATGGAGAGGGAGAGTGGTGAGATAGAGAGTATAGAGGCAAGGAGAGAATGAGAGAGAGAGATCTAGAGAGAGAAGTTTTAAGGAGGGAGAGGTAGAAAGGGATAGGTGAGATAGAGAGAGGGACGGAGGGAAAGTAGGAGAGAGAAAATTGTGAGATAGAGAGGAGAGAGTGAGAGGTAGGGATAGATAGAATGGTGAGAGAGACAGAGAAGTAGGTAGAGGAAGGGAGAGGAGAGATAGAGAGTAGAGAGGGAAAGAGGTAGGAAAGGAGATAGGTGAGATGGAGATGGAGAGAGAGAGTGATGGAGGGAGAGGTAGGTATAGAGAGGAAGAAGGGAGATAAATATAAGTAGAGAGGGAAGGAAAGAGAGAGAGGAGAGATAGAGAGTAGAGAGGGGAGGGAGGGAGGGAGTAGGGGAGAGATAGAGGTGTGTGTGTGTGTGTGTGTGTGTGTGTGTGAGAGAGAGAGAGAGAGAGAGAGAGAGAGAGAGAGAGAGAGAGAGAGAGAGAGAGAGAGAGAGAGAGAGAATGGTAAGATAGAGAAAAGATCAATTGAGAGAGAAAGAGGGAGAGGGAGGGATGGAAAAAAGGGATAGAGACTGAGAGGAGAGATAGAAAGAAGGGGAGGGAGGGTGAGGTAGAGAGGAGGGAGAGGATAGATAGAGAGAAGTAGAGAGGGAAGGAGGGAGGGGGAGTTAGGAAGGGATATAGAGGTGTGTGTGAGAGAGAGAGAGATAGAGAGAGAGTGGTGAGATAGAGAAGAGATAGTGAGAAGGAGGGAGAGAGAATTGTGAGATAGAGAGGAGAGAGTGAGAGAGAAAGAGGGGGAAGAGAGGGAGAGAGAGGGAGAGAAAGAGAGGTAGGTAGAGGGAGAGAGAGGAGAGATAAGGAATAGATAGGGAAAGAGGTAGGGAGGGAGACATAGGTGGGATACATATTGATGGAGGGAGAGATAGGAAAAGAGAGGGAGAGGGGAGATAAAGATAAGTAGAGAGGGAAGGAGACGTAGAGAGAGAAGAGAGAGAGAAGTAGAGAGGGGAGGGAGGAAGGGAGAGGTAGGGAGGAGATAGAGGGGTGAGAGAGAGAGAGAGGGGGAGAGAGGGAGGAAGAGAGAGAGGGAGGGAGGGAGAGGAGAGATAAAGAGTAGAGAGGGAAGGAGAGAGTGAGAGAGAAAGATGATACAACTTGCTAACTACTGAAGTTTGACCTCCTAATTACTAAAATTTGACATGCTAATTATTGAAATTTGACTAAGTCTGAAAAATTATAAGATCTTCCAAAAACTAGAATTTTCATTATAACTCCAAGAGATTTGAAACCACTCTCAAACATCCTAAAATTATATACATGAAATATAACCTAAATTATAAGAAAGTAAATGTCCATATGTAAATGTTTATTTCATGTATATAGTCTCCTTGACACAGAAAGGGAAAAAGAAATAGTTCACAAAAATGTATTGTAAAAATTGATGCTTCACATTTGGCGAGCACCAAATTTGGCACTTTCCAAATGAAGGTGCCAAAATTATTTGTATTTTAAAATACCGAGCCTTAGGCTCCATCATTCGAGCCATTTGCAGAGCACCAAAATTCGCACTTGCCAAATGGTCATTTCAGGTAAAAAACAAAAGTGGCATATTTTTTGTGTCACAGATTGGTGCACATAC
The DNA here is from genome assembly GCA_007258455.2 of Sequoia sempervirens. Classification (NCBI taxonomy): domain Eukaryota; kingdom Viridiplantae; phylum Streptophyta; class Pinopsida; order Cupressales; family Cupressaceae; genus Sequoia; species Sequoia sempervirens. The sequence continues at coordinate 79,194,669 of VDFB02270651.1, forward strand.
CCACATCATTCCTCATGACACTTATCAAAACACCATTAATGTTAGCGGCTCAATATCACACCTTTCCACCTCCTTCAAGGATAAAACATTCCTTTATTGCACTTTTATGACATATGGCACTAACGAGTATCTATCTGGAGAAATGTCATGCCAAAAACAAGAGGCTTCCCATGGGATGGGCTAATAATGCATCTTTCCACTACCTTTATCTTCAAAACATTCTTGATTTTTCACAGGTATGACACATGGACCAAAGTGACCATAATGAGAAATGTTTGGGTCACCAACATAGCTGAAATGAGGACCAAACGATACATTGGTCCTCATGATGCTTATCAAACTCTAGGTATAGAGTTAATATTTTGTGATACTCTTAGAGGAATGCAAAATAGGGTGCATGATATGTCATGTTGATAGTATGGTCTTTTGTGCCTTTAATCCAAAAATAATAATCAACCATCTTTACACACCAGCTCTCTAGAGAAAACATTATCCCACGGCTCTAGAAACACCACACCCTTTGCCTTCTTCACATATAATTTGCACAAAATCCTCAATCATGAGAAAATTAGATGAATTAATTTGGAGAGTTTCAGCCTCCATTTTTGCAAGCATGATTTTCTAGGACGCATGTAGTTAAATTAGCTTCCCTTAACAATGTGTCTTGGTACTAACATAAATTCTTCAAAAAGTTCCCAAACTAGTCTCAAGATGTAAGAAATGGCCCAATTATTTGTATGCATGTTTCTGAAGATACATGCATTAATAATGTTTATGGATCCTCTTTCAATGTGAATTTTTTTGAGCTACATTTTGTGTGCTAGCTTTACCCTTGCTAGTAGACCATGATCCTTTTCTATATTATTATTACCCTTAGGAAGCTTCAAATACAAACCCTTTAATAATTCTCCTTTGTCATTATGGATTACACAACATATCTTGAATATGCCTAGGTGGCATCCCTTAAATAAATTGCCCTTGTCCACCTGGTGAAGTATTTTGTCACTAACAAAATCCATTTATGATCAACACTTGATGGTGGATTTATCATGCTAATAAAATATAGTCCCCATTGGGTGAATGGATGATCAACTTGAAAGGGATGGAGGGGTAGGGAAACCAACCTTGGATTTCCAAAGAAGAAAGAACATTCTTTGCAATTTCTCACTCATTTATGAGCATCATTAAATAGGGTTGGCTAGTAGTATCCAACCCTTGTAACCTTAACAACAATAGTTCTTAATTAAAATGGCCACCTAAAGGACCATCATGGGATTCTCCCAATAATATATTGACCTGGCCTAGTTCTATGCATCTTAATTATACCCCATTAAGATCTTTTCTAAAAAGTATACCATTCACTATGACATAGGGAATGGATTGTAACCTGAAGTATCTTATTTTGGTCCTATTTGGACCTTGAGGATATCTTCCTTCTTGTAAGAAGATGGGAATGTCATTCACCCAATGGCTTTAAGTGTTTGCATTTGATGCTTGAGGTTCCTACAACACAAGGCCAGTCTTTAAAGGTACTTCAAAAGATGAGACAAGTTGCTGACACAATCCCTTGCCTCTCATAAGCTTGGTGGTCTTAATATCAGCATCATACTCTATCACATTGTTAACCCATCTAGCTCTTATATCACAAATATCTCTGCTTAACAAAAAATATTTAATGCTAGCATGAGAAACCATCAGTTGGATCTTGTTCTTAGACAACATGTATCTAAACTTCTTTAATTCCCTAATAGTAGCAAGAACCTTCTTAACAGAGTTGTACTTGACTTCATATTCCTTGAGTCCTTCACTGAAGAAAGTAATTGGTTTCTCTAGATTTTCATTGTTTAACTAAGTTAGGACAATTTATATGCTTGTTTCACCTCCAAAGGTTTAAAGAATGAAATCCTTGTCATAAGTTTGACTAACAAGGGTAGGAGCTTGAGAAATTTCTTTCTTGATGGCCTCAAAGCTATCTTTTCCTTCCTTCATCCACTTAAAGACCATATTTTTCTTAAGTGTGGAAGTGAGAGGCTTTACCAAAGCAACAAGGTTTGGGATGAACCTTCTCACAAAATTAATAGTTCCTAAGAAGCTCTACAATCCCTTCTTATGACTAGGGAGTGGGATGGCTAAGATGGACTTTACCCTCGTAGGATCAATGACTAGGCCATCCTTTAAAATAATGTATTCAAAAAAATTTCCCTGGTTAGTGGCAAAGACACATTTGTTTGGGTTCAAGGTGACTGCAGTGGTCTCTTCCATGTTTTTGAAACACTGTGATATCATCCAAGTAGACAAGTACAAACTATTTGAACATGCTTTGAAATTCCTTACCCATGGATCTCTTGAAAGTGTCTCCAACATTGGTTATCCAAAAAGGAATCTTGCAATAGGAATAGGTCCCAGGCACTTTGTAGTAAATGTTGTCTTGTTTTGATAAGGTTCTTGAACTAGAATCTAATTATAGGCTAAATAACCATCCAAGAAAGAAAACCTTTCTGATTCATTTAGTTTTTACAAAATCTTCTCTATGGAAGGGAGGGGATAGTGATCCTTTAGAGAGGCCCTATTCAGGTCTCTAAAATCCACAAAAAACTTATTTCCTCATTCTTCTTCCTAATAGGTACTAATTTTTCCACCCATGAAGAATGCTTGATGGGGAGTATGATTCTAGCCTCAACAAATTTAGTCAATTCCTTTCTCATCAAAGGCTTAATCTTAGGATTTATAGTCCTTTTCTTCTATCTTACAATCTTGACATCAAGATCTAACTCAATGATGTATTGGGAAAGGTTTGGGTCAAAACCTTTAGGTCTTCATAAGTTCATGAAATTATATCACTATATCTATTGCAAAGATCTATAAATACCTCATGTTTAGATGCAGATCATACCTTTCCCAAGCTTAAGGATTTCCCTTCTACAATGGTAAATAACTTGAAGTCACCTCTGGGTGGGTGCATGAAGTTGGGTTACAATTTGGTGGCTAACTTCAATTTTTTTTTGAAAACTCATAACGCGAGCACGTTATAATGCACTCGTGTTATGGAAATTTAAAAGCAAAAGAAAAGTGAAAGTGATTCATTTTATGTCGACTGTTCTTCTGCTCTTCCCACGGCCAAAAACCATCATTTTCATGCTCGCATTCTAGGAGGAGGGATTGAGCAAAAATCTTCAACAATGATTGCTATTTCTTTGCAAGGATGGTGCCATGATGGTGAAGAGGTGGGAGAGGTAAGTATTGTTTGCTATTTTCTTTGAATTTCTTATTTTTAGGTTGATTTTGTTAGTTTAAGGTTATATTTGATATATAAATTTTTGAATTTGTAGGAGATGCAAATTAACCCACAAACCCACAAAATCCTCAACAAGAAGAGCAACCAAATCCTGAACAAGAAAATCAACCTCAACAACAACCTCCTCCACCAATCCCTCAACACCCTCCTGACACTCAACAAAATTTAATGAGTGAGATTGAGAGCAACAAAAAACAAATTGAGGATCTTATTGGTAGGTTGAGTGATCCAAATGGTTCAACCACAGAAAGAATTACCCTCACAAATTCATTGAAAGATATGTTAAAAAATGTGGATTCAATTAGCAAACAAATAACTGGATGGCAAGATAGGAGGCAGGAGGCTAGGGTATATTATGCAGATAAACTATCATATAAACAAGTAAAGGACTTAAAAATTACAAAAGGTGATTTGTGTTCATTATTCACTGACCCATACACAAATGAAAATCTTACCCTCAATGCGAAGAGGTTTCCTATTCATTGGTGTCACCACCAAGAGATTAGGAACCATTTTTATGATAGGTGGTACATGGTCTTTGATGACCGATTGTGCAACAATTGTGAAGTCCCCCAGTATTTTCTTAGGAAACTATACACTGAGTTCATATTGAACAAAATCCTAAATTATTTTGATATGAGGGACTTCCAAGGGAGAGGTGGGGGGTCATCTCAGGATAGGCCCGATGCACAGTCAGATCCTATGTGACAAGGGAGATGAGCTCTCGCTAGTCCCCCTTGTGAGCACATTGTTATGCCTTCCATCATGAAGGAGAGTGATGGCGTAGAGACATTGCAGGCGATCAACACTTTGACCCAGAGTGTCATCCATCATACTAGCCCTATTCTACAATGCCATGTAGGGGAGTCTTCGAGTGGTGGCCTTCAAACCCATGTGTGTCAATCTTGCAGGGTGACTTGTTCATATGACTCCACCGACACTCCGGAGGCTATTGCAAAGGATCTGTATGCAACTACGAAGATGGAGAGGGCAGCTGAAATTTTGCATGATGTGTATGGAATTGATACTTAGGTAAAAAGTTAGCATGTTTGTTGAAATTAATTTATTAAATTTTGATTTTGAAATACAAGATTAGATAATTTAGTTTTAAATGATTTTAATAAAATTGTAGGGTCACAGTGTTGAGAATAGATACATCGACCCTCCACCTACTTATTTTTGCAGTACACCTATGGGCGGGGTATGTAAGTAGTAAACAATTATAAATTTATTACATGTTAATAACATTGTTTTATGAATGGTATTTTAATATGTGACTTTGGATGTTGAACAGGGTAATATTGGAGGTTTCGAGGGAACACCTCCCAGTGCCAATGGATTTACTCAAACCTTTATGCAAGTAATAAAATAAAGAGTTTAACTAATGAATTGTACTTAATAGATTTGTGTAGTTTATATTCATATCATTGGTCACGTTACATTGCACATCATTCAAACTCAAAGCATTACTTCACATTCCATAACAAATAACTAGATGTTGATAGATGACAAAATTTCAACTTCAATATATAGTTGTTTAGAAAGTCAACATAAGCAACTTGATGCAATTTCTTCACATGGAGGCATGTGCTTGCAAAGGTGCACCTACACGACAAACTATGGATGCTTGGAAAAAATCAATGAAACCATAATAGTAAGCAATAGCATAGACAAGGCAGTTAGTAGTTTCAAAAAATGCCTCGAAGAAATGCGGTCTCATGGCACGATGGAATTCCATTCCATCACCATGAGACCACATTTCTTCGAGGAATTTCTTCAAAATGCTCACCACCTTTTCTATGATACCACATTTTTCATACATGTGCACCAAATAATTTTATCAAACTACTCATGCTTCCTTGATGCTATGGCTAAAAGCCTAAAATAGATGCTTTCCAACAAACTATGGATTCTTGGAAAAATATCTATCAAAGCATAATAGTAAGCAATAATTTACCATAGAGAAGGAAATGAACATTTTGAAAAAATTCCTGAAAGAAATGTGTTCTTATGGTGATGGAATGCCATGACGTGCATTTGTTTGTAATGGCATTCCATCACCACAAGATCCCATTTCTTTTGAGGCATTTTTTCAAATAGTTCAAGTTGCCTTCTCTATGCCACCAAATTTATCATACATTTCTATGAAAGCATTTAATCAAACGATTTAGCAGATTGCTGCTACGGGTAAAAGTCTAAAAACACGACCTTTCGAACAAGATATGGATAGGGAAAATAGTAAGCATGATAATCAGAAATATATAGTTTAATAAGTACTCAAAATTTTGTTCATTAGATCTCATGCACTAGAAGTCATGACGTGGATCGCTATTGTAACTTTTTTGTGATTAAATAATGTTTTGTTTTATTTTCAGATGTTGGTTGTGGAAACACCTCCAAATGTTATGAGGGAAATGGATATCGGTGTTTCATTCGCTATACAATCCTCGATTGCTTTGATAGGGGAGGTATGAGGCAAATTACTAAATTTCAATTTACATTCGTTGTTATAGATGTTAGTTCGAGTAAAAAATAAAACCAAATTATTGATTCATAGTCTAATTTATATTTGGATGGTTTATATAGGGCTTGAGCATGCCTCAACATCGGTGTGTGAATATTTCCCTCGTGGAGAGTGATCGTGAGATGGCCGTAAGTGATTATGTTTTTAAATATATCATTTTTTATAATGTAATTTCTATATACTAATGTCTCTACTTCTTAAATTGTAACAGTTAAAACTTCACCAAGAGCTTAACGCTAGTAAGAGAAGCAGTAGGAGCACTCCTCGAGTGCAGCCAAAATGAGTGATAGACCTATCACCATCCAATCGACCAACAAAGGGAAATAGTTTATTTCGAGAGACTGGAGAGCAATGAATTTTGATTCTAGAGCCCTTTGTTGTATGCCTACATGGCAGTTTTGTACATATTTTGCATTGGATATATTTGACATTGTATGCCTATATGGCATTCTCGTAAGCCTATATGGCTATTTTGTACCTATATTTTATACTTATATCAACATATATTGATGTATGCGTACATGGCTATTTGGTTAATACAAATATTTTTTTATCGATGGTGTCCATATTTGCATGTTATAAATTCATAGTTCAATAGATATGAGTTACGTGTATTCAACTGTATACGTACGTGTATTCATTGTGACTTATGTGTGTTCCAATGTATACTTTGCAAATTACGTGTTTTCATACTTATACCTTGTATTCGTGCATATACTTTGTATTAAGTTGTGTATACCATGTATTCATGTGTATACTTCAAGGAATATGTGTTTGTGACTACTTGTGCATCCCTTATTCACATCTACATGCTTGAATTATTCACGTGTATACTTATTAATTGGTTAGCCATAGCATTGATCATTGTTGTCCTTCATGGTTTTTCTTGAATAAATTAATTGATTGATGGTAAACAACTTTATCTAAAAGCAAAAAACACATTTTCAATTGGTATTCTATGAAATGATTGATAAAAAGATTCCAAGATATTTAATGCTTTGATTAGAACAACTCAATTAAGCAAATGATATGTATAATACTTTTCCTTTTAGATTAACAATGCATGGAAGTTTCAAAAAGTATCCTTGATATTACAAAAAGATATTGTTATACACTTACCTCTTTGGTTCTTTGAAAGAAAAATCTGCCTATGCCATTTTTACACTATACAGGTAAACCGAATTTTGTATTGTGGAGCTATATTAAGCTACCACTCTCAAGACCAATGTAAAAATGATACAAAATAATGTTTGAGACTACAAGACATCAAAATGGCTAGTGTACTAAACAAATTCTTATGATTTATGAAGAGTGCTGATAACTCTACTCAGTTGGCTTCTTTTTTCAAAATCATACAAATTGAACCCTAGCATAAATAGACTCTGTGTATCAAGCTACTGCAATTCAAGTTTCAACAATGAATATTTGTGATGCATGTTTTAAATGACAATCAAGTTTATGGTGGTTTTATTGTTTATATAATGTTATGTGATATTCTAATCCTAATGCATGCTTCTAGGCTACATATATATTTATATTTTGTTTTTACATGATTTTTGTACCAACGAACCCAAAAGGAACCAAACCCCCCTCCAAAAAAATTTGGCCTAACCGGCGAACCGAACCCCCAAACTCGAACCCAAACCTAAAAAATTATTCCAACACTCTTCATTTTTCCTGCACAAACTTAATTAACCACCAAATTATGCTGCCTCTTCACTTTACCCACTTTTACTCCCTCAAACATCTCTTTTTCATTCAAAACCCCTGTTTTCCCAACTAAGGCATCATGCCATAACATACTTTTGACCTCCCCTGTCCTTGTAAACCTTTTGAACACATCAAAATCCACAACCTCACCCTATTTCCAACTTATTCTAACTTATTTTCAAGCAATTTCTTCTTTTCACCTCTTCTAGGCTTGCTTTTAAGGGGCCTGAATTTTGAATTTTGAACAGGGGCAACATTAGTAATCTCTTCCAATGCTTTTACCAATGCTATTTTATTATTCATACTCTCTATCCTACTTATATTAGGCCCATATCATCGAGACACAACCTGAACAATAGATGGAATGGTCTATTTCAACATATTACACTCGAACCCTTAAGGGATCGATCCGGTTGAACGTAGGTCAGAGGGATTCCGTGTGTTTGGGTGTGAAAGAGGACCATGCCTAGCGTAAAAATACCTATTCGGACGTGTTGGAATAGTTCATTTGGTCACACGGGTTGCAGAACAAAAGTTGCACCACTTTGCAACTTTCCACTACTTCCATTTGACAATTTTTCCATCAACTAAAAACTAGACACCACAGGAAAACCACTCCAAGATAAAAAAAAACCCGAGAGAGGTTACTGTAGAGGGGCCCAACATGATCCCATAGGATTAGATAAAAAATTTCTAAGCATTACGGTATCTGAGTAACATGTTGAATTTTGCAGCCATTTTGCACTTTGGACCCTTAAGGGATCGATTCGGTTGAACGTAGCTCAAAGCGATTCTGCGTGTTTGGGTGTGAAAGAGGGCCACACCTAGTGTAAAAATACCTATTTAGATGCGTTGGAACAATATTTTTTGTCACATGAGTTGCATAATGAAAGTTGCACCACTTTGCAACTTTCCACTACTTCAATTTGACACTTTTTCCATCAACTAAAAATTGGACACCACAGGAAAACCACTTCAAAATAACAAAAAACTAAGAGAGGTTATTGTAGAGGGGCCCATCACGATCCCATAGGATCAAACGAGAAGTTTCTAAGCATCACGGTATCCGAATAAAACCATGCTGAAGTTTGCAGCCATTTTGCACTTTGGACCCTTAAGGGATCGATCCGGTTGAACGTAGCTCAGAGCGATTTCGTGTGTTTGGGTGTGAAAGAGGACCATGCCTAGCGTGAACATACCTATTCAGACACATTGGAACAATTTTTTTGGTCACATGAGTTGCAGAACGAAAGTTGCACCACTTTGCAACTTTCCACTGCTTCCATTTGACACTTTTTCCATCAATTGAAAACTGGACACCACAGGAAAACCAATCTGAGATAACAAAAAATTAGAGAGGTTATTGTAGAGGGGTCCAACATAATCCCATAGGATTAGATGAGAAATTTCTAAGCATCACGGTATCTGAGTAACAACATGTTGAAGTTTGCAGCCATTTTGAACTTTGGACCCTTAAGGGATCAATCTAGTTGAACATAGCTCAGAGCGATTCCGCATGTTTGGGTGTGAAAGAAGACCATTCCTAGCGTAAAAATACCTATTTAGATGCGTTGGAATAGTTTTTTTGGTCACACGAGTTGCAGAACAAAAATTGCACCAATTTGCAACTTTCCATTGCTTCCATTTGACACTTTTTCCATCAACTGAAAACTGGACACCATAGGAAAAAAACTCCAAGATAACAAAAAATGAGAGAGGTTATTGTAGAGGGGCCCAACGCGATCCCATAAGATCAGGAAATAAGTTTCTAAGAATCACGGTATCCGAGTAACAACATGCTGAAGTTTGCAGCCATTTTGCACTTTGGACCCTTAAGGGATCGATTTGGTTGAATGTAGCTCGGAGCGATTCTGCATGTTTGGGTGTGAAAGAGGACCATGCCTAGCATAAACATATCTATTCGAACACATTGGAATAGTTCGTTTGGTCACATGAGTTGTAGAACGAAAGTTGCATCACTTTGCAACTTTCCACTACTTCTATTTGACACTTTTTCCATCAACTGAAAACTAGAGACCACAGGAAAACCACTCTGAGATAACAAAAACCAAGAGAGGTTATTGTAGAGGGACCCAACGCGATCCCATAGGATTAGATGAGAAGTTTCTAAGCATCATGGTATCCGAGTAGCAGCATGCTGAATTTTGCATCCATTTTGCACTTTGGACCCTTAAGGGATCAATCCGGTTGAACGTAGCTCAGAGTGATTATGTTTGTTTGGGTGCAAAAGAGGACCATTCCTAGCATAAAAATACCTATTCAGACGTGTTGGAATAGTCCGTTTGGTCACACGAGTTGCAGAACGAAAGTTGCACCACTTTGCAACTTTCCACTGCTTTCATTTGACACTTTTTCCATCAACTGAAAACTGGAAACCACAAGAAAACCACTCTGAGATAACAAAAACCGAGAGATATTATTGTAGATTTCCCCAACATGATACCATAGGTTTAGACAGAGATTTCATAAGTGCCATGGTATTTGAGTAATACCCCGTCAAATATTGCTACCCTTTTGTACTTTGGGATTTGATGTTTCATTGAATTGTATGGTTTCATACAAGGTGATTGTGCTATATTTTTTATGGAATTTGGTGGGAAGTATACTTAACTCCGTTTTAGTTTTGGCTTGGTTGGATTTCAAGTGATTTTGTGCATTTTAGAAGCCAATTACTGAAGGTCAGTTTGTATACCCTGTTTTAAGGGTTTTGAGTGCATTAAAATGTCATATTAAGCCTTTCACCCACTATATGCTTCTTTAACTCGATGGAAAGACTTAGTTATGGTTATAAAACATGTGTGCATAGTTTTTGTGCAAGGGAACCGAATAGAGGGTTTTTAGGTGATGCCCTAGATGTCAAATGGTGCATTTTTTTAGTGGAAAATGGTGGTTTACTGCTAGGGTTTGAAGAAATATTTGGGGGCAGCGATATCTCTTGAAGTTTTAAGCTTGTGTAGACATTTTTGAACGTGTTTTAGGCTTTGGTTGGCTGTGGGAAGTTTCAAGTATGGTTTTGAACAAACCCTTGTCTAACTTATAGTCTCCAAATCTCATCAAATGGGCTTATCTTTTAGAGAAGGCCATCCAATGGCCAACCAAACATCAATCAAGATTTAACATAGACCCTAAGATAAATTCCAAAGAGATAATACCATGTTTCTTTGTACCATCATTAAGATCCAATAGACCACCTTGCATAAATGCTACTAAATTAGCCCTATTTACAAAGAGACGACCTTTTAAACACTAGATCTTCACTCAAACTCCTAAAAAAATAGTATGTTATGTGTCAAAACCTCCAATTCCATGATTTTTTTCCAGGTCCAAGACCTCTACACCCCTAATACACCAAACCCTCTATTTCAAGCAAAATACTTGGGGTTTTAATGAAACTCCTATCTCCCGCACCTTCCATACCCAAAAAAAGCACCAAACAAACTTACCAGACCCTACACATGATGGTGAATAATACATTACATGGACATTCCTTCCCACATTTTTTCAAAACACCACTTGAAACCCTCATTTTCATCATGAAAATACCCTGCTGCAGCCCTATAAGATCATCCCAAACACTCAACCTTGACTCCACAACATTATAATTCAGTTAGGCATGTATTTTACAAGTTAGAGGACCCATTCCACAAGTTATAGTAGGCAGAAAAAGTGGAATGGGTCGAATTACATCATGAAACCCTTCAATCCAAGAACACTGTGAAAGTAGGTAGCAACAGTAAAAATAAGATAACCTTCTTGCCCCTCCTAAAGTTTGGGCCACATCCATTACCTCCACATAAAACTCGACATCCTTGGTCTTCTTGATTCCCATGCCTTGATATGGTTATGCAAATGAAAATGAAGCAAAGTAATCTTCTTCTCCGCTAGCTGGAAGAATGCATGCTTAATGTTTTGATACATGATATCAACTCCCTCTTTTGCTCTCATGTTGAATATCGAAATCCAATATGGCGGGCCTCCAAAGTTCCAGTCATCTTTATTCCACTTCCACCAAATGTTGGCCTAATCCACATGTTTGCTAGCCTAATTGCTTTGTTTTTGAAAGCTAAAGTTTCTCCTGAGTTACCAGTGTAGCTCTCTTTTCCTTTTCAGACTCTTTCATTGATACAAATCATCTCTTGGATTTAATCATCTGTACCACATGGTTGATGTGCTTTGAATCCTTGCATCTAAAGGAAATTTCCTTTACATAAATACTGCTAGGGAATTTCAATGTTGCCACTGTAGTTGGTATTAAAGCTGGTACCTGCAACATGAAGAGTGATTCTCATTCCTCTTCTACATTAGAGGGTTCATATCCTTGATCTAACTCTTTCGAATTATCAAAATAAAAATCATTAGTAGAGGCTTTGAAAGGAACTCCATGAAAACCAAGCTCTCTAAATAGTATATCAAACTCTAGTTCAAAATCTTTAAGATGAGGCTGCTCCCATAGCTCTCTTACTCGCTTGACAAATCCTTGAAACTTTGTATTGATTTTATTTTTCCTATCCCTCTCTTGTTGTTCTTCTTCAATTTCATCAAGATCATTGATGCAATTGGGGGATGTCTTGCAACACAACTAATCACAAATTCAACAACCAACCAGGTATTAGATCATCAAGTTCTCCATTTCACTCTTTCTCAACCAAATCACACTATTCCCTTGTAGCATAGGAAACCCACTAAATTGGGTACAAATTCTCAACCACACACTTCCAATTCACAACCTAACTCAATTCAAGGACCCATTATTGAGCTTTTTAACATATCAACACAGCTCCATAAACTTTTCTTTGTAACAACTCATTCAAAATTTGAAATTTCACTCTTTTTAGGCCTCAATTAGGCCACTTTTACAAAGGGTCTATACTCTAAACTTATCCAAACCTTACCAACTCTTGGGGAAGCAATTCTAAGGTGTCAAAACTTCAAAATCCACAATCAGATCTTAGTTATACCACCGTACAATGGGTAAGCCACAAAACCCTCTATTGTAGCCTAAACCCTAGGGGTTTATTGAAAATGATACTTCTAAAGCTAACCACAACCTAAAAATTACTCAAAAAAGTTTTTGATACCCTGAACAAGCTCAAAAAATCATAAAATAATGCTTCCCTACACAAAAACACAATTTGACTCTTCAAAACCACCATTTTTCTTAAAGAAAACTCACTTTTACACACATGGGTTTCAAACCCATCTCACTTTTAGACCTCCCCAACACTAACACATCATTCGCACACCTTAATAATGTTAGTTCAGACCCATTCCTCAAGTTACAAAGGCTACAAAAAGAAGAATGGGTCAGAAAGCCATTTTTATTGACTCAAAACCTTCAAATGTACAAGTTCAGACCGGTTTTAGTAAATTGATGATAAAATGCACAAAACGTTATGGGAAACCTTCTAAATGGATTAAAAAGAAAGGTAAATCCATCTAATATTAAAATATCAACAAATTTGGATCAACTAATTGAAATACAGGCCGTACAATCTGCTGCTACAGCTGAAAATACAAAAAATTCTGAGTTTTTATTATTTTTGCTTCTTCAAATCACAAAATCCAACCTTCAATTCAAGTTCTCCATGTTTTTAAACTCTTTCCCACCAATTAAAAATTGATTCACCTTCCTAACTGACCTTTAAACTAGTTTGACTCTTCACATTCCCTCCCTAATGCAAATTTTGCAATTTTACAACGTTTGAGTTTGCAAATTTTGCACAATTTTGCAATTTTTAAACATTTTGCACTTTTTGAAAAACCCAACCTCCTAAACACCTAATACAGATCAAATATGACTAAATACATAATATAATGGTCTCATAGACCTTATTTTAATACAAAACTCAAAATCCTATATTCTACTCCTTATTTGCCTTGATGAACAAAACCTAGTGAATGGTGCTCCTGCACCAATCATACATTGACCTTCTTGCCCCTCCTAAAGTTTGGATCACATCCATTACCTCCACATAAAACTGGACATCCTTGATCTTCTTGCTTTCCATGCCTTGATATGCTTATGCAAATGAAAATGAAGCAAAGTAATCATCTCCTTCTCCACTAGTTGGAAGAATGCATGCTTAATGTTTTGATACATGATATCAACTCTCTCATCTACTCTCATGGTTGAATACCGAAATTTAGTATGGTGGGCCTCCAAAGTTCCAGTCATCTTTCTTCCTCTTCCACCAAATGCTGGCTTGATCCACACGTCTGCCATCCTAATTGACTTTGTTTTTGAAAGCTGAAGTTTCTCCTTAGTCACCAGTGTAGCTCTCTCTTCCTTTTCAGACTCTTTCATTGCTACATATCGTCTCTAGGATTTAATCATTTGTACCACATGGTTGATGTGCTTTGAATCCTTGCATCTAAAGGAAATTTCCTCAACATAAATACTGCTAGGGAATTTCAATTTTTCCATTGTAGTTGGTATTAAAGCCAATACCTGCAACATTGAAAATTATCCTTATATAAGAATTCCCTCCATCTTGTTGGCTTGTAACACTCTTGATGGTGGCTACATGAAATTTGATTCTGACTCCTCTTCTACATTAGAGGGAACTCATATATCCTTGTTTTGACTCTTCTGAATTATTAGAATCAGAATCACTAGCTTCCATATTCAAAAATTCCCAACCACCATCTTCAATAAATTGGCCACTAGTTCAAGTTCATTTTGCTTTCATACTACTTTATATCCATGGAGTTCAACCATTACGTCATGCCATCGAGTGAAGATTGAGGAATGGCGTCAATGCGGAGTACATCCCGCTTGAAGTATTTAAAAATAATAGCCATATCAAATTCCTTTTGCCCAAGTTATACTCTCTCAAGGTTAAGAATCTCAATCTTGAACTAATAGTGATTACTAAGAAAGGTAATTCCACCAACTCTATCAAACAGTTTACCGTAGGAACAATAAAAGCAGAGGCTTTGAAAGGAACTCCATGAAAACAAAGCTCTCTAAATAGTATATCAAACTCTTAGACCTCATTCTTGCACATTTACAACCAAATTCAAAGATTTTCCTTTAAAAGGCTACAAATTCAAATATTGACAATTTTGTAGCAAGAATGCATTTTTTTGCACATTTGACCACCGAGACTCAAAAACTCACCCTAATACACCTTAAATGGTCTTGATTGACCTTATTTAGCATAAATAAACACAAAATACCTTAATCTAATCTATTGACCACCTATCAACCTTCAAAAAGTGAAATTTTGCAACTAGGAGACTAGGTGCTCCTGCACCAAAATTACATTGTGTCTGAGCCTTCAAGAGGCTTTAAATCTAGCCTTTACAAATGATTCTACATCTTTCCAATCATGCCTAACTGTTGAGCTTGTAACTAACATGACTTATTACATTATAAATCAATTGACCATGTAATATGACCTTATTCAATTGAAAATTTACTCAAAACACAATTTACTAACTTAAAATAATTCCATGAACCAAATTTGCCAATAACCTTGGTGCCCCTGCACCAAATTTCAATATTTCAATAAATGTCATTACAAGTACAAATCTCATTACAATGCCTTAGGTACTCTGTTCTCATAGATATTTTACAATGTCACTCATACATTCAAGATTTTCTTATAATGTCTACATCATAGGTTCTCATTTAGAGGTTAACTTCAAATGAGTAACTTGAGATTCCCTTGCAAAGCTTCACATGCTCTTTTATAATGGCTTCAAATCATAATTGAGATTTGTCAAGATCATCAAAATAAGGATGTTGCATTGCTATTTTGGTTGAGATTCTTTTCGATGGCTCAAAAATTGGCATTTTCTGCAAGGAGAGACCAATCACTTTTTACTAGTTTAGTTACAAATGTACACAAAGTAAAAGAATAAAAAGAAACAACTCATCTAAAATGGAAATGAAATGAAAATAGATGGAAGGCACTTATAGGTAGGCATAGCAGTCTCTCAACTTAGTCACTCCTGGTCATACATCTTCATTGCGAGTTCCAAGATACCTATTGCACACAACACCTCTCATGAATTTAGAATATCTTGAAATTTGAGATGCTCCTATAATGTCTACATCATAGGTGCTTATGATAAGGTTAACTTCAAATGAATAACTTGAAATTCCCTCACTAAGCTTCACACACACTTTTTAATGGCTGAAAATCATAATTGAGATTTGTCAACATCATCAAAATAGGGATGTTGCATTGCTTTTATGCCTGAGATTCTCTTGGATGGCTCATAAATCTGCATTTTCTGCAAGGGGACACCAATCAATGTTTACCAGGTTACTTACAGATACACAAAGTAAAATAAGATGATAGCATTGGCATCAAACATATTAACGTGGATACATGTATAAATTAATAAGAACCATTGTGCATATACTTACAAATTAATCTAATGAACCATCCAGATCTGCTCTACTGTTTATTGTGTGAAGTATTGTCTCATGGTCAAACTCACAGACCTTCCACAGGGTCTTTTTCAAAGGTGTACCCCCATATTTTCTCAAACGAACATTGGATGCCACAACAAGATTTGAGCAATGAAGAATCTTACGATGCGTGTCAAAGTCCTCAAACAACCAATGTTTAACACTCTTATGTGGGTAATATAGTATCTGCATCTCTCCTAGCACGACTCTTTCGCATTCGTGCCCTTTTTGCTACCAATTTCTTTTATCTTTTTGACGGTTGAGGTTCCTCTTCAATTGACTTGTTTTCGTCAATCGTTTCCAATTTATTCTTTTCATGATATGTCACCACCCGTTCTCTCTCCTATTCTTTGAAGGTTTCATACTCTTCATCTATTAGATCTTTCTTCCTTGTTCGTTTCTTCGGCATGGCAGATAATTTTACTTGTAGCATGGTAATAAGATGAATATTAGTTCCTCAAAAATGTATCCATTAAAATAAATGAAATATATATGTCATTCAAGGCTTCATAAATAGACAACATAGGTGATGAGGTAGCTAAATACTGATGAGGTAATTTAGAAATAGATGGAAAGCATGGAACAGGTCTTAGGGAACTTGTTGGAGTATTTTAAAGGCATTAGGGGTATTGGGGTGTGCCTTGACAAGTTGAAAGCTTCCTTGTACATGCCTAGTGAAGCCTTGTTTATGGCTTGTAAATCAATCTTTTGATACATAAATGTTTTGGGTGTTTGATCCTGTGCTTTTGGAAACTTGTGGAGGATGGTGTTAGGAGTCTAAAACCATGTTTCATTGTCTGGTTAATGCCTTTAATCGGTTTTTATTTTGACTGTCCTATTGGTGAATGTTGCAAAGTTGCATGGGCTTGTGTAGGAGCGATGGAAGAATGGATGTTTTTGGGTGCAAGGTCTATTTGTTTGGTCATGTTTTGTTGTGTGAAGAGTGTTTACATCATCCCCAAGTCTTTTTCAGATGTCTGGTTGTGTGAGTCAAATTGAGTGGTCAAGTTGCATTGTTGAGAGGAATAGTGAAGTTGGTGTGTGCATATAGAGTATTTGAGAGAAGCTTTTGAAAAGGAAGTTGCTTCCCTTGCCACTCTGCATCATTTTCAATAGTATCTAGGGGTCTAGGTAGTATAATTTTCAAAATGTGCAAAAATTCCTGAGTTGTGAAATTAGCAATCATTAGAAGTTAGATTTCACACGTTCACCTCTTGAACCTTAGTAGTAGTGGAAACTCAGTTTGTGCCCAATAAATCAAATGTTCTCTCAAACAACATAGAAATTATTGATGGTTTTAGAAACCCATTTCAAAGTTATTACAGATATTTCAATTTCAGGTACAAGTCCTTTGGACCAAATCCCCAAAAACACCCCTTCTAGGCTGACCTAATTAGGCTGATTAGGCCTAATTTGCAAAGCAACATGCACTCAAACTTATCACATGACCTTGAAACCTTGGGGAAGAATTTATTAGGTTCCCAAACCTCCAAAACCACAACTATATTCCTTTGGTACGGACAAATTCATGCCAAACCT
This sequence comes from Sequoia sempervirens, assembly GCA_007258455.2. NCBI lineage: Eukaryota > Viridiplantae > Streptophyta > Pinopsida > Cupressales > Cupressaceae > Sequoia > Sequoia sempervirens. The sequence goes on from VDFB02270651.1 coordinate 79,212,180, forward strand.
GAAAACCCTTGTTTTATGCACTATTCAAGAGGGTTTATTGAATATGCTACTTCTACAGCCTCCCAGACTTTAAAAACAACTTGAACACAGGAAATTATCCTTGCACATGCCTAAACATTCAAAAAATCCTGACCTCCCATAGAGATTCTCCCAAACCCTAGGCCTAAGCCCTCATTCACATGCAGTTTTGCTCACAACAATATTACTCATATTGTAAGTTTGCACCCCTAACACCTATAACTCACTAAAACCACACCAATGGTTTGAAATGAACCTTATTACATCCAAAAAACACTAATATTGCACACTTTACATGTAAATTCAAAAAAATTCCTTCAAAGGCTACAAAGATGTATTTTAGTGCAAGATCACCATTTTTCACAAATAAACACCTAAACTAAAAAAATCAACCTAAGACATGCTTAGTGGTCTTGATTGAACTTATTCAAAACAAAACATGCTCAAAGACTCATCCACCTGCCTATTAACCTCCTAATTACCATCAAATGATCAAATTAGGAGGATGAGGTGTAGGTGCTCCTACACTAGGGTTGTAAAAGTGTATTAAAGAGGGAGACCAACGGTCACCTCTTTCAAATGTTAGTTTTGGAAGTTGAAGTGGTTTATTTTAGGAGGGAAAATTATAAAAGGCCATGAGAAACTTGAATGGAGGATGATCCTTGGATTGGGCATCAAACCAAATGAGGAAATGTTGAGTTTTCCTTAAGAAAAATGAGGTTTTGGAGAGTGAAAATGAGTTTTTGAGTTGGTCAGCATTATTTTATGTTAGATTGAGCATTATTAGGGTATTTTAGGCTTGTTTGATAAGTTGTCAAGTTTTGGAGTGTTTGGAAGTGCTACTTTCAATAAAACCTAGGGTTTATAAGCCTAGGGAGAGGGTTTTATGGTTTGGGTGGTAAATGATTGAATCTCTGCAATCTAACGCTGTAATTTGAAGTTTTGACAGATATAAATTCTTCCCCAAGGTTTCAGGATATTACACAAAGTTTTGAAGGTGGTTGCTTTGTAAAAGTGGGCTAATTTGGGCCCTTAAAAGCGTAGAAAACCTTATTTGTGGAGTTTGGTACAAAACAAGCATTGGTGATTGTTGGATAAGTTGAAAGGCTCTGTAATGGGTCCCTGATGTGTGTTGTGTTGTGAGTTGAAAGATTGTCTGAGTGGAATTATACCCAATTGAGTGACTTTGATATGCTATAAGGAACATTGTGAATATGCTGAATGAAGAAGTCCTGATGAAATTGTAAATTGAAAATTGTGTTTGCATATTGGAGTTGTGTATTTGTGTGTTGCAGGCCTCCCCCTATTGCATTAGGAGTATATTCCAATTTTTTATAGACTTGTATAGAAAATTTGGTAGCATAGACAAGGCAATCAACTAGTTTGTATAATTGTTTGACAAAATAACTCAATGAAAGCTTTGGAAGCATGCACAAAGTAAGTCAATTGTTAAATAACAAAATGCCTCAAAGAGATGTGGTTTAAAAATGTAATTCAAAACTATATAAAATTGTGTAATTTAAAATGTCCATTGACAACCTAAGGTTGTAACATGACAAATAAACAATGGTCAACATGTAATATGCAAAACAACAAAAATGAAAGCAAGCCATAATAGAATGAAATAAAATGTACAAAGACTTCACATACCTAAAAAACCAAAGTTTGAAATGGAGGAGTTCTACCCAATTATGTAGCCTTTGCTTATTCTTTCCTCAAACTCCTCAACAATTTGACTTTTTCAAAAGCTTGTTCCCCTCCAAACTTCAATTGTATATCAATTATCACTAGAATTCAAAATTGAATTACTATTATATGCCTTTCGACATGAAAACTATGCTATTTCATGCAAAGGTGGTGAAAAGATCATGGAAAAGGTGGTGGAATCTAAAAATCATGCATGGACACTTCACTCAATCTTGAAAAAGCTACTTTTTTTCGGAGCACGCGCAAAACCAGGAGAATATGTAGAATGTGGGCCGACATCACAGGTATATTGTGTTTTTTTACCATTTTTAGTGTAAGAAAAAATGTGCATGTGTTATTTATCCCTAGAACGGTCATGTCTCTACTTCTAAAAAATGTGCTCGCTTTATCATAAAGTTGGTTTCTTTTATAGATTTATTTTCTCTCTTTGTCCATACTCTCTCCCACTCTCTCACACCCTCTCTCCCACCCTCTCACCCACTCTCCCAAACTCTCTCCAACTCTCTCCTACCCTCTCCCACCCTC
>VDFB02270651.1:79215169-79376060 GCA_007258455.2 Sequoia sempervirens
CCACTTCTCTCCCACTCCCTCTCTTTTAAACTCTCACTTCCACCCCCTCTCCCTCTCGCCATCCCACCCTACCTAGACAACTCTCTCTCTCTCTCTTAAAATTGTCCCTCCCTCTAAAGACCTACATAAATACATACAAGCATAATACATATGTACATAAAATCCTACATCCATACAATATGCATGCACTAATACATATAGGCATACATACATACATACAAGGATATATACATACATACATACATACATGACACACCAACATACATGTACATACAAACATACAAATATATCAACAAACATTCAATAGAGTGGCATTTAACATTAACAAAGGAATAACACGAGCGCGCTATAATGCACGGGTGTTATCTTTTGCTTGGCATGTATCCCAGATAAGCAAAACATGTCAAACTAGGACATAACACGAGCGCGTTATAATGTGCTCACGTTATATTTTGCTTTGGGAATCCTCGAGCCTTAGCATTGGTAGTTTCCTTGGAATACCAACCCAAAGGCTTGTAGGGCATTCCCAACGACTAGAGACATGTTTTTGCAAATTCTATAATTTTTTCACATAATCAAGTTGGTGCTCATCGTCAGGATTGCATCTGGTTCAATATCGACAAAATTGAACACATGGGTAATGTTAGGTTCTCTCTTAGCTATCCAACGATGTAATTTTTTTCACTTTTTAACAATGTTAAGCCTTTTATCCATAATTTCTTTTGTTTGTATGTCTCTTTTTTGCCAAAAATTAGTGTTTGGTGTTTTTTTCATTATAAATTAACCATTCATCAAAATTTCAAAGAAATTACATTTTTAGAAACTAGACTCCATTATACAATTTAAAAAAAAAAATCAATTACCTTCAAAAATTTTTAGGGGGAGCATGGCCAAAATTTTGCTTTTCAGGAAGTGCCCACTTATAAAATTAGTAAAAAATCAAATATTCATTAAAAAATTATCAGAAAAATCATGCATCAATTAGATACTGTTAGCTAACTTTTGACTATAGCGATTTTAAAAATACTACAAAAAAGTTCACCATGCTCGGGTCATACAAGAGTTGCTATGTTATTTTTTCCTGATAAAAATAGCACCATTTTGTGTACGTCCCTCTTTTGAACCCCTTAATCTCAACCATTTTCAAAATAAATTAGTAGTTTAGAAAGTAGACTCAGAGCACTTCGATCCTTGTTTTTGTTCCATCTCAAAATTTTGAGTGTAACTATCCTCAATTTCACGTCCAAGGTTAGTATTTCTTGATTTTTGAAAAAAAAGTGGCCACTTAAGCCCCTTTTTGGGAACCATCTTGGTGCACTTACCCATACGGTGAGCGTCAATTTTTAAAAATGTTGTTTTATGAAAAAAACTAGTTTTTGAGGGAGATGGAAAAAAAGTGCAATCTAATTCCAAAATTTTTGAAAAAAATATATTTAGAATCTATAGACAAAATTTCATGAAACTCTAGTTTGTATCATCTTCAAATTCCTCATGGTTTAGCTGCTATAGGTGCTCGAAAGTGAAGATTTAGTTAAAAAAATTATTTCAGTGTCTAGTTTGGCCAAAAATTGTAAACCACTATTGTGGGATCACCCCTATACTTAAGGGGGGTGTTAGTGTATTCTACTCTATTTAGGCTAACTTAAGCCTAGTTAGGTGTCTGAGTTGACCCTTGACTCATTCCCCATGAGGTGTCAAGGTTGTTGAGGTGACTTGAGAGGTGTCCAATCCCTCTCGAAACCTCTCCCTTGCATAGAGGAGAGCAACTCACCACCATTGTAGGATGAGGAGTCCTCTCCTCAATCCATGGCATGTGATTGCCTATTCTTATGGCATGAGTTTTCTCATCCTCATTCTTTATAATGAGGGTTTGAGCTCATTGTTGATACTCAACTAAATACAATATTTTGAATTGTTCATGCGCTTGTTTTTCCATCTCCTAGATCTTCCTAGTTTCTAATACAAAATATTCACAAAGGTATGAGGGGCGGAAAAGTGAAGAAGTTGAAAAGACAAAGAGAGAAGAACAGGTGAGTTGGAGAGCCACATATTATGATAAGAAGCATGAGTTTAAAAACTAGGAAATTTAAATGAGAGAAGGGGTGTGTGCATATAAGGAATAGAGAATTTTTCTTGGAGGGAGTTCTTGGTAGGGGTCATGCCACACTTAAAAGAGTGAGATGTAAAGCTAAGAAATCCATTTTTTCCATTTAGACTTATATGAAAGAAAGGGCTACGTATGAGATGGGAAGAAAGGCACCATACATAGAGGAATCGGTGGAGCATTGTGTGGAGTTTATGTGAGGTGGGTGATCAAAATATAGGAGGCTTCATCGACTTGTATGTGTCAACAGTGTAGAAGACATTTTAGTTGAATATCTGCATCATAGTGAGAAGACCGATTGACTTAAGGAATGTGGAAAAGATTGTGATTGAGCATATGCTTGAATGGATACAGAGAGTGAATAGATTATTGAACTCTATAATTAGAAGGCAGATTGGAATGGTATGTGATACTATTGTATGTCGATGATAACATTATTATTTTGCTGTTGTATTATGTATTGAAGTGAGATAAATAGAAACCAAAGTTTGTTGCAATTTTAGGTGAATGTTAAATTTGGGTAGAGCTTTTGTGTAGAAATTGTGTTTGTGTTGAGTTTTTGGGCAAAGGAGAGTACCCTCTACATCAATTGGTATCAAAGCAGGTAGTCCTGACAGTGGATAGGATCCATTAGGACCTATAAGTGTTGTGTGAGTAGATCATTGACTGGGAGGTCGTTCACACTTAGTGGAAAGCATATGAAACGGTAGAGAAGAAGCTCGAGAGGGCTGTTGCAGGTGTGTGAGGAATCCTGGTAGCAAGAGAAGGAGCTTGAAGCAACGAAGAAAACTTGAGAAGTGATGACAGATTGTGAGAGGTGAGATTGCAGCAGATAAAATGGGTTGGGTCATGAGGATACTCATGCAAATACTGTTTTGGGAGCAGTATTGGGATAAACTGGAGGTCGAGATGATTGAAAATATGGGACAGATAGTTTGTGACGAAGTAAGAAAGAATGAGGTGAGGTTTGAGAAATAGTGTGAAGCATTGAAGAAGATGGTTTGAGGAAAAGTAGAAAATAGTGTTGGAAAGAGAGAGAGGAAAATGGTGAAGAGCAGTGAGAAGAAAGTGGTGAAGAAGAGTGAGATGAAGAAAGAGGACAACGAAAAAGAGTATTGCAGTCAGAGTCAGATGGAGAGAGATGAAAGAGCAGCTCCAATGGAAGAAGCTGCACTGAAAACATGTCGTGACGAAGGCATGGAGAAAAAGGTAGAAACAAATGAAGCAAGTAGTGAAGAGATCACAGTAGATGGCTTAGCAAATTTGTTGGCACAATTATTGACAATTGAGAAAGAATCAGTGATGAAGCTCATTGGTGCATTGAAGAGTGAAGAACGAGAAGTTGCAGCTAATGAGGGTGTGTAAGACGTCGCAATGGAGTTTCATGTTGCAGCTGTGAGCGAAGATGAGGCAAAATAGTTGTGTGATGTTATTTCATTTTTGGATGTGGTAGTGAAAGGAGAATTGGATAGAGGAAAAGAGTCTATAGTGGATATTGGGTGGTTGTGTGTAGAGTTGGTTGGGGATGTTGTAGGAAATTGGTGGAGGTGGATGGTTAGAGGTGGGTTTGAGCCCACAAAGGAGGAGATAAAAGTGAAGATAATTTGGTGAAGGAGGTTGGGATTTGGTGGAAGTGAGTCCATGAGGGGAAAGAAGAAGAGGGTGAAGAGTTGTTGGAGGATGGTGGTTTGTATTCTGGCACGATGTAGGAAAAGATAGAAGAAGGATTAAATTTTTAGCACTTTGACATCGAACGAGTTCGCTGTAGGTTGATGGCAACCTAGAAGCATAGTGCAACTATGCAACTCAATCATTGGGAGCATATGCTCAGAATCTTTCTACCCGACATGTTTGATGTAGGAGCATCCGGGCGAAGAGCAATCCACATCACCCCAAAAATAATTCAACATTGATTTTACATTTTTTTTGGTTTTTTTTTTAATTTCAGAGTTCAATAATTTCAATCTTGAAGCAAAATTGAGTGACATTATTATCAATTGCATTTGACAAAATGTCATACTACAATTTGTATGAGTTTTGTTATGAAATTCAAATTCATTTTAAGTTCGTCAGATTTTACAATGAAATCTTGAATAAATTTTTATTTTTATTGTAATCATAAGTCACCTGAGGAAGATAAAGAGATTTAGTACCATACACAACCATCAAGGAAGATAAAATATAGAGGAATTGAATAGGAAGGGTGTACTGTTGGAATAGAAAACATGAATTTAATTACAAAATATGTAGAAAGGCATGAGGGTAGGAAAAGTGAAGAAGCTGAAAAGACAAAGGGAGAAGAACAGGTGAGTTGGAGAGTCATGCATTATGATAGGAAACATGAGTTTAAAAACTGGCAGATTGAATGAGGCAGGGGGCGCACATATAAGGAATAGAGAATTTTGCTTGGAGGGAGTTCTTGGTAGGGGCCACACCACACTTAAAAGAGCGAGATGTAAAGCTAAGAAATCTATTTTTTCCATTTAGACTTATATGAAAGAAAGGGCTGCGTATGAGATGGGAAGAAAGGCACCATACATAGAGGAATCAGTGGAGCATTGTGTGGAGTTTATGTGAGGTGGGTGATCAAAATATAGGAGGCTGCATCGAATTGTATGGGACAGTAGTGTAGAAGACATTCTAGTTGAAAATCTACATCATAATGAGAAGACCAATTGACTTAAGGAATGTGGAAAAGATTGTGATCGAGCATATGCTTGAATGGATATAGAGAGCAAATAGATTATTGAACTTTGCAATTAGAAGGAAAATTGGAATGGTATGTGACACTATTGTATGCCGATGATAACAATATTGTTTTGCAGTTGTATTGTGTATTGAAGTGAAATAAATAGAAACCAAAGTTTCTTGCAATTTTAGGTGAATGTTGAATGTGGGTAGAGCTTTCCTGTAGAGCTTGTGTTTGTGTTGAGTTTTTGGGTAAAGGGGAGTACCCTCTGCATCAATATTCAATAAAATATAACTTTATTTTTAAGAGGTGAGAAGTTGAAATGCATAGCTTACCTTTCATATGAGCTTTTCATAAGTAAGAGAACAAAACACAAAGATAAATATATTTGTTTATAATCCTTTAAAATATATTTGTTGGTCAAATAATTTGATGCCTTTGATGGTTAGAAAGCATAAATATAACCATTAACCATCAAATTTAAGTTGTATTAGTATTTAAAAATTCTTTATACTCATAGCTTATGACAATTGAGATAACATCGTACAATCTTACGTTATTCCATTTGGATCCCTTCCTACATGAGTGTTAATCAATCATACTAAATTACCATTTCTTGATCATCATGTATATAACAAATCATTCTACATTTGTTGTTAATAATCTAGCCCCAAACAATAATTTTAAATAGTCTCCTCATTGAATTTTCAACAAAGTTTAACTTCCTTTTTAAGAGGTGAAAAGTTGACATGAATAACATAGCTTTCATATGAATGGTTAATAATTAAGAGATTGAAACACAAATATAAGAATATTTAGTTATAATCGTTTAGAATTTTTTGTAGGTGATCAAATAATATGATGACCTTTATAGTTAGAAAACATAAATACAATCATATGACCATCAAATTTAAGTTGTGTTAACATTTAAACATTCTTTTACTCTTGTTTTATAGAATTTAAGATAACATCATATAATCACATACTATCTCATTTGAGACCCTTCCTATACAAATATCAATCAATCATTCTATATTACTTCTTGTTATCATCACACATATATATCAAAACATTCCATAGTTATTAATATTTTTTATCCCAAATAACTTTTAAACAATCTGCTCATTGAAAATATCATTGAAATCTAACCTTTAACTTACATTTCGAATGAATGGTTGATAATTAAGAGAAGTAAACACAAAGATAAATACACTTTTCTAATAATCCCTTAAGATTGTTTAGAGTTGGGGTGGGGGGCCTAGATCGATTGGCTAAAGCACCTTGTTGTAGGAAAGAGGTCACGAAATCTAGTCTCTCCCCAAACCTGTGGTACCGGAGGGTGTGTTGTGCCAGCGCCACTGGTCACGTGAAAAAAAGTTTACCACACTGCAGTTTATAGAGGGATGTTCCTGCAGTCTTAAAAAAAACAAAGAAAAATTGTTTAGACTTTTTACGATTAGAAAGCATAAATACGGCAATACGGCCATCAAATTTAAGCAGAACTAGCATTTAAACATTCTTTGACTCGTAGTTTCGGAATTTATGATAACGTGGGACAGTCGCGCACTAATCCCATTCGTGGTTACAGAAAATACAGATATCAAGATCGGCATAGACAGAGTACCCGCATTCTTGGTAGGAGTTTTTAAAGCTTAAATGAATCAGTCATCGGTAACGCGACTTTAAAACAATTTTATAAACAACAGAGGTTCGTACTGTATTGGTGGCCATGGCGAATTGGCAAATGGCTTCAGACTTCAAAATATCAATTACAGACATGACATCATTTAAAAAATCGAACTCAGTGGGAAGGATCCTAAAATATCTATCACGGATAAGTCTCCGAACCAAAGCCAGCACGCGTAAATGAGGGTACACAGCTAAAAAGCACTGATCTGTAAAGTAGTTTCTTTAATGGACGTGTCGTCGCAGTACCTCTGGTAGAATTATCTCAGACTTCTAATGGACGGTTTCGCAAACCATTGGTAGAACGATTTCAGACATCAATAGACGATGTCGTCGGTACAATAATTTCAGGCTTTAATGGATGATGTGGTAGCATTACCATTGGTAGAATAATTTCAGACTTTATAGGACGGTTTCGAAATGATTTCAGCCTTTAATCAACGTTGTGGTCGCATTGCCATTGGCAGAATAATTTCAGCCTTTAATGGACGCTATCGGCGCGTTACCACTGGAAGAATGCACTGGGGGCCGTTCAAGGCTGTTCCTCACTGGTTAACTTGTTTTAGCCTGTCAATTATAATGTACCATCGGTCCTGGAAATGGCAGCAGTAGGTAAAGCTCCCATTTTTTTCCATTTTCACCTTCTATATTACGTTCTTCCTTGTCGAAGGATTCAGCAGAGAAAACATATTCGCCTAGAATATGGGGAAGAAAAGGATGGAGATGAAACGGATCGAAGAAGCCGGCAAACGAAAGCCTACATTTCGCAAACGTAAGAAAGGCCTGTTTAAGAAAGCAGAGGAGCTTTCCATTCTTTGCGAGGCGCAAGTAGCTGTAATCGTTATTTCTGAGACCGGCGCCCTCTCTACTTTTTCCAGTCACGAGTAGGCTTTCTTTCTTTATTTTTTCCAAACCCTAACATGTTATATTCTCCAGTATTCGGTCACTCTTTATTTTTTACGTCCTTTTCAAAGTTTCTCTTCTGTTATAGCGTTCTGTAGATACATTGATATGGGTGTATGTGTTATTCTTCTGTTTTACGTTAGAATAGTTTTATGTTTGTCAGAAAAACCCGTGACTCTCAGATAATGTCTGTAAATGACAGTGGAGAACAGTGCGTGGTTGATAATTTTTTTTGATATGATGTTTATAGTTTCCGTTAACGAGAACATGATTTCTGAGTACAAATATTATTGCACAGTGAATATTAATTTAAAATATAAATACGTTTGTATTTTAGATCATATTCCACCATCACACTATTCTAATCAAAATATGCTTTTGGGTAGAAATATCTTTGTAGAATATATAATATTTTTCTAATGAAAATATGTTTCTGGGTAGAAATATCTTTGTAGAGTATGTAACATATAAACATTTTTTATATAGTCGTGAATGAGAATATGATTTCTAGATAGAAATATCTTTGCACAATACATCTTAATTCTGAATATAACATATAGAATCATATTCTATTAATGAGGATCAAATTTCAGGATGGAAATATAAAACATAAATTTATTTTTATATTTTAGATTGTATTTCACTCTTATATTTTCCTAAAGAAAATATGATTTTGGTTAGAAATATCTTTGCAGAATGCATATTAATTTCTAATATAACATATAAACATTTTTTTATGTTAATATTTGGATCATGTTCCATGATCGTATTTTGTTGCTCAGAATATGATTTCTAAATAGATTCTTTTTGCAGAGTGCATATTAATTCTGAATATAACATATACAAACTTTTTATGTTAACAATTTGATTATACTCCATGATCATATTTCATTAATGAGAATACAACCCCATAAAATTTAAAGAAAAAAAGTCAATTCCACAATTGCAAAATGAGTAGACAACCCCATAAATCATTTTTTCAAATATACTCATACTTCAATACAAATATTTCCTAGTAATCAATTGGAAGTTGATTTCTCATTTCAACACATTAATTATTTTGAATAAGATAATCTTTAATTCTCTCATCAGTTTTTGGAATACTAGAAAATATTTGAAATTACACTCATAAAATCCATATTCTTCTAGAAGTATCTAAGAAAATATTTGACCAACTCAAAAAAAAAAAACAAGAAGACCCTCAATGTATAATTAAGAAAAATTATTGCATCATAATCTTCATGTGAGCTTCAATGGCCCTTACCATCTAAAGAGAAGCTAGAACCCACAAAATTTCATAGCCCAAGAAAGGGAGCAAGATGAGTTTGAATAGATTAGATATGTCCACTAGGTATTATAGCCCCATATTGATCTTTTTCGAGGCATAGAACCTCCCTAAATATTTTATTAAATATCTATCCACAATAAGCATGAACACATTGCTTGTGAAGGTTGAAGAAATATAATAACTAACACGATTTCATGTTGTATCCTCAATAAAGTTTTTCCCAATAATTTACTCTATAACTTCCTTTTTATCTTCTTCTAGATGAAAGAATGCTTTGTGAATCCTAGCGAAGGAAATTTCATTATTAAATGTCATTTGACATATTCTAAAATGTACCCTAGCTGCCTCAATTTTTTATAGCTCTTTCTAAATACTCAACATGTCTAATATAGGTTGGATGGGGGATAATGAGCTTTTGATTATAATAAAAGCTATCAAATAATGATTAATTAATAATGATCCCACAATCTATACAACATGTACTCTTTCCATTAAGTTAGAGTGGGGATTTCCTCATATTCATAGTGTCACCAAAGTTTTGGATAATTCCATCTTTTTGAAATGATCACTAATTATTATGTCTTTGGGTTGATCAATCACCCAATTCAATAAAATATTTGCCATTAAGTTGTCTTCTCTAATGCAATGAGAAGTGAAGTATTCCTCTATGGAGTCTAGGATTATTAGAGTCTCCTCTAAAATCCTATGTAATCTATAATTCCTGGTAGATCCCTTTTTGAGAAATTGGATGCTTAGCAATGAGTCATCATCTTTTATTACCTTGCTCAAGGGCCATGATTTAAGTAGTTATAAGGCAAGTATGTGTGCTTCTACCTCCCTCATTTTTCATCCTAGGGGAAAGGATTTTAGAGGAAAATTTGATTAAAGAGCCATTGGATTCACAAATGTTACACCCTATACCCAAGAGACCAGGATTCACTTAGGAGATTCTATCAAAATTAAGCTTCAGGGGATCCATTTGACCTTGGATTTGTCAATAGGACTATAAATTGATGCAATCAACCAATAAAGACAATTTCTCTCATCTTAACTGATTTTAAGTTTTCAATAGATCTAGAGACTTCCTATTTAAAAATGCCTTGTTGAATTGTGCAATTTTAAAATTTCAAGATTGCATATGTACATACTAATAGTATGAAAACATAATGAGGGTCACTAATAAAAGACAATATTATTTTTAAAATATATCATATATCATACACCTGTTTGATCATGGACTATATTGCTTAAAAAATAATACTCTTGATTTAACTAATTTAAATTTAATATTACAATGAATCATATAAATAAAATTTTGATACATTTGAAATTATATCTTTATACTCCTATGGATATGTGACCATTCATTATTTGCAATTCAACAATTTTTTGATCGAAGCTATAAACCAATGAGGCCACAACATGGAAGATCTCATCCTCTAGTATGAACACTTGGCATGAACATGCTCCATTAACACTAGCGGTTCAAACCTACAAGCACATTAACCTACTAGGACATTAAGCTCATGAGCACACTTCCTGAGTAAGGGCTCCACAATAATGTGAGTCGCATGAGCATGTTGGCTCAATATGACACACAAAGCCCACAAGCATATTGACCTAGTAGGGATTTGATCCTTGGTGATAATACCAACAATATCACCACTTAACCATTAAATTTGTGTCATGAATGATTGTGAACATACAATTATTTAAAAAAAAAAACCAAATCTATCAAATTATATGACAAATAAACACATTCTAACACCAATACAACACTTTCAATATTTTAGAAATAATAAATATGTTACCTACTATTTTGGCCTAGTATAACATTGCTAAGTTGTATCTATATTTTTGCATTGGTTGTAGGACGTTGGAAAAACATCTAGTATGTTCAAGGATGGACAAACATTTGAATACAAATACAAGTGAAAAGGTATAGACTCACTAATCATAAAATGCATGTGTTATTGTCAAAGGGTATTCATAATTTTAATCATGCAAATTACTACAAGAAATCTCTTAAAATAGAATTCTTAGGTTAAGAAAAAAAATTACAAATAATATTAATAAATCTTTAGTGAAGTTAAGCTTGATCTTAATGACATTTAAGAAATAAAATATGAAAATATGGTATTTTAGATAATCAATCATTATTTTAAATAATATTCTTTTTCTATGATGTATGTGATTATTTTTCTTTTTTAAGAAAATATTTTTGACATATTTTTCATTATAATATCTAAATAACTTTTCTAAGTTGTGACAGAATATTGAAGAAAGTGAGAGTCAAACTGCCTATTATGTAGCAATCGAATCTTATACAAAGTATTTCAACGAATTAGATCAATTTAGAAAGGTAAAAAAATATTAATTAAATTTGAGAAACTTATTAAAATTGTTTTTATATTATTCTCTATTACTTTTTTTTTGGTCTAATATAGTTCATTCCTAAATGTATTTATTCAAAAATTTCAGGAGGTGACCATAAAAGAAATGCATGAGGTTGCATTACAAAAGGCCATGGATACATTTAAGAGCAGAATCATGAAAACAAATGCCACAAGTGAAAAGTACGAGAAGATGATCTATAGTGCCTTCAATGATCAAATTGACTTAAAATTTAAAGATGCTTGGAAACCCTTTAGCATCTAAAATAGGTTTTACTTATAATATATAGGATGTTATCTTGTCAATAGAATACCAATATTTACTATGGACCTATAACTTAATATATAGGATGTTATCTTCTCAATAGAATATACCAATATTTACTATGGACCTATAACTTAGACATGGAAAAATTATGACATATTTATATTTAAAAGTAATTTCTTTTATTATTGGTAAAAAACTATCAAAGTTTAGTTTTTTTTTTTTTAATTTTTATTTAAAAAGTGATTATATTTATTTTTATATATTTTTTAATTCGTAAATAATAATAAAATAATATAATCATATCAAAGTTAAATAATAAATTTTAACAATATAAAACCATTTTTTCTTAAATTTTTAAGATCAAATAATAATTATATTAATTAGACATAAATTAACTTAAGTTTTTTAATTGTACCATGCATTGGTTTTGAGAGGTTTTTTTCAATTTAGTTGAATGGAAAAGTATTGTTTATTTTTTAAAATGATATAATAGCATTATTATTTAAAAATATCATGATAGTGTTATATTATGTTAGATTGAACATTATAATGTTTAATCTATTAAAAATACTAGATTCTAATTCTAATTAATTTTTTATACAAATAATTAAGTTTTGAGTTTTTTTCTTTAAAATTTTATTAGATGTAATAATTTGTGTTGGTCTTTTGTGAAGTAAGATAACAATATTTCTTATATATAATTTATTTTGTGTGTATTTACTATAATGGTTTTTAATGGTTTTTAGTGTCTAGTAGAATATTTCATAATATAGAAAGTTAAAATTAATTTTTACATTTTTATATTTTTACTAATCTATGTTATCAATCAAATACCACCTTCAATATTTATTAATTAAATTATTTAGTAAATTAGGTTCCAATTCTCATAATACCTAATTAAATAAATTTTATTTAACTATATTATACCAATATTAATTAACTAAAAAATATTTTAGATAATTAACTAAATGAATGACCATAATCATCTTCTTCATTTAAAAAATAAAACATTTATCCTTTATTTTATAATCCACATTATCTACTCATCTAATTTAATATTTCTAGAAATTTAAATACAATCAACATTTAATCTTAGACATTCAAATAATCAAATAAATCCTAAACATCCAATTCTAACTATCAACCACTAAAAATTAATTTATAATCCATATTATCTATTCTAAAATAAATTTAATCATAAATCTTAGCCATCAATTCAATCAACTAAATTATAGTCATTCATCCCAAACTACCATCTATCCAAATCTAAATCAACCATTAATCTCAATCATCCACTTAGTCTAAGGAATATAAATCCTGCATACACCAACTACTAGCATGCAATTTCTCACCCTTCTTAAATTCAAATTGAAAATTTCTCTCATTCACTCCTAACCATCCATTCTAAATCAATATAAACCCTCCATTCCTCTCATCCCTCATCTATACACCATTTCTCATCCCTCAACCATACTAATGACAAATGGGATAAGAAAAATCCATTAAACAAAGGGTTTCTAGATGAGAGAGCTCTGAGCATGAAATTCCCCTAAAAGGAAATTTTCAAAAATTCATTTCATAGAGGTGACATGGCAACAATTTCTAGATGGCAAGGCTTGGTAGAAGATTGCATCCTGGTTAGAAAACTGTCAACAACCAAGAACATTCAAGGACGAGGGTTATGTATGCTCTTCTCCAAGGACATGGAATAATGGGAAGGGTTTAATAGGCTATAAAAAGCCTATATTCTATCATCAATAGTCAGGTTAGTTCAAAACCATGACCCTAAACATACCTAATATGAGAAAAATCCATAAGTAGCACTATAAGATTAGGAAATAGGTTTATTTGCATTTCATGATTTAGTGTTATACTTAGGGAAATATATTTAGTGAGCCTTAGTAGTTTTAATTTTGGTGAATCATGTTTTATGTGTCCATATCATCTAAATAGAGAACGTCATAGTAGTAAGTTAGTATTTGATATAGCGATAAAATTTACGGTCAAAACATAAATTTTGATACTAATATAGTTTACGTAGAGTGCAATATCTTCACTTACTATTAAATATTACCTCTAGGAATACCCTTTGGGTCTAGTTAGGTTGGAAGTGAAGGATATTTTATCTACTCTTAATAATTGGCATGTTATTCCCTCACATTGTTGATGAACATGTTCATCTAACTTGAAGAATGATATCCCCTTGGCCTTGAGCTAGATAAATCCTTCTAGAAGTTTGTTTAGGGATTTCAATGTCCAACAATCTCAAGGTGTCAATGTAACAATATCCTTTCTTGTCACCATTTATATCTTTCAAAAAATTATGGATCCTTGCCACTTCCAAATCCAATATGTTTTACTCTTCTCTAAAATAAGATTGTTTCATCAAGTCACAATTTCATCCTGGAAAATGAGAAAAATGTAGTCACCAAAAGCTATCCTTCTAAAAACCTATAATTTCTCTTAATGATCACCCCAAATTAATACAAATGCAACATTTATTTAATAAATTCAACATTCATATTTATACCATCCAAAAATTAAATAGATAAGATTTATTTATTTAATCCCTCTTTTTCCATCTCAATCCAATTAGTTGAATAAATGAATTTTAAATTAACTAATTAATCCATGTACATTCCTAAATATTATTAATATAATCACTTATCCCTAAATCATTATAATTAATTCCTACTGATCCATTTATTTTTGAAAATCCCCACCCTCAATCTTAGATATGTGATCCTCACACATGTGTGAGGATAATTGTGAAATCTCTTACCCATGTGCCCTATTCATATTTATGAGGAAAAGCTTTCCAAAATATCTCTTCCCTAAGTGCTGCTTGTTGGTGCAACAAATATGAATGCAAAATTCAATAACTTCCATAAAAGAAGAATGAAAAATAAATTATCTAATAAAATTTCATAAAATGTGTGTATTGTAGCATTGTAAATTATCACCCTTGGAAATTTCACACAGGGTTTAGCTCCCCACTATGTTCCCAAATCCAGTTGTGCTTTGAATTTTCCTATTTTATGATCATATTTGAAAAATTAGAGTTAATGATATTTAAAGCCCCTAAATAGGTTTGGATTAAGGTATTAGTGCCCTTCTCTAGCCTATTTTGTCCCCAATTCAAATATGTCAATGTATGAATTTGAACATAAATAGAAATTTTAATTTACTTGTTAGCTATTAGTAATTAATCTTGTGAGAAATTAAAGAAATTCATATAAATATAAGTATTTTTCACCATTTGAAATACTAGCATTTTGAAGTGACAATTGAGCATCCTAAAAAGCAATCAATAGTAGAATTAGTAGCATTATTTCAAAATTATTTCAACCAAGCATCATGTTAGCAATGGATCAAGTTTTCATGTGAGTTTATTCATGTTTCATGTCCATTTGTTTTGTGAGCAATAACACTTGCAAGAATTCAAATCAAGCATCCAATTATTCTTGAAGGTGATGAGTACAATGACTTTAATCCATTAAGGAATGCACATTTGAGTGGTAAGTTGCAACACTTGTTAATTTATCATTCCTTTATCTATTTGCCCCTGCCTAACCTAGTGAAAGTGCTCTCTTTTACATCATAATAGCCATTGTGGAGTTATAAATACCAAAATGAGGTTTGACTTAGGCAAGACCCTATATGAGACAACATTTTCCTCCTCACTTGTGTGTAGAATATAGGTCTGAAGAAAATTTGGAAGATGATAAAAGACCTAATTGCTCAATCAAGTATTCAAGCCCTATATATCAATGAATTGGGGAAAGTGGAATTAATTAGTGACAAACAAAGTTCCAACATTGAGTACAGAAAGGAAGAGTCTATAGATAAGGACCAACTAAGATTTGACTTTTATTTCTAAGGGTCTACATTCTTTCAATCTAGGGTGCTAGTGCCCTTGTCTAGAGCTAATTCAAGCTTATATTTCTATGCCAATTTCCTATATTTATACACTCTTATAATATTTATTTCATTTATGTGTTCATATTCATTATTTTCCTAAAATCATAACATTTCATTGTAGTTTTATAGTTAACCTAGATGTGCATTTACATCTTCAAATTTTTTCAATTAACAATCAATTAATCATCCCCTAAAGAAAGAATCAAAACCCTAATCCACCATTTTGGATCTTCCACATTAGTTAGTAGCCAAGTGGATTTGTTTGTGATAATTTTTTAATCCTTCCATTGTGATATAGGAGGTGTGATTTAGACCCTAGATCCCATTATCCTACATCACATTTTGGTGAACCCGTCACTTGTTACATTTTTAAAAACTTTTGAAATCTTAATTAGTTGATTTTAAGGTCTGAATATAATCTAAGAGTTTTTGAATTTGTCATTTATGCATGCATACTTTCTTGAAAAGAACTGAAAGAGTAAATATTTGCATTATGCTTGTCATTTCAAAAGATAGAAAAGTTTCAATTTCTAGATTTTTTAAACTAGATTTAGGTCCAGTTGGTTATTGTTATTTTCAATATAAAAATTTCCTTTGGGACATATTGCACTAATTCAAAAATCTAAAAGTGCATGCATAATTATGTATTATAGATAACAAAATTGGGAGTTTTTTATGTTTCCAAAAATTTGTCTGTTGCCAAACCTAAACCTCTACAAATTGGGATTCTTAGACACTAAAATTTATTTCTAGATTTTAAAGAATTTAAATTTAACTCCTCTAGTCTAGGTAACTAGCACCCCTATCTAGGTTGTTTTGGACTAGATTTTAGTGACAGTAATCTAAGTTTTTTTGTCAAGATATGTTCCCATTTTTTGTGAATTGTTCTTCAATAGTTAAGTATACATATAATTGTTTTAATTTTGATAAAGAGCTTTCAAAATGTCTGAATTCTTTGGAAAATGATGTCTTCTTTGAAATCCTTGGATAATATTTCATTATGTGCTTTTGGTAATGCTCCCCCAATAGACAATGAAGCTCATGTTTCCTTCTCTTCCAATGTATTTACTCCTAGAAAGGATATCTTAGTGCAAGAAGAGGAGATCATGGATAGTTCCCTAAAAAATTCCTTACCCACCCCCCAAACCAACATTCTCCTTAAAAACATGATAGGTCCAAGCATGAAGAATCCATATGTAACCATCTGAACTTACCTGCTCACCCTAGCCAAAAGTTTGTAAAGTCTACCATACCATCACTTGACATGTTGTTTTCCTCTCATAAAGAAACCCCTTTACAATTCATCCCTCTCCCATTATGTATACATAAAAACAAATCCCCTTCCCCTACCACTAGTGATACTCACTTACCACAAAGAATCCATCCATCTCATGTAAACGGGCCCAAAAATACACCTAATGATTTAGAAAAGTATTATGGTCAAGGATTTAAGATCCTTTCTAGAAATGGTTTAGATACAAATAAGGAACATGACATGCAAAATTTCTTAGAAAAAACACCGCATTCTTCCATAGTAGGACTTGGTTACCCAGGTCCACCTTTGCATAAGACATTCATTCTAGCTTCCACCCTATCACTGCCACCCCATTGTTCAAAAAGAGATTACCTACTCCCCTCTCCACACCCATTATTTGAGATAGAGCATGCATTATACACACACTTGATGTGGGAATTAATCACTCCCCCACCTCCTCACGAGAGAAAATATAACAACAAAATAAAACAAAATTCATCCTTATGTGCATACCATCAAATTTTTGTACATTCTACAGATGAGTGTTGTCCTTTAAAAAGAAAAATACAATGATTAATTCAATTATATGACATTGATGTAGATCCATATATAAAATAATAATTTTTTTATTATGGTGTTTCTCCTTATTGTATGGAATTCATAGTATCATATGATGCTCATTATCATGCATGGGAGCACAAAAATAATTTGTACAACCATATTCCACAAATGAAGAAAAACATGAGATTATATACAGTGGTTGTCCTTGTCCATACACTTGGGGGTAAAGGATAACAACTTCTTGTGAGGTGTGTATCCTTTCTAAAGGATTCCCTATTCATCCATTATCTCCATAAAAATATAGTCTAGAAAGTACACTAAAATTTTAAGGGTGGGCACATTCCCCTATCTATTGTGGTGTCTTCTAAGAATTTAAATCATGTTTCCCTTAAGTGGTGATATTATGCATGATATTCCTTAAGTTGTCTCCTTGAAAATCAATTATGTGTCCCTTTAGTGGTGATATTATGTATGATATCCCCTAAGGTGTGTCTTTGCACATTGTTCATGTGCCTCTTTAGTAGTGGTATTAGGCAAGGTATCCCCTAAGGTGTGGCTTTACACATTGTTCATGTGCTCCTTTAGTGGTGCTATTATGGATGATATCCACTAAGGTGTGGCTTTGCACATTGTTCATGTGCCCCTTTAGTGGTGGAATTATACATGATATCCCATAAGGTGTGGCTTTACACATTATTTATGTGCACCCATTGTGGTGGTGTTATTTCTAATGCTCCCAGAGTTGTGGCTTTATGATTCATCCCCCATGACGTTCAAATTTTGTACACCCCCTAAGGTGAATTGTCCCTCATGATTTTAAACTTTTATACACCCCCTAAGGTGATTTTGTCCCCCATTGTGTTAAAATTTTGTACACCTCCTAAGGTGATTCATCCCTTGTGATGTTAAAATTTTATACACTCCCTGAGGCGTGATTGGAAAAATAGTCCATGGATTTGGCATAATGCAACTTGTTGATTCATGAACTTGAGCTTGTTTACATGGAAACCTATCATAACACAACTTTCTTTCCAATGGAGCCATGTGTTTCATGAGTCAACTAGCATAACACAACTTACTAGCCTTGTGAAACCCATCATATTGCATGGAAACCCAACATAACTTGCTAGCTAGTTGATCTATGTAGCTCATGAGTGACCTAGCATAATACAACTTGCTAGTATTTATGAAGATCCATTTTGAATAACATCATATACGAGCAATCACGTTTGGTATTTACAAAAAATTTAAGACTGAGGTCTATTTAAACCTTACCAACTCAAATCCCTTTTAGCATACTAACCTTGTGTTTGTGTTTTATTATTCTTGCATTTTTCTTGTGTCTTGATTGTGTTTGAATTATGTATTGTTTACATTATGTTTGTTGTTGTGTCTTCATTGTGTATGATTCACATTTTTCATGTTACATTGCACCTCATGTGTGTGTGTTCCTTTGTCTTTACATTGCCATGCCATAGGAACATGAGCCTGGGGCTAGCACATCCCCTAGATCCAATGTCATCCTATCTCTTCAATGTTTGGATAAATGAACCCTTCTTGGATTATCCTTATTTTAGTGTGAGAATGAGGATAAGTTCATACTCTCACTAAAGTGGGGGATAAATATAGCATTGTAAATTATCGCCCTTGACAATTTCACACTAGGTTTGACTCACCCCTATGTTCCTGAATCTAGTTGAGCTTTTAATTTTCTTGTTTTATGATCACATTTGGAAAATCGAACTTAAATTAGGAATTTATCAATTATGTTTATTTAACAACATTTAAAGCCATAAAATAGGTCTAGCCTAGGGTGACTAGCACCCTTGTCCAACCTATTTTAGCTCCAATTCAAATATGCTAGTGTTGGAACTTTAACATTTAGAAATTTGAATTTACTTTTCGGATTTTAGTAATCAATCTTGTGAGAAATTAAAGAAATACATTTAAATACAAGTATTTTTCACTATTTGAAATCTTAGCATTTTGAAGTAAAAATTAAGTATCACTAAAAAGAAGTTAAAAGAGAAATTAGAAGGATTATTGCAACAATATTTTAGGCAAGCATCATGTTATCAATGCATCAAGTTTTCATGGAGTTTTTTCATGTTTCACATCCATTTATTTTGTGAGCACTAACACTTACATGAATTCAAATCAAGTATCCAATTCTCCATAAAGGTGATGAGTACAATGACTTTAGTCCATCAAGGAATGTAGATCTGAGTGGTAAGTTGCAAAACTTGTAAATTTTTCATTCCTTTATCCATTTTCTTCTACCCAACCTAGGGTGAGCACTATCTTTTACACCATCATAGCCATTGTGGAGGTAGAAATACCAAAATTGGGTTTGACTTAGGAAAACCCCTATACAACACAACATTTCCCCCCCTCTCTTGTGTATAGGTTATAGATCTAAAGTGAATTTGGAAGAGGATAAAATACCTAATTTCTCAATCAAGTATTCAAGCCCTATATGTCAACAAATTGGGGAAAATGGAATTAATTAGTAAAAGACAAAGTTCTAAAATTGAGTATAAAAAGGAAGAGTCTACACACAAGGACCAACTAAGATTTGAAGGTTTGTATTCTTCAGTCTAGGGTGCTAGCGTGCCCTTGTCTATAAAATTCAAGCTTTGATTTATATTCCAAGTTCCTCTGTGTTTGCACTCTAATACTCTTTATTTCATTTTTGTGTTCCTATTCTATATTTTCCTAAAAGCAGAACCATTCTCTATAGTTGTATAGTTAACCTAGATCTACATTTACACATTCAAATTTAGTCAGTTAGCAATCAATCAATCATCCCCCAAAGAAAGAACCAAAACCTTGATCTACCATTCTAGCTCTTCCACAATGGTTAGTAGCCAAGTGGGTGATTCTAATCATTTTTTGTTCCTTCCATTGTGATATAGGAGAAGGTGTGATTTAGACCCTACATCCCTTTTTCCTACATCACATGTATGTATAATAATCTCTCATTGTAAATGTATGACAAGGGGGAAGTAATAGGGTGGAATAAAATGAATGAATAACCCTCTAAGATATGTGACATGTGTAGAGCACTTGGAACAAGTGTGAGTGTATTTTTCATATGTATATGAGGTGAGATAACTAAAAAACCAAGTGAACTTAAGCTAGTGTGAATAGGACTAGTAGTTCTAGAACTAGATAAATGGTAACTAGATGCATAGAGACACTTTTGACACTAACACCCCCATTTAAGTGATACTTAGGGAGTAATTCACTATAAATATGAACTTCCTAACAATAAGGCCTAATGAGGTACTCATGTATAAAATTAAATTTTAACACAAATAGAGTAAAGGAGAAAACCCTACAGGAAAAAAATGCTCTCCAAAAGAGAGAAATATATACAAAGGAAGGAGGACTCAAGACACCCCAAGAGACAAGCACAAATCAACATAGTGAGGTGGCACTAAAGGTTCAATGAAGATGTTTGCAACATGATCCTCAACACAAATATACTCTAAGGCTAGAACACCATCCTATATAAGTTGTGGATCAAGGTTTCATAGGGTTAAACAAGGATCATATTGCAAATTGAATCAAGTGAGAAAAGAATTTCAAGAATAGCATATTTACCCATATTAATCATCTCTAATTAACCATTATTGGGAAAACCTTACCCAACACAATCTATTAAATATAAAGTACAAGATAGCCAAAACACAACATAAAATATCTAACATGATATAATATAATAAAATAACACCAATTAACTAAACTAGACTAAAAATCATCTAAGGCTAACATGATCTAGATATCATAGGTACACAAATTAATAACCATAACAATCCTAGTTCTAAACCAAATATCATATTTACTATTCTACATACATACATGCATACATACATGCATACATACATACATACATACATACACACATACATACATGTGTACATACATGCATATAGTAAAAATAGTGAAGTTAAAACATAATTATAGATTTGAATATGAAATCATAACATGTATCCAAAACCCATAATAAAATGTCTTGATATCAATACCAAAAATTACTTGGAAAATATGGTATTAGTTTCAAAATTACAATAAAATGAAAAGATAAGGCATATATACCTACGAGCCTTACAAATATTCTCCATTTCCTTAAATAACTACATTAATTTTGGGTAAATTTTTAAACATTTAAGATGTAGATTCAACTCAAAGATCTATTGGCCCACAATTGTCATTGCACCAAAAGATCGACCTGTTAATGCTTGATACAACTACTAGAGTTAATGGATCCATGTGAGGTGGTTAGTCCATGTCACGAATCCTGAGGGGAGCATTGACCATCTGCCAACAAACTCCCCCTTAGCGTTACCCGAGGGGATTCAAACCCGATGCCTTTGGTTCTAATACCAATCGTTGGCCCATAGTTTCTGTTGCACCAAAAGATCGACCTGTTAATGCCCGATACAACAACCAAAGTTAATAGATCCACAGGAAGTGGTTAGTCCATGTCATGAATCCCAAGGGGAGCACTGACCATTTTTTAACAAGATCTTGGACCACATTCCATAAAATTTAGAGTGCAAGTACACAATATCATAGAATATTTTTGATAAAAAAATTGTGCACCTTTAGACAACTCTAAAATACTAAACCATTATACTATAGGCATCAAATCACTCTACAAATGAAGTCAATAAATAAAAGAAATACATATTACTTTTTCTACAATACACAAAAAAATAAACATAAATTTGAATGAGCTATTGAAATAAAAAAGCATAGATGAAGTGTAAGATTGCAAGCTAATTCAATGATCCTAAAAAAAATGTTTTATGGGATTGAGAAATCCCTTTGTATGATTCATATATGTAAATATCAATATTTAGGAAGCTAGATCAAGGATTGGTTGCTCTCTAGATATTTTCCATGTTTCCTCTAGATGACCGTAGTTGCTACATTTAATGGATCTCCTCCAACATCCAAAAGCTCAAGAGGGCCTCCTACAAATACACATCTTATTTTTGTATTTCATCATCAATAATTTGTTAGTGTGAATGGGGATATTTCCTAACTAGATATTAGTGATGACATATTCACATCAAGTTTACTTAGGAGTTAGTTTCCTAGGTGGCATTCTAGAAACTAGTATTTAATGGGACCATATCTCATTAATAGGCATGTATTTATCTAGGAATTTAATATTTCTCTTGTGCATTTATAATTATGCATTATGCATTTAATGTTTGTAACTAAGGTGGTTATCCAACATCCTCTCACCTTTACTATATAAGCAAGGCTCTTGTACATTTGTAAATCATCTTAGAGATTCTAGATCAATTCATCATAGATCATCATTTGATCAATTTCTCTTTGAAACCTTAGAAATGGGAAGAGGGTTTCCATCCTTGAAGAGATAAGGCTCTTCCTATTTCACGATCTTGTTTCACTCAAGGAAACCCTAGAGATCTCAATCCAAGGATGGAATGAAGGAAAGATATTTGCTAAAGGTTGTCCTAGGGTATGATTAATGACTAAAGAGGGGTTCACCACCAAGCTAGGGCTTGGAAAGATAAATGACATGCAAATAACTAATGATTAAACTTAATGATATGCAAAGCTTCACTAAATGACCTAGAAATGAATGAAAAATAGAATGGTAAACTGGAACAACATAGAGGGGCACCTAGAAAGCTGTAGCAACTTGAATGAAGTCCTAAAATGATGAAAATGTTGAATTTAATGTCCTCTAGGATTCATATGCTAGACTGGTTGATTTACTCCCATATTAGGGTTTCTGGGCAGGAACAAAAATATGGCAAAGACAAGTTTGAAACTCCTAAAAACTGCAAATTTGATTGTACTAGGAATCATATGCCAGAAGTGGCGTATCAATCCAGTTTGGATTTTTCAAAGAATTTGGATTTGAATCTGCTCTTCAATCTTTACCTTCTCAACTTGGTTATTTTATTTGAAATGTTGAATTCTGTACTGTAGAAGTCTTTCAATGATCTTGTAGATAATGTGACAACTTTGAAAACTTTGAACACTTGACAAATTTTCTCTAATCTTTCTCTTCAATAGGTCTTCAACCTAGATCTACAAATCACATACTAAGGAGAGGGAAAAATATTTTTTTGTCAATGGATAGGGGTTTGCCTTGGTCAAACCCTGTTTTGGTAATCAAACCTTGTAATGAAATCAAATGAGATTTAAAGGAATGATGAATGAAAAAAATGTAATGTTGCAACTCACCAAACCCTAGGAATAAAAGGCTGCAAACATGTATGGAATGGGTCCAATGGATGTGGATCTTGAATCTTTCTTTATTGATAAGGATCTTGACTTGAATGCTTGCTTGAATCATAAAACCCGATATCCCAATTGTTAGCTCAAAAACAAGCATGATGCATTATGACTTTGACATGATGCTTGATACTTGAATTATGCTTCAAAAACACTTGATAATCAACTCTTGAAGGATATTGAAAGCTCTTGTAAACACTTTAATGCTCTTGTGAACTCAAATTTTCTATAATGCATGAATACTTAAGTTTTAAGGCGTAAAATAAGTGAAATAACCTTGTATTTATACTTGTGGGTATGTGCAGGATCATCATGGAAAAAATAGGCCCTTAAGTGGCAAAAAATTTAGAAAAATCAGAGTTAGGCAAGTTGACGTAAAAATTTGAATAAGTTATCTATATTATTTCAAAAATATGTAAGAATAGAATCTATAGAAAATTGAATGTAGTTTCTAAACTACTAGGTTTGTTTAAAAAAAAATCTATTTGGTGAAAAATTGAAAATTCAATGCAATGGTACTTAAATTTAAGGGAAAAAATAAGTAGGTGTTTGTCTGACCACCCTAACCATAATAAAATGATAATAATTTTTTAGAAGATTTTAGATATAAGTATAGGACTCATGCCCGATGTGATGTATATTTTTTTCCAAGTAAATAATTAATTATGAATTTTTTATTACAAATTTTAAAAAATATAAAAATTGTATGTCGACCACCTTAACTTGGTCAAAACTTCATGAAATTCAATTTTTCCTTTTTTAATCCTATATTATGTGAAGCATAGAATGTGAAACATGTTTTGGATTTGAAAAATGTGATAATGTTTGAAAGTTATAGATGTTTTTCAATCAACCTATCAATTAGGACTTTAGTCGTAATTTGAATAGAAAATGAATAATAATTACTTATTAAATTCAAAGTAAAGCATAATTTATATCGGTGGAAAGTTGAGAATCTCCTTTAAAAACCCTTTTCATTTCATTAATTTTGGGTAAAAAAATAGTCGTCAGCCACATACCCATCATATTGCCACTTTTTGGCCCATCATGATCCTGCACATACCCTTGTTTATGCCAAATTTCTTGAAATTGCAAAACTACAACCCGACATCAGATCTAGGAGGATAAAATAACACAAAGAATTTGAATTAAATTTAATTTTGGGCCACACAAGACTTGTACACAAGAAGTGGAGTATGAGTCACATTAGGCTAGGCTATGGGACACACTTTTCAAGAAATGCTTAAATTCATGTGAAATCAGGATTGGGGCCTTGAAACTTAGGTGGGACCCGTATGCCCAAGGTGGTGTATGAGTCCCAGGTCACTAAATTTTGGCAACACAATCCAAAAACACCTCAATTATGATTGGATGTCGGTTTATGTCAGGATTATCCTCGAAAAGATGCATTAACTAAGGGTTGTGGATGCAAAATGAGGCCAATTAAAGCATAATGAAGACCAATTAATAATAAAAACCCTAGGAAAGTGTGAAAGTGTGGTACAACACCTTAAATCAGATTCAAAAAAGTTCTTTTAGTTCGTAAGGGCCCAAAACCTAATGTGAATGTTATGAACACACTACAACATTAAATCAATGCAACAATATGCTTAAATTAACAAGGAGGGCCCAAACAAGCAAGAAAAAGTAGAGGGATACTTTTTTCTTTGGCACATTTATCCCCTACTTTAGTGAGAGGAGGAACTTGCTTCAAACTCACACTAAATTAGAAAAACTCACATCAAGAGGGGTCCAAATGTGTCAATGCCAGTAAGATAGGATGACAATGATCAAGAGGGATGATCAAGACCCCAAGATCAAGATCCTATGATAGACTAACATAAGCACAAAAGAACACACATGAAAATGATATAAGGAGCAACAACAAGGCACAAGCATACACTACCAAAGACAAAGAGATAATAAAAACAAAAAAAAGGGTGGATCAAGCTTCAAACATTTTTCCATCATGATGTGGATCAGATCTAGGCTATTTGTCTGTATGCATACTCACTCTAAGGAAACAAAACTCTAGGTTGTCCACTCGGTGAGTATCCAAAGTGGTGATACACATACACACATGATCGGTATGCACTCACACACACAAGCAAATGGCTATGGGAAAGTCATGCCTTTGTTCGACATCCCACCCAACAAAGCCAGAGTTATACCTCCCGATAATTTTGATAAGGCACCACACAACAGTGAAATTTGAGCTTCATGAAGCTAGCATAGCTTTGTATGCTTGATACTCATGAACAAACCAGATGGCTCCACAAGCATGCAAAGTGTGTTATGCAAGGTGGACATATAACATCAATTGTAAATGCAACATAGTGAACATTCAAAGGAGTTTTTCTTAGTTCATGTAAGGTCTTAACTTAGGGAGCATCGTGCCTAATGGCTCCAAGAGAGGAACAATCAAATAATAGAAGATTCACAACTTATGAGATGTAGTGTGTCGCATCAATCCATTAAGAGGAATATAATATGCTAAGAGAGATCACTCTCTTGAGGGACATCATACCCAATGTCACCACAAAGAAAAAAGATGCATCACATGAAGTAAGAAGACCACACCATGAAACATGAAAGGGAAAAGAATAATGCCAATGTATGCCCCCATTTTAAAGAAATTGCTAAACACCATACTGTGAGCAATTACTTTAAAGTAGCAAATGATAAAATGCTAATAAGAAAGAGGACATGAGAGCTTATTTGGAAATCCCTATGCCAAGTCATATGTTTCCAAATAAAGCTACGTCATGAAACTCCAAACACATGAGGGATCCATGGATTTGGGGTCAGTATGTTCTTGCTACAATGTTTTTAGAGAGCTCAAAATTGTCATCATTCCCAAAATACTCATAGAAATAGAAAAATGACACAAAGAGAGTGAAAACAAAGAAAAACCTTTTGGGTCAATGCAGAAGAGACATGAATGTCTTGACGCCTTGCGTCATCCCCAAAACAAAAACACAAGAAAAATGAAAAGATAAAGAAAAATATTTTGGGTCAACATGGAAGAGACATGAATGTCTCGATGCCTTGGGTCATCCCCAAAAGGAAAACACAAGACAAATGAAAAGATAAATACAAATATTTTGGGTCAACATGGAAGAGACATGAATGTCTTGATGCCTTGTGTCATCCCCAAAAGGAAAACACAAGACAAATGGAAAGATAAAAAAAAGGATTTTGGGTCAACATGGAAGAGACATGAATGTCTTGATGCCTTGTGCCATCCCCAAAAGGAAAAAACAAGATAAATGAAAAGATAAAGAAAAAGCTTTTGGGTCAACATGGAACATGAATGTCTCAACGCCTTGCATCATCCCCAAAAGGAAAAAACAAGACAGAGAGAAAAAGATAAAATATTTAGAACATAGAGAATACTGTAGGTACAAATAGAGAAATGTCACAAAGAGAGAGAACATCAAACAAAACAACACAGGGGGATCACATTACACACATGCAATCACACAAAGAACATGCAAAATAAAATAATGCAAAAGACTAGTTAGTTAGGCACATGCGAGTCAGCCTCGTATTAGCAGGTCATCCACATCCCAATCATGTTCATCATATAGATAAGGTAGGCAACTAGCCAAAGGGAAAATAACAAGTTCCAAACTAGGACCATCACCAAATTCAACACTCTTCCTAGGAGAAATATCGTTTAAGCTCATGGAAGAGGAAAAAAATGTATTTAATTCATTATGCACCTCATTGTCAATTTTTGCAATCTCCTCATCATCATCTAAATTAATCACAACAAGAGGTTTAATGATAATATCTAAGGAAGTTTTTAACTCCTATTGCAGTTGCGATATGGGGTCTTTTCATTTCGGCGATGAGGGAGACTCATTGTGCATTGCTTCAGTCAAGTTTGGATTTTTATTTTCTTTGTTTCTTTCTTCATCAATATTTCGAGCAAGAGAACAACACCTATGCCTACAGTTGCGAGCATTTCTATTTCTTTTAGTACGGTTATCAAGTTGTGTTTTTGTAGGAGCGAGTTTATCAACCATAGGATTCTTTTCTTCCCTAAGGGGAGGACCACAAGGAACCATGGAAGGTTGTTCAACCACTTTCTCTTTAGCTTTGTAAACTTTTTTGATTTTAAGAGGCATGAGGGGATTGTTTTCATTATCTCTTGGTCTTTTGTAAGAAATAGGAAAATTATTTTTCATGGGTTGATCTTGGCTGTTTGGAATGTCTTTGGGTTCAATCATGGTTTTTTCAAGGATGGTAGGTTCAATTGTAGGTTGAGGAATGTTTTTAAGGGATATTTTTTCTATACATTTCACCTTGAACTTTTGATAGGATTTGAAAAAGAAGTCTTCTCTAGGTTTAATAGGTTCCATAGGATCGGGTCAAAAGAAGTCTAATGAAAAGTTTCCATGGGAAGACATAGGGTTAAAGCCACTATGGTGCATAGTAAATATTTAATTGTCAAAGGGAAACTTTAAGTATTTATGCACAACCAATGGGACTACTTCCATGGAGCATAGCCATGGGTGATCAAGCTTCACACGAAATTGGTTCAACGTCAAGATGATGGAAAATGAGACATCTAGTGTTTTTGGTCCTATTTGTAAAGGTAAGGTGATCGATCCCATCGTAGGGTAAGCGAAACCATTATGCGTCTTTATCCATGCTTTTGTTTTATCATTTGTTTCTTAATAGAGCTCATGCACAAGTGAGAATTCCTCGATGATCACATTCTCTCCACATATGGGATCAATTAATATCACATTAGTGGGCTTATCAAAGATGCATCCGGCTATGTAAAGAGGACCATCAGGTGCATTTCAAATGATATGCTTAGATGAGAAAGCAATGTCAAGAGGATTTTTAGTTCGGTCCTTATGAGGTTGAGTTTCAATCATCACAATCAAGCCTTTTTCAATAGTATCCATAGGACCTTGTTTAGTGGTATCAATAGTAATTTTTTCAATTATGTCTATGTTCTCATCATCCGTTTCAACATTCATCACATCATTCTTTGTAGTTTCACTAGCTTTGACAAATGAAATATTATGTTTTGGCATTGGATTGGTAAAGATTTGCAATTTTTGGTTGGGCGGGGAAACAAACTTATTACCTTGATCATTAACACCTACAACTAAAAGTCGACTGGAATCAATGAGGTCTTTCAGAAGATATTTAAGATGCTTACAATGTTCCGTGTCATGTCTATTTTGTTAGTGATAATGGCAATAAGAATTCAATCTAAATCTCAGAGGTAAAGGATTATTAGGATCAGGAGTCTTAACGAGAGGTAAGGTGATCATATTCTATTCTAAAAGTTGTGATATAGTGTTATGGAGGGTATCAGGTAGGGGAGTGAATTTCCTTTTTGGGTCCCCATAGTTAAAGGGTTTCGTCACTTTTACAACAACTACTTGGTTATCAACATGTTGAGTTGTTTGTTGAGGAGGATTTAGGTGAAGGAAACCTTTATTCTATTTTCTAAAGGGTTGGTAATTGTTTTGGTTTGTAGATTCAAACTTCTCAAGATGGCTAGAGGTGAATTTTGTTTCACAGCTACTAACCAACTTTTGATAATCACAAAGGGAAGTACACAAGTGCACAAAGGATGGGATATTCATCATGGTAAGCTTATCATGTATCTTACTGTGCAAGTTCTCAGTGAACATCCTTTGAAGGTTAGGGTTAGGAACCTTTACGTCGATTTGGGAGTAGACTGATTGATAGCATGAAATAAAGTTAGTAATATTTTCCTCTTCTTTTTGCTTACATCTCATCAAATCGGCTAAGGTCATCTTAGAAGTCATATGCACTTGGAAATGGTTTATAAAGGCCTAAAAAATTTCATTGAATGAATGAATTGAGTTGTTTAGTAAAGAAGAAAACCATTCTAAGGCAGTATCCTTCATGGGTCTAGGGAAAAGCTTAGCCAAGTTCTTATCCTCAAGAGTAAATTCACTACATAGGGCGATGCAAGTGGAAACATGGTTAGAAGGATCTCATTTCCCTCCATATATCTCAAATCTAGGCACCTCTATACCTTGTGGCATCAGTGTTCTCAATATCTCTAAGGACAAGGGATTGATTTTGACATAATATGTAGGTTGGCCATTTTGATTTTGGTTGATGGTGGAGACTTGATTTTGGAGGGATGAGACAGTTTGCAAAATTTGGTTTATGAGAGGATCATTGTTTTCATTTTGAGATGGAGGTAAATAAGGTGGAGGTGTGAACGTGTTTGAGGGCCAACTGAATGGAATGCTTATAGGTGGTAGAGTGGTACGAGATATGACATGTGATGCCACAAAGGTATTAGGGATGCTAGTGGAAATACCCAAGGAAGGAATCACATTACTAGCCGGTTGCATTGTTGTTGTAACTTGAGGGTTGGTATAGGTGGGAATAGAGGAAATTGTTGTGGGAGGAGGGATTTGAATTCCTCCTTTGCTTGTGACATTATTCGATGGTAAAGTACAATTAGTAGTTGAGGTAAGGTGTTTTCCAAAAATATAAACTATGTTACGCACAAGATCAACTCCATATTCACTTTCAAGCATGCAATGGATGTTACCTATGGCAAGGATAGTAGTGGTTGAAATGTTCTCAATACTTATTTGATTTTGTAGGTTTTCTAGGTCTTCATGGATTTGGATTATGTTTTCTTGCAGAACAACAACAACCATTATTTAAACTTGTGTCACACTACTTGAAGGCAAAGAGTTGTGAATGGTATGGTGCATACCTAGTGAACTAGTGTCAATACTAGGAGTGAAAGAGCTATACAACCCAAGATCCATGATGATTGTGCTATCACGGGATGACATGAGTCTCAAACTTCTTCTCACTATAGTATTAACAATATGATACCAAGTAGAAAAGCTCATATAAGGGATAATCAATGAAATACAAGATGCAATGAAGCTATGGCAATGAAAAAAGTATCCCTCTACTTTTCCTTTCTTGTTTGGGACCTCCTTGTTAAATTAAGAATAATGAACATTGCCTTGATTTAGTTTTGTAATGTATTTAACACATTCAAATTAGGTCTTGGGCCATTGTGAGCTAAATGAACTTAATTGTACCTTATTTAAGAAGTTGTAAAGTGTTGTACCACACTCACACTTTTCTAGGGTTTTCATAATTAACTGGCTTCTTTATGTCTTATTTGGCCTCATTTAACATCCACAAGCCTTAATTAATGCATCCTTTGAGGATAATCCCGACATAAACAAACATCCAATCATAATTCATGTCTTTTTAGGTTGTGTGGCCTAGATTTAGTGATCTAGGACTCATACACCACCTTAGGAATATGGGTCCCACCTAGGTTTCAGGGCCTCAATCCTGATTTCACATGAATCTAAGCACTTTTGAAAATGTGTCCCATAATTAATTCCTAATGGGGCTCATATGTAACTTCTGGCATATGATTCCTGCATGGCCCAAAATCAATTTTAATTCAAATTCTTGGTAGGATTTTATCCTCCTAGATCTCATGTTGGCTTGTAGTGTTGTAATTTTATGAAATTTGGCATAAACAAGTATAAATACAAGGTTAAATTTTACATAATTTCTCCTAACAAGATCCCAAGCTTTCAAGTATTCATGCATTATAGAAAATTTGTGATCAAGGAAGCATTCAAGAATTTACAAGAGTTTACAAGAGCATTCAAGAGTCTTCAAGAGCTGATTATCAAGTGTTTTAGAGCATAATTCACGTATCAAGCATCTTGCCAAGG
The DNA here is from genome assembly GCA_007258455.2 of Sequoia sempervirens. Lineage (NCBI taxonomy): Eukaryota > Viridiplantae > Streptophyta > Pinopsida > Cupressales > Cupressaceae > Sequoia > Sequoia sempervirens. The sequence goes on from VDFB02270651.1 coordinate 79,246,256, forward strand.
TCATCATGCATCATGTTTGTTTTGAGATAACAATTATGATGTAGGGTTTCATGATTCAAGCCAACATTCAAGTCAAGATATATCATATTCAAGCAAGAGTCAATATCTACATCCATTGGAGTCATTTCATACATGTTTACAGTACACTATTACTAGGGTTTGGTGAGTTGTAAAATTGCATGTTGTCCATTCATCATTCCTTCATCTTATTTGATTTCATTACAAGTTTTGATTATCAAAATGGGGTTTGACCAAGGAAAACCCCTTTCCACTAACAAAAAAATGTTTTTTCTTTAAAGTGTGTGATTTGTAGATCTAGGTTGAAGATACATTGAAGAGAAAGTTTGGAGAAAGTTGTCAAAGTGTTCAAAGTTGTCAAAGTTGTCACCTTGCATTAGAGATCACTAAAAGACATCTACAGGTTGCAAATCAGAGATTCAGACTCATAAATTATGTGGAAAGGATAGAGTAGGCATTGAAGACCAAAATTAGACTTTGAATTTCTAGAAAATCCTAGTAACTGGACTGATATGCCACTTCTGGCATATGAGTCCCAGTACAGTGATTTTTCCAGATTTCAAGATTTCTAGACATATCTCTACCGGATTTTTTTTCTTTCCCCAAAACCCTAATCTAGGACTAAATTTCCCAATCTAGCATTTGAGTCCTAGTGAATAATAAAATCAGTGGTTTTAGGATTTCAAGTCTTCATCCAGGCCTCTATAGATTCCCAAGTGCACACTTCTAATTTCTTAGCTTTTTGTTCCATTTTACATGCTTTTCTAGGTCATTTAGTGAAGCTTTGCATTGTACTAGGTTTAAGCATTAGGTCTTGCATTTCATTAGTATTTCCAAGACCTAGATTGGTGGTGAACCCCTCTTTAGTTTATAATCAGACCCTAGGACATCACTATTGCAAGATCTCTTTCTCCTTTGCATACCTAAGAATTAGATCTCTAAGGTTTTCCTTGAATGAGAGAGTGAAGAAGATTGTTGTTTTATCTCCCAAGCCTAGAACCCACAATTCTCAACCTTTCAGTTTGGTGAACCTGAATTTAGATCATAATTCTTATTTGGAGTGCATTATCATCCTATATCTAGCTTGCATCAACATTGCATTAGGGTTTGCATTAGTTAATTGGCATCTAGGGTTTCTAAATCTTCCATTAGTGAAAGTGCATATAGGTTACATTTTTGCATCTTATATCATTGAATATCATCTGAAATTTGCATTTTCATTTATTCTACAAATCATACAAACTAGAAAGCATAAAAATCACTTAAAGTTTTCTGAAAATTGTAAAAAAACCCTCATTGAGACTCATATGCCCCTGTAGGCTATTTAGTCCCACTGCATAGATTTTAAACTACATTTTCCAAAATTCAAAACTCTATTTTTGGGCTTCTGTTTTCTATTAATAACTTTTTTCTTGAGTTTACAATTCTTTTGAACTTCATTCACTTCATTGCATCTAGTTTAAATTGATCCATCTTGTGCATTGCTTAATTGCATCTGGAAAATTTCATTTCAGATTGTGGCATAGTGTAATTACCTTGCTTAGAATCTAAAATTTGCATTACATTTCATTATGGATATGTGCTTTGGTAAGCTCTAGATGTCTTTGAAATCATTAGTGGATGTGTCAAGTTGTGCTTTTGGAAATGACCCTAATGAAATTGAAATTTTACTCATGCTCAATCAACTCCTAATGCATGTCCTCCTCGTAATGTTGACATCATTGGAGAAGATGATGATAGCATGAATAAATTCCTAAATGATTTCCTTAACAACCATGAAGCTAATGTGTCCTTTTATCCATCCATGGAACAACCAAAACCCCCTATAATACCACCAATTGAGATGTTTGGTTATTTACATCCTGAAGTTGAAAAATAAGTTGAGCCTAAGTTTCCTACAATAGGTGAACATAGCTCCTCTAATCAAGCAAACATTCAACCATTATATGTTAACAAAATGACCAACATCCCCATCAATCTAGAAGAGACATATGGAAAAGGATTCAAGATTTTAAGCAAATAAGGATGTGATACAACAAGTCAACAAGAAATTGATCGACTCTTAGAGAAAATACCAACTGAAGATACTAGAGGGTTAGGATATCAAGATCCTCCTCCTGACATAAGTGTCCTCCTTCCTAAAGAAAAACCCATGATTCATAATGATGATAAGGATGAGAGGATCGTCTTAGGTCCTCCTCCTCAACATTCAAATAGAGAAGTTGGTGAATCTAGCAAGCAACGCAGGCCTTACAAATTAAAGAAACTAAAATTCCCTTGTCCACCAACTGTGACTAAAATAAATTTACAAATACTTTTAAACCAAAGACTGCTTACATTACCACATATAAGAGAAGATCGATCTCCAAATCCCAAAAATACAAACACATCACATTGTCAATATGATAGAGTTCTTGGACATAGTACTGATGAGTGTCATGCTTTAAAAAATATTTAAAAAGTTTGATCTCATAGAAATAGTCCCTTAAAGCGGGACCCTTTCACTCCTTGCCATGTAATGGTTGTAGGATCTTAACATTCTCACTATTACATGCTTCACATTCATTACAAACAATTTTAAGATGCAAGGAGCCCCTTTCCCATCACCTACCTTGGCTCATTCTTGTCTTACACTAAGTGGAGGAAAGAATTACATAGCCTTGTCCTAGGAGTGCATTTTTTGTTGTCCCTTTGGCTACTTTTCTTCCTTCCATATACAATGAACACGATTGGGATGTGGACGACCTGCTATTAGGTTGTCTTGCATGTGCCTTACTAGTCTTTTATAGTATTTCCTTTTCCTTTGTGTGATTGCATGTGACTGATGTGATCCCCTGTGACATTTCGTTTGATGTATCTCTCTCTTTGTGACATTCCTCTATTTGTACCTACATTCTTCTCTATGTCATAAATCTGATACATTTTCTTTTGTCTTGTGTTTTCCTTTTGGGGATGATGCAAGGTGTTGAGACATTCATGTCTCTTCCAGGTTGACCCAAAAGATTTTCCTTTTCCTTTATCTTTTTCATTTGTCTTGTATTTTCCTTTTGGGGATGATGCAAGGTGTTGAGACATTCATATCTCTTCCATGTTGACCCAAAATGTTTTTCTTTTTTTTCACTCTCTTTGTCATTCTAAACTAAGTTATATGAATATTTGGGGAATGATGATAGTTCTGAGCTCTCTTAAAAACATTGTATCAAGAACATACTGACCCCAAATCCATATATCCCTTATGTGTTTTGGGGGAAACCCCTCTTTTATTTTCATGATGTAGCTTTATTTGAAAACATATGACTTCGCATGAGAATTTCCAAGTTAGCTCTCATGTCTTCCTTCTTGTTAGCATTTATCATTTACTACTTTAAAGCAATTGCTCGCAGTATGGTGTTTAGAAATTTATTTAAAGTGGGGGCATACATTGGCATTATTCTTTTTCATTTCATGTTTCATAGTGTAGTATTATTACTTCATGCGATGCGTCTTTTGCTTTGTGGTGATATTAGGTGTGATGTCCTTCAAGAGCATGATCTCTCCGGGTATGTGCAAGATCATCATGGAAAAAAAAGGCCTTTAAGTGGCAAAAAAATTAGAAAAATCAGAGTTAGGCAACTTGACGTAAAAATTTGAAAAAGTTATCTATATTATTTCAAAAATATGTAAGAATAGAATCTATAGAAAATTGAATGTAATTTGTAAACTACTAGGTTTATTTTTAAAAAAAACTATTTGGTGAAAATTTGAAATTTCAATGCAGTAGTACTTAAATTTTAGGGAAAAAATAAGTAGGTGTCTGTCTGACCACCCTAACCACAATAAAATGATAATATTTTTTTTTAAGTGTGTAAACCCCAATCCCAATACCTGCAAAACAATAAGAAAAAAAACATTAGATTAGAGATTGCAAGAAAGAACAAGGATTCCCCATGAAATCCATTCACAAAGTTCAAATTAGGAAAAAAACAATGAAGAACACAATGAAAACAACAAAATAGAGATTGGATCCTAATCAAACTAGCAAACTCATAATCCCATGGGGGAATTGGTGCCAATTTGATGTGAAAATTGGCCCTTTCCCAATTCCTATGATACAAGATTGATGTATGTTGATGAGTGTTGATGAGTGATCCACTTTGTTGATGCTTGATGAGTGCTCCAATGGAAAAACTTGCATAACCTAGCTATGATTCAATGATATTGGATGGAAATGGCTAAATATTTGAGCATAATAACTTTGCATAATTTGTGGATCATGAAATGAGGAATGAAGCCTCTTATTTATAGATGAGATTGAAGGATGAATGTCCAAAATAAAACAATGTGGGACTAACATTCAACCAATGGAAAGATGCCACTTGTCAACCTATGAGTGGATTGAGGATGTGCAAGTTTTGAGGATTGTGCCAATAAATGCATATTTTTGAATTTTGAATTTTGTTGAAATGACATGCAAGAGGGAAGAAAGAATGCATTAAATGCCACTTGGCTCAAGGAAAAGGACATGTAAGATAGAGTAAATTCCTTGTTGGATGTACATTTCAAATTGGATTTTTGAATTCAAACTTGGAGAATATTCCAAAAGATGCCTTGTTGAGGAAAATAGGGATTTAATAAATGAATTAAATATATTTTCATGTGCAAGTGGTAAAAGCTGGAGGATGGGACATGAGAGGAGATTAAATTAATCAAAATTAATTAATTTAATGAAGGGGGTTAGATGATGTGACCTATTTGACTTAAATATGTGGATTTATTTAAATCAAATATGAGAGGAATGTGATAAGAGATTAATCAAATAAAGATTTTTTGATTTATTTAATTAAAAGAGATGATTGTTAGATTAAACCAAATAAGGTTTTAATTTATTTAATTTAATAGGTAGACTTTAGAGATTTAATTAAATAAAATTGACTATGTAATTAAATAGGATAATTAGATCAAGATGATTAATTTAATTATCGAGAAGAGGTGACTTAATTAGATAACTGATTTATTTAATTAAGAGAGGAATATTGATGAATTTAATTAGATAAAGAGATTTGATTAAATGGTTAGACTGAAGGATGATTCTATACGAAACGATGCTCGTAGTTGAGATCAGATGCACAATGTCAATTGGTACATTTTACGTGTCTACATTTTTCCCCTCTTTGAAGCAATGCACTTGTTGTGTTGGTTCAAAGAATAAACGATCTCGATTAAAGTGAAAAAAAATCATTTTTAAAAAAATCTTGCCCCATTGCTGCACGGCGAGAGAAAACATGCCAATATATTGCCCCCTTGAGAGATTGGATGAAAATTTCAATTTTTGGGTGATCTCGCGAAAAAGGAGGACAAGGTACCCGACAGGTCCGAAAAGGCTCCAGGAGGCCAAAAATGTGTCTAAATGCAATAAAACGATGTAAAACAGGCCTCAACTAGATAAAAATAGGCTCAAAGGTTCAAAACCCTAGCTGGATAACCAATTAGGGTTAAAAAACCCTAATTTTCAAGCTTAAAAGGGCTCTGAGGGGTCATTTTCAATTCATTTTCACACACATCCATCTAGAAAACTCAAGATTTGAGCTCTGACCTCCTGACGATATGGCACAACGGCAGCTTCCGATGCACATTTTTGACCGAGTCCGGATGTACCAGCGGCCACCCCGCATTGGGGTACCGGTAAGTGATCCTCACTTGAGCTTTATTTTTTATTTTTAATGTTCAATTAATGCTTTCAAAGTCAATTCATCTACATCAGCGCTATATAGCGCCGCTCAAAAATAAAACTGCGCTACTTAGTGTGAGATTGCACCGCGGCGGCGGAGTTTGGAGTTTTGAAAACTCTGACGTTGAGGTCATGGCCCATGCAGTCATTTCTAAACTGCAACGCTGTGGTGCCCTAGTGATTGGAATTTTTGCAAACTACACCGCTAGGAAGGAAAATGCACCGTGACTGTGCGATTTCGGCCTTTTATGCCCTAGTGTTGGAGTTTGATTAAAAATCAAACTGCGACGCCTTCATGGTTTGCAACGCTAGAGTGGTTTCTTGGATGCCCGACAAAATATTTTTCAAAATTTTTAACCTGATGACCCTTCTTGATGCAGGATGCGGCGAGGGAGCTCTACTCCCGAGAGCACAAGTCGCGGGATCTGTTCATTTACTTGCGGGACTTGAGTGATAGAGATCATGACCGACTATGAGACATGGGGTTGTGGTACATCGCCTATGCAACACCCATTTGCACCCATCTTGGCACGATGTTCGCGCTTGCCGAGAGATGGCACAGTGAGACTTCTTCTTTCCACCTTCCCATCGGCAAGGCCACCGTCACCTTGGAGGATGTTTGGCGTATCTTGAGATTGTCGATTCATGGTCAGCATGTCATTTTTGATATAGATGAGGGGCGAAATGCCTGCCATAGAGTCCTCGCCATAGAGGACATTGTCATTTGCGAGGGGCAGATCGAGCTTGAGTGACATAGGGCCCTAGCACCTCCCTTCCGCTTGGTTGTTCCAGCAGTTATTTTAGGTCTCATTGCCCTAGATCGGCAAGGCCAATATTTCAGTACTAGTTGGGGACTTTGTTGGGAGCGCATGGTTCACGATAGACCAGTCCGTTTTGCTTGGGGGCTAGTTCTTGCATCATTGTACAAAGATCATCACGAGTACATCTATCTCGATGGCAGAGCACTCAGAGTAGGCGTGATGTTCCTCCATGTATGGGCGTGGGAGCACATTGTTGTCCTTTGGCCATAGATTGTTACAGTTCTGATGGGGCCTGACGATCCCCTCATATGACGCTACAGAGGTGGCGTGTCCTTTACACACACAGGCGAGCACGAGATTCCCTATTGGAGGAGAGTCCTAGACAAGATGCTAGTATTCATATGGCATCCATACCTTGTTCGGCCTAGATGGGCTGATGATGCTCATTAGGTTTTCTACGCCCACCAGGACCGCTTCATGCATGGGTGAGAGCATACTATGATAGAGAGATATCTACCCGGGCGCGTGCAGCGTCAGTTTGGTGAGCCCCAGGATTGGCCAAACGATGATTATGTGGCCATATTTTCCCGCACCATGTCACAGGTTTCATGGGGGTGATACATTCCTGCCTCGGAGGCCATTGACAGCTTCAGACACTTGGTGGCTTGGCCATGGGCTTATGATCAAGGGCCTGCAGATGCAGGAATGACACAGGAATATAGGGATTGGTTCCGGCCTCCCCTTTGTTTGACAGTTCTAGGAGTAGTCCCCAATCAGCAGAGGGTGAGAGGCAGAGGGGGAGGATGAGGACAGAGGGATGGTGCATGACAGGACCCACCAGTCGGCCCCCCAGTTCAGCCAAATCAGGTCGATTTACAAATGTAGGATCAGCAACAGGTGCCAGCAGGTGCACCACCATGGGCTAGGGGCAATGATCAGCCTCAGGTACAACCTCCATGAGCACAACCAGCAGGACAGCTAGCAGGGTAGGTGGATCCCCGAGATACATTGATTGCATAGCTGCAGGCTTAGGTGTAGACTTTGACAGGGGAGAGAGATCAGGCATAGACCGAGAGGGAGTAGATCAGGGCCGAGAGGGATCAAGCCATACTACAGAGTTACAGGTGCCCACAGAACTAGGCTGAAGATAGTAGTTGGAGAGCATGGTAGCCTCCTACTCTTAGGGTACAGTGTCCGTTAGGTCTTACAGGGAGGCCGTCCGAGAGGCTAAGTATTACCGGATGCATTATCATGAGGCCATACCCAAAGTAGCACAGGTCCTAGAGTACTCACAGTGGACTAGTCACAGACCAGCAGAGGGTCACGGTGACAGGGGTGAGGGCAGCATACAGGGGGTAGACCTTGATCGAGATGATACTTTTTGTGCCTTATGGGCTCCTTTTTGATAGCCCGATGGGCCTTTTTGTACTGATTGACATACATGTACAGTGATCTGATTATTTTGTACTATGACAGTTATATTATTGATGATATATATGAGATGTTGATGATGATTTTGATGTGATGTGTACCATTTATTTATGCATGGATGGATGATTCTATTTCTATATGTTGTGCAATGATGTTATGGTGCTATATGATGTATTTATGGATGCATTTATTTCCAATGATATATTCATTATACAATGATTATGACTAATAGATCTATATTATGTTGATGCAAATGGTGATGTGATATGTGATATGGAATGTAATATGAAAAATGAAATGGTGTATACTATGCTTATAAAATGTTTATGGATGTATGTACGTTTTGCATGTAATGGATTTTTATGTTCCTATTTATGTGGAATGACTTATGCAATGAATGATTATGATGCTCTTTATGAGATGATATGGATGATTAGTGGACGATATAATGCAATGTGAATGTGATGGTTGTGTTTAATATGATGATGCAAATGAGATGGTTTTAAGATGCTTAGAATAACAAATATTATCCTAAAGATGTTAAATGTATGTAATGTATGTGATGCATTTACCGTGATGTAATTTATGAAATGATATGTTAATGCAAAGTGATATGATGATGCTTAATGTAAAATGAACGTAATGTGTGCGAGTATGTATGCAATGGATTATCTATAATGCTTATGTACTTATTATGTATGATTATGCAGTACGTGGTAATGTGAAATGTTTATGAAATGTTTATGAAAATGAATGTTATGCGATGATTGATGTGATGAATGCAATGTGGTGCAAAAAAAGGATGCAATGTAATGAAAATGGATGTGCTTGTCTATGAACAATGCTTATAATAACATGTTTATATGATGGTGGGAATGCAATGCATGTGTTTCCTATTATGATATGTTTATGCAATATGCTAATGATTTGTGGATGTAGAATCGATGACAATGATGATGGTGATGATAATCAATTCTCATAGTACCTTTGTTAGTGCGATGAGCAAGAAGAGAAGAAGTCATTTCAACAAGACACAAGATGACGAAAATGCAAAATGATGATGATTACTTTCCGAGGAGTTGGGATTTTCAAAGGGCCAATTTTCTTATGTTTGATGAAACACGTGGTACGATGCATCAAGGTATAGAAAACAAGGATGGCGTTGTACCTAGTGTGATGGACTTTGACTCAACAAATAGATAGGAGTATTCTTGTTCAAACTTGACATACAAAACCCTTGCTAGGACGTACCTAACAAAGCAAGTATTTGCCAAGTTATATTACAAGAACGTCCAACAAGCACAGTAGACAAAAGATAATGATCGTTGCCCCATTCCTCTTTCTCTAAATCCTCTATTCGGATATCATCGAGAAGTCCTTAGAATGAGCGCAATAAGATAAGTCAAAAGAATAAAGATCAAGTACACAAACAAGCTAATGTTCTTCATACCTCTATCCAAAGGGATTTGTTTTGATAGGATAAGAATCCAAGGTGATATCCAAAATGATGCCCATTGTTAGAACGATATATCCTAGGACATGCATTGTATAGGATGATGATGGGTTGATAAGTTGATTGATAGGCTATTGATATAAGGTTGACTGAGATGTTTGTGAATGATCAAGAGTTTGATTTTGCGTTTAAAGGTTTTGTTGTTTCGATTTTGATTTTGTGTTTGAAGCTTGCTTTTGCCAATTGTTGTGGTTGTTTCTGTTTGTTTTGCCAAAGGATGAAGGTGACAATCAGTTTATTATGGATGATTGATTATTTTGAGTGAAAGTGAGATGAGACAAATGGATTTTTTCAAATATTTGGATGTTTTTGACGTTTTTGGAATGTTTTGAGGATGTTTTTGGGTTTTTGGATTTTTCAAATGTTTTGATTTTTGATTTTTTCAATTTTTGGATTTTGTGAGATTTTATGATTTTTTTTGGGATTTTGTGTTTTTTTGAATGTTTTTGGATTTTGATGTCTTGGGGGTTGATCAAAGATGAGCCTTGCCTACATTTAAGCTCAGAGACGATGTAGTTTGGATTCCATGTTTTTGACATTTTTTGTTTTATGGATGTTTTTCGGATTTTGATATGTTTTGGATTGTTTTTGGGTTTTTCGCATGATTTTGACAACTTGGATATGGATATGTGTGATGATATCAGTGCTCTATTTGGGATTTTGTTGAAGACCAAGCAAAGGTTGCCTGATCGAATCGATGGATTGATGATGATGATAACATTGTTGAGGATGCACAACAATGCAAGGATAGTGTTAAGCAACACAATGATCGGGAAGGATATCCCAAGATTACAGATTGATGATCAAGATTTGTTTTGAATGATTTAATGTGGCATTGGAGCACACGTTAGATGTGACTGATAGTGATTTTTTGGATTGATGTTCGATGAAAAATAAAGATTGATAAGGAATGTCTTCTCGTCAAAATGTGCCATGGGTTAGTGATTTGGATTTTTTCCCACAAGTGGTGGACCAATTTCATTTCACATTTTCCAATGTTCGGATCACCACATAAGTTGGAGGATATAGATCAAGATTTATTCCCGAAGCAAGATGTAAATATCTGCCCCCAGTGTCTAGCAATGTATGGAATGGGATGTGTGGATGCTTGGATAGGTGTATGGATTATCTTGTGATAAGATAAGGTGTTCAGATAAAGAATGCTTATTTGGATAATGCTTCATGGCTCATATAATGTTGGGTAGGATAGGATCAATGAAAATGACCCATGTCAAGATGTTTACCATAAGCAATCGTAAAGTGTGCACCGAATTTTGTCAAGATCAAGATAACTCGGACCATGTATGCAGATGGAAAAATGGATTGTATAAATGGTTAATGGATGAATGGATTTATTATGGCTGAGATGGATGGGATGATGGATTTATTATGGATGGGATGAGATGCTTTCACCTAAAGTGGTGTACGTAGATGCTCGATTCTACACATGATGCCTCTTTGCCAGGTTTTCAGCATGGTACCTACCCAAAGCGCCGCCCATGTTGTTATCACTAGAGGATGATTTTTTTCTTCACTGTTTTCAATCCTTTTTTTTTTTGGATTTTCATATTTTTTGATTTTTTTTGTTTTTTTTTTGAAAGATTTAAAGCTCATGCTGCACTACAAGGTGTTGCTAATGTAGATGCTTCTATCATGATGTGCCATTGATAGCCTTCCTGAAGAAGTTTCTTTGCCAAGATACATGCACTTAAATGCAACTTTTGAGATTCCTGATCTGCTTTGTTGATACCGAGGTTAACTCTATCTCTATGCGCACATCTTGATAGAGTTCCTTCAGAATCCTTGTGATGAAGGGTTGTTGCCAATACATGGTCAATTTGAGAATTGGATATCATGTGTGGAGGCGTGGATGGAGTATTTTTAGGGATAAGAGGTGGATTGGTTGATAGTTTGGAACCTTTGACTCTCCAAACTTGGGAAGATGAGCAATGATGGGTGGATACGAAAGTGTGCATGGAATTGGGACCAACAGCTTGATACACTTTGTACATCACTTGAAAAGCCTACTTTTGCTTTTGTGGAAATCCTTGATGGATACTTTTCCCTTTTTTATTTTACCCCATAGTTTCTTTGACTGATGGAGTTTGATGGGGATGATCTTTCTTTGTATTCTTTGGTATCCATTTGTATTTGATTTTTCCATTATTCTTTCTAGCTCCTTTTTCTTTGATAATGTTCTTTATACTTTGATTCAATTCTTTCTTTTGACGTTGGCCCCAATTCATGGATGGGGTGATGGGTGGATGAAGATTCGTGATGTGACTAGTTGTAGTATTGACATTAGTTTCATCATCAGGACTCTTCGTCCTCCCTATGTTGACGTTTTCTTGAGATATAGTTGCCCCCAGTATGGTGGTAGTAGTACCTTCATGCTTTGATTCCACCTGTTCCGAGAGCTCTTGTTTATAATGCATTCTCTAATAAATGACCATTGCAGATGATGTTATTTCGATTGGATGCTTTGCTATCTCTGGATTATACTATTCTATCTGACTTATTTTCCTTGAGTGGATACTTTTGGATATCTTTATTCATGATGTCCTCAGTTTGAATTTGGGATATATCTGATCCTGATGTTGACAACTCAATAACCTTCTCTTTTTGTGTAATAATTTCCAGAGTAAAAGAATCCTGTTCTAAATGAAGATCATCTATGTGTCCATCTATAGAAAGCATCTCATGGGTAGATGGAGGAGTATGTGCTATGTGGATGTGATCATAGTTTGTGACATCTTGTATAGATAGGAGAGTGTCCATTAGATCATTGTAGTATCCTAGAGATACAAATTCTTGATCTTGAATGATTTCAGAATTGCTTTCGACATGCTTTAGATCAAGTTCTTGACATTGGTCAGTTTCAAAGGATCCTTGGATATCTTTATTAGGAATGGGGAGTGGCTTAATATCCTCTGGATCATTAAGTGGATTTGGATCAAATGCTAAGTTGAAGATTTCTTTAATATCTGAAAACATGTCTTGGAAAGGACCATTGCCAGACCTTGGTGAAAGACGTTGATCATGCTTTGGAATAAATTCTTTAGATATGTCCTCTAACTTATTAGGTGATGTAGAGACATTTTCTACATGATCATTGGTCGATGGATTGTTGATTGTAGGATCAAATAGTGTTAACACTCCTTGAAATGGATCATTTTTGGATATCGCTGAAGGATTCTTATAATGATCAAAAAGTGACTTTTGATGTATGTTGATTTGATCTTCAGATGAGGTAAAAAAATCTTCCATGTGTTCGTTGATGGATAGGTCTTGATCATGTGATCGTTGACTTGGATCGATACATGGAGTTGTTAACATTTTGTTGGGATTTTGAACAACATTTGCTTGTTGGGCTTGGTATTGGGCTTGAGCCTGCACTCGAGCTTGAGCTTGGGATTGTGCTTGTTGGTATTGTAGTGTGGCTTGGGCAACTTGAGCAACTTGTTGAGCAGCTAGTTGTGTAGCTTGTCAGTTTTGGTTTTGTTGGAGTGCCTTCTGATAAGCGGCCTACTAAGAAGCTTGCAACACAATGCTGTATTGGTTTGATGTGTTTGGTTTGGGTGGTGGTGGTGGCGAAGGTGGTTTTGGAATAGTGTTTGTTGTGGTGATAAGAGGTACCGTCGTATTGATGATTGGGATTTGAGTGGTGGATGGTGCGATCGATATGGTTAATCCTTGAGAGACCATGTTTTGAGGGATGATCGATAATGTGTTGGTTGCTTGTGCTATGGGGATGGTTGCCATATGTTGTTGTGATATCGATGGCAAGGGGGGAGGATTTGGTATGATACCTTGATTGATGGTTGGGGGGATGTTTTGGATGAGTGGTGGTAGCGAAGGTAGCCCAAAACCAAGAGGTGATATGGATGTTAATGGGAAAGATGGGAGTGGTGGGAGAGTGAGTGGCATGCTCCCTTGGGGAAATGATGATGTTGATCAAAAATTCCCCCTGGTCCAAATAGGCCACCTTCTCCTTGTGAGGTCATGGGGAGAGAGGTTTGCGGTGTTGCATTAAATGATGATGATGATGGGTCATTATAAAAGGTGAGGGGGACATATTGGTGTGATGGATTTTGAGCAACATTCGTGTGATTTGCAAACATATCTATCCAAAATTTTACCTAGTGTGGATTCAAGAAGTTCATGTTTGGTATAGTTGTACTTGGTATATTCTCATTTGGTATGTATGGATTTGGTGGGATAATGTTGTTTTGTTGAAGACTCATGCATTGAGTATTTGGTTGATAGATTTGTAAGTTTGAACTTGGATTTAAATCTACCATAAAAAAAGGTGTTTCAAAATTTAGATTGGGTATACTCACATTTGTTGTACAATTGAGGTTTGTAGGAGATAATGATCCCATGTATGGATTGTATAAATGTGAGTTTTGAAAATCAATTGGAATTGTAAGGCTTTGATAATTTGGTTGGTTTAGACTGCTTATGATGTATGGATCAAGTTTATATTCCATTTTCTTCTTGTGTTTTGACCTTGTTGAAAAAGTGACCCCTAAGATGTTTAGGACCAATGATGATATGAAGGATGAAAGGGGTGAATGATATGGGTGTTGTTTCTCTTAGGAACTTTGGATCAATGCTAGAATTTAGGATTTGACTTTGATTGGTTTTGATTGGATTTGGATAATGGACTTGTAAACCCTAACATGTTAGATGTGATCTTAGGATGAACTTTTTCAAAGGATTTCTAATTCAATTAAATGTATGAGAAAGGATGCATTCCCATACACCTAACTAAATAAGGCGATTTTGATTTTGATGATTTACCCAAGTCTAGGATGATGTTTCCAAAATTATTTTGTGGTATGGAGATGATAGATGTTTGGGGTGGATGAAGTGTTTTATTTTGATCCTAAATGAACCTAAGAAGGACTTGTTTACAAGGCCAAGTTTTGAAGAACATGCTTTTCCCTTCAAACCAAAAGATCAATGTTTGCTCAAAAGACCATAAGACAAAAGATACACAAGCACATGTGTGGGGTTCAATTGATTTCATCTTGATTAGTGAATTGATTTTACCACAAACACTTTCTTGATTAGATTTTCAAACTAAATGTCCAATGTCCTAACTTCTTTTCATCCCACAAAGTGCTATGTGGAATTCAAGGAAATCAAGGCAATGGTTACCTATTGTTTATCTTTAGTAGGTAAATTGAGATGTAAGTTCAAGTGTTTAGAAACCTCTAAGGATGTGAATCCTAAGCGCAAGCAATAACACCTAAATTTGGTCAATTGTATTTACCTCCTAAAGGGTTTGAAATTTTGATGACAATGTTTAGTGTTTGTTTCCAAGATGTTTTCAAACAAGCAAAGCATTTTGTAAGAAAGAATAAGTACAACCCTATGGATATGAAAGACAATATTTTTTGAGTCCCCACTTGGACAAGTCCAGCTATGCTTATCTTTATCGAATGGTTAGATGCTTGACCCCACTAGCTCCCCTCCATGGCTCATTAACGTCATTCGAGGCAACCAAGCATCAACACCCATGAAAATCCCATGGCATGCTTTCCATTTCTACTAAAAGACCATAAAATTGTGGGGCGACTTCAGAACGACCGTTCTTGCACTAACAAATAGATCAAGGATTTTGGAATTTCTAAAACATGGGTTTTAATTAGGACTTTCTGTTTGTGGAGATTGACCCATACGGCGAGAGTCCCTTTTCAAATCCATCTCATCAGAGCCAACCTCATGATATTGGCGTTTACTCCAATACCCACATTTATATCCCGGTTGGAAATACTCTTGGCTTTAAAGTGTTACTGGTTGAGTCGTTCCCTTGGGTGAGTACTTTTTTCCCAAGGTAGGCCCTCTAAGATAAAAAAAAGCGAGTAAAGACAATATCCGTAACTCGATCAATCTTTGTTTGCAACACAAAGAAAGAGAATATACATAATAATTCTCCACTCACACTCGAACAAGATTTTGTTCAATTTTAAGCCAAAAATGAAGTGTGGAGGTGATTGCTTTATCTCAACCTAAAATCACAAAAAAGGCCTTTTGATTCTCAAGATCGCTATAAAGCATGAGAGAAGCGCATACGTCCTTTTTCAATGAAGTTGGTTTAAGTAAGCCATCAGAAAGACAAAGTTGCACTTGTTCATTTTAGATACACAAAGCAATTGTGAGTTCTTTTTAAAGCACCAAAGGACAAATGAGAGTTGTTTTGTTCAATTGTTAACAAAAAAAAAATATAGTAAGTTGTATTCCTAATGTTCATTTTAAGCCTTTGCAAAAATTAAAAAGATTCTTTTTAAAGCCCAAACGAAATTAGTATCCTAAGAAATAATGGACAACAGTTTCCTAAGAGTGTTAAAAAAACACTAAAGTGTTTAAAAACACTTTGATTTGGTGAAATATCATCATCATGCTTCTCTTTCTTTTGTTTTCAATTGATCCAACCTACAAGAAAGAAAACCAATCAAATTCTACAAAACATAGAGGTTAAAAAGCAAAAAATAGAAGATAAACTCCATTTGACAAAAAGCACATGCTAAAATAACATTTCAACTTTTTACTCCCTGTCAGCAGTGCAACCCATGACTGCGTCGCAGTTTGATTTTTCTAGCGGTGTTGTATAGCGCCACTTACCAGTCAATGACACTCTGTACCTAGACTAGTGAGCTCAAATGTGTCACCCTTTTGCTTAGCGTCGCTATTTAAGATTTAAATTCAAAAATTTTAGGCAGGATGGCTAGAGCGTTGCAGTTTGGACTTTCCAGTGGTGCTGTATGGTGACGCTGGAGAGTTAGCGGTGCTCTATGGAGACGCTGAGCTTCCAGCGTTGGAATTTTCCTATGCACAAACAAAAACGTGGAATTTTTAGAAAAAAGTGATAAAAATAAATGAGATGTTGCCCTCCCTCTAGCGCCAAATGTGTGAACCCCAATCCCAATACCTACAAAACAATAAGAAAAAACACATTAGATTAGAGATTGAAAGCAAGAACAAGGATTCCCCATGAAATCCATTCACAAAGTTCAAATTAGGAAAAAAACAATGAAGAACACAATGAAAACAACAAAATAGAGATTGAATCCTAATTAAACCAGCAAACTCATGATCCCATGGGGGAATTGGTGCCAATTTGATGTGAAAATTGGCCCTTTCCAAATTCCTATGATGCAAGATTGATGTATGTTGATGAGTGTTGATGAGTGATCCACTTTGTTGATGCTTGATGAGTGCTCCAATGGAAAAACCTGCATAACCTAGCTATGATTCAATGATATTGGATGGAAATGGCTAAATATTTGAGCATAATAACTTTGCATAATTTGTGGATCATGAAATGAGGAATGAAGCCTCTTATTTATAGATGAGATTGAAGGATGAATGTCCAAAATAGAGAAATGTGGGACTAACATTCAACCAATGGAAAGATGCCACTTGTCTACGCATGAGTGGATGGAGGATGTGCAAGTTTTGAGGATTGTGCCAATAAATGCATATTTTTGAATTTTGAATTTTGTTGAAATGACATGCAAGAGGGAAGAAAGAATGCATTAAATGCCACTTGGCTCAAGGAAAAGGAAATGTAAGATAGAGTAAATGCCTTGTTGGGTGTACAGGTCAACTTGGATTTTTGAATTCAAACTTGGAGAATATTCCAAAAGATGCCTTGTTGAGGAAAATAGGGATTTAATAAATGAATTAAATATATTTTCATGTGCAAGTGGTAAAAGCTGGAGGATGAGACATGGGAGGAGATTAAATTAATCAAAGTTAATTAATTTAATGAAGGGGGTTAGATGATGTGACCTATTTGACTTAAATTTGTGGATTTATTTAAATCAAATATGAGAGGAATGTGATAAGAGATTAATTAAATAAATATTTTGATTTATTTAATTCAAAGAGATGATTTTTAGATTAAACCAAATAAGGTTTTAATTTATTTAATTTAATAGGCATACTTTAGAGATTTAATTAAATAAAATTGACTATTTAATTAAATAGGATAATTAGATCAAGATGATTAATTTAATTATTGAGAAGAGGTGACTTAATTAGATATTTGTTTAATTAAGAGAGGAATATTGATGAATTTAATTAGATAAGGGGATTTGATTAAATGGTTAGACCGAAGGATGATTCAGGACGAAACGATGTTAGTAGTCGAGATCAGATGCACAATGTCAATCGGTACATTTTATGCGTCTACAATAAGATTTTAGATATAAGTAGAGGACTCATGTCTTGATGTGATGCATATTTTTTATAATTTTTGTCCAATTAAACAATTAATTATGATTTTTTATTACAAATTTTAAAATATATAAAAAATCGTATGTCTGACCACCTTAACTTTGTGAAAACTTCATGAAATTCAATTATTATTATTTTAATCCCATAGTATGTGAAGCATAGAATGTGACACATTCTTCTGATTTAAAAAATGTGATACCGTTTGAAATCTATAGATTTTTTTCAATCAGCCTATCAATCGGGACTTTAGTCGTAATTCAAATAGAAAATTTATAATAATTATTTATTAAATTCAAAGTAAAGCATAATTTATATTTTTGGAAAGCTAAGAATCTCCTTTAAAAACCCTTTTCGTTTCATTAATTTTGGGTAAAAAAAAATCATCAGCCACATACCCTACATATACCCATCATGATCTTGCACATACCCCTCCTAGAATATTGTATTCCTCTTAGTGGCTTGATGCGACATACTACATCCCCTAAGTTGTGAATCTTCTATTCTTTGACTGGTCCTCTCTAGGAGACATTAAGCATGATGTTCCCTAAGTTAAAGACCTTACACAGATTAAGCAAGATTCCTTTGAACATTCTTTACATTATTTTGCATTTACAAAATTTTGATTATATGGTTACCTTGCATAATACACTTTGCATACCTGTGGAGCCATCTTGTTTGTTCATGAGTTCCAAGCATATGAATCTTTTCTTGCCTCATGAAGCTTGAAGTTCATTGTTATGTGGAGCCTTATAAAAGTTATTAGGAGGTATAACTTTGTTCTGGTTAGATGGGAAGCCGATTCGAGGCATTACTTTCCCATAGCCACTCGCATGTGTGTGTGAGCACATACCGGCTATGTGTGTATGTATCTCACCTTTTGGATTACTCACCTAGTGGACAACCTAGAGTTCAATTGCCTCAGAGTGAGCATGCATTTTTTTGGGAAAACAACCTAGATTTGATCCACATCGCGATGGAAAAATTGTTGAAGCTTGATCCACCCCTTTTTTTTGTTCTTCCTTTTCCTTTTTGACTTTGGCAGTGAATGCTTGTGCCTTGTTGTTTCTCCTTATATCATTTTCATGTGTGTGCTTTTGTGCTTATGTTGGTTTGCCATAGGATCTTGATCCCGGGGGCTTGATCACCCCTCTTGATCATTGTCATCCTATCTTACCGACATTGGTGCATTTGAATCCCTCTTGATGTGAATTCATCTACTTTAGTGTGAGTTTGAAGAAAGTTCCTCCTCTCACTAAAGTGGGGGCTAAATGTGGCAACCAAAAAAGTATACCTCTACTTTTCCTTGCTTGTTTGGGCCCTCCTTGTTAAATTAAGGGTAATGTTGCCTTGATTTAGTGTTGTAATGTGTTTAACACATTCACATTAGGTCTTGGGCCCTTGTGAGCTAAATGAACTTAATTGTACCTTATTTCAGATGTTGTAAAGTTTTGTACCACACTTTCACACTTTTCTATGGTTTTCATAATTAATTGGGCTTCTTTATGCCTTATTTGTCCTTCTTTTGCATCCAAAAGCCTTAATTAATGCATATTTTCAAGGATAATCCTGACATAAACCAACATATAATCATAATTCATGTCTTTTTAGGTTGTGTGGCCCAAATTTAGTGATCTAGGACTCATACACCACCTTGGGCATATGGGTCCCACCTGGGTTTCAGGGGCCTGATCCTAATTTCACATGAATCTAAGAAATTTTGAAAATGTTTCCCATAATTAATGCCTAATGGGACTCATATGCTACTTCTAGTGTATGTGTCCCGTGTGGCCCAAAATAAAATTTAATTCAAATTCTTGGTATGATTTTATCCTCCTAGATCTCATGTCGGCTTGTAGTGTTGTAATTTTAGGAAATTTGGCATAAACAAGTATAAATACAAGGTTATTTCACATAATTTATCCTAACAAGATCCCAAGCTTTTAGGTATTCATGCTTTATAGAAAATGTGTGATCAAGGAATCATTCAAGAGTTTACAAGAGAATTCAAGAGTCTTCAAGAGTTGATTATCAAGTGTTTCAGAGCATAATTCAAGTATCAAGCATCATGTCAAGGTCATCGTGCATCATGTTTGTTTTTGAACTAACAATTGTGATGTAGGGTTTAATGATTCAAGCAAACATTCAAGTCAACATTTATCACATTCAAGCAAGAGTCAAGATCTACATCCATTGGATCCATTTCATACATGTTTGTAGCACTTTATTGCTAGGGTTTGGTGATTTGTAACATTACATGTTAATTCATCATTCCTTCATCTTATTTGATTTCATTACAAGGCTTGATTACCAAAATGGGGTTTGACCAAGGAAAACCCTTTCCACTAGCAAAACAACATTTTTCCCTCTCTTTAGTGTGTGATTTGTAGATCTAGGTTGAAGAAATATTAAAGAGAAAGTTTGGAGAAAGTTGTCAAAGTGTTCAAAGTTCTCAAAGTTGTCACCTTGCATTGGAGATAATTGAAAAACATCTATAGCTTGCAAATTGGAGATTCAAACCCGAAAATCAGGTGGAAAGGATAGAGCAGACATTGAAGAGAAAAATTAGTCTTTGAATTTCCAAAAACACCTAGCTAGACTGATACGCCACTTTGGGTGTATGAGTTCCAATATAGTTATTTTTCCAAATTTCAAGAGTTCCAGACATATCTCTACCAAATTTATATTCCTACCCAAAAATTGTAATCTGGGACTAAATCATTCAATCTAGCGTATGAGTCCTAGATAGCATTAAAATTAGTGTTTTCAGCATTTCAAGTCTTCGTCCAGGCCTAGATACACATTCCCAAGTGCACACTTTTGATTTGTGAGCTTTCTGTTCTATTTTACATGCTTTTCTAGGTCATTTAGTGAAGCTTTGCATTGTACTAGGTTTAAGCATTAGTTTTTACATTTCATTAGTTTTTCCAAACCGTAACTTGGTGGTGAACCCCTCTTTAGTTTATAATAAAACCCTAGGATATCCCTATTGCAATATATCTTTCTCCTTTGCATACTTAAGATTGATAGATCTCTAGGGTTTTCCTTGAATGAGAGAGTGAATTTTTTTTTTCTATCTCCCAAGCATAGAACCCACAATTTTCAACCTTTCAGAATCTAAGCTAAATGAAATGAAATGAATGTAATAGAGGCTATGCAAACTGAAACAAAAGACTAACAACCGCAAACTGAAACACATAAACAGAGAATTCAATGTTGGAAAATGCAGTTTAAGATATGAAACAAGACTAAATCACACAAAGGGGCATATAAGTCCCAACCGATTTTTTCAAAGGTTTAAATGTTGAATGAAAGTCACCACAAAATACTTAGAAATCAGGAAAAATCACTTGTACTGGGACTAAATCGCCCAGAGGGGTGTATGAGTCCTAGTTTAGGGTTTTTGCAAAGATTTTAGAAAATTCTAAGTGAAAGTTATGCTTTTTGGTTTGAATGATGTCTAAACTAGGTGAGAATGCATATTTCAAATGATTTTCAATGATGCAAGATCCCAACAATGCAACATATATGCACTTTCACTAATGCAAGATTTAGAAACCCTAGAATGCAAATTAACCAATGCAAACCCCAATGCAATGTTAATGCAAGCGAAATCTAGGATGATGATGCACTCCAAATCAAAATTAAGATGTTATAAATGTAGGTTCACCAAAATGAAACCTCAGAAATGGGAAGAGGGTTTCTATCCTTGAAGAGATAGGGCTCCTCTTATTTCACGGTCTTGTTTCATGCAAGGAAACCCTATAGATCTCAATCCAATCATGGAATGAAGGAAAGAGATATGCTAAAGGTTGTCCTATGGTCTAACTAATGACTAAAGAGGGGTTCACTACCAAGCTAGCACTTGGAGAGATAAATGACATGAAAATACCTAATGATTACACTTAATGATATGCAAAGCTTCACTAAACGACCTAGAAATGATATGAAAAACATAATGGTAAACTGCAACAATACAGAGGAGCACCTGGAAAGTTGTAGCAACTTCAATGAAGTCCTAAAATGCTAAAAATTATGAATTTAATGTCTACTGGGACTCATACACCAGACTGGGTGATTTAGTCCCAGATTAGGGTTTTTAGGTAGGAACAAAAATCTTGCAAAGACAAGTCTGGAACTCTTGAAAATTGCAAATTTGACTGTACTTGGACTCATATGCCAGAAGTGGTGTGTTAGTCTAGTTTATATTTTTCAGAGAATATGGATTTGAATCTACTCTTCAATCTCTGTTCTACCTTCTCAACTTGGTGAAATGTAGAAAAAGTGGTATGGTGCCACATATGGTTTTAGGACATAAAGCACACCCACTTCTCTAATTTTATTCAAGGACAAACCCTTGAGATCTCAATGCAAAGGAGAAAGAGATATTGCAAGAGGGTTGTCCTAGGGGTTGGATGCAAACTAATAAGGGGTTCACCACCAAGTAAGAACTTGGAAAGACAAATGAAATGTAAGATGCAATACTAAACACTAATTCAATGCAAGGTAACACTAAATGACCTAGAAATGTAAAGGAAACACCACTGAAAACTACATAAAGGAATGTGTTTACCTGGGAAATATGGAAGTGACCGAAAAGAGCTCTAAAATGTTGAAAAATCTAAATTTTTTATCTACTAGGACTCATTAGCCAATTTGGGAGAATCAGTCCCAGATCTGAATTTTTGCACAAGAACTAGTTTCAGAGAAAGGTTATCTAAATTTGCAAACAATTCTAAAAAACACCTATAGTGGGACTCATTCACCACTCTTGGTGAATTAGTCTCATTTCGCCTTTTCGGGAATTCAAACTTCAGATTTGCACTCCAATCTTTTCCCTTCCCTTCTAGATTGATTTCTAGTTTTGAATATGTGAAAATACCTATAAAATAGAATAGACTTGATTTGCTTGTGGGTGGATTTCCTTGGTCAAACCCCTATTTTGGTAATTAAACCTTGATGGAAATGATGAAATATGCATGTGAATAGGACTGTAAACCCTAGCCTTAAGTGTCTAAAACTAGGAAATTATTTGAAACATAATGCAACCCTATTCTAATGTGTGAGAATAAGATGCATGAATGGAAATGTGATAATGAATGACCCACTTTGAGAGACCTCTAATCACACAAAGGAGCCTCAAAAATGCTTGTACTTTCATTATGTTGAATGTAGAGTGATAATTGAGGATGCAATCACTTAGGAAACAAGTCCTTAGGCTTGGCTTGATGGCTAGTTGCATCTCCCCAACCTAGAATCCATCATGATTCACCATAGACAACCATGATCAACCCTTCAAAATGATAGATCTTGAACGAAAGTGAGCTCGAAGACCTGCAATAACACTTTAATGCTGCTCCAAGAATTCAACTTTGCTTTCTTTTGAAACTTGAATGCTCTTGTGAATGAATGCTTGAAGATTCTTGATGCTTGTCTCTGGAATTTTCTCTTGAAAATGCTTGCCTAGATTTCTTATATTTCTTAGATGATAAAAATGACTTAGAAACTTGCTTATATAGGAATCAACACCTAATTTACCTTTATTTAGATCTAAAAGGCTGACCTCAACTAAAAATTTGAATTAAAAAGGTGTTTTTCCCACTCAAACTTAGAAAAGAACCCAAATGGGACTCATTCGCCCAAGGTGGCAAATGGGTCCCACCTAAGGGGACTCATTCTCCCAAGGTGGCAAATGAGTCCCGCCCTAGCTTTTGGAGGTGGGTTTTTGGGATTTTTGGTGTTTTAAATGATTTTGTTGGGTTTTTAGCTGAAATAAGCCTTGAGATATGAAATAATGGGTCTTAGGGGCCTATTAATGATGATTTAAATAGGTAGTTAATGCCAAGATACTAAAATAGGTCTAGATTAAATGATAAATTTCCCTATCTCCAAGACGGGGGTCAATTTCCATCATTACATCTAGCCCCCACTTTAGCACCCATATGAGTGCTTATGCAAGCTAAAGGAATTCAAACAATAGACTTTATTAGAAAAGGATAAACATATGATTTTAATCACAGTATGGGAGAATGAAGCCCCCACTATAGCTATATGCAAAACCACAATATTAGGAACCACATCCTGCAACACGAATTCATTAGTTGTTCAAAAATTTGTCTTATCTAACTTCTCATAAAAGTCAAATTCGAGGGTAGATGTATGCCCCCCCTTGATTCCACTTGTTTTACGGAGGTGGAATCAAGGTAGTAGTCTAACCACATCGAATAAGGTAGGTCATATAATAGGGTATTTTCAAGTACCATACTGCATAATGATAGACATTTGATGAGGGTGGGAGTGGAATCACTATTCCAATGCAATAAACGACGTTGAAAATGGAGCTCTTTAACACCTATTATGTTGATTTGAATGAAAGGTACTTTTTAACCCTAATATAGTAAAAAACATAATTTTAAATTATATAAGAGTAAAAAGTGAAGTAAATTCTAACTATTTTTCCATTTACCTTTTTGTAGCTTGAGAGTGATTGAAAGGTAAGTGAAGATGTCGAGCCGATGAGACTGCAATATTAGATGTCTTGAGAGATCAGGTGGCCCACGATGAGCACTATCATCAGATGAGTTGATTTTTATGCCTTAGGTTTGTCCTTATGCATTTTTTTTATGATTTATACTCATTTATAGGTTAATTTAGGACCTTGGAAAAAAGTTTGCAAAGCGTCCCTTTTTTTCGCAAAGTGTCCCCTTTTTCACAAAGCATCCCTTTTGTTCGTGATGTGTCCAACTTTTTCGCAAAGTGTCTCGTTTCTTCATGAAGTGTCCCAAAAGGGGTCTAAAGTGTCTAGGACCTTTAGGAGAGTACACTAGAACCACTTTAGTACACTTTTTTGATTTTTTATGTAGAGATTGAATATTTTAGAATGCTTAAATAGGATAGATTTTTGTTTTTTTGTTAGATTCCTACCTATTCATGGTAGCATCTAGGTGGTAGACAAATTAGCAACCTCTGGGACCTAGCCCCCACTCTTTTAGTAGAGGATACATAGATCTTGTAGATGAGAGTATACTGGGTGTACCTTATGACCCCCATGAGGTACCATGATCCTATGTTGATGGCATTAGCAGAGCGATGGAACACTGATACATGCATGTTTCATCTTCCTATTGGTGATATGACTATTATGCTAGAGGATGTACATCGCATACTCTGAGTTCTAATTCGGGGTGGGAGAGTAAGTTTCCTAGTGTAGCAGTCATTCTAGGAGATGAAATACGACATGTAGTATTGCCTTGGAGGTGCAGTGCATGATGGGATGGTGAGGCCATGAATCGATCTAACCATGTTGATATACTCATGGGCCCCACTAGTTGCTTAGATTATGATGTTCATAGTAGCACTAGTACTCATCCTTGACGGCCATGGAGAACACTTAGATGGAGGACTAGTACACATGATTCAAGGTATGGAAAACCATAGGACCGTGTACACCTAGGGCACAACATCCCAATGCATTTGTATTATGATCTTGGATGATTTATATTTCGGGAGGTCGATAGTATGGTACACTATACGCTACTATAGGTGTGGTGCTTAGAGTATATCACGTGTACCAGATCGATAAGGTTTCTATGTGTGACAACCCTAGGGTATCCTTGAGCCTTCAATTATCCATTGTGGTAGTTTTGTCAGTATGGTGAATTGCATTTTTGGAGAGTCCGGTTCAATCGACTGGATGAGGATGAGATCCTATGGAAACCTTACTAGCTTGTGCTATAGTGGCCAGATGAGACTCGATAGATGAGGAAATTATAGATGGATAGGTTCTTTATAGGAAAACATGATTACATAGTATGACCTCTCTACTATGATCACATCATGTGACAGTTTGGATAGATTCAGATAGCACCCAGGGCATGACCCTTTTTCAGGAGATTAGTATGGAGTGCTCGAAGACCCAGTGATTCTAGACGGTTCACTACCGAGGATGTTTTCTACAGTGACTCTGAGTTCTCAGATCATGATATGCCTCCAGTCTTCGAGATTGATGACATTTGTACCACAGATGTCTATGAGGAGTGGTGGAAAGTATCATGACCGACTCCTGTATTCCCAATGGATGAGTCGAGAGGTGATGCAGGGCCACTCCCAGATGAGGGAGATGAGGGGGAGGATAGAGATGAGGAGACACACTATAGGGCTGCCAAAATATTTACAGATGTGATAGATGAGGAGTATGATGAGACTGCAGATCTTGAATATGATGGCCATGAGGGTGATGAGGAGGAGGATGATGATGAGGAGGAGCAATAGATGAGTGAGGGTGGTGAGGCAATAGATGAGGATCTAGTGGGCCATGAATGGGGAGATCCGTCTCCCATTCATGTTACTAGATCATGAGCAGTAGCTGTATCAGGCACCAACACCCACAACCTTGGAGAGGCTAGCACATCCTCCATTCCTGTTGCACACGATGAGGTTGGCCTCCCATAGCCAACTGGAGAGCTAGGTGATGATAATTTATTTACTTCCATGCGTTATGCTTATGCTTTATGTTTTATGCTTTAATTTTATGTATACATACATACATACACACACACACACATATATATCATGATGTGTACTGATAATGTTTATGATTTCTATCTTGCAAGAGCTGTGAGATACCTTCAGGATCTCTATCGTTAGGTGGCTGCAGAGATAGTGCCCCCATCAATCTATGATGAGGCCACTGATATAGATTGTGTCCCCGCCCATTGTGGAGTGGGATTTAGAGTTGTTCGGGCCATATGTCACACTGTGGATAGTGTATGAGAGTCTTAGTAGGCACATCCACTAAGCTGAGGCTACCCAAGATGCACAGTCATCTAGGACCCCAACAGAGTTTGAGAGTGTGCCACAAAAAAATGACCCCTTGTCATTTTCATGGCCTTTTAGGTCTTGCTTCATGGTATTTGATATATTTTTCTCTGATTTTATGTTGTGACATGGCTTGAACATGCATATTTAGGTAATAAAATTCAAATATTGACGTCTTGTGAAGGTGTTGTGAAGTGTTGTAAGACATTTCTACATTCTTCTAGACTCTATTCATTACAATTCACCTAAAAATCATTCTTTTATTCATTATTAAGTCCTATTTTGAAGTGTTGTAAAGTCTTGTAACAAGATTTCATGCTTTTCTAGGCTGATCTTCACTATTTATCCCTTTCTCATGCTTTATTTGGCCCCTTTATGCCCTCATATGTCTTAATTAAGTGTATTTTTGAATGTAAGCTCGAAAAATAACATTAAATAAAACTTAATTCCTGACACATATTTTCAGGTCCTAGGTGGGACCCATTCGCCATGGGTGGTGAATGAGTCCCCCTTGGCTCCAAGTTCAAAATTTTTAAATTTTCCTTTTGGGTGTTTATTCAAAAACACTTGATGTCGGCCTGTGATGACATGTATGAACAGTTAACTAAGGAACAAGTGTGTATAAATATGTGATTTTCACCTCATTTTACATCCCCTACAATTCTCCAATATTCACACATCATATTGAAGAATTCAAGCAATATTCAAGCACTTTAGAGCATCCATTCACACTACTTCAAATTTTCATTATCAAGGGTTTGGTATGTTGATAGCAATTTCATGTTATTAGTTTATCATTCTCTTTCATTTCATTGTTTCATTAAGGGTTTGATTATCAAAAGTGGGGTTTGACCAAGGCAAACCTCTATTTGCTAACCCTCAACCATTTTCCCCCTATTCCATGTGTGTTTGCAGACATAGGTATGCAGATTTGACAAGCATTTTAGTGTTGAAGATTGGCAAACAAGTCAACTAGGTGCTTCAAGTCAACTCATTCAAATTTCAAGTTTGGAGAAGGTTTTCTTCCTGTTTCCTATAGAATTGACTTCGGCAACCCGACAATCAAAGATTTCCAAATTTGGTGCTACAGAGTTGTCTCCCGATTTTTCAAAAATTTGGGAGAGGATTGATTTGCCACAAGTGGTGAATGAGTCCCACCTTAGGACTAAAAATCTGAGTTTTGTCAGATTCTGAACCCCGACAATCAAAAACCAGTTTCTGACACTTTTTCACCAATAGGACTAATTTGCCACCCTGGATGAATGAGTCGCACTGTGAAAATTCAGTGATTTTAGTCAGCATCCACAACATTCTAGATTCATCAGACATTGCCCAGGTGCACTTAGTTTCATCTCTTTTCTTTTTGTTCTGCATCATTTCTTCATTTTGTTCATTGTTTGCATATCTTAGTGTGTTTTCAAACATAGTTTAAATCTTAGTTTTGCATTCAAATTCATTCATTTAGATCACTCAATTTCATTTAGTTTAAACAAAATTCCACATAACATTATTTGAATGAACTAGTTAGCATTTTTGGCCCTACCTCTCTCCTTTTAGGTGAAAAACCCTAGAAGAGTTAGAGAAGTCCTAGAGAGCCAAAAATCAATGGTTCAAAGAGACTACAGTCGAAGGTAGCTAGAATATAGGTGGATAGATATCAGATAGTAGGGGAGCATTAGGAAGCCCTTGGATGTAAGTGCGGGGTTTACAGTTTTCTCCTAGTACACTCGACAGATCACAATCACGATCACATACCACTATCTCTTGACAAACCACCACCAGACATATGCGAGCACCAGATCCTAAGGGATCTAGCAGTCATAGACCTCATTAGCCTTGTATATATTGATGATATATACAAAAAACTTACACACACACACACACACACACACACACATATATATATATATATATATTACTTGATGTTTTATTACTTGTGTTTATGTGTTTAATGTTAAATGGCAATGTGCTTGATTAAATAATCTTTGTAAGAATATTTAATGAATGTCTCCATGATTTAACATGTGCTATGTGATCTAATTAAAAATTATTCTAGTTTCTCTTAGATGCAACATTGTGAATAAGTATGTTATTCTAAATTAAATGCACCTTTGATTTAATTAGAGAACATTAAATGCATATAAGGATCTAATTTAACATAACACACAAAATTATCTTGAATAGTATGAAGTCTAAAGTAACCATCTAAAACTTAATTTAAATAATTACTTTAGTATTCAAGACACACAAATAATTGTTTTTCAATCTAACGAAGCAATGCAAGAGCACATAGACTATCATCTACTAACTCTAACATCACTACTTTATCACTCACACTATTCAAGTTAAACGTAGTATTGGCATAGATGTGCAGAATTAATAGATTCTTTGAGAGGTGTTCCATCCATTTCTATTAATGTATAAGCCCCAGATCCATAATTTTCATTGATTATGTAAGGGCCTAACCAACTAGGGCTGAACTTTCCTTTTTCGATCATGTCAACATTGACATTACGTTGATTTTCGCATAACACCAAATCACCTTTATTAAAGGAATGAGGTATTATGTTATCATTGTAACTAAACTACATTCTTTCAGAATAAGCTTGAAGGTGCTCAAGAACGTTGATGTGTTGTTCATTGAGCATTTCAAGCTGATGCAATCATTGTTCTTTGTATGTATCATCATTAATAACCCCTTGAAGTGAAATTCTTAATGAAGGGATCTCAAACTCCAAGGGCATTATCATCTCAGTTCCATAGATGAGGTTATAAGGGGTATGTCTAGTTGACGATCTAATGTTCATATGATAGGCCCATAATGCATATATTAGTTGTGTAAGCCAATCTTTATTATTTTTTCTTACTATTTTCTTTAGGATTTGCTCAAGGGTTCTATTAGTTGATTCGACTTGACCATTAGATTGTGGGTAATAAGGTGTTGAAAAGTGATGTTGTATGTTGAACATTTCTAAGAATTTCTTCACATCCTTATTCTTAAATGGTGTCCCATTGTCTGAAACTAAGGTGGAAGTGAGTCCAAAATGAGCAATGATGTGTTCCAATATGAAACGACATATTAAATCAGCAGTTGTCGAATGAAGGGGTATTGCTTCCACCCACTTCATGAAATAATACATTGCGATGATTATGAATGTATGACCAGCAAAGGAAGGGGGTGAAATTTTTCCGATGATATCTAGATCCCACACCAAAAAAATCCAGATAGGGACTTGTGCACGAAGCTCAAAAGTAGGAGCATGAATTAGTCTACTATGTTCTTAACATTTGTGACATTTCTTAACATATGCAAAGCAATCTTCTTCCATATTTCTCCAGTAATAGCCTATACAGATTAGCTTCTACACTAGTGATCTTCCTCCAAAATGACCTCCAAAAGCACCTAAATGGGCTTCCTCAAGTGTTATAGGGATTTCAGCTTATTTAAGGCACCTAAGAAATAGACCATCAAAGGACCTTCGATACAATACATCAACAAGAATTATGTACTTGGATGCAAGTCTCCAAAGGTGTCGTCAAGCATTCCTAGTTGTGTCTTTGGGAAAGGTACCAATTTTTAGATAATCAAATATTGTTGCATACCATTCGCTACAGTTTTTGGTGGTACTTTCTAATATCCCATCTTTTTTTATGCTCGATCGAAGGTTTCAAAATTGTGTGGATGAAAAATGTGAAATATTTTGAGGGATCATGAGGGGATATTAGAGAAACTGCACTTTCCATTGCATCTACATGTCTATTATCTTTTCGTGGGATGTAATCAATGGTAAACAAAACCAAATTTTCTAATAGTCATTGTGAGATCTTTGTATTTCAAAGGTTTTTCATGATTTTCTTGTTATGTTACATTTATTTTTTTAATGATTAATTGCAAATCACCAAATATTTTGATGTCTCAAGCTTCTAGAGTTAAAGTGGCATGTAAACCAATGATTAACGCTTCACACAGTGTTGTTTCTGTATAGGAAACTTAATTGGTATGATAAGGGAATAGGTTTTCCTCTAGGAAGGGCTATTATAACTCCTACATCAAAGTTTGTTATGCACTTAGATCTATCAAGTACAATTCCCATGCCTTGTCATGCTCTTGAATTGTTAATACACTCTCATCAGGGAATTTTTCTTGACTGGGTAATGCTAGTGGGGAAGGAGTGTCTGCTAAGTGGTTGGTTAAGGCTTGTCCTTTAATTTATTTTTGTGAAAAAAACTTAAGGTCAAATTCAATCAACAACATAACCCATTTAGCTAATCAGGTCAAACTCAATCAACGACATAACCCATTTAGCTAATCATCATGATAAGTCTATTTTTGTGAATAGATGTCTTAATGGGTCAAATTTCGTCATCACTTGTATTTTAGAATGCAATAAGTAATGCCACAACTTACTAGTAACGAATAGAAGGTCCAAACATTGTTTCTCTATATTTGTGTATTATTCTCATAATCTATCAAGGTTCAACTAATGTAGTAAACATGATGTTCCTTACCATTTTCATTTTGTTGAGCCAAAAATGCTACAAGAGCATGGGATGATGCTACTGTATATAGGATGAATGGTTTTTTTTGCATAGTAGGTTGTAAAATAGGAGTAGCAAGATAGTCTTTCAAACTCTCAAAATCTTGTTTGCAATATGCCTTCCAATTAAATTGAACTTCTTTCTTAAGGAGATGTGTGAATGGTAATGTTCGATCTGCTAAGGATGCCACAAAATGATGGATAACTTGAATTATTCCTTGTAAGGTACGTAATTGAGAGATGTTTCTAGGATATGGCATGTTGACTATAGCATCAATTTTATTCGTGTCCACCTCAATGCCTCTATGAGATACAATACAACCTAGAACTTTTCCACTATCTACACCAAAGACACACTTTTTTGGATTCAATCTCATGTTGTATTTTTGCATTCACTCAAAGATTTTTTGGAGGACATTTACATTGTCTTGTCTTGTTAAATATTTGGCGAGGATATCATCAACATAATCTTCCAAAATATTATGTATATAATCGTGAAATATCAATGTCATCGCTCGTTCATATGTCGTGCCCACATTCTTCAATCAAAAAGCCATCATTACCCAACTGAATGTTCCCCAAGCAGTTGTAAATTCTATCTTGTATTGATCTTGAGGATTGATAAAGATTTGATTGTACCTAGAAAATCCATCCGTGAATGACAACAAAGCATGTATCATAGTTGAATCTACTATCATATCGATATTAGGAAGGGGAAAGTCATCTTTTAAAGAAAATTTATGCGAATCTCGAAAGTCCATACACATCCTAATACAATTATCTGGTTTTGCGACTGTGAACATGTTTGAGATGATCCAAGGAGAATAATCTATAGGTTTGATAAAACCAGCTTCAAGGAGCTTTTTAATCTCTCCTTTAACTAGTAAGGCTATCTTACGATTCATCTTTTGTATCCTTTTTATAACTGGTTTAGCATTTTCAACAAGGACTATGTTTTGAGTCACAATCTTAGCATCAATTCTTGACATATCCGAATATTTCCAAGCAAAAGGTTTGGGAAATTCATGGAGTAAAATAGTGTGTTCTTCTTGTTCTTCATCATCAAGGAACTTTCCTATCTTAATTAATTTCTCCTTATCATCGATTTCCATTGGTATGTTGTAATAACCCATTTTAAATTATTACTTAATTAATATTGTTGTAAATGACACATGAATATACTCCAAATTAAAAAGACATATCTAGAGGCTAAATTAAATCATAGCTACACATGTCCATTTAAAATGAGTCAAAGATTCTTATATTCACTTCAAAAGTAAATTTACAATATCAAGTTTGACTTGGCTCCTAAGGCTACAAATTCATTACATTGTACACATTACATCAAGTACAAAAATGAAGTACATCAAGTTAGATCTTAGACTATAATAGTCTTGTGAACAACTAAGGTTCCCCTTTGACACTTGCCTCCACTAGTGGATGAGAACATGGTTGAAGTGCTTTACCGCCCAACCATGAAGATTACACTTCCACGATATTCTTCAGACTTGAAGAATGCACGACCCTGCACAAAAAGTTTAGGAAGAGAACACTTTGCAAGGCGGAATATGGTATGTTCCCAAACATCAACATGCAATTTCTATCTATGAGTTAGAAAAGAAAGCATAAGATCTATGTTAGGAATGATAAAGAGTGAAATCACAAAGTTCATTCATTCATGTACATAATGAACTATATGGATTGGCCAAGCATAATAAATTTTTTGTAACAACAACAAACAATAGGTTATGGTAAAGCAAACCTATACTCTCTAAAATCCATTTCGGCACTCGTCCCGGAAGGTAACTTTCTAATTTAACATCTATCTACCCTCTAGCAGCAACTACCCATAGGTGCTCTAGTCAACTAAGGTATCACTATTCTATACAAATATTTAAAATATTCTTTCACAAATGTCTTCAAAAGAAGAAAAAGAATACTAAATTATACTCTAAAATAAAATTAGTTTTATGATTCATAGAGTAATACAACAATCAGTAATATCTTTCTTATGACTATTTTCTACTTATCATCTTAAGCATTTTCATTTTAAAAAGGTACTAAAACAAAAGAAGGTATGTCAGAAGTATGTGTATGTACATAGATGAAGTCTTTGTGCATACACATATATGTGCCTACTTATGTTAAAGTTTGTCCATACATTTTGAAATTATCATTAATTTAGATTGCAATCTTAAAATAGTTAATTCCATTTGACATATCTTTGTCAAAAAATAAAGAAATCAGATCAAGTCTATGCTAATAGTTTCATACATACTGTTATTTCATTTTTCAACTATGATATTCTATCATTGTTTTTTCCATAAGAACATTCATTATCTTAACAGAAAAAGTACTCTTTCCTACTAAACAGTCATAAAACAAGTTGTTTACATATGAACTTTCGTTGTTTGAACAAGTCAAGTATTGTTTCCTACTAAATAGTCATAAAACACATTGTTTACATATGATCATTCTTTGTTTAAATAAAAAAAGTATTGTTTCCTACTAAACAGTCATAAAACAAGCTGTTTATATATGATCATTATTTGTTTGAACATAACAAGTACAGTCATAAAACAAGTTGTTTAAATATGAACATTCTTGTTTGAACAAGTCAAGTACTGTTTCCTACTAAACAATCATAAAACAAGTTGTTTCCATATTAAATAGTTTATTGAGCGGAGATAACTTTCGATAGAACAATGTTATTTGCAAAAGAATAACCACCGTTTACATCAATATATTACTGTTTCAAACTCAACAGTTACACTAAAAGACAAGAAAAATGTCATTTCATATGCTTTTTTTATCTCAAGCTGCTTACATGCTAAGGATCATTTACAAGTAATTGTTCTCTGTTTAGCAACATAATGGATTTTCCACTATTATTTGGGTATGTGCAGGATCATGATGGGCCAAAAAGTGGCAATACGATGGGTATGTGGCTGATGACTTCTTTTTACCCAAAATTGATGAAACGAAAAGGGTTTTTAAAGGAGATTCTTAGCTTTCCACCAATATAAATTATGCTTTACTTTGAATTTAATAAACTTGTAATTATTATTCATTTTCTATTCAAATTATGACTAAAGTCCTGATTGATAGGCTAATTAAAAATTATATATAGCTTTCGAACAGTATCACATTTTTTGAATCCAAAACATGCATCATATTGTATGCTTTGCGTACTATACAATTAGAAAAAGAAAAATTGAATTTCATGAAGTTTTGACCAAGTTAAGGTGGTCAAACATACAAGTTTTTTATATTTTTAAAAGTTGTAATAAAAAAATCATAATTAATTATTTACTTGGAAAAAAATTACAAAAGAATATGCATCACATCGGGACATGAGTTCTCTACTTATATCTAAAATATTATAAACAAATATTATCATTTTATTGTGGTTAGGGTGGTCAGAAGACACCTACTTCTTATTTTTTCCGAAATTTAAGTACTATTGCATTGAAATTTCAAATTTTCACCAAATAGATTTCTTTTTTTTTAAACAAACCTAGTAGTTTAGAAACTACATTCAATTTGCTACATATTCTATTCTTACATATTTTTGATATAAGGGTATGCAGGATCATGATGGGCCAAAAGTGGCAATATGATGGGTATGTGGTGATGACTATTTTTACCCAAAATTGATAAAATGAAAAGGGTTTTTAAAGGATATTCTCAGCCTTCCACCAATATAAATTATGCTTTACTTTGAATTAAATAAGTAATTATTATTCATTTTCTATTTGAATTATGACTAAAGTCCGATTGATAGGTGATTGAAAAACATCTATAGCTTTCAAATGGTATCACATTTTTGGAATCCAAAACATGCATCACATTCTATGCTTCACATACTATAGGATTAAAAAAAAAAAATTGAATTTCATGAAGTTTTGGCCAAGTTAAGGTGGTCGACATACAAGTTTTATATTATTTAAAATTTGTAATAAAAAATCATAATTAATTATTTACTTGGAAAAAATTATAAAAAATATGCATCACATCGGGCATGAGTCCTCTACTTAAATCTAAAATCTTATAAAAAATATTATCATTTTATTGTGGTTAGGTGGTGACAGACACCTACTTCTTATTTTTTTCCAAAATTTAAGTACTATTGCATTGAAATTTCAAATTTTCATCAAATAGATTTTGTTTTTTTTAAAACAAACCTAGTAGTTTAGAAACTACATTCAATTTTCTACAGATTCTATTCTTACATATTTTTGAAATAATATAGATAACTTATTCAAATTTTTACATCAAGTTACCTAACTCCAATTTTTATGATTTTTTGCCACTTAAGGGCCTGTTTTTTCCATGATGATCCTGCACATACCCATAATATAGATAACTTATTCAAATTTTTACGTCAAGTTGCCTAACTCTAATTTTTTTAATTTTTTTTCCATTTAAGGGCCTGCTTTTTCCATGATGATCATGCACATACCCATTTAAAAGTTACATTTGATATCACCCTTATGGGAATTCTGGCTTATCCCGTAACACATGCAATGATATACATCATGAAGACTCAAATATGAGTGTTATTCAAGAAAATTAATCTTATCAATCATGAGGATTGATTCCTTACAAGGCTACAATGAAGCCTAAACTTATACAATTTATTGGTTCATAAAATTTAGGGGCTTTCCTCTTTATGCAATTATGGTTTCCACATTACTCAACAATGGACACTTTTCCCGCTTGCCATTATCAGCCTAGCTGATAATGGAAGGCGATGTGCCTTAAAATGAAACATAATCAATACATTTGAAGAAAGTATAGAGGATTATATCCTCTTTGTAGGTTTGGTATGCAAACCTCTACAAAATTCAAACAAAAAGGGTAAGCATCGATCGGGACAAGATTTCCCAATAGCCACGATGTTGGTTACAGTACCATGCAAACTAAGACAACAGTCACATCTTAAGGGGTTTGGTGCCTCTATTAGCATAGAAAACTAGCCAATAAGGCTCCATTCTAAGACTAAGAAAGAGCAAGTCATAGGCCATGCGATCCTAAAGGGTGGTCACTCAATTTTACCATTGGCTTAAGCTAACACATAGATAGAAAATTATGCATGTTACTGTGCTATCAGTTTTTCATCGAATGTAGTAACAATCACAAGCTTAACATGGAAATAAAGGTAATGTAATTGATATTGATTCAAAAGAAACCGAATTACCTCTATAGTTCAGCTTTTTTGGATGAGGATTTTCCTCTGATTTTTCCACCCCCTTCATACTCTACTCTACTTTTTCCTTCTTGTTGTCGATTCTTTCCCAAATCGCTTCCCTCTTTTCTTCCACTACCGTTCATACTAAAATGGTAACCAGTCCTTTGCATGTGGCTAGGTGCTTTCATTATGACTTTTTCCCTGCCATAGCTTCCGACCTTCAAAATTGAATATCATCTTTATGATTCCGGTAGGCCACATCCATCGTGTAGTTGCCTTATGATTTTTCATTGATTCCACATTATGATTCATAATGTATTGGTTATAAATTTTGAATTCAAAAATTAATTTGAATATGAATTATACGTATGTATATATATATGTAATATATATATATATATACTTATATAGTTGCATATCTATATGCATTTAAATTCATTCACGGTTACCATGTATTTGAATAATGTATATATATATATATATATCTCTGTGTGTGTGTGTGTGTATATCTATATATATTTTTATATATAGATATACACACACACACACAGAGATATATATATATATATATATGTGGATATACACACACACACACAAATATATATATATATATATATATATATATATATATATATATATATATATATATATATATATATATATATATATATATATATATATATATATATATATATATATATGGGTATCAGGATCATGATGGAAAAAATAGGTTGAGTGGCAAAAATTTAGAAAAATTAAAGTTAGGCCTTGACGTAAAAATTTGAATAGGTTATCTATATTATTTCAAAAATATGTAGAAAATTGAATGTAGTTTCTAAACTACTAGGTTTGTTAAAAAAAATCTATTTGGTGAAAATTTGAAATTTCAATGCAGTGGTAATTAAATTTCAGGGAAAAAATAAAAAGTAGGTGTTTGTCTGACCACCCTAACCACAATAAAATTATAATATTTTTTTATAATATTTTAGATATAAGTAGAGGACTCATGCCCGATATGATGCATATTTTTTGTAAGTTTTTTGCAAGTAAATAATTAATTCTGAAATTTTTATTACAAATTTTTAAAATATGTAAAAAACCGTATGTTTGACCACCTTAACTTGGTCAAAACCTCATGGAATTCAATTTTTATTTTTTAATCCTATAGTATCTGAAGCATAGAATGTGACACATGTTTTGGATTTAAAAAATGTGATACCGTTTGAAAGCTATAGATGTTTTTAATTAGCCTATCAATTAGGACTTTAGTCATAATTTGAATAGAAAATGAATAATAATTACTTATTAAATTCAAAGTAAAGCATAATTTATATCAGTGGAAACTGAGAATCTCCTTTAAAAACCCTTTTCATTTCATCAATTTTGGGTAGAAAAAAAGTCCAACCACATACCCATCATATTGCCACTTTTGGCCCATCATGATCCTGCACATACCCATATATATGTGTGTGTGTGTGTGTGTGTGTGTGTGTGTGTGTGTGTGTAGATATATATGTATATATACATATATATATACATATATATCTACATATATATATACATATCTACATATATATATACATATGTATGTATATATATGTATATGTATGTATATATATATATATATATATATATATATATGTATATATATATACATACATATATATATATATATATGTATTTATGTATGTGTTCAATTTACATACATGGATATATATGTATATTTATGTATTTATTTATTTATGGAATCACATACAAGAACTGCTTGTTTTGGAATGGCTTATAGGTTTCATACATTATCATTGAAGGTAAGGAACTTAAATTTTCATTTTAAGCATCTCTATATTTATACTTCTACACTGTAGAAAATAACTTTTTCTTTATAATGCTTAGTTTTGCTTCCTTCAAATCACAAAGTTTGAATAGACAATTCAATCTACAAACCATTCATTTTCAAGCTTTGAAAAAATTCTAATCAAGAAAATTTTGTTCTCTTATATATGAAAATTAGTTCAAATGCAAGTCTTCATGCAATTTGTGGTGTGTGCATCTAGATTCCAACTGGCTTACTATTTGATCTAGCTAAACAATCCTACTTCAACCGTGTTCTCATCCTTCAACCTGTCACCCTTCAATTGTACACACTTGCACTTGCAAATTGATCAGTAACATTATATTCTTGATGACATATAAAATAATTTTCAAAAATTCACAAATTCAACATCAGTCAACTTCTTTCATTCAATTTTTGAATATTCTAGAATCTCCATTTAATATTTAATTGAATTTTTTCAATAATTCAATTTACCATATTATGATAAATATGCAATAAAATTGGGTTATGACATCCTTCCCCTCTTGGAAGAGACATTGTCTCGATGTCTAATAAAAGAACATCATATATCAAATTTTGAACATTCATGTCTATTTCAACATCTCATCAAAATATATGTCTATTTTAACATCACATCAAAAATATATGTCTATTTCAACATCAGAATTATAAAGCATGAAATATCATAGTATCTCAATCCAAAATTCCGCAAAAAAAATATTCTCTTTTTCAAGAAAGCAAATGTGGAAAGGAGCGTTCTATTTATTCCACATCCTCCCAAGTAGCACTGTCCTCTGAGTACTAGTCGCATTGGACCTTAAACTAAGCAATATATCTACTCTACAACTTAACGTTGCATCTATCTAGGATTCTAATGGGCCCCACTAGCACCACTCATGGATCCTGTACATACAAGGATTGTGAATCAAGTACATGTGTCACATCAGGATGATATGGCTTAAGCAAAGAAAAATGAAACACATTATGAAGTCGAGCCAGAGCAGGCGGTAGAGCTATTCTATAAGAAATTGGGTTAATCACTTTCAATTCTTCAAACGGTCCCACATATCTTGGGGCCAACTTGGAAGAATTTTCAAAAGCAATAGAGATTTTATGAGGTTTAACTCTCAAGAAAACTTTGTCCCTTGTTGTGAAATGTCTAAGAGTTTGGTTCTTGTCTGCATAAATCTTTTGTTGGTCTATCGCCTCCTTCAATATGTTGTTAATTACCCTCATTTTCTCTTCCATTTCCTTAAGCATTTTAGGTCCTACTATGATCTTGTCCTCCAATTTATCCCGACTGATAGGGGTACAACACTTCCACCCATAAAAGGCTTCAAATGGTGCTATGCCTAAGGATGTATGATAAGAGTTGTTGTAAGAAAACTCTACCAAAGAAAAATATTCTTCCCACCTATACTTTTGGTCCATACAATACATTTGGAGGAGGTCTTCGACTACCTAATTCACCCTCTCTATCTGCTTGTCAGTTTGAGGATGATAAGCCCAGCTGAAATTCAATTAAGTCCCCAATGTTGCATTCAAGGTTTTCCAAAACCTTGAGTCCATCCATGTGTCCCTATTAGAGATGATAGTCTCTGGCACTCCATGTAAGTGTAAGATCTCCTAGAAAAAATTCTTAGCCAAGGTCAACGATCCATACTTAAGGTTTCTCGAAATGAAGTACACAACCTTAGTCAACTTATCAATCACAACCAAGATAACATCATGCTTATTCTTGCTCAAAAAAAACCCTTGTAAAAAATTCATACTGATCACCAGCAATTTATACTCAAGTATGTCATGAAGGTACAATAACTCGGCTGGGTGTGCATGCTCAGCCTTGACTCACTGGCACTCTAAGCATTTGGCTATGTACTCCACTACATCCTTCTTGAGTTTAGGCCAAAAAATATAGATTCTTCAACTCTGGGATCATCTTGGATACTTTGGGGTGTCTTGAATAAGGTGCATTGTGAACTTCTTCAAAAACCAACTTCCTTAGCTCTCTAGAGTTAGGAATATGCATTCTCCTCTGGCATCTCAAAATACCATCTGGTTCAATCTCGTACCCATCGAACCGATGATCTGAAGGATTTGCTACTAGGTCTTTCTTTATTCTTTCATAGTGCTCATCCCCTACCAGATTTTGAATTACTTGCTGCCTCAACTTAGACCTTGTTGAGATCATGGATGTCATATGTCTTTGTCTACTAAGAGCATCAACCACTATGTTATCTTTCCCCTTTATATAGTCAATTCCAAAGTCATGGTCGCTAAGAAATTCCAACCACCTTCTTTGCCATGCATTAAGGTTTGGATGGGTATATATATATCTCAACCCCAAGTGGTATTTCTTGAGTTCAAAAATTTCTTTCCCAAAAGATAATGCATCAACATTTATAAGGCATGAACTATGGCCACCAATTCCAAATCATGAGGAGCATAGTTTACTTAATGCTGCTTGAGCTTTCTTGATTCATATGCTACCACTTGTCTATCTTGCATTAGTACTACTCCCAATCACTCTCTTTAAGCATCTGTGATTATTGTGAATCTCCCATTAGGATGAGGAATAGTTAGTACTGGTGTTATTCAAACCACGTCCCCTTCCTTTGGAGTGAGGTAATAGGAGATGCAATATGAGAGAAACCTTGCAAAAACTTCCTATAGTATCCTACGAGGCCCGTGAAGCTACAAACTTCTGACATAGTCTGAGGCACTGGCCATTATATGATCTACTTGATCTTCTCAAGGTCTATAGAGACTCCTTCAATTGAAATAATATGACCCAAATAGTGAACTATGTCCTGATAGAATGAACACTTGGACAACTTCCCAAAGAGTTTCCTTTCTCTCGATCACTAGAAAACTATCCTCAAATGTCTATCATCCTCTTTGATAGTATTTGAATAGACTAGAGTGTCGTGAATAAAGATCATAACAAATTCATCCAAGCAATCTCTAAATACACTATTCATGAGGTTCATAAAGGCTACTGGTACATTAGTTAAACCAAAAGGTACCACTATAAACTCATAATGTCCATATCGAGTTCTGAATGTAGTCTTCGGAACATATTCTTCCTTAATCCTCAATTGATGGTACCCCAACTTGAGATCTATCTCGGAGAACACTGTTGCTCCCTTCATTTGATCAAACAATTCATCAATGCTTAGGAGTGGATACCGGTTCTTGATGGTAACCTTGTTCAAAATATGATAATCTATACACAGATGCAAATTCCCATCATTCTTTTTCTCAAAAGTAACTGACACTCCAAAAGGAGACACACTGGGTCTTATGAGTCCCTTATCCAGTAATTCCATTAACTAGTCCTTCAACTCATAGAGTTATATGGTGGTCATCCAATAAGGTGCCTTGGATTGAGGCTCAACTCTTGGAACTAGGTCGATAGAGAAATTGAATTCCTTCTTCAGAGGAAACTCTATAAGTTCTTTAGGGAATATGTCTTGGAACTCCTTGAGAATAGGATAGTCATCTAAATATGGCTCCTTGCTATCAAGATTACTACCATGCACTGCATAAATTGCACACCCCTTTCGACGAGCCTTCTTGAGCTGCATTGTAGAAATTTGTCTAAGCTCTAAGGGCCTTTGCATTCCACAAATCTCAATTGGGTTTCCATAATCATCTAGATAGTTGAACACCTTATCCTCACAATTCACTAAAGCCTTATGCTCAGTTAACCAATGTATTTCCAAAATTACATCATATGAGCCTAAGGGTGCCACATACAAGTTGACCTATGTTTGAAAGGTTGGAAGCTCTAACTCATTGCAAAAGAGACAGGTATCTACCCTCCGCTCTCCTTGATTACCATACTGGACTATCCATGAATTTTCCATGTATCCAGGTCTAATGGGTATCTGGGCATGTGCAAGATCATCATGAAAAAAATAGGC
Source organism: Sequoia sempervirens (assembly GCA_007258455.2). Classification (NCBI taxonomy): domain Eukaryota; kingdom Viridiplantae; phylum Streptophyta; class Pinopsida; order Cupressales; family Cupressaceae; genus Sequoia; species Sequoia sempervirens. Next base: position 79,288,236 of record VDFB02270651.1, read on the forward strand.
CCTTAAGTGGCAAAAAAATTAGAAAAATCGGAGTTGGGCAACTTGACGTAAAAATTTGAATAATTTATCTATATTATTTCAAAAATATGTAAGAACATAATCTATAGAAAATTGAATGTAGTTTCTAAACTACTATGTTTATTTAAATAAAAAAAAACTATTTGGTGAAAATTTGAAATTTCAATGCAGTAGTACTTAAATTTTAGGGGGAAAATAAGAAGTAGGTGTCTTTTTGACCACCCTAACCACAATAAAATGATAATATTTTTTAATAAGATTTTAGATATAAGTAGAGGACTCATGTTGAATGTGATGCATATTTTTTATAATTTTTTCCAATTAAATAATTAATTATGAATTTTTTATTACAACTTTTAAAAAATATTAAAACTCGTATGTCGACCACCTTAACTTGGTCAGAAATTCATGAAATTCAATATATATATTTTTAATCCTTTAGTATGTGAAGCATAGAATGTGACACATGTTTCAGATTCAAAAAATGTGATACCATTTGAAAGCTATAGATGTTTTTCAATCAGCCTATCAATAAGGAATTTAGTTTTAATTCAAATAGAAAATGAATAATAATTATTTATTAAATTCAAAGTAAAGCATAATTTATATTGGTGGAAAGATGAGAACCTCCTTTAAAAACTCTTTTCATTTCATCAATTTTGGGTAAAAAAAAAGTCGTCAGCCACATACCCTACACATACCCATCATATCGCCACTTTTTGGCCCATCATGATCCTACACATACCCATCTTAGATATTATTCGAGGATCTATAAAACATTTAATAGCTCTAGTATCAATTAATATATAGAGATAGATTGGCTATAGAGCTTACTTATTAGCTGAATTGGTGAAGTCTAATATTTTTCCTATCTATTATCCATGGTAGCATGGATCTCATGAGTATGTTGGTAGCTTCCTTCCTTCTGCGAATTTGACCACTAAGAGCAATTCAAGGCATAATGGTCACCTCCACAAGTATAGAATCCATCACGAGGCCCCTTGCGACCTCCTGGCTTGTCCTCTCTAAAATCCTTTTGCTTATGGTCGTCCTTACCCTTAGCCTTGTTTGCTTTCTTGTTCTTTCAACCATTTCCATCTTCACCCTTCTCTTGCAATTCACTTCCCCTCTTGAGACTACGGATCTAATGGCTCTTGTCTCCCTTATGGAATTTCTTCTTCCCATAATGAGACTTAGAACTTGAATCACTATGGAGATTGGATAACTGCTTTAACTTCTATTCCTATTTGGTGGAGTTTTGGAAGACTTCATTCATGTTTTGAGGTCCATGCATATCCACTTCAGCTCCTATGTGGGGTCTGAGTCCCATTATAAATTTCCAGATACGTAACCGTTTGTCTCCTTGATACTGAGGCACATACTTCAAAAGGTTAGAGAACTTTTCCCAATACTGAATCACAGTCATATTTCCTTGGGTTAAGTTTTGAAATTTCGTTACTTTCTTGTCAAAGAAAAGCTACGGTAACCATCTCTTCCTAAAAGTTTGGAGGAAGAGTCCCCAGGTGATCTCAACAAGTTGAAGATTTCATTTTAACTTCTCATTATCCCACCAAGTCGTTGCTTCACTTGAGAGCTGATACATAGCCCATGTCACCCTAGTATGCTTAGAAAGGTTACAAAGCCCAAATTATTTTTCCATTTCTATAATCCAAGCCTCAACTCCTTTTCTGATAGGCTTAGCATCAAACTTGGGTGGTGCTACTGTTTTGAGGTCTTTTCCAAGCTCTTCCTCAATTCATCCTCATGGACCTACCCCTGGACCACCATCTCTTGATTTCCTTCTACATTCATGTGGTCCTAGTCCTCACATGCCACTCAGACTTCTTGCTCTTTATGGTCCATGCAAGACTCTTGTCAATTCAAAAGCTCTATAATTTTCTCCAGTCTCTTGTTTGGTTTGTTATTGGAACCACTACCACCCCTGTCTTGCTTGGTGGTCACCATGATGTCCTGCACTTATCTTGCAACACAGTCACATTTATCGCATCTCAACACAAGGTTCTATGAATTTTTTTCTTATGCTACATCACATAATTTTCATATGCATACACCCTCAACATAGAAGACATACAAATTCATGCATAATACAAATATTTTATTCTTTCTTTGAACACACCAAAATATCATTTGATTTTATTTATATTTAAGGTGAGTCAATAGACCCTTATTTACAATAGGCTTCTTGTTACATAAAGTTTCTGATATCTCAGTATCAGAAAGAGGACATTCCTCTAGGTCATCATCCAAATTTACTTCAAACTTAACAGAAGAGGATGGTTGAGCGTCCAAGCTCACCTTTTCCTCATTAGTCAACAAGGGTGCATTGAGTCCACACCCTAGAGGCTAGTCCCAGATTGTGGAAGGATTTTTGATCTTAGGTGTTCACCCCTCGTCAATCTTCAAGCCTCTCTCTAGCTCGAGTCGCGTAAGAGCCTGAGCTAGAGTTTTTTCATCAGGAATTTCTGATTGAACCTTCGTCTTGGCATTTCCTTCCTTTATGTCATTCTTACGTGAGGTTCTAATGGTTTTTCCTTTTCTTCATCCTACCTTTGACCTTCCCATTCTTACATTCAATTTAGGTTCAATAAATTCTCAGGACATCCAAACTTTGGTCAAGGGTCAACTACCCCTAGTCAACTATGGTAGACTCAAAAGGCCTAGAGTTGAACCCTAAGCTCTGATACCAAATGTAATAGCCCATTCAAAATTAATACTTAATTAATATTATTGTAAATGACACATGAATATAATCCAAATTAAAAAGACATATGTAGAGGCTAAATTCAATCATAGCTACACATGTCCATTTAAAATGATTCAAAGATTCTTATATTCACTTCAAAATTCAATTTACAATATCAAGTTTGACTTTGCTCCTGAGGCCACAAAGTCATTACATTGTACACATTACATCAAGTACAAAAATGGTTTACATCAAGTTACATCTTAGAATATAACAATCTTGTGAACAAATAAGGTTTTCCTTTGATGCTCGCCTCCACTGGTGCATGAGAACATGGTTGAAGAACTTTACTGCCCAACCACAAAGCTTACACTTCCTCGGTATTCTTCTGACTTGAAGAATGCCTGACCTTGCACGAAGAGTTTAGCAAGAGAACAATATGCAAGGTGGAATATGGTGCGTGACCAAACATTAACATGCAATTTCTATATACGAGTTAGAAAATAAAGTGCAAGATCTATGCTAGGAATGATAGAGAATGAAATCACAGAGTTCATTCATACATACATAATGAACTATAATGCTTGTCCAAGCATAATAAACATGTTGCAACAACAACAAACAACTGTTTCTGGTAAAGAAAACCTATACTCTATAAACTCCATTTCGGCACCTATCCTGGAAGGTAACTTTCTACTTTAACAAATATCTACCCTCTAGCAACATCTACCCATAGGTTCTCTAGTCAACTAAGGTATCATTGTTCTATTCAAGTATTTAAAATATTACTTCACAAATGTATTCAAAAGAAGAAACAAAGTACTAAATTAAACTCTAAATTGAAATTAGTTTTATGAATTCCAGAGTAATACAACAATCAGTCATATCTTTCTTATGACTATTTTCTACTTATCATCTTAAGCATTTTCCTTTCAAAAAGGTACTAAAACAAAAGAAGGTATGTCACAAGTATGTGTATGTACATAGCCAAATTTTATGTGCATACACTGTATATATGTGCCTAATTATGCTAAAGTTTGTGCATACATTTTGAAATTATCATTAATTTATATTGCAATCTTAAAATAGTATTCCATTTGATGTATCATTGTCAAAAAATAAGAAATTAGATCAAGTCTATGCTAACAATTTCATACATACTGTTATTGAATTCTTCAACTAAGATATTCTATCATTGTTTTTTTCATAAGAACATTCATTGTCTTAATAGAAAAAGTACTATTTCCTACTAAAGAGTCATAAAACAAGCTGTTTACATATGAAATTTCATTGTTTGAATAGGTCAAGTACTATTTCCTACTAAACAATCATAAAAAAATCTATTTACATATGATCATTCTTTGTTTGAACATGACAAGTATTGTTTCCTACTAAACAATCATAAAACAAGTTGTTTACATATGATCATTCTTTGTTTGAATAGAACAAGTACAATCACAAAACAAGTTGTTTATATATGAACATTAATTGTTTGAATAGGTCGAGTATTGTTTCCTACTAAACAGTCATAAAACAAGTTGTTTGCATATTAAATAGTTTATTGAGTGGGGATAACTTTCGACAAAACAATTTCGTTTGAAAAAGAATAACCACCATTTACATCAACATATTACTGTTTCAAACTAAACAGTTACACTAAAAGACAAAAAAAGTGTTGTTTCCTCTGTTTGCTAATCTCAAGTTGCTTACATGCTAAGGATCATTTACAAGTAATTTTTCTCTGTTTAGCAACAAATTGGATTTCCCACTATGATCTAAAAATAAACAACCGAATAGCCCTATCTTACATAAGGACTTTCATTACTAGAAATTCAATAAGCAACTTAATAGTATAAAGAAATATATGTTTGACATGCTTTTCGATGAAATACTTGAGCTAATACTTCAGTAAATGTAGGCTTAGAAACTTCAGGTTCAAACAATACTCATTTCTTTTCAGGCTGCAATAAAACTACGGTTGCTCTGGGTTCAACCCATTTCAATGGTCGGGTGGTTTCTTTCTTATCCTCAAAAGTTACATTCGATATTTCCCTTATGGGAATTCTAGCTTATCCCATAATGCATGTAGGGATATACATCATGTAGACTCAAATCTGAGTGTTATTCAAGAAAATTAATCTTATCGATCGTGAGGATCAATTCCTTACAAGGCTACAATGAAGCTGGAATTTATACATTCTATTGTTTCATAAAACCAAGGGGCATTCCTCTTTATTCAATTATGGTTTCCACATTACTCAACAATGGACATTTTTCCCCTTGCCATTATTGACCTAGTTGATAATGGAAGGCGACATGCTTGAAAATGAAACACAGTTAATACATTTAAAGAAAGTACAAAGGATTATCTCCTCTTTGTAGGTTTGGTATGCAAACCTCTATAGAACTCAGACACAAAGGGTATGCATCAATCAAGACAAGATTTTCTGATAGCCAAGATGTGGCTTACATTACCATGCAAACTAACACAACAGTCACATCTTAAGGGGTTCAGTGCCTTGGTTAGCATAGAAAACTAGCTGATAAGGCTCCATTCTAAGACTAAGCAAGAGCAGGTTGTAGGCCATGCGATCCCAGAGGGTGTTCGCTCAATTTTACCACCGGCTTAAGCTGACACACAGACATAAAATTATGCATGTTACTATGCTTTCAGTTTTGCATCAAATGTAGTAACAATCACAAGCTTAACATGGAAATAAAGATAGTGTAATTGATATTAATTCAAAAGAAATTCAATTACCTCTATAGTCAAACTTTTTTGGACGAGGATTTTCCTTTGATTTTTGCAACCACTGCGTAATCTACTATGACTTTTCCTTGCTGTTGTCGATTCTTTCACAGATCGCTTCACTCTTTTCTTCCACTACCATTCATACTAAAATGGTAACCAATCCTTTTGCATACAACTAGGTGCTTTCATTATGGCTATTTCCTTGCCATAGCTGCCGACATTCAAATTGAATATCGTCTTTATGATTTTTGGAAGCCACATCCAATATCGTGCAATTGCCTTATGATTTTTCATTGATTCTATAGTCCGATTCATAATGTATCGGTTATAAATTTTGAATTCAAAGATTAATTTGAATATGCATACGTATGTATATATATTTATTATATATATACATATGTATATATATATATACTTATATAGTTGTATATCTATATGCATTTAAATGATTTCATTCACACTTACCATGTATTCGAATAATGTATATATATATATATATTCATATATATATATATATATATGTATATGTATATGTATGTGTTTGATTTACATACACACATATATATGTATATTTATATAATTATTTTTATATGCAATTACATACAAGTTACTTGTTTTGGAATGGTTTATAGGTTTCATACATTATCATTTAAGGTAAAGAACTTAAACTTTCATTTAGAGCATTTATATATTTATATTTCTACACTATAGAAAATATTTTTATCTTTACAATGCTCGTTTTAGCTTCCTTCAAATCACAAAGTTTGAATAGAAAATTTAATCTAAAAACCATTCATTTTCAAGCACTGAAACAATTCTAATCAAGAAAATTTTGCTCTCTTATATATGCAAATCAGTTCAAATGCAAGTCTTCATGCCATTTGTGGTGTGTGTACCTAGATTCCATCTGGCTTACCATTTGATCCAGCTAAACAATCCTACTTCAACCACGTTCTCATCCTCCAACCTATCACCCTACAACTACACACACCTGCACTTGCAAATTGATCAGTTTAATGCTCAATTCTTGATGACATAAAATAATTTTCAAAAATTCACAAAGTCAACATCAGTCAACTTCTTTCATTGAATTTTCAAATATTCCAGAATCTCAATTTAATATTTAATTGAATTTCTTCAATAATTCAATTTACCATATTATGATAAATATGCAATAAAATTGGGTTATGACATATGTCAATTGTATCTCCTAGAGGAAGTGCACTTGGTTTTGGAAATTCAGGGTTGTATTCTTTTTTACTCATATATGTCTCATTACTTTCCTTTTTTGCATCTTTTTGTTTGGTGGTAATTATAGAGCATGCAACCTTTTTCTTTTGAGGAGAAGTAGATGGTTTGTCATAAACTCCTAGCATTTTCTTCAAGGCTTCATCATCTTCAAAGTATTCCCATGTTGGTTCATAATTCATATCAAGCAATTCAAGATGCTTTAGGGTGAGATTGATTTTGGGTTTACAAATGATTGTGTTGATGTTTAACGAGGGTCTTTTACTTGCTTACATTATCTCAGGCATACAATATCCCAAACCACTTTTTGTATCTTGTGTATTAGGTTCTATAGGAAAATGAATGCCTTGTTCTTTCTTTCCACATCCTTTTCCATTATAACCCAATTTTTTCATATGTTCAAATCCTCTCCCATAAAGTCTTTCCATTTCTTTCGGGTTTGGTGGTTGTTGATAATCTATCTCATCAAAGTTTGTTGTATTCTAAAGTGGACGAGTTAGATGGTTGTTATTATTCTTCTAAGTTTTGCATGGAAATTTCCATTGGTTGCTTTTTCTTCTTGTCTTCTTTATTTGTGATTATGTACTCTCCCATAAATGAGGGTGTGAATTCCAAACAGCCCCAATCATCATCCAGAATAATTTTGACACTTTTTTAATCTCTTGTTTTTCCTCCTTCATAGGTTCTATGTTTGATGTTGGAATTAATGTGCTTAGAGAACTTGTCATTCCTTTTTCAACTTGGTATACCTTGTTGTTATAGACATACTTCATGATACAATGAAGGGTCGAAGGCACTGCATGCATCTCATGAATCCATGGTCTTACTAAAAGAAGATTGTATGAAAGACCATGAGACATAACATGAATTGGATTTTGTAAGGTATCCTTTCTGACTGTAATAGGTAAAGTCATCACATCGAGCAGTTTCTTTCCTACATTGTCAAATCTTTGAATCGATAAGGAGCCAAGTTCCATTTCTAATTTATCTACTCCCAATCTATCTAAAAGTTTCACACTGCATACATTAAAGGCTGAGTCGTTATCAACAAGGGTTCTTTTTACTCTCGTTCTATTGAATTTGGCTATTATCATGAAGGCATCATGTCTCTTTCTCATCTCCAAGGGAGGGAGCTCATGTTGGTTTAAGGTAATGTCTACATTAATTGTATTCATTCCCTGTATTAGAGTTGCCACATCATTTGATTTTGTATTAGGAGGGATCACAACTTGTTGTAAGGCTATTTGAAGCACTCTATGATAATTAGGAGAGTTTTGAATCAAATCCCATAGGGATATTTTTGTGGGAGTATTCTTAAGTTGTTCAACAAGATCATACTCCTTTCCATTATTTGAAGGTAGACGAGGGGCACTAGGAAAAATGGAGTTGGGTAAAGGAAAGGATGTTGATGTTGTTTGTTTCAGTTGTGGATTGTTTTGGGTGTTATATGTGTGAGCAATGGTATTATTATTTTATTGCTACAAGACATTGGTTTTTGGTGGGTAAAGGGTAAATTCAGGCTTTTTTTGAGTTTGAGTTTTGTGTGAAGGTGGGTATAGGATAAGTTGAGGTTGAATCACATTAATGTTTCTTATTTTTGGTTTGTCATAACAAGCCTTAGTGGATGGACTTTGTGCGATGAAGTACTCAAGGGCTTCATCTAACATGTCAAAGTCATCACTACTAGAAGGCTTGAGGGTAAGGTTAACTTGGAAAGAGAGATTTGACATAGCCAAATAACTATACTTTCTCTAAGTGTCTTAGGTGTTGGATCTAGTTTTTGGTTTTGTTTTCTAATGTATGCCAAATGTAAACTAATCAAATTGAACTATGAACTAATGCTGAAAATGAAAAGTGCAAATATCTAATTGTATCCACAATTGCAATGAATGTAAGCTATGCTACTTCTAATGATTAAAATGTAATAGAAAGTATGCAAACTAAAACATAAAATTTTTAACATCAAACAAAAGCTTAAAAATAGGGAATTTAATGCTATAAAATGCACTTTAGAATTTGCACTAGGACTAATTCGCCCAAGGTGGCGAATGAGTCCCAGTAGGGATTTTTTTTCAAAATTTTTGGAAAATTTTAATTGATTTTTACACTTACTATGCTATATGATCTAGATCCTAAGTGAAAATGCATATTTTGTTTGATTTTTAGTGAAATAAGATGTAAAAATGTAAGCTATTTGAACTTTCATTAATGCAAAATTAGAAATCCTAGAATGCAAGTTAACGAATGAAAATTCTAATGCAAGCCAAATCTATGATGATGATGCACTCCAAATTAGAATTTCAATGTTCTAAATGTAGGTTCACAAAAATGAAATGTAGAAACAGTGGTATGGTGCTATCATATGGTTTTAGGACATAGAGCACACCCACTTCTCCAATTTCATTCAAGGACCAAACCTTGAGATCTTAGTGAAAAGGAGAAAGAGATCTTGCAAGAGGGTTGTCCTAGGGGTTGAATGCAAACTAATAAGGGGTCACCACCAAGTAATAAGTTGGAAAGACAAATTAAGTGTAAGATGCAATACTAAACCCTAATTCAATGCAAAGTAACACTAAATGACCTAGAAATGCAAAGGAAACAACACAAAAAACTACAAAAAGGAATGTGTGCACCTGGGAAATCTGAAAGTGACCAAAAAGAGCTCTAAAATGCTAACAAATCTAAATTTTTGACCTATTAGGACTCATTTACCAATCTAGGTGAATCAGTCCCAGATCTAGATTTTTGCACATGAACTAGTTTTGGGGAAAAGGATATTTGAACCTGCAAATAGTTCTGAAAAACACCTATAGTGGGACTCATTTGCCACTCTTGGTGAATCAGTCCCATTTTTCTTTTTCAAGAATTCAAACTTTAGATCTATACTCTAATCTCTACCCTTCCCTTCTAGACTAATTTTCAATTTTGAATATATGAAAATACTTGTAAAATAGAATAGAGACTTCATTTTCTTATGGGGGGTTTTCCTTGGTCAAACGCCTAGTTTGGTAATTAAACCTTGATGGAAATGATGAAATATGCATGTGAATAGGAATATAAATCTTAGCCTTAAGGGTTTCTAAAACTAGGAAATTTGAAACATAATGCAACCCTATTCTAATGTGTAAGAATAAGATGCATGAATGGAAATGTGACAATGAATGACCCACTTTGAGAGATCTCTAATGACCCAAAGGAGCCTCAACAATGCTTGTACCTTCCTAAGGCTAAATGTAGAGTGATAATGGAGGATGAAATCACTTAGGAAACAAGTCCTTAGGCTTTGCTTCATGGCTAGTTGCATTTCCCCAACCTAGAATCCATCATGATTCACCATAGACAACCATGATCAACCCTTGAAAATGCTAGATCTTGAATGAAAGTGAGCTTGAATACCTTCAAGAACACTTTAATACTGCTCCAAGACTTTAACTTTTCTTTCTTTTGAAACTTGAATGCTCTTGTGAATGAATACTTGAAGATTCTTGATGCTTTCCTCCTAAATTTTCTCTTGAAAATGCTTACCTAGATTGCTTAGATTGCTTAGATGATAAAAATGACTTAGAAAATTTCTTATATAGGAATCAACACCTAATTTACCTTTATCTAGATCTCAAAGGCCGACCTTAACTAAAATTTTTAATAAAAAAGGTGTTTTTCGTGCTCAAAATTGAAAAAGGCCCCAAATGGGACTCATTCGCCCAAGGTGGTGAATGGGTCCCACCTAGGGGGACTCATTCACCCAAGGTGGCGAATGAGTCCCACCCTAGCTTTTTGAGGTGGGTTTTCAAGATTTTTGGTGTTTTAAATGATTTTGTTGGTTTTTAACTGAAACAAGCCTCAAGATCTAAAATAATGGGTCTTAGGGGCCTATTAATGATTATTTAAAGGGGTAGCTAGTGATAGGATACTAAAATAGGTCCATATTAAATGAGAAATTTCCCTATCTCCAAGAAGGCGGTCAATTTTCATCATTACACCTAGTTTCTAGATCTGAAATGCTGAATTTTGCACTGTAGAAGTCTTTCAATGATCTTGTAGATGATGTGACAACTTTGACAACTTTTCTCCAATCTTACTCTTCAATATGTATTCAACCTAGATATGTAAATCACACACTAAGGAGACAAAAAAATATTGTTTTGTTAGTGGATAGGGGTTTTCCTTGGTCAAACCCCATTTAGGTAATGAAACCTTGTAATGAAATCAAATGAGATAAAAGGAATGATGAATGAACAAAATGTAATGTTGCAACTCACCAAACCCTAGGAATAAAGCGCTGCAAACATGTATAAAATGGATCCAATGGATGTGGATCTTGACTCTTGCTTGATTGATAAGGATCTTGACTTGAATGCTTACTTGAATCATAAAACCCTAAATCACATTTATTAGCTAAAAAACAAACCCCTACTTTGGTAATTAAACTTTGCTAGAAATGATGAAATATGCATGTGAATAGGACTGTAAACCTAGCCTTAAGTGTGTCTAAAACTAGGAAATTTGAAACATAATGCAACCCTATTCTAGTGTGTAAGAATAAGATGCATGAATGGAAATATGACAATGAATGACCCACTTTGAGAGATCTCTAATCACCCAAAGGAGCCTCAATAATGCTTGTACCTTCCTAAGGCTAAATGTAGAGAGATAATGGAGGATGGAATCACTTAGGAAACAAGCTCTTAGGCTTGGCTTGATGGCTAGTTGCATCTCCCCAACCTAGAATCCATCATGATTCACCATAGAAAACCATGATCAACCCTTGAAAATGCTAGATCTTGAATGAAAATGAGCTTGAATACCTTAAAGAACACTTTAATGCTACTCCAAGACTTCAACTTTGCTTGCTTTTGAAACTTGAATGCTTGAAGATTATTGATGCTTGCCTCCTGAATTTTCTCTTGAAAATGCTTTCCTAGATTGCTTAGATTGCTTAGATGATAAAAATGACTTAGAAACTTGCTTATATAGGAATCAACACCTAATTTACCTTTATTTAGATCTCAAAGGCCGACCTAAACTAAAAATTTGAATTAAAAAGTTGTTTCATGCTCAAATTTGAAAAAGGCCCCAAATGGGACTCATTCGCCCAAGGTGGAAAATGGGTCCCACCTAGGGGGACTCATTCACCCAAGGTGGTGAATGAGTCCCACCCTAGCTTTTTGAGGTGGGTTTTCAATTTTTTTGGTGTTTTAAATGATTTTGTCCGGTTTTTAGTTGAAATAAGCCTTGATATTTGAAATAATGGGTCTTAGGGGCATATTAATGATGATTTAAAGGGGTAGTTAATGACATGATACTAAAATAGGTCAATATTAAATGAGAAATTTCCCTATCTCCAAGAAGGGGGTCAATTTCCATCATTATGTACCTAGTTTCTAGATCTGAAATGCTTAATTTTGCACTGTAGAAGTCTTCCAATGATCTTGTAGATGATGTGACAATTTTGACAACTTTGAACACTTGAAAAATTTTCTCCAATCTTTCTCTTCAATATGTCTTCAACCTAGATATGTAAATCACACACTAAGGAGAGGGAAAAATGTTGTTTTGTTAGTGGATAGGGGTTTTCCTTGGTCAAACCTCATTTTGGTAATCAAACCTTGTAATGAAATCAAATGAGATAAGGGAATAATGAATGAACAAAATGTAATGTTGTAACTCACCAAACCCTAGGAATAAAAGGCTACAAACATGTATGAAACGACTCTAATGGATGTGGATCTTGACTCTTGCTTGATTGATAAGGATCTTTACTTGAATGCTTGCTTGAGTCATAAAACCCTACATCACATTTGCTAGCTCAAAAACAAACATGATGCATGATGACTTTGACATGATGCTTGATACTTGAATTATTCTCCAAAAACACTTGATAATCAACTCTTGAAGGCTCTTGAATTCTCTTTTAAACCCTTGAATGCTTTTGTGAACTCAAATTTTCCATAATTCATGAATACTCAAGTTGTTAGGTGCAAAATGAGTGAAATAACCTTGTATTTATACTTGTTTATGCCAAATTTCCCAAAATTGCAACACTACAAGTTGGCATCAGATCTAGGAGGATAAAATACTGCCAAAAATTTGAATTAAATTTAATTTTGGGCCACACGACACTCATACGCCAAAAGTGGTGTATGAGTCCCATTAGGCTAGGCTATGGGACACACTTTAAAAGAAATGCTTAAATTCATGTGAAATTGGGATCAGAGCCCCGAAACTTAGGTGGGACCCATATGCCCAAGGTGGCGTATGAGTCCTAGATCACTAAATTTGGGCCATACAATCCAAAAACACCTAAATTATGATTGGATGATGGTTTATGTTGAGATTATCCTCGTAAAGATGCATTAATTAACGCTTGTGGATGCAAAATGTGGCCAATTAAAGCATAAAGAAGCCCAATTAATAATGAAAACGCTAGGAAAGTGTGAAAGTTTGGTACAACACTTTACAACATCTCTAATCAGATTTAGCAAAGTTCATTTAGTTCGCAAGGGCCCAAGACCTAATGTGAATGTGTTGAACACACTACAACACTAAATCAAGGCAACATTATGCTTGAATTAACAAGGAGGGCCTAAACAAGCAAGAAAAAGTAGAAGGATACTTTTTTTTTTGCCACACTCTTCTTGCTCATGCTACAACACTTTCTTATTCATGTGGATGGTATTCTTCATGGTTGATCCTTTGAAGTATGTGTAACTTCATCTGGATTATTGTTCATATTTCCAACATGGTATCAGATCTTAGGCCATAGGAGATTCATCTCATATCAAGAAGTTGAGCTAATGAGAGTAGATCGAAGGCTAAAGGGTTTTTGTGAAGGGCTAATTGTTCTCATTTGGGAGGAATCTAATTTTTGATGCACTTTGGGTTAGATCTTACCCCACCGTTGTGGTTAGAAGGTCTGAAAACCTGAGGAACACCTACCCATTCGTTGAAATTTGACTTTGTCATCTGGAGCCCATCAATTTTTTTTTATAGCTATATCTATGGGGAAAACTACGAATCGTACAAGTGGAAGAAAAAAATCCCCCTTGTTGCAAAAAAAATATCCTTCTTTGAAGTGGCATTCATCCATTTGCAAGTTCAAAAAAAAAATCCCTTTGGGTTTTTTCTATAGTTTGCAAGAAAAATATACTTGGCGTTTATTTATTCACAAGTCGACATATATTATAATTGTCGGTGGCATTATATTTAATTTTCTGTGGCATTAATAATTGATGGTCAATTTTATTGCAAGTTGGCATGTATAGTATTAAAAAGTGGATTTTATTAAATATTGGTGGGTGAAATATTTATTATCAGTTAACTATTATATTGCAAATCAATTTGAAATTTTTAAATCAACACACATTTATGTAATTTCAATTACGAGTATGTGCAGGATCATGATGGGCCAAAAAGTGGCAATATGTAAGTGAAATGATGGCCCATGTGGCTAATGACTTTTTTTTACCCAAAATTGATGAAATGAAAAGGGTTTTTAAAGGAGATTCTCAACTTTCCACCAATATAAATTATTCTTTAATTTGAATTTAATAATAATTATTACTCATTTTTTATTTGAATTATGACTAAAGTCCTGATTGATAGGTTGATTGAAAAACATATATAGCTTTCAAGCAGTATCACATTTTTTGAATCTGAAACCCGCGTCACATTCTATGCTTTGCATACTATAGGATTAAAAAAATGAAAAATTGAATTTCATGAAGTTTTGACCAAGTTAAGGTGGTCAGACATACAATTTTATTATATTTTTTAAAAGTTATAATAAAAAATTCATAATTAATTATTTACTTGGAAAAAAATTACAAAAAATATACATCACATTGAGACATGAGTCCTCTACTTATATCTAAAATATTATAATTTTATTGTGGTTAGGGTGGTCGACATACACCTACTTCTTATTTTTTCCAAATTTAAGTACCTCTGCATTGAAATTTTGAATTTTCACCAAATAGATTTTTTTTTTAAAACCTAGTAGTTTAAAAACTACATTCAATTTGCTATAGATTCTATTCTTACATATTTTTGAAATAATATAGATAACTTATTCAAATTTTTACATCAAGTTTCCTAAGTCTAATTTTTTTGAATTTTTTTCACTTAAGGGCCTCTTTTTTCCATTATGATCCTGACATACCCTTACCAAATTTGAAATATTAAAATTTCAAATATCATTCAACACAATTCACAATATTCATAGGAGGTATTACTTTGTTTGCAAAGTACAATGCATTCATTATTTGTAGGGTTTGTGCACATTAATTTCTCCTGTCGTTGATTGCTTCTCCTCGTCAATCACCATCCGACAGACTCTTCACCATCGGGTTCTACTTGCTCCACCACCAGTCCAACCATCCTCCATCTATCAGTGATCACTTCCCCACTGCGTGAAGTTCCTAGTGCCTAGCGTAGGTTCTATTGAAGACCGAGATCCATTGTCGAGCAGAGGAGCCACCAACAAAGCTACCCCAGCTCCGCCCGACTTCAGTCCTATCATTGCCTAGCTAGCAGTGCATTTTTTTTTGCAAACAGTTAAGCCCCACGGTCACATTATAGCCTAGGGGCCAATTTTTTTCCCTAAGCGCTTGATTTTTGTGCTTGTTTAGCCTACACCCCTCAATAGGGAAACATTTTTCAATGGAGCATAACTTTTCGCCAAGATATTAAACTTTCACAAACAAGATATTACCAGAAATTTGGTTTCATGTACTTCACAACCATGCAAAGTATTTTTCTATTATTTTCTATGAGTATGAATCATATCCATTTGAAGTCGGTGCTTCCTTTTGGACTCCCAAGCTCATTACTTTTCACCATTTTGTTGGATTTTGGAGATTCCAATAGCATTGCAAAGATGATTTAGAGTTCTATCGTTTTTTCCATCCACTTTTTTTAGATTCATCCCTAGGTATATTCTATCAAGTTTTTTCAATTTGTGGCATTTGCTTGATATCTTGGACATACTATAATTTGGAGAAGTTTTGTTTGCATTGAAGGCTTTATTGTCACTGACACATCATATTTTGAAGTTTCTCTTTGATATTGAAGGTCAATGTCTTTGTAATCTTGGAGATCAATCATAGTTTTCTATGGGGTTTGCATATTATTCTCCAGTGATTATGTTGCAAAAAGAAAACTATAAAAAAATAGAAAGATTGCATCATAAACCATCTCCAATCACTTCAGCTATTGCCACATTTGTATGGTATTGTTCCCCATCCAGATGGACAGGTATTCAAAAGTTTTCTTGGAGTTGTAGAAGGTATGATGTCCTAGAGGTTATTGCAATGCATGTTGATGATGATTTTTTGAAAGCTATTGATCATTTTGATTGTCCTCATATTCTTTGGACTAAGATAATTTGGGATATATATGAAGATCATGATTCAGAATGTCATGTGCCTCTTCATTCTTCAGACATGATATCCTATGATGATAATGCTATGTAGGAGCTTGCAGATTTTGAATGATTTGAATCTTTAGATGAGGATCTTTCAAGGGTTCTTCATATGCTTCTTCTTCATTTGAGATAGTTGATGTACCTTCACCTTTACTGATCCATTGTCCATAGTCATTGATTGAGGCTTCCATAATTCTTATTCATTAGGACATATTCAGTTTTCCAAACTTGGGATCACATGATGGATTTGTTTCAAGTATTATAACTTGGTTACTTCTACAAGTTTGGAGGACATTCTTGAGGGGATATCTCTCCTCTATGCAAATTCTACTTTGGAGGGTTTTCTTGAGTCTCCACATTCTATTATTTTGACCTTTATTGGGGATCTTGATCTTGGTGAGACCACCTTGGAGGCACTTGATTCATTTTTAGAGATTTCATATGTATGAGGAGCTTCTTCCCTCCCATTTCATTATGGAGTTGGAGTTTCTTTAGCATCTACCTTTGTATTTTCTTCTTCCTAGTGGGAGACATGTGGTTTGTTGTCACTGGACCCTCTTTTGGCTTCAAACTTCTTTTAGTGGGTTTGAGGACACTTCATTCTGGGGGGGAAATCTATTCTCCATATATTCCTTCAATGGAGGGATCATTGTATTGAGTTCTTTGGATCTTGTTCAACAATAGTTTTCGCATAGTCTTGGTTTGTCACCTTCTTCATTGATCAAACATGTACCTGATTTGATTGTGGCATCTTCATCTTCCTTGGGCAAGGAGACACATGAGCAGTTTTCAGAGACATCATCATCATGCTTATTCATCCTTCCTTAAATTCCTATCAAGAATGGGAAGCATCCCTACATTTGTACTTGGTTTTGTTTCTTCCAAAAGGGATACAAGGTTTTTGTTGACATCGGATCATGTTTTGTCTTTAGGAACTTACCATTTTTTGCAGGTGATTACATATTATGGAGGGGCTATATAGTCTCCCTATTTCCCTCTTATGGGGAGGCTATTGATTGCAGTACTCTTGTGATGGATGTAGCTCTTGGGGGGTATTGATGTTGAGACCTCCATACATCACTTCCATTACTTGTACATGATTAGCATTATATTTTGCATTATATCTCTTTTGTGGGGATGATTTTTTTCCCATGAGGTTTTCTCCTTTTCTCCATTTGTAAGAGATTGCATTTTCATTTGTAATGTTGGGTACCTAACATGGCCTAGTAATTGGGACCCATCATATTGCATCATTTGCATCATAACTACACTCCCAAGTTCCACTTATGGGGGGTGTTAGTGTGAATGGGGATATTTCCTAACTAGATATTAGTGAGGATCTATTCATATCATTAATAAGTTTACTTAGGAGTTATTTTCCTAGGTGGCATTTTAGAAACTAGTATTTAATGGGACCATATCTCATTAATATACTCATGTAGTTATCTAGGAATTTAATATTTCTCTCATACATTTATAAGTATGCATTAGGGATTTAATGTTTGTAACTAAGGTGGTTATCCAACCTCTTCTCACCTTGCCTATATAAGCAAGGCTTTTGTACATTTGTAAATCATCTTAGAGATTCTAGATCAATTCATCATAGATCATCATTTGATCATTTTCTCTTCTTGCTCATGTTGCAACACTTTCTTATTCATGTGGATGGTATTCTTCGTGGTTGATCCTTTGAAGTATGCACAACTTCCTTTAGGTTATTTTTTATATTTCCAACATAATTTGTTTTGATGAAAAAGGAAATTCTTGAACTAAAAATATTCACTTAGTTATTTTGGTTTTCATGGATTTTTTCACATAGAGTAAAATCAATTACATTATGGAGAGAAAATATTGTAGAATGTCCAACTTAGGAATATAATAAATGAGATCATTATAATGGAGGAAAAACTAGTGGGGGAAAAAATTCTAATATTAGTAAACTTTATGAGAAAATTTGATTGAATATTTCAAATGAGTCTACAAAATTACATGTTTTTTTTTATGATTTTGTTCTAAATTAATTATGTGTATTAAATTTTTTTTGCATATTTTGTTTCATGGAGTATTATATTGAAGTCAAACTAGAAACCATGCATAGGGACAAGCTTTATGTTCAATCTTTGGAATTATTGTATTCAATCTTCTTAACACATTTTTTGTTACTATCATTTTTCTTGATCAATATATTTTTAATGGTGAAACTTTCACACTTTTCTCAATTACTAAGTAAGTGCAAGAAGTTGGGTCCACTTGTAGGGAAATTTTTGGCTTGGAAAAAATATCGACAAAAATGAATACTCATTTCATAAAATATGGGTACCCATTTAAGCTTGAGCTCTCGAATGTAAATTTAAAAAATGGTAATTGTTTTATTTTTCAAAACACGTGTTTTTTAAAATAGGTACCTATTTTTAATTACATAATACTACCACTCCTTTTTAGAATTGATTGTTGGCCCACATTTAGCGTTGCATCAAAAGATCGACCTATTAATGCTCGATACAATTTCCATAGTTAATGGATCCATGGGAGGCGATTACTCCATGTCACGAATCTCGATGGGAGTGTTGACCATCTGCCAAAAAACCCCCCATTAGCATTACCTAAGGGGATTCAAAATTGACACCTTTGGCTCTGATACGACTTGTTGGCCCACAATTGTCGTTGCACCAAAAGATCGGCTTGTTAATGCCTGATACAACTGCCAGAGTTGACAGATCCACAAGAGGCAATTAGTCCATGTCATGAATCCTGACGGGAGTGCTGACCATCTTCCAACATTGGTATGTGTTTTAGAGAAGATAAATGTTTTATAAAATCTAAAATTTGAAACCAATACATTCGCTTCTTTTTTTAGTCTTGGAAACCCACTCCTTAGCCTTCGACCTACAAGTACAATTCCATAAAAATAACAAGAAAAAAATAACTTTAGTAATATGGTTGATGATTTTTTTCTAACTTTTCTGACAAAATTAAAACTCATTAGGGTATGTGCAAGATCATCATGGAAAAAATAGCCCCTTAAGTGGCAAAAAAATCAAAAAAATCAGAGTTAAGCAACTTGACGTAAAAATCTGAATAAGTTATTTATATTATTTCAAAAATATGTAAGAATAGAATTTGTAGCAAATTGAATGTAGTTTCTAAACTACTAGGTTTGTTTAAAAAAAAACTATTTGGTGAAAATTTGAAATTTCAATGCAGAGTACTTAAATTTTAGGGAAAAAATAAGAAGTAGGTGTTGTTGACCACCCTAACCACAATAAAATGATAATATTTTTTATAATATTTTAGATATAAGTAGCGACTCATGTCACGATGTGAGGCATATTTTTTGTAATTTGTTTCCAAGTAAATAATTAATTATGAATTTTTATTACAAATTTTAGAAAACATAAAAACTAGTATGTCCCACCTTAACTTGGTCAAAACTTCATGAAATTCAATATTTCTTTTTTTAATTCTATAGTATGTGAAGCATAGAATGTGACGCATGTTTTGGATTAAAAAAATGTGATACCGTTTGAAAGCTATAGATGTTTTTCAATCAGTCTATCAATCAGGACTTTAGTCATAATTTGAATAGAAAATGAATAATAATAATTTATTAAATTCAAAGTAAAGCATAATTTATATTAGTGGAAATTTGAGAATATCCTTTAAAAACCCTTTTCGTTTCATCAATTTTGGGTAAAAAAGGTCATCAGCCACATACCCATGATATTGCCACTTTTTGGCCCATCATGATCCTGCACATAACCATTATAGATGATGATCCTATAAAAATATGTGGTACACTTTTATGCTAATTTTATTCCTTTTCCCAGTCTTTGTTTACTCTTACTTTGACCTTATCCTTATCATATTTACATATTTTTCTACATATTTACCTTATAATTAACTTACATTTTCATGTACCTAATCCTTACCTCAATGTCTTACATTCTCCAACCTACCTCAAATTGTGAGAACAAGAACAATAAAAAATGCAGGTGTTGCCCCTTCTACCTACAAAGTGCACATAGAAAATCCTTGTGACATAAAAGTGTCCAACCAATTACATTAGAATTCATAAAGAACAACCTCCTTTCTCAAATTAGGGTGCTAGTTTTTATATTTTTCATTTTGATTTGTCTTCTGTGGACTATGTCAGGAAATTTTCTTCTCATTTTCAAGCCTTGAATTTTCCTCTTAAAATATTAATTTCGCATCTACTTTTCTAATTTCCTATAATTCTATATTAAAAAATTCTATGTAAATTCCTTTATTCCAACATTTTTTATTTTTGGACAAAAAATATGCTAGAAATATGAGTTTTAATGTATAGGTGTTTGGTAGAAACCAATATTTGAATACATAGTGAACTTTCTACATTATTCATAACATACACCAAATCCCTCTTATTCCAATAATCTTGATTCTCTACTATATTAGTCCTTATTTAGTTTATTTGTGATCCAGTACATTTGATGATAGGTTAGACCTACATAAATGATCATCCTTGAGTGAATTGTGAAAATACATGGACTTTAGAGATAGTACCTTTGATACCTCAAAATCCACCACTTTTATTTGCATATTTTCATCCAGTAGGAGTTTAGTGGATTTCACGTCTCTAAGAAAATTGCAAACTCCACTGAGAAGTGAAGATCGGACAAGATATCCACTATTTCCAATCATTTATTCTATAATAATATGTTTGATCATGCAAATTTTTTAGATTAAAAACACTCATTCAATACTAGTCTAAGATTAACATCTATTAGGACTTAGAAAACACAAAATATATAACATTAAAAGGCTTAAATTTAGGTCCTTAAGAATATTTGCACAAAAATATATTAAATATTATAATTCAAAAACTCTTTAAAAATAATTTTTTTAGAAAATGATCTATTCCTTCCTGTCATTATAATTTTTTTATTGTTCTTTTGTTTTTCTATTCTAACTTTAGTATTTGTCATGTACTTTCTCCTTATGATCAATTATTCCTTTATTAATATTTTATTATAACTGAATTTTAAAATACCTATAAAACCTATCTACCTGTTTTACTAAAACATAATCTTTATTTTATTTATGAAACTTATGAGAGCATGTACCTAACAAAATTAATATAAAACTACGAAGAGTTTGAAAGAAAGATAAAATATTCATAAAACTAACTTAATATACATATCCCTATCGACAAGGTTAATATTCATAAAACTTCTTGTATCAATGGTGTTGGAATTGAGGAATGTACAAAGGCAAAGAAGTATATTCGTAATGAGAATGAAATTTATAAGAGTTTCAATATTTAAAAAACATTTCGTATTACAATCAAACTTAAAAAGGATTGAATATTTAAAATCTGACATTCTAGATTCTTGAATCTTAGCCACAACCCATACGGAACACGTCCACAAACGTGTCTTAACTGTACGCGTACTTGACAAGGGACAAGCCAGAACCGGGCGAAGGACCCGTCACCCCACCCGACCCGTAACCTAACCAAAGAATCATATCTTTGTCTTTACCAAATTAACACGGCACCTCAAATGCGTTGATCCGGGTAACGTGTTAAACGGTGTTCTCCAAACCTGCGTTTCCTTTGCGCAGGCGCGTATGGGAATTGACCGTGGTTAACGTGGGACGTCTACGTTAGACGGTGATAATTTAAAAATATGGAAACAAGCAAAATCTATCTCTCTCTCTTGCTGTTTCAGACCCCGCACTTCCAACCCACCTCTTAATTACCGGCCGTTTCCATCATCTTCGAGAAGGCCGAATGCTTTGACTTAAGGGTTTAAAAATCGAATCCACCCGTCCACCGGTTCATCCACTTCTATTTAAATAAGAGCGTCCTCCAACGAAGCAAAACATATTGCGCTTCTTTCTTTTGAGTCGAACAATCTTGATCAGGCCTTTTATTTCCTTTTCATGGCGCTAATGGAGAAGAATACCAGGAAAAGGGAGCGATTTGAGTCCAGGGAGTACAACAGGAGCCCATCAACGTATGTTGAAAGCGAAGGGAACCCACGAAAGCGGGTCTGCGAGGATTCTAACCGCGGAAACGTGGATGTTTTCTCTGAAATAATGTCTAAAATGGATACCCACGAGGTGGATTGCGCGCAGGAAAGAATTCATGAAGAGTTGGTGTGGGACATGATGCAAAAGCTCGAAGAAGAAATCGTGTCGAGCTCGTCGCATGATGAACTAAGTGTGAATAATTGTGAATGTAATGAAGTATCTGATATGATTGGAGAGCATGGAGATGAAGTTGAGTCTGTGAGCAGAGATGATTCGAGAAAGCTTGAATGCGAATATAGTACTTGTGATGGAGATCTGGAGTATCTTTTGTGGGCTAGTGATAGTGAACTTGGTATTCCATGCAGCCCACAGATTGATCTTTCTGAGCCTGCAAGCGAGTATTATGATGACTATGGTTTCTTCGAATGCCTTCAAATGGAGAGAGATGCTGAACACCAGCTTTTGCTGCAGAAATGGTGGGGTTGTGATGAAAACGATGGGTATGACACAAGAGATCTGATCTCTGTGCAAGATTGTAGTCCGTTTTCAAATTAATTTAGCTTACTCAGGTTTGAATTTAATGTAAATGATCTTATCGCTGTAACTGTGCATTGAGAACTTTAATTCTGGAGGAAATTAATATGTACATAATACATATTTTTCAAGTGAAAGGAAACATTTAAAATAAATATTAACGTGTGCATGATTGTAGAGGTGAAAAGTATATAGGAGGAATTCTCAAAACATTTTTATGTTTCTCAAGGAGTTCCTATAAGCATTGAGTTATGTGTTTAGGAAGTCTACCTAAAATAGTCACTTTTAGGTTATTTCATAAATAATGAGAATAAAAAATGCATAACATTATATTGCATGCATTGAGGATAGCATATTGGTAAATATGTTTCTAATATTTTGCAGGTTTCTATTAGTTTTTTCCACCTATATCAATGTTTTACAATTTATTTCACAATCTTTTTATATTCATCATTAATTAAGTCTATATGATTCGATAGATATGGAAGGAGAAAATTGGTAAACTTTTATATCCTAGCTTAGCAAGTTCCATGATGTTTTAAAAAAAAAAAAACTTATTTTCTTTATTTTACATAGCAATAGATGATTGTATATAATAAAAACTTAATTAAAGTATGAGGTCATGATTTTGAACTAAAGAGAAAATAAATATTTAGAGAAATAAATCATAGGATCAAGGTCACATATGTGCCTTTACCTTATACATATTTTAAGAATGACATAGTTCAAATTTTATCATTACATTTCTAGCACATCTAATTTAAAACACTTATTCGATTAGCTGAGAAATTAGGATCAATATAGTTTGGCAACCACATTTTTCAAGGGTTAGGATGGCCAAAAGATTGTAAGCTATATTTTCAAGTTTAAAATTATATTTTTAGGTTCAAAGTAACACAATGGTTCACATATGGCTTTAATCAATATCTTCACATAGTTCAAGTTGTAGACACCTAAAAATGTCTAACACATTCTTTTAAATTCATCATTTCCCATAACCATCACTAATCACCCCTTCATCACTATTAATTAAATAATTTCTAAATATTTGATTAAGTTAACATTTTTTCTTGAAGTTATCTTAATTATTTAATTATCTCACCATTTTCACTCATCAAATTTAATTAAATAATTTTAATTATTTAATTAATTAATCATTTCCCTCCAACTACTCTAATTAAATAATTTTATATTATTTAATTATATTTTAATATTTTCTCATCTTTGTAATTAAATATTTTTAGCTATTTAATTAAATCTTGCACTAATTTTCCATCCTTATAATTAATTTTTTTATTATTTAATTAAAATTATGCATCCTTCTTATCTCACATAATTAAACAATTTTAATTGTTTAATTAGAAAACCATTCCTCCAAAATTAAGTAAATTATTGATTTATTTAGGTTGACTTTGTACATTCCTCTAAAAATAATAAAATTAATTTCTTAAAAATATCAATGCTATCTTTATTCCTCTAAAGATAAAATTTAGTGACCATTGTTAAATTTAGTGAGTTGACTGAAAAGAAACCTCAATTCATGCTCACTCACTTCTACTTAATCCTCTCATGCAATCTTTCCTCTAATTCATTTAGTCATTTAACTCCTCGTCATAGCCCCTCATCTTGTCACATGTCAGGTGCATGTTCATCGTGATTTCCCAACAATTCTCACCCATCAATGTTATCTCACAACTTAGAACATTAATCTAATATATTTGAAATATATAAATAACCCATCATTTATCCATTCAATCCCTCCTTAAATTTGTATCTAAACTATACTCACTTTTACAAATATTTTTCTAACAAGGTTATGCTAATTATTTGAACAATCCACATACTATTCAAATAGAATAATTTTACATCTTACAATAGAGTAAGGATAAGCATTTTTTGGTGGAGGTAAAGTTGATTAATTGGTTTATATTATATGTTTTCATATTTGATATCCACATGCTTCCTGATTGAGATTAGGCCTTTGGATATTTGAGTTAGTTTTTTTTATTTCTATCATTTCCTATTTGAATTCATTGATCACAATTTAATCTAGTAATATTCTAACATTCCCTATGGGACCCACATCCTTGATTTAAAATTTATGTTGATTTTCTTGAATTTTTTAAGTAATAGGCACATAAAGATGTAATTTAACCTAGAAACATGCTTTTGACAATATAATTGCACTTTTGATACATAAAATTGTGAATGTGATACTCACATGAATATATTTGATACCTTTGTTTTTCTATCTATAGGTTCATTTTTCATAATGATGCATCTAATTATGGAAAAAATGTATTTAATTTTGAAATGGTGCATTTGAATGAGAAGCAGCACCTTTAACACACATTTCATAGTATATGGCACGATTGATAGGTAAATTTTCACTTCCGTCTTATTTTCTATGCTTTTGATAAATACAATAATGCATTTCATTCATTAATTTGGATTTTCTAACCCCAACATTTGCTTGAGTTTTTGGAACTAAAAAATATCTATACCTTAACAATATCACTAAGAGAAGACTCATAAAAATAGATTATTGAAAAAATTTGGTACAAGGAAAATTTTCAATTTCTTTGATTTCTAAAATAGTACACACTTCATTTGGGTTTTAACCAATGAATTCTATGTCATGTTTGGTGAAATTCTAGTTTATATGCTATCTCTGTGTGCCTAGTGTGAGCTTACAAATCAAAAGAACTCTTAGTTTGTGTAGTGTAGAAAAATGTATCCCTTTATATTTTCACACTTGTTTGGGCTCTCCTTGCTAAAATTGGGCTTCTTTATGCCTTATCTAGTCCTATTTTACATCAAAAATCCTTATTTAATGCATTTCTCTGAGGATAATCCTGACATTTAACTAATGACCAATCATAATTTAATGATTTTGGGTTGTGTGTTCTAGATTTAGTGATCTGGAACTCATACACCACCTTGGGTGTACGGGTCCCACCTAAGTTTTAGGGTTTGATCCTAAATTTGGCATAAAATTTAACATTTCTTGAAATTTGTGTTCCAAGCTTAGGCTACTAGGACCCATATGTCCCAACTAGAATATGAGTCTCACTTTACCTTGGACCTATTTTGAATTTAATTCTTGGTGGGATTTTATTCTCCTAGATCTGATGTCAACTTGTAGTGATGTAATTTTAGGAAATTTTGCATAAACAAGTATAAATACAAGGTTATTTCATATATTTTATCCTAACAAGATCTAAGCAATTCAAGTATTCAAGCATTATATCAAATTTGTGATCAAGAGCATTCAAGAGCTAATTATCAAGCATTTGGAGCTACTTTCAAGATTCAAGCATCATGCCAGAGTCATCATGCATCATGTGTGTTTTTGAGCTAACATTTGTGATGCACGTTTTCATGATTCAAGCAAGCATTCAAGTCAAGATCCATAACATTCAATCAAAAGTCAAGATCTACATTCATGCTAGCCATTTCATACAAGTTTGTAGCCTTTATTTCAAGGGTTTGGTGAGTTGCAATGTAGCATATTTATTCATTCATCATTCCTTCATTCTATTTCATTTCATTTCATGGTTTGATTACCAAAACGAGGTTTGACCAAGGAAAACCGCTATCCACTAACAAATCAACATTGTTCCCTCTACATGTGTGATTGCAGATCTAGTTGTTTTGAGCTTGAAGATCCTTTGAAGATTAAGTTGCAAGATTAAAGAAAGTTGTGCAAGTTGTCAAGAAGTTGTTATCTTCATGGAAAGTCACCTACAAGATAGAATTCAAACCTTCAAACTTAGAGATTAAAAGGGAGAGAAGCTACAAAGATCACTAAAGGATACCGGAGTTTCATCCAAACCCTAATACTGGGACCAAATCACCAACTTGGGTGTATGAGTCCCAGTATACCACTTTACAGTCATTTTTTGTAGATCCTGGTTTACCTGTTGTAGATTCTAGATTTAGCCTAAAACCATAAGTTGGGACTAAATCACCCAGTCTGGTGTATGAGTCCTAGTTCACATCATAAGTTATAATTTTAGGATTTCAGACCTTGTTTCGGGCACCTCCAGTCTTCCAAGTGCCCCTCTATTCATTCTTAGTTTGTTATTTTGATTTTTAAGTTTCATTTCCTAGGTTACATAGCTAGATTTGGATATAAAATTCTTCTCTTTCTTTCTAAGAACTTGCTTAGTGGTGAAACCCACCTTTATTTAATCACACCCAAGGAGACCTTTTAGCCATCTCTTTTCCTAATCCAATCATTATGTTGAGATCTGTAGGGTTTACTTGAATTAACTAAGAGCGAAATAGGAAGGAAGGATCTCCCGTGCTCTCTTTATGTGTTCCATCTCCTCAAAGGTGAAGCACCCTATTTCCTTTAGTTCATTTTGGTGAGCCAAACCTTTGAATATAGTTTACATTTTGATTTGGAGTGCATTTTAGTCCTAGATCCAACTTACATTAACTTTGCATTAGGGAGCTTGCATTAGTTAATTTGCATTTAGGGCTTCTAAATCAAGTACATTAGTGAAAGTGCATATAGGTTGCATTTTTGCATCTTGCATCATTGAATTTCATTTGAAATCTATAATTACACAAAGTCAAGTCAACATTCAAGTTAGAAAAATTAACATTCACTCAAAAAAAATTGAATTTAATGTCAAAACCCTCATCTATGACTCATTTGTCCCTCTAGGTGATTTAGTCCAAGTAGAGGTTGTTTTACCTGATTTATGGGAATTCTGTGTTTTGTGCTTTTTAGCATTTGAACCCTTCAAAAAACCTAATTGGGACTCATAGGACCCTCTAGGAAATTTAGTCTCATATCAAGTCTTAATCTGCATTTTATAGCATTAAAAACCTTGTTTTTGTGCTTTTGTTTGTTATTGTTAGATTTCTGTTTCAGATTATTGGGTTTCTATTTCATTCATTTCATTAGATATAGTTTAATTTGGCTTCATTTCAAGTGAATTTGTAAACATAAGAGTCATAATTAAATAATATCATTTATCTTGTGTTCATTGCATTTATCTTGCATTCATTGATTGTCCCTTGCATGAGCTTTACAACTTGGTGTCCTATTAATAATACTATAGTGAGACATAGTTCGAGACTCATTTTATCCTATGATAGCACGTTCATCATGGATCTTGGGTTATCTAGCTCTTTCACTCATAGTGTTGACTCTAGTTCACTAGGTATGGACCATGCACTTAACAACTTTTTACCTTCAAGTAGCATGACAAGTGTTGAAACTATGGTTGCTAGTATCCCTCAAGAAAACATAATCCAAATACATGAAGAGTTAGCAAACCTACAACATCAAGTGAGTATTGAAAACATTTCCAACACTACTATCCCTACCAAAGATAACAAACACCATATGCTTGAAAGTGAACAAGGAATAGAACTTATGCGAATAGAACTTATGCATAACTTAGCTCAGATTTTTGGAAAACATTTTACCTCAATGACTTGTGCTCAACCTTCAAAAAATGTCCAAAGTCAAGGAGGAACCCAAATTACTACCCCTACAACCATTACCTCTATTCCTACCTATACCAACCCTCAAGTTACCACAACGAAACAACCTACTAGTAATGTATTTCCTACCTTGGGTATTTCCACTAGCAATCCTTTTACCTTTGTGCCATATCATGTCATATCTCCTACCACTTTACCTCCAATAAGAATTCCATTCACTTTCCCCTCAAATACATATGCACAGGTCCAGCATATCCACCTCCATCTCAAAATACAACCAATGATGTAAAATGTTTCATCCCCTCAAAAGAAAATTTCCACCATAAACCAAAATCAAAATGGAAAACCTTCATACTATGTCAAAAGCAATCTATTATCCTTGGAGATATTAAGAACATTAATACCACAAGATATAGAGATTCCTAGGTTTGAGAAATATGGAGGGAAAGGAGACCCTTCTAACCATGTTTCCACTCACACCACCTTATGTAGTGATTTCGTCCTTGAGGATAAGCTCTTGGCTAAGTTTTTCCTTAGGTCCTTGAAGGATACCACTCTAGAATGGTTTTCCTCATTACCAAATAACTCAATTAATTCATTCAATAAACTTGTTGAGGCCTTTATCAACCATTTCTAGGTGCACATGATCCCTATTATGAAATTAATTAATTTGATGAGATTGATGTAAGCAAAAGGATGATGAAAAGGTTACTGAATTTATGTCACGCTATGAATTGATTTATTCCCAAATTGGTGTAAAGATTCTTAATCCTCACCTTCAATGAATGTTCATTCAGAACTTGCAAACTAAGATACAAGATAAACTAGGAATGATGATGTTTCCTTCCTTTGTACACTTGTGTACCTCCCTTCATGATTATCAAAACTCAGTTAGTAGTCGTGAAACAAAACCCACCTCTAGCCATCTTGAGAAGTTTGAATCCATAAATCAAAAAAATTACCAACATTTTAGGAAACAAAATAAAGGATTCCTTCAACTAAATCTCTCTCAACCAACTCAACATGTTGATATCCAAGTGGCTGCTATGAAGAAGACAAGTCCTTTTACATTTGGGGATCCGACTAGACAATTTACTCCCTTACCGATACCCTCCATAACATAATGTTACAACTTCTAGAATAGAAAAATATCTCCTTACCTCCCATTAAAACACCCAATCCTAATAAGCCTTTACCCCTAAACTTTAGATCTAATTCCTATTGTCATTATCACCAACAAAATGCAAATGATACATAACATTGTAAGCGTCTTAAACATCTTGTGCAAGACCTCATTGATTCTAGTCGACTTCAAATTGGAGGTGTTAATGATCAAGGAAATAAGTTTTTTACCCCTCCCAACTAAAACTTGCAAGTCTTTACCAACCCCATGCCAAATCATAATATTTCACTTGTCAAAGCTAGTGAAACTAAGAAGAATTATTTGATGAATGTTGACACGGATGTTGAAACTAAGCAATACATGAGGAGTCTCCATCTTCATCATTGAAAAGTGGAAAATTGTCATTACTTATGATTTAGGACATAAAACAACAATGTTCTTCACTTCCCATTCAAGGAAAGCCTAAATATCTCAATCCAAGGGTGAAATAGGGGAAAGAGATCTACAATAGGGATGTCCTAGGGTTTGATCAAAGACTACAAAGGGGGTTCACCACCAAGCTAGAGCTTGGAAAGACAAGAGGTGAATGAATCATGCAAAGCATAACAGATGACCTAGAGAATGAAACTAAAATATAGAATAACAAGCTTAGAATGAACAGAGGTGCACCTAGAGGAAAGATGTGATCAAAATAAGCTCTAAAAATCAGAAATCCTAACCTCAATGCTCACTGAGACACATATGCTAGTTGTGATGTATGGGTCCTACGTGGATCCTGAAGAGCTAAAAATTTAGAATCTAGAGTTACATATTGATAGGAACAAAACCCAAAAACTGTTCCTTGAAACCTTAACTAGGACTCATATGCCTAGACTCTCACAAAGTGTCTCGTTTTGTCATGAAATGTCCCGGGAGTAGAATCTTGAACTGAAACTTCGCAAGCCTCTAAAGATGGATCAAATAAGAATTTTCCCATTGATTTCATGCAAATTAGATGGATATTTTTCCCTAGATCTAAGTTTCTGTGAGTCTTGACAACTTTTCATGACAACTTTGACAACATTTGCAACATTATCATTTTGGTACTTTTGAAGACTTCAAATCCACTTTTCTTCAGTCTATAAACTTGCAATCACACATTAAAGAGAGCGCAACTTGTTGATTATTAGGAAATGGGGGTTTTCCTTGGTCAAACCCCTTTTAGGTAATTAAACCAACTAATGAAATAATGAAATTGAAGAATGAAATATGAAATATGCAATGATGATACCTTGAATGAAGTCTTGTAATTCTACAATTTAACATGAAATGGTCATGAATGATGTAGATCTAGATCTTGAGATAAGTGTAGAACAATGCTTAATCTTGGATCTTGAATGCAACATCACAACACTAGGTCAATAACATGCTTGATGCTTGATAACCTTGACATAATGATGTCCATCTTGAATTGTTGCAACAATAAATGAAGAAATCTACCCTTGAATTCCTTAGAAATGGTCATTAATGATCTTGTAAAGTCTTGTAAACTCTTGTGATCATAAACTTGCTATTAGGAATGTTCTCTTGAGATTCTTAAGTGAAAATAAGTGAAAGAACCTTGTATTTATACTTGTTTATACCAAATTTCTTGAAATTACAACACTACAAGCCAACATCAAATCTAGGAGGATAAAATCCCGCCAAGAATTTGAATTAAATTTGATTTTGGGCCCTACAAGACTCATACACCAATTGTGGCATATGAATCCCGTTAGGCTTAGCTATGGGACACATTATTCAAAAATGCTTAGAATGATGTAAAATCAGGATCAAGACCCAAAAACCTAGGTGGGAATCATACGCCCAAGGTGGTGTATGAGTCCCATATCACTAAATCTAGGCCACATAACCTAAAAACACTTGAATTATGATTGGATGTTGGTTTATGTCAGGATTACCCTTGAAAATATGCATTAATCAAGGCTTGTGGATGCAAAATAAGGCCAAGTAAAGCATAGAGAAGCCCAATTATTTAATGACACCCTAGATTAGTGTGAAAGTGTTAGGATACACTTTACAACACCCTAAATAAGGCATAATTATGTTTCTTTAGTTTACAAAGACCCAAAATTTAGTGTGAAGGTGCAAATAAATACACTTTACAACATTAAATTAAGGAAAAACTAGGTTGATTTAGCTTAAAAGGGCCCTAAATCCAATGTGAATGTGGAAAACACATTAAAACACTAGATTCAAGCAAAATTAGGTCCATTTAAAGGTTAACCAATTCTCAAATCAAGTAAGGAAAAAGGATACTTTTCCATTGCAACATTTATCCCCCACTTTAGTGAGAGGAGGAACTTGCTTCAAACTCAGACTAAAGTAGACATTCAAGAGGGGTCCAAGTGTACCAATGCGGATGGTCTAGGATAACAAAGATCGAGGAGGCGGTCAAGCCCCCAAGATCCAAGATCCTATGTCAAACCAACATAAGCACAAAAAGGACACACACAAGGTGTATGATATGCAACATCAAGATACACAAACATGCAATGTCAATAACTAAAAGAAAGAAAAGAAAAAGAAAAAACAAGCGAAAAATAAAAAGAGGTAGATCAAGCCTCGACCATTTTTCCAACACGATGTGGATAAGATCTAAGTTCTTTGTCCAAAAATGTACGTTCACTCTGAGGCAACAAAACTTCAGGCTGTCTGCTAGGTAAGTATCCAAAGGGTGGATTAGTGAGAAAGTCATGACTTTGTATTGGCTTCTCATTGTATAATGAGAAATTCATGGCCATGTTTAGTCTTCTCATCATATGTTAACCATACCAAAGCTATACCTCCTGATAACTTTGATAAGGTGCCACAACATGAAACTTTGAACTTATGAAAGTAAAGGTTTTTGTTCAAAGGGACTTTTCTTAATTCATGTAAGGTCTCTTCTTAGGTAACATCATGCCTAACATCTCCAAGAGAGAACAGGTCAAAGAAATATCATGCTCTCAGAGGAAATCAAACCCAATGACACCACCAAGAAGAGGAAGCATCACAAGAATAAAGAAAATTGCACAAGGGTAAAAGCACAAAGTTGTGTCACACTTTCAGCCAACTTATCAACACAACTGAATTTAAGTATTTCTAACTAAAAAACAATTTTGGTCAAACATATGATCTAGTAAGATTGAGTCTAGCTAAGTTATATACTTCCACAACTTTTTCAACCAAAATTGTTGGCTAAAAATATATGGAGCACTACTTTGAGTCCAATTTACCAAAAAAATAAAATTATTTGAAAAACTTGAAGTTTCAATAACTCCTACCAATGTAAATAACATTTTTTTTTAAATATAAAAATACCCTTTTGTAGATCCATAAGTGTAGTTTTCAAAAATATATTTATTTTAATAGTTTAATTATTTTTTATATTTTATTTTTTATTTTTACTAAAAGTAGGTTATCAGCACAAAATATTAGGTCGATTACTATGCCAAGGAAAAATACTAAAACTTATTAAAAAAGGTTGAAAAAAGTATGAAGCACTAGATAAAAGAACCTATTTTAAGATGGTATAATTTTTTTTCGATTTTAGATAGATATTTAATATGAATGTTGACGTCCGATGAAAACAGTTGTTTTTTTATTCATAGACATTTGAATATTTATTTAAAAATATATATTTATCAAAATTGGAAAAAAATATATGCATGCACTAAAATCTCAAGTTATAAATACACACAAAATTTTTTAAAGAAAAAAACTAAAATTTACTATAAAAAGTTTGACATCCCATGCAACTTCATTTTTCAGCATTTTATCAGCAACTAAATTATAGTTTTAATTTATTAAAAACTAGTTTTAAATAATTTTTAAATTTTTTTTTTTAAAAATACAAACATAAAATTTACTAAAAAAAACATATTTTACTAGTTTACATCATTTCAAAACTCAAAACATATTTGCCACTTATTAGTGATTCAAGTTTAAAAATTGGATCAGCGTTGGCCGTTTCCTTTATAAAGTGTGACACAACTTTGTGATTTTACCCACAATGAAACATGAGTGTCGATGTATGCCCCCACTTTAAAGTGGTTGATAACACCATTACTATGAGAAATTTCTTTAAAGTAGAAGAAGAAATGAGAGCTTATTCAGAAATCCCTATGCCAAGTCATATGTTTCCAATAAGCTATGTCATGAAAAGAGAAGAGGTTGCACCTAAAATGTATAACTCAGTATGTCGCATGCGAGCCAACTTAAGGCATGTCTTCCACATCCCAAGCTTGCTCTTATATATACATGAAAGGTGATCAACTAGCCAAAAGAGACAATGAAAAAGTGATATATGAGGACAAGGCTACCTAACCCCTTGCCCCCACTTAGTGTAGGACAAGGATGAGCTGAAATGATTGAAAAGAAACATGCTAGAGTGAAAATTAGTATCAATTAGAGGAACAAGGTGCTTCAACACAAGGAAGAGAACCACACTCCTTAAGATGTTGAATTTTGTTACTTAAAGCCTTACATTCATTAGTAGAATGACCATGAACTCTATGATATGCACAAAATGAATTCTTGTAGTAAAATTTATTTTGTGTTCTTGGAAGTATAGATATCAAATGATGTTGGAGGAGTCTCGACAAGATACCCTCTTGATCAAACGTAGGGGAAAATGTTTTGTTATTTTGTGACAAAGATATCTTTTTCTTAGTACAAGGTGTCATACCTATGCAAGACTCTTTAGATTGTGATATTTTTCACTCTCCTTTATATGAGGGTGTAAAATCTATCAAATTTAAATCATTAGTGTTTTACGTGATGCCATTGATATTAAGCGAAGACTTCTTTGTTTCTTTCAAATGATAACATCAAGACCACTAGTGTCTATCAATTCAAGATGCACTAATGTTAAGGTTAGCTCAGAAGAATCTTTTGTAAGAGAGTTGATATCAAGTGAAGGTTTGTTTGTTTCTTTCAGTTGACAATAACCAAGACCACTAGTCTATTCTTGTGTGCGAGGCTCTATAAGGATACAAATACCTTTTTCTCTAGTACCACATCCTTTTCAACTATATCCAAGTTGCTTCATAAGGTCATACACTTTTCAATAAAGCTTTCATTTCTTTCAGATTCAATGGTTTTTCATAGTAAAGTTCATCAAAGTTTTTTGTGTAATTTGTTTCATTTTCTAAAGTGGTCGAGGTGGCTAATTTTGAAGGGTCTTCAAAATTTTGTGTTGACATTACCACTTTTTCTTTTCCTTTTTCAATCTTTGTTTATGATCTTGTATTCTCACATGAATTTTGGTTCAAAATATAAAGAACCCCAATCATTTTCTAGTAGCTTCGTGATTTCCTCAATATGTTTTTCTTTGTATTTCGGTTGCACATGTTCTACTTGTGTATTTGGTGTTAATGTTTTCAAAGGATTTTCCTTGCCTTTCTCAATGTTGAAAGAACTATTTGGGTCAGGGTCAGCTTCAAGTGTGTACACTTTGTTGCTGTAGACATACTTCATTACACAATGAAGAGTAGAAAGCACCCCATTGATTGCATGAATCCATGGTCTTCCTAAAATGAGATTATATGAAAGATCATGAGGCATAACATGGATCGGTGTTTGAATGTGGCCTTTCCAGCTATAATAGGAAATGTGATCACACCAAGCGGTTGTCTTCCTACATTGTCAAATCCCTTAACAAATAAAGGGTTAGGTTGATTTTTTGATTTATCCACACCAAGCTTATCCAAAAGGGATACACTAAACACATTAAGGGTAGATCCATTGTTGACAACGGTTATTTTCATTCCACGTATAGCTATTATCATAAGAGGATCATTTTTTTTTTGCACTTCCAAAGGAGGGAGCTCACTTTGGTGGAAAACAATTTCAACATTCATTCCTTGAATCAGGGATGCTATGTCATTTGATTGCACACTAGAAGGGATAGGAACTTGTTATAAAGCACTTTGAATCATGTTATGATAATGCAGGGATGCTTGAATAAGTTTCCATAATGATATGTTAGCAAGAGTGTTCTTAAGTTTTTCAACAAGATCATACTCCTTTCCACTTTGTGAAAGCAAAAGACGAGGACTTGGTAAGATAGGATTAGGAAATGGGAGAAATGTTGAAGATGTTTTTCTTGGTTGTGGATTGTTTCGAGTGTTATATGTATGAGCAATGGTATAGAAAACCTAAATTTTTGGTTGATATTGATTCAAATGTTTTGAAATGGATGCCTAATAAGATTCCAAATCGTTCATGTCAAAGATATGCACAGAGGATATGGAGTTTATTTTTTGAGAAGCTTAATGAGGGTGGAAGATGCCAACTATTTGTTGAAATGATGAGGCAACTCAAATTTAGGCCCACCATGAAGGATCTTGGGCTAAGAGTTTCAAACGACTCAAGTGAAAATTCCATTGTAAAGAACTTGATGAGTGCATGTGAGAGCGTGGGTTCTACGTAATGCACGAGGGATAGTTGTGCCACATGACGTGTGATGACAACAACACTATTAAGTAGTCAAACAAGGAACAAGGTGAACCTTACAAAGAAAAGTAAGTCTTTGAAACTAAGTAGATCATCTCTAATGAGAGCCAAAGGAGGGTGTGAAAGAGTGGAGGATCGAAATAGAAATGAGTTATGGTCATTCTTGAGTAGAGTGCCACATAAAGATAACAAAATTGCTCAAGCCTTGAGATATATAATAGTAGATTATTGGAATGATAACACAAGGACCTCTCCCAATCAAAGAGATGTTGTAAGAAGGATAATTGGTAGTAAAATCTGCATGCCACATCTAAAGCATTATTTGGATACCACTCAAACTAATTTTTTTGTTGATTTTGTATGAAAGTTTCCTAAAATTAAAATATGTCAAAGGTATTTTGAAATACTAAATCCTTTTTATGTCAAAATAAATCAAACATGCACTACTTTTTGTAGAGTACATATTGAGTTTTCTAACCATTATGATGTTTATCGACGTATATGTGTAGATATGCATACTAACAATGTTTTACATGAATGTAACATAAGGCCTCCACCTAAATCCTCAACGAAATTATTATCTCCCATTTTATGTGAAAGAGTGGATGGTCAATTTTTTACAAGAAGTCATGTTTGGATGGCACATATGATCATTGTGGTGGCATGCAACATTTTCCAATTTTCCAACACATGGCTAGTACACCCAATTGGAGATGAAACTATGGAATTTAGCAAATACAAGACAATGGCCTATAGTCTAAAAGATGGGAAAGAAGAAAAGAAGTGTGAATTGGTTAGTGATAAGATTCCAGTGTATCAATTTATGGTCATTTTCTATGATTAGGTGGTCTATGATTATGCAAGGCATACACATAGAGCTCAATGGATGGACTCACAATTCAAGTTATGCAAGGACACATTTTTGCTTCATAGCATCATTTCAATTGTCAACTTCATGGAGAAATACACACTACAACCACATAATGAGGTGCAATCACAATACTAAAACTCCACGGAGGTTGCTATATTTGTGCATATAGCATTCATTCATGCAAATGGTAGTACAAAGGATAACATGAAAGTATTGAGGGAGTATCACTTTTACATCAGTGATGATTGCACATATTCTATAGAGTTTGTGCAAGGTTATTTTTAGATGTTCTATGTTGATCTGTCTAGAAGGGGCATATCATATGGTCAACTAAGTCCTATACATCACAATGCAAGAACTCTAAAATGTTTTATTGGTTGAGCACGATGCATAGAATCAGTGGTGTTCTCCATATGTGGAACTTCTTAGAAGCTGGGCATGGAAAGGGGTAGCATGATGGAGCAGGTGCATGTATCAAAAGAGCCTTAGCATGAGAAGAGTCAAGGTACAAAGATAGTGTAAATTTTATAGATGCAAGATCAATTGTTGAGTGGTGCAATCATGCAATGGGTCCAAGTAGTGAAGGTAATTATTTATTTTGTACATTTTTTTATTTAGTAGATGATACTAACATTGCAAAATATGAGGATTGTTGTAGACTAATAGGATCGAGCGAGCTACACTCTTTTAGAATCTCCAATGTAGGTACATGGACTATCCATACATGAAAGATGGCATGCTTTTGTTCTGCATGTACACTTCAAGCATGGAATTATTGTGAGTCAACATAGTGGGTTGACAGATGGTCTGTAAGAAGTCTAACCCAACTTGACACTTATCAGCTCCTGAAAGCTCTACATATCACTGAGATATAATCATCCATTGACTTTGATCATGTATCAGACCTACTAGAACCAGGCAATATTTCTTACTTTTAGGTTTTATTTTGATGCTCATTAAATACATCTAGCAAGATGAAAATATCAATGTAGGGAATGTTTATACGGTGATTGCAAATGAATATAATGAAGAGGGTACAAATTATTACCCATGTCATTGTATTGAGGCCAAAAATAAATTGGAGGGCCCAATTATAGATGGAGAAAACATAGAATATCCTAGGTATAGGTTCAATGACCTTGTTACTAGAACATGGCTTAGAAGGTAACCAGTTAAGAATGATGTAGTTTGGTTGTCTGAGGACTTCGACACACATCAAAATATTCTTCACTACTTGAACCTTATCATCACAACCAACGTTCATTTGATCAAATATAAGGGTAGACCTGTGAACAAGAACTTGTGGAAAGTGTGTGAGTCTGACCATGAGGCAATACTTGACACAATAAGGAGCAGAGGAGACTTGGATGGTTCCCTAGATTGATTTGTATGTATGCACATTGAATTTGTAAAGTCATGTTATTGATCACTACTTTCTTTCAAGAATTTAAGTCTGATTGTAGAAAGGTTTGCAAAATTGTATTATTGTTAAAATTTTCAAAATGATAATTATATGCTGCTCTCTATTGACTACCATTAAGTTGGTATTCTCTATTGGAGTTTGATGTCATATGCATTTAGAAATTTCATTGATGCATTTGTGATTGTAGGTTATACTTAAGATTGCCAACTTCAGAAAAGAACATCAGTTGTTGGTGCAAGTGTTCAGTGGTATGAGAAAAAATTATTGTTGGTGCATTTTCTGGTTTTCAATCTTCTCTTTCTTTTCCATTTCGTGGATTTCTCAAATTCATATATGCTACATGTTTTATGTTAATTATGTTTATATATATTTTAAATTTATACATAGGATCATCAAGAGATGAGAAAGTGGTGAAAGATGGGCCACATCACCATTGCAATACCTTCAATCAATCTACTTATAGCATGCATGAAGGTGATAATAGATCTGGTCAGAAGGTGTCTGTTTGACATTATTTAGTTTTTGGTCTTTTAATGATTTTTATGTGAGTCCATGTTTGAAATTGTTAGGATTTTGTAGGTTTTTTGTGGACCAAATTCCAATGAGAGTACACAACCATAGAGAGGCTACTACCCATGTGTTTCTAAGGGAGCAGGGTATGTACATTTTTTGAAGCATTTTGGAATGCAAATAACTGGGCCAGCTGAGGTGGATTGGAGAAAATAAACTGGGCAACAACTCTTTTTGTTTCTTCTTGTACAATATATTTCATGATCTAGGCTACAAATGGGAGGATTATTTCCCTGCATGTATTTCTACTAGTATTGAGAAATAGGAGGATTTTCAAGATGTTCTTCCATCACTATTGTAATATTTGTTATTCACTTAGTGTATTTTTTAATATACAAAAAAATACGAGAAATGTATACATGTAAATGTGTATATTCCTTAATATATATGCCTCAATTAAATGTGTATATTAAATTTAAAGTTAGTTTTAATGGTTTATTGTTTACATTTAAAGTTTTCTTGAAGGAAAAGCATGTGGATTTATGACAAAATCTGAAACAATGTCTTCTATTGTACAAAGGCATATTTTATTACTCTTCTATAAAACCTAGAACTCCTTCCATCATCATTATTTGACATTAAAACTTGATCAACCCTTCCTCGTTTAGTATGCTTCAACTTGAGGCTAAAGTTTGCATCAAAAGGATGTGAACTAACCTTTCCAATTAATATGTCCCCACTATAAATAAGTCTAAACCAATAAAAGGGAATCCATCATTGTCAAGCTTATCTACTCTCTGATTTTCTGTGTTTGGCTTTCCAAAATCTAGTCTAATCTTGGATAAGTTTTAGAGTCATTTCCATAATGATATGTCTCTTTACATGATCTCACTCATCCTTCAAGGGCTTCATTGAAAATTAATGCACAAGACATCTTAGTACACCTTGCAACCATTGACAACCTAGCCTAGTGAGCATCGAAGGAAGGAAAAACACACCAACAAGGGTAGAACAACATCAACAGTGGGGGAAGAAATGTTTCAATACCCTCCAACACCTTTGATAACTCCCAAAAATTCTTCAACCAACCAATCTCTCCAAACAATCACTTGGCATTTGGTGCTCTTGTCAACTTTGGCAGTTACATAGTCACATGGCCGATAGCACAAACAAAGGATGGAAAAATATGAGCATATACCTTGGGTTGTCTCGGGTTAAATTAAAAAACATATCATGATAATTCTCAACCCTTTTTAGACTCAAACTTCTATGATACAATGTTCCTAGGAACAAATTAGAATTATGGTTTATTGACACAATGCATAAATGATGCACTATAACTAATCCAAACTCAAAAATCAAAGATGAAGCTTAGTCCCTTTTCATTCATGCATGTGAATATCATGAAAAATCCTTTTCAATGCTTTTTTCATAAAATAAAAGACCTTCGACTTAAATACGTTATGGTTGTTGTCTGAGTATTGGGTATGTGTAGAATCATGATGGGCCAAAAAGTGGCGATATGATGGGTATGCGTAGGGTATGTGGTTGACGACTTTTTTAAACCCAAAATTGATGAAATGAAAAGGGTTTTTAAAGGAGATTCTCAGCTTTACAACAATATAAATTATGCTTTGTAACTTTCAATTTAATAAATAATTATTATTTATTTTCTAATTGAATTATGAATAAAGTCCTAATTGATAAGCTGATTAAAAAACATTTATAACTTTCAAACAGTATCACATTTTTTGAATTTGAAACATGCGTCACATTATATGCTTCGCATACTATAGGAGTAAAAACAAATGAATTTCATGAAGTTTTAACCAAGTTAAGGTGGTTAGACATATGAGTTTTTATATTTTTTAAAAGTTGTAATAAAAAATTCATAATTAATTATTTACTTGGATAAAAATTACAAAAAATATGCATCACATCCGAACATGAGTCATCTACTTATATTTAAAATCTTATAAAAAATTATTATTATTTTATTGTGGTTAGGGTGGTCAGATAGACACCTACTTATTTTTTCTCTAAAATTTAAGTACTACTGCATTGAAATTTCAAAATTCCATCAAATATATATGTATTTTTTTAAATAAACCTAGTAGTTTAGAAACTACATTCAATTTGCTACAAATTCTACTCTTACATTTTTTTGAAATAATATAGATAACTTATTCAAATTTTTATGTCAAGTTTTCTAACTCTGATTTTTCTAAATTTTTTGCCACTTAAGGGCCTATTTTTTTCATGATGATCCAGCATATACCCTATTGTTTTTTCCTTTGTTTATAATTTAATGATACTCTACATACTTTATTAAGAGACTAAATTGCAAAATGACTGCAATCTTCGACAAAGTGTTACTCAAACATCGTGATGGTTAGAAGCTTCTTGTCAAAGCCTATGAGGTTGTGTTGGGACCTTCTAGATTAATCTCTCTCGGTTTTTGCTAGCTCAGAGGTGTTTTCCCATGGTGGAAACTTTTCACTTGAGGAAAAAGATGTCAAATGCAAGTAGTGTAAAGTTGCAAAGTGGTGCAACTTTCGTTCTACAACTCGTGTGGCCAAATGAACTATTCCATCACATTCGGGTGGGTATTTTTGCGCTATGCATGGTCCTTTTTTCCACCCAAACACACTGAATCACTCCGAGCCACGTTCAACTGACATAATATCCCTGAAGAGTCCAAAGTGCAAAATGGCTGCAATCTTCGATGAGGTGTTACGCAGACACCGTAATACTTTGAAACTTCTCGTTTTCCCCTATGGGATCATGTTGGACCCCTTTATAATATCCTCTCTCATTTTTTGCTAACTTGGAGGCATTTCCTCATGGTGGTGACTTTTCACTTGGAGAAAAAGTTGTCAAATGCAAATAGTGTAAAGTTGCAAAGTGTTACAACTTTCATTCTACAACTTGTGTGACAAAAAAAATATTCCAACACATCTAGGTGGGTACATTTATTCTATACATAGTCCTCTTTTACACCCAAACACGTCAAATTGCTTTGAGCTACATTTAACCAGTAGAATCCCTTATGAGTCTAAAGTGCAAAATGACTACAATTTTCAATGGGGTGTTATTCGAACACTGTAATGCTTAGAAAATTATCATCTAATCATATGGGTTTGTGTTGGGCCCCTCCACAATAACCTCTCTCATTTTTTCTATCTCATAGGTATTTTCCCGTGGTGGTGACTTTTCACATGAGAAAAAAGTTATTAAACGCAAGCAATGTAAAGTTGCAAAGTGGTACAACTTTCATTCTGCAACTCGTGTGACAAAATAAACTATTCCAATGCATATGAGTGGGTAAATTTATGCTATACATAGTCCTCTTTTACATTCAACCGTCAAAATCCCTTGAGAGTCCAAAGTGCAAAATGACTGTAATTTTCGTTGGGCTTTACTCGGACACTGTCATGGTTAGAAAATTATTGTTTGAGCCTATGGGATCATGTTGGATCTTTTTACAATAACCTCTCCCACTTTTTGCTAACTTGGAGGTGTTTTCCCATGGTGGCGACTTTTCACTTGGGAAAAAAGTTGTCAAATGCTAGTGTAAAGTTGCAAAGTGGTGCCACTTTTATTTTGCAACTCCTATGACCAAATGAATTATTCCAATGCATTATGGTAGGTATGTTTACACTAGTAATGGTCCTATTTCTCATCCAAACACACCGAATCGCTCCAAGCTACATTCAATTGAAAAAATCCCCTATGAGTCCAAAGTGCAAAATGACTGCAATTTTCAATAGGGTGTTACTCAGACAACATGATGCTTAGAAAATTCTATTTTGAGCTTATGATATTGTATTGTTCCCATTTACAATAAACTATCTCAACTTTTTCTATCTCTGAGGTGTTTTCCTGTGGTTGCTACTTTTCACTTGGGGAAAAAGTTGTCAAATGCAAGCAGTGTAAAGTTACAAAGTGGTGCAACTTTCATTCTGCAATTCGTGTGACCAAAAAAACTATTCCAATGCATCCAGGTGGGTATGTTTATGCTAGGAATGGTCCTCTTTCACAACCAAACATTCCGAATTAAAATTTGACCTACATTTAACTAATAGAATCCCTTATGAGTCTAAAGTGCAAAATGACTTCAATCTTCGACAAGGTGTTACTCGAACACTGTGATTCTTAGAAACTTTCTTGTCTAAGCCTATTGGATTGTGTTGGAATGCTCTACAATATCCTCTCTCTATTTTTTCTATCTTGGAGCCGTTTTCCTGTGGTGGCGACTTTTCACTTGGGGAAAAAGGTTTCAAATGCAAGTAGTGTAAACTTGCAAAGTGGTGCAACTTTCGTTCTGCAACTTGTGTCACCAGAAGAACTATTCCAATACATTTGGGTGGTTATTTTTATGCTAGGAATTGTCCAATTTCACATCCAAATATGCCAAATCGCTTGAAGCTACGCTCAATAGATAAAATCCCTTATGAGTCCAAAGTGCAAAATGGTTACAATATTTGACAGGGTGTTACTCGGAAATTGTTATTCTTAGAAACTTCTTGTTTGAGCCTATGGGATCATGTTGGGTCCCTCTAAAATAACCTTTTTTGGTTTTCACCAGATTAGAGGTGTTTTTCCATGGTGGCAACTTTTCATTTGAGGAAAAAGTTGTCAAATGCAAGTAGTGTAAAGTTGCAAAGTGGTGTAATTTTTGTTTTACAACTCATGTGACCAAACAAACTATTTCAATGCAGCTAGTTGGGTACATTTATGCTATGCATGGTTATATTTTGCACCCAAACATGCCAAATCTCTTCAAGCTACATTCAATCAGCTGAATCCCTTAAGAGTCCAAAGTGCAAAATGGTTGCAATATTTGATGGGTTGTTACTTAGCTACTGTGATGCTTAGAAACTTCTCGTCTGAGCTTATGGGATCATGTTGGGACCCTCTACAATAACCTCTCATTTTTTACTATCTTGGAGGTGTTTTCCTGTGGTGGCAACTTTTCATTTGGGGAAAAAGATGTCAAATGCAAGCAATATAAAGTTACAAAATAGTGCAAATTTCTTTCTACAACTTGTGTGACCAAACGAACTATTCAAACACATCTGAATATGTATATTTATGTTAGGGATCTGGTCCTCTTTCACATCCAAACACTCTGAATCACTCTAAGCTACATTCAACTTGTTGAATCCCTTAAGAGTCCAAAGTTAAAAATGGTTGCAATCTTTGATGGGCTATTACTTGGATACCGTGATGCTTAGAAACTTCTTGTATAAGCCTATGAGATTGTGTTTGTACCCTCTACAATAACTTTGCTTGGTTTTCACTATCTTGGAGGCATTTTCCTGTGGTGTCAACTTTTCACTTGGGGAAATAGATGTTAAATGCAAGCAGTGTAAAGTTGCAAAATGGTGCAACTTTCGTTCTGCAACAAGTTCATAGAGGTAGATATATATTCCCATGAGGTTTGAAACATACACTTGTTTTATAGATGTAAATGCAATTATTGCTAAGATTTAGAATTACAACCATTAGTTGTTGGATGCAAACATCAACCAATACATTTTGCTATGATTTTTTTTTTATGGGAAGGAGTTCTTATAGTTCATTTGAAACCTTTTGGTGTTAAAATCCTTGCCACTAGACAATAATAGAACTTAATAAGCATGAAGCATACACAGAAATACATGAAGTA
Source organism: Sequoia sempervirens (assembly GCA_007258455.2). Taxonomy (NCBI): domain Eukaryota; kingdom Viridiplantae; phylum Streptophyta; class Pinopsida; order Cupressales; family Cupressaceae; genus Sequoia; species Sequoia sempervirens. The sequence continues at coordinate 79,332,463 of VDFB02270651.1, forward strand.
TGCACATGAATCATGAAGAATACACATGAACACATGGATTATGGGTATGTGCAGGATCATGATGGGCCAAAAAGTGGCAATCTGATAGGTATGTGTAGGGTATGTGGCTGACGACTTCTTCTTACCCAAAATTGATGAAACGAAAAAGGTTTTTAAAGAAGATTCTCAACTTTCCACAAATATAAATTATACTTTACTTTGAATTTAATAAATAATTAATTATTCATTTTCTATTTGAATTATGACTAGAGTCTTGATTGATAGGCTAATTGAAAAACATTTATAGCTTTCAAACAGTATCACATTTTTTGAATCTGAAACATGCGTCACATTCTATGCTTCGCATACTATAGAATTAAAAAAAATGAATTTCATGAAGTTTTGACCATGTTAAAGTGGTCAGACATATGATCTTTTATATTTTTTAAAAGTTGTAATAAAAAATTCATAATTAATTATTTACTTGGAAAAAAATTACAAAAAAATATGCATCACATTGGGACATGAGTCCTCTATTTATATATAAAATCTTATAAAAAATATTATCATTTTAATGTGGTTAGGGTGGTCAAACAGACACCTACTTATTTTTTCCCTGAAATTTAAGTACTACTGCATTGAAATTTCAAATTTTCACTAAATAGATTTTAAAAATAAAATAAACCTAGTAGTTTAGAAACTACATTCAATTTTCTACATATTCTATTCTTACATATTTTTGCAATACTATAGATAACTTATTCAAATTTTTATGTCAAGTTACCTAACTCTGATTTTTTTGAATTTTTTGCCACTTAAGGGCCTATTTTTACCATGATGATCTTGCACATACCCTTATACATCAGAAGAATGAAGCATACACACAAATACATGAAGTATACACATGAATAATGAAGAATACACATGAACACATGAATTATACATTGGAAGAATGAAGCATACACATGAATACATGTGAATAAGTGAAGCACAAGTAATTGAAGCATTGCAAAGGATACAAACCACTAGTAATAAAGCTTATTACATAATACACATTATATGGAGCTTATTGAGTAATCAAAAATAATTATTTAAGAATTAGATATAAATAAAACCCATGCCTACAACACTCAAGCATACAATTTACACAATATGCATGATAACATCATTCAAGAATGGCAATAGCAAAATAATATTTTCTTTAATAAAAAAGTTGTAAGGCTATAGATACAATGATATATATTGATAAAAGTATATACAATATATCCATAAAAGCCATACAAACTTACTATAAAAGATCGTATGGACATAAAATTTATCATATATATCGATAGTACAAAAAATATGTTCCAAAATCCCACATAGGCATACAACAAACAACCCAAATACATAGTCATTTCCCTCTAGGGGAAGGAAAAAGATCTCATGTTGCCTTAGAAATTCAGCTAGATGGAGTGCCTGTTGGTTCTCTTGTCTTTCAAACACACTCACTAGATCTCCTCTCTAGACTCCTTTGGAGCTACACCTGATAAAATAAAAAGTATAGATGTTAATACATAGAAAATTTTGAATTATGGAATGACATATAATTGTACCATAGAAAAATGGATCATTGAGATTTTCATGGTCTTTTAGGTCTTTCGCTCATGATGCTCAGTCTATTTTTCTTTGATTTAATGTTGCAATGTAACTTATGCATTAACATTAGGTCCTAAATATTCAAATTATTGTGTCTTGTGAAGGTGATGTAAGACATTTCTAAACTTTTCTAGACTCTTTTCATCATAATTCACTTAAAAATCACCTTTTCATCACTTATCAAGTTCTATTCTAAGGTGTTGTAAAGTCTTGTAACAAGATTTCACACTTTTCTAGGCTTAATTTCAATATTTACACCTTTCTTATGCTTTATTTGACACCTTTATGCACCCATAAGACTTAAGTAAGTGTATTTTTGAATGTAAACCCAACAAATAAGATTAAATGCAAGTTAATTCCTGACACCCACTTACAAGCCCAAGGTGGGACCCATTCACCATGGGTGGTGAACAAGTCCCCCTTGGCTCCAAAATCAAAATAATTCAAATTTTCTTTCGGGTTTTTATTTAAAAATACCCTATGTTGGTCTGTCATGAGGTATCATTGGGTTATTAGGGCATAGATGTGTATAAATAAGTGTTTTTCTCCTCATTTTACATCTTCCAATCATCAAGTTCACTTGCATTCATAAATTAGCATTCAATCACTTTGCATCATTTAATCAAGCATCTTGGAGGAACCATTGACATATCTTCATATTTCTTCAACAAGGTTGTGGTGAGTTTAACACATTTGCATGTTATTTATTTATCTTTCCTTGTTCATTTCATTCCATTTCTTCATTAAGGGTTTGATTACCAAACTAGGATTTGACCAAGGAAAATCCCTATACTCTAACCCTTAACCATTTTCCCCCTTTTTCATGTGTGTTTGTAGACTTTTGTATGCAAATTTGTCAATCAACTAGGTGTTGAAAGGTGGTCAACAAGTCAAAAAAGTATTTCAAGTCAAATCAACCCTGTTTCAAGCTTGGAGACAACCTACAGTCCATTTTCTGTAGATTTGGCTCTGTCAACACAACAAGAAGACAAGTGTAGATCTGGAGCTACAAAATTGACCTTTGATTTCATAGAAGTTTGGGAGAGGACTGATTCACCATCAGTGGGGAATGAGTCCCATCTTAAGGTTGAAAAAGGTGATTTTTTCAGATTCTAGTTCCCGACAGTTGGAAACTTGTTTCTGGAGATTTTACCAACAACTAGACTGATTCACCATTAGTGGTGAATGAGTCCCATTGTTGATTTGCAGTGATTTTACTAGCATTGTAGAATCTTTTTAGATCTTCAATCTACCTCGAGGTACACTCTAATCAGCCTCTTTCAATTCTGTTTTGTGTTTATTCCTATTTTAGTTCATTCTTGCATATCTCACTATGTTTTCAAACATTGCATATTTCATAGGTTTTGCATCAATAGTCAATCAATTTCATTAGTTAGTTTCATTTACAACATTGCATTTAGTCATATTTACATCATACAATCCTCTATTTGAGTGAACCACTTCAATTTTGGGGTTCTATCTCTCTCCCTTTAGGTGAAAGATCCTAAGAGTGCAAGAGAAGTAAATAGTAAACCACAAAATTGTTGGTTCATTTTGGTGAACCTTCATATAGAACACTTTATCTTTCTGATTACAATTGCATCTTGCATCCTATGTGTCCTTTGCATCAACATTCAATTAGGTTTGTTTTTTTTTTTCGCATCCTAGGGTTTCTCAAATTGCATTAGTGAAAGACTCATGTATAGACTTCATTTTCACATATTATATCATTCAAAAACTAAAAATTTGCATTTGCATCCTCATTTTACATCTGAAAAGCATTGAAATCATTTTAAAAAAATTGGAAAAAAAAACAAAAAAATATCATACCTAGACTCATTCACCACCTTGGGAAAATCAATCCAGTTGCATTTTGTGCATTGAAATTTCTAGCATTTTCATAGGTTTTCATGCATTTCTATTTCCTATTACTTCCTTCTTGTTTCAGTTTACATAATTTCTTTCATTCGTATTTTGTTATTCCTAATTTGCATTTGCATTCACGCCATATTTTGTGGTACTTGTATGAGTGTTTGGTGCCCTATTGATAATACTTTAGTGAGACAAAGTTCTAGACTCATGGCTTCCCATGATAGCACTTTCATTGTAGACCTTGGGATCTCAAGAGCTCCTACTCCTAGTATGGAAAATGGTGCATTAAGCATGGATACTACCACTAGTATTCCTTTACCTTCACATCCAATGCATTTTGACACCCAAAGTAGTTCCATTCCGCAAGAAAAAGTCATTAGTATTCATGAGGATTTTGCACATTTTCAACAAGATTTAAGTCTTGAAAACATTTCCACGACTACTATACCTGTGATAGAAAACTTTCATCCCTTAATTAAAAGTGACAATGGCTTACAAGTTATGAAAAGAATAGCTGAGATATACAATAAACATGTTCCTTCCACATCCCACTCAACAAACATTGTTGTGAGCCAAGGAGGATCTCATATTCCTCCTCCTTGAACCATAGCATCCATACCAACCTATACCACTCCTCAAGTTACAACTACTATGCAATAGGTTAGTCAAGTGACTCCTTCTTTCGTTATTCCAACTAGCATTCCTAGTTCTTTTCTGGCATCAAATGTTCCATCTTCTACCTTCACCCCTCTTAGTGTTCATTTCACTTCCCCTAACATTACATACACTCCATCACCATTTTCCCTTCCCCCTCATACCACTTACACCGAACCCATCATTACACAACTTTTTAACACTGTTTCATACATGCAACAACAAATATCCACCATTAGCTAAAGTAAAAATGCTCCACCCACATATCACATCCATAGTAGCCCATTATCTCTAGAGATCTTGAGAACACAGATGCCACAAGGAATTGAGATGCCTAGGTTTGAGAAGTACGCAGGTAAAGGAGACCCTACTAATCATGCTAATTCCTATACAACCCTGTGTAGTTACTTTGTCCTTGATGAACTTATGGATTCCTTTATAAGTAATTTCCAAGTCCATATGACTCCCAAAAAGATTTAATGGCTGATTTAATGGTATGTAAACAAAACATAGATGAAAAAGTAACTGATTTCATTTCATGTTATCAATCATTGTATGCTCAAATTGATGTCAAGATTCCTGATTCACATTTGCAAAAGATGTTTATCGAAAACTTACACACTCACCTTCAGGATAAGTTAACTATAATGAAATTTCCTTCATTCATGCATTTATGCACAACACTTTGTGACTATGACAACTAGGTTACTAGTCATGATTCAAATTACACTTCTAACTGAGTTGAGAAGTTTGAGAAAAACAATCAAAACAATGCACAAAAATTTAGAAAACCAAACAGAGGCTTTTTACAATTCAATCTGGCTAGCTAAAGAGAAAATTTACCCCCTTACTTGATACTCTCCATAACACAATGAACCAATTGCTCTAGCAACAAATAAACATTTTTCCTACTGTTAAACCACTTGATACCACCAAAACTTTACCACCCACCTTTAAACCTAATGCTTATTTTCATTTTCATCACCAAAATGGACATGACACCGAATAATGTAAGCATCTCAAACACTTAGTTTAAGACCTCATTGATTTTGGTCGTTTGTCTATTGTGGGTGTCAATGATCAAGGCAATAAGTCCATTGCACCCCCTAACCAGAATTTACAAATTTTCACCAACCCTATGCCTAAACACAATGTTTCATTTGTCAAGGCTAGTGAACCTTCAAACACTCATGTGATGAACATTGATTCAAATAATGGACAACACTCGATATAACTCCAAATGTTACCCAAGTCAATCCTTTGGATGAACTTGTGGGTACAATAGACGTTATCACTCATAAGGGCCCAACCAAAAAATCTCTTGATATTACTTTTTCTTTTCATGATATACTTAAAAATCTTCTCGATGGTCCTCTTTACATAGTTGGCAGAATCTATGATAAGCCCACCAATGGGATATTAATAGATCCTGCCTGTGGCGAGAATGTGATCACAAAATATTTTTTAGTATTACATGATCTCTATCAAGATGATTATAATAAACCAACTACATGGATTAAAACACATACTGGTTTTGTGTGCCCTACAATTGGATTGATTGTACTCCCATTATAGATAGGACCCAAAACTTTGGAGGTAACATTTTCTATTATTCCACAATTGGATTGGTTTCATTTATGGCTAGGTCATCCTTGGATTTTCTCAATGAATGTTGTTCCCTCAGTTGTTCACAAATGTTTGAATTTTCCACGTGGAAATGAAATTTTTACCATACACCATAATGGATTTAATCCATTATCCTCTAAAGGTAATTTTTTCTTAGAAGCCTTTTAGTTTGAACCTATGGAACCCATCACCCCTCAAAAGGACTTTTTCATAACCTATCAAAAGTTCAAAGCCAAATGAATAGCCAAATTGTCTGTTTGTAACATGTCCTCACCCACTTTTACTACTCCTATCATTGATGAAACCATGCTTCAACCTAGGTCTGACATTGAACAAACAATATAACCTCATGAGCACCCAACCATAGACACTTCCCCTTACTCATTTAAATGCCCAAGACAAAATGAAATCAATCCTATCACACCTCCTTGCATTAAACAAGTTTATAAAGATAAAGAGAAAGTGATTGACCCATCTTATTCAGTTTCTTTCATTCTTCCCCCTCTGGAAGAAAAGAAACCTATGGTGGATCAACCCACTCTCCACCTCAATAGCTTCAAAATAAAATTAAGTGAAACTGTGGTGCTAGGGAGTGTAGGCATTGGTGTCGTCTCCTTGCTCATCAAATACAAAACAAAAATAACAAAGAAAATCAACCTCTGCCTTTGATAGAAGCAATAAATGATCACCCTCATCCTCCTGACCCGCCACAAGATAGTATAGTCCAACTCTCACTACAAAATGATCTGATCCAATAGCCACAACTCCTCATACATCCTTCCTTAGAAATTACCCTCTGTCCTCTTGTTGTGATTAACCTAGATGATGATGAGGATGAGGAGATCAATAAAATTGATGAAAAAGTGCATAATGATTTAAATTATTTATTTTCACTATCCATGAGCTTAAAAGATAAATCTTCTACACCAAGTGAAGAACCTAGCACTTCCCCTAGTCCAGCACTTGCAATTCTTCCTTTGGATAGTCAACCGCCCTCGCATTATATTGAACATGATTGGGAGGTGAATGACTTGTTATATGGTTGATTTTCATTCGCCTTGCTAGCATTTTACATTTTAATTTTCTTTGATTTGATTGTATGTGTGTAATGTGTTCCCCTGTAATGTGTGTTTGATGTTCTCCCTCTTTGTGAAATTCTTCTATTTGTACCTCTATTCTTCTATATGTCATAAATTTTGCATTTCCTTTCTCGCTTTTGTTTCTTTCTCCTTTTGGGGATGACGCAAAGCATTGAGACACCCTATGTCTCTTCCACGTTAACCAAAAAGGTCCCTTTCCCTTTTCTATTTTTATCTTTTCTTGTGTTTTTTCTTTTGGGGATGATGTAAGGCATTGACACTGAAATGTTCCCTTCCTATTGACCCAAAAGCTTTTTCTCCTCTTTTTCCTTTTGTTTTGTTTTCTCTTTTATTTTTCCTTTTGGGGATGATGCAAACCATTGAGACCATAATGTCTCTTGCATGTTGACACAAAACAATTTTTTTTTTCTTTTGTTTTCGCTCTCTTTGTGTCATTCTTCTAGTTCTACGTGCTTTGGGGAATGATGATAGTTCTAAGCTCTTTAATAAAAACATTGTAGCAACGAACATACTAACCCAAAATACATAGATCCCTTATGTGTTTAGTGTGTTCCTTTCTGGTGGGCAATCCTTCTTTTATTTTCTTTTCTTTTTTGTTTACATGAATCATCCTAACTTAGAAACATATGACTTAGCATAGGGGCTTTCCAAGATGGCTCTCATTTTTTGTTTTATTTTTTCATTTTTCCTTTTCTACTTTAAAGGAATCGCTCATAGAATGATGGGAAGCAATTCCTTTAAAGTGGGGGGCATACATTGGCATAATTCATTTGCATTCTTGGTTCTTAGTGTAGCCTTATCACTTCATACAATGCATTTGTCACTTTGTGGATGGAATTGGGTGTGATGTCCTTCAGAAGGGTGATCTCTCTCACCATATTACATTCCTCTTAGTGGCCTAATGCAACACACTGCATCCCCCTAAGTTGTGAATATTTTATTCTTTTATTGGTCCTCTCTTGAAGACATTAAACACAATGTTCCCTAAGTGATAAACCTTGCATGAACTTAACAAGATTCCTTTGAACATCTTTTACATTTTACATTTTTACACTTTTTCATTTTACATTTTTGCCACCTTACATAATGCAACTTTCATGCCTCTGGTGCCTTTCTCTTTGTTGATGAGTTCTAAGACTATGAAGCTTTTCTTGTCTCATGCAACACAAACTGACATTTTCCTTTTGGCGCCTTGTTAAATTTATCAGGAGGTATAACTTTAATATGGTTGAGCGGGAAGCCCATTCAGTGGCATGACTTTCCCCATAACCACCTATGTGTTTGTGAGTGCATACCAACTAGCGTATGTACTTCATATTTTCTAGTATTCTTACCTAACAGATTGCTATGAGTTATGTCACCCCAGAGTGAGTACACATTTCCAAACAAATAGCCTAGAACTAATCCACAACTAGTTGGACAAATGATCGAAGCTTGATCTGATTCTCCCTTTTATTCTTCTATGTCACATTATGTGTTCCTTTGTTCTTATGTTTAGTTTTTCATGGGATCTTCATCCTAGGGGCTTGATCATCCCTCTTGATCATTATCATTCCATCTTGCTAACATAAGTGCATTTGGATCCCTCTCAATATGCATGGCTACTTTAGTGTGAGTTTGAAGCAAGTTCATCCTCTCACTAAAGTGGGGGATAAATGTAACATAGAAAAATGGATCATTGAAATTTTCATGGTCTTCTAGGTCTTTCTCTCAAGATGCTTGGTCTATTTTGCTTTGATTTAATGTTGCAATGTAACTTATGCATTCACATTAGGTCCTAAATATTCAAATTATGGTGTCTTGTGAAGGTGTTGTGAAGTGTTGTAACACATTGCTACACTTTTGTAGACTCTTTTCATCATAATTCACCTAAAAATCACCTTTTCATCACTTATCAAGTCCTATTCTAAGGTGTTGTAAAGTATTGTAATAGGATTTCATGCTTTTCTAGGCTTAAATTCAGTATTAACACCTTTCTTATGCTTTATTTGACCCCTTTATGTACCCATAAGACTTTTAAGTAAGTGTATTTTTGAATGTAAACTTGACAAATAACATTAAATGCAGGGTAATTCCCAACACCCACTTACAAAGCCAAGGTGGGACCCATTCGCCATGGGTGGCGAATGAGTCCCTCTTGGCTTCAAAATCAAAATAATTCAAATTTTCTTTCAGGTTTTTTTTTTAAAAATACCTTATGTCAGCTTGTGATGAGGTATCATTGGGTTATTAGGGCATAAATGTGTATAAATAAGTGTTTTTCTCCTCATTTTACATCTTCCAATCATCAAGTTCACTTACATTCATCAATTAGCATTCAAGTACTTTGCATCATTTAATCAAGCATCAACCAAGCATCTTGGAGTAGCCATTTACATATCTTCAGATTTCTTCAACAAGGTTGTGGTGAGTTTAAGACATTTGTATATTATTTATTCATCTTTCCTTGTTCATTTCATTCCATTCCTTCATTAAGGGTTTGATTACCAAAGTGGGATTTGACCAAGGAAAATCCCTATACTCTAACCCTTAACCATTTTTCCCCTTTTGCATGTGTGTTTGTAGAGTTTGGTATAAATTTTTTTCAAGAAATTAGGTGTTGAAAGGTGCTCAACAATTCACCAAAGTGGTTCAAGTCAAATAAACCCTATTTCAAGCTTGGAGACAACCTACAGTTTGTTTTATGTAGATTTGACTTTGTTAACCCGACAAGAAGACAAGTGTAGATCTGGAGCTATAGAATTGACCTTTGATTTCATAGAATTTTGGGAGAGGAATGATTCACCATCAATGGAAAATGAGTCCCACCTTAAGGATGAGAAAGGTGATTTTTTCAGATTCCAGTTCATGACAATCAAAAACCTGTTTCAGGAGATTTTACCAACAACCAGACTGATTCACCATCAGTGGTGAATGAGTCCCACTAGTGATTTGCAGTGATTTTACCAGCATTTTAGAATCTTCTTAGATCTTCAATCTACCTCTAGGTGCACTCTAATCAGCCTCTTTCAATTTTATTTTGTGTTTATTCATGTTTTAGTTCATTCTTGCATATCTCACTGTGTTTTCAAACATTGCATATTTCATAGGTTTTGCATAATAGTCAATTAATTTCATTAGTTAGTTGCATTTACAACATTTCATTTAGTTATATTGAGATCATACAAGCCTCTATTTGAGTGAACCACTTCAATTTTGGGGTTCTATCTCTCCGCTTTTAGGTGAAAGATCCTAAGAGTGCAAGAGAAGTTAATAGCCAACCACAAAATTGTTGATTCAATAATATAATATAGTCACCTACTGCATACAAATAGTCATCATGCACATTTAAAACTTTACTACATCCACAATTTGGAGTGACACCCACCTATAGCAACCATCAAGATAGAAATTAAACTACATGTATAAGTATCATAAAAAATTTTAATATTAGACCATAAAAGAGAAAATTTAATGTCAAATCAACTAATCCGTTGCATACCTCTCTCAAAGGATCAGAACTAGCTATTGCTGCAACAAATCCATGGTCCATTGTGCCACCAACATTGCTAGGGATGTTTGATGTCAACAATTGAAAATGAAACAACATACCTAATAGTCATATAAAGAAGTTCAGGTAGTCCCTTTATAATTGTCATAAATGAGAAGCAAATGAAAATGAAAAGAGCAACAATATGACTATCATAAATGACCAAGAATTAAAAATGTAAAAGTGTAGCAACTTCATTGATAAAAATGTAGAAATTTCATGCATCATGAGTGTAACAACTTTTGAAAGAAGCTAGTCAAGAGGCTTGTTTTTATGTGTTTTATCTTATTCCTAAGTTGTAGGGGTTGGAGATAAGGTTTGCACATGCAATAGTTCACCAGTAGTATGATATTGTGGATGTATTGAATAGAAAAATTGAAAAAAGGAAGAGAAAGAGAAAGAGTCATGAATGATATAAAAGTATGATTGAACTCACCCAAACAATGATGTAGGATTGTCAAGAAAGGTCCCTTAGACCGGTGGTTCAAAGTTCTTTCTCATATTTGTTAGTTTGATGCAGTTTTTTTTACTGACCCCAGACGAAAGATTATGCAGTTTAAGGTTAAATGTTGCAAGCCATGAATGGTCACATTGTTGGACATTACTTAGGAGTGTTCCATGATTATTTTTATCTCAATTCAATCTTTCCTCAAGGTTTCCATTGTTTCTTTCTTGTCATAGTGTTGGTCATTAATTTTGGTAAAGTTTAAGTCATTGTTAGGGAATTGTCAGTGTGCCAAATTGCATGATGTCAATTAGTGTGTCAAAAGTGATTGAAATATTATTATCCCACCATTTTATGTTGTTCCACCCTTTCAAAATGTGCTTTCCATCATTGGTGATCCAATAGTTCAAATGGTCAATAGGGATAAATGATGTGATGAGGGCTTAAGCCTTGGTTTCAATGAAAACCTTAAAGGGGGTGAATTAGGACAATCAAGTTTTCTTGAATCTTGTCCTTCCTCTGCATCAATTAGTAGGGAATAAAGGAACATAGGGTAAATCAGGGGAAGATAATGGGACAAGACCAAGAGGGGATAATGGAACATACAGTGAAATAAGACTGTGTAATGGGATGGGAATAGAAGGGATTAATGGAACATAGGATGGACTAGAATAGATTAATGGGACGGGCTAGGATGGGATAACAAAATATAGTGTGGACTATTAGAGGTTAATGGGATGGGATTAGGAGGGAATAAAGGAACATAGGGTGAATTAGGGGAAGATAATGGGAAAATACCAAGAGGGGATAATGGAACATACAGTGAAATAAGAGAGGGAAATGGGACGTGAATAGAAGGGGTTAATGGAACATAGGATGAACTAGTATAGATTGATGGGATGGGCTAGGATGGGATAACAAAATATAGGGTGAACAATTAGAGGTTAATGGGATGGGATTAGTAGGGAATAATGGAACATAGGGTGAATTAGGAGGTATATAGGGTTTGACTATAGTACATGAAGTGGGAACTTGACTTGTGTGTAGTAATAATACAAAAGAGTTATAGGATGAAATGTGGATAAAGATGGTATAAAATAGAATGGGTAAAGGAACATAGGGTGGAACATAGGGGATGATGGAACATAGGGAGAAATAATAAAGGGTACAATAAGATGGGAGTAGAAGGGCATAATGAAACATAGGATGGACTAGTAGATATTAGTGGGATGGGCTAGGAGGGGATCATGGAAAATAGGGTGAACTATTAAATGTTAATGGGATGGGACTAGGAAGGAATAAAGGAAAAAAAAGTGAATTAGGAGAAGATAATGTGACACGATCAAGAGGGGGTGATGGAACATAGAATGGACTAGTAGAGATTAATTGGATGAGCTAGGATGTGATAATAAAACATTTTAAAGGTAAACTATACTAGAGGTTATTGGGAAGTAATTAGGAGGGAATATTAAACCATAAAGTGAATTAGGTGGTGTCTAAGGTTTGAATATAGGACATGAAGTGTGAACTTGAGGTGTGTATTAATAATGTATAAGATATTTGGTCAATAATGAGTAGAAGGAAAGGTTTCTTGTAATGGTATGTGTATAAGATGAAATATGGAGGAAGGTGGTATAATATATAAGGTGTTAAAGATTGGGATAAGTGGATAAAATGGTTAAAATATGCGTGATGAAAAGAATGGAAGAATGAGATGGATGTTGAATGGTAAATATAATTAGGATCTCACAAGACCAACCAATGTTTGTGTTTCTCATAATTTTTTTAGATTTGTATACGCAAAATTACGAAAACTAGCTAACATTGTTTTACAACACCATTAATGAACAAAGGATACCTGAGTGAAAGTTGTTTGAGGACATGAATTGCGAGGTGTGGAGGTCAAAGGTCCACCAAGAAATTTTTTGACATCCAAATCATGATATGAGACAAACATTCAAATATAACATTCAACTATTCAAATGCAATAATAATATCTTTAATACTAGTTGCATATCTGTGGATTCAATGTTGGTAAATAATAAGGGTCTATAGGAATGGAGCACATCTCATGGACACTTTGACCCTAAAATTTCATCATATTGATTCTACCAATTTAGTTATTCTTAAATTTCAAAATATAATCTAATAAACAAAATTAAATGAACTTGCTGAATTTTACCTAAGTATCAATGTCGTATGTATTATTTAACAATTAATTTGTCATAGCCATCACCTCTACAAATGATGTAGGTTGTGTAGCTACATCCTGAGCACTTTGATAATTGTACGTGCAAATAACACAACAAGCGCCACCATGGTGGGGTGGAGCTCGGGACCTATAGGTCTCCTCCACATCAAGCTCTACTAGAGGCCTCACACACTATATATTGGTTTGGGTGAGCGAGCTAATCACTTCCAACTTGTCCACCTCCACACTAATCTTAACAATGGAAGGAATGGTGACATTCTCCACCATGGTTTTGGCCAAGGGTCTCAGTCCCAACTTTGGATTATGCCATGCAATAGGTCTATCATGTGTGGATCCCCCACCTCTACCCTAAAAGTCTAAGATGTCAAAATAATTTGACATCTTATTGAGGAAAAACTCACAATAGAGTTTCCTCAAAAATTATTGTGGTACCTCATGGTTATTACATGGAGGTTGGTCAAATACCATCCACCACTATTCCCAAAATTTATTTTTAATTAATTCATGGTGGTACCAGTGAATGGGGAACCTCTTGCATGCATGAGACAAAGGTGCGTTGGTTCTCAGGTTTGTAAATAGGGCACACAAGTTAGCTTTGCTATTTTTTTCCGTGTTCACATTTGCATATGACAAACCACTAGCATAAAATTGTCACAACTCATGCCTCTTATTTGAAGAAAAAATTATTTTGTCACTCATTTCTCCTACATGAGATACAATTGACTTCAATGATTCGACAATCCCTCTCCTATAAGGGTGGGTTTTGACATGCTCGATTAATCTTCCAATTAATTGTTCAATGTATCTTTTATTGTTTTCAATTTGATTTAGGATATTTTCTTGTGCTCCTTGAGGATGCCTATGAATTGATGGAGGTGTTTTAGGTTGTTATTATATAGGAGGCTCTTCATGAGGGGGTGATTGTGAATTCTCAATGTTTGGAGGTGGAGATTCATTCCATGAGAATTAGAACAAAGTTTTATTTAAAAAACCTACTTCAATCTACATTCTAAATAAAATTCAAAATTAAAAAAATATTTAAGATACATACCTCTTTGCAATCTCTGACCTCTTTTACATGTTGGCAACATCCTCATGAAGAATTACAAGCTAAGAGTACAAAAAATGGAAGAGATTTGGTGAGTGTTATTTGCAGATTTGAAAACCTCCAAGCCAAGCCATAGGTTGAAAAGAAAATGAGGTTTAGAATGCAAGATTTCATTTTTAAAATTAAATTTTTGCATTTTGTGCATGCCAAATTTGGTGAGAACTAAATTTGGTGCACACCAAATTACTTAATCATTTGGCGTGCGCCAAACACTCTCTTTTTGCATTTTTCTTCATTTTTTTCTAATTTGGCATCAAAATTGTGTCATAGATCCATGCACTTACCTATAAATGTGGTTTTGTTTACTCCTACTCCTCCCCCACAACTTGCAACTGGCTCACCAGATGTGATTTTCACCTTGCAGGACTTCCCTTTGAATGAACAAGCCCTCTCCCCTATACTCACAAAGATGATGGAATGATAGTGGAGGGAGCTAGTTCTAATGCCTCAATGGTGGGCCTCTTCCCATTCATTTCCTTAAAGGTAGGAGCAATAGGTCACAAAGGCTAAGACATAGAAGACACCCCATGGGGACCCTTCCCCTTACCATACCGAATGGGGTTAGGCATTGTGGGTAAGATAGGAATTTTGGATACTCGACACTTGGCTTTCCACCAAGCATGCACCTTGGGTGAATGAGTTCCCTCTGGTGGGACCCATTTGCCAAGGGCGGCGAATGAGTTCCTTTTGAGGGAATTTTCAATTTTAAGTAGGAGACTCACCGACTTAATTCAATTTTTTAGTGGATGTTGGCCTCTTAGGTCTTAATAACAATAAATTAGGTATTGATTCCTATAAATATGTGTTTTTAGGTCATTTTTCACATCTCCTAGTCATTTTTATCAAGCAAAATAAAAATTCAAGTGTTGAATATCTTCCACAAGAAGATTAATTAGTATTTCTACAACAAAGTTGAAGCTTTAGGGCAACAAGATAGGTTTTTTGTACGCCTTCAAAATCACTTCCTATTCAAGATCCAACATTACAAAGGGTTGTTCATGGATGCCTATGGAGAATGATGGAGAAATCTAGGTTGAGGAGATCCAACTGGCCATCAAATCACACCTAAAGATTTGTTTTCAAAGTGATTCCATCTTCCATTTTCTCTCTATCTTCATATTTAAGGTTTGCATGTCATTTATAATCATTTTTAATGTTGTAGGGTTTCTTATATTGAAGTCTTACATAATTCAAGTTCCATTTAAACATCTAATTCTAGCACATTAGAATAGGGTTTTATCTTACTTCAGATTTTCCTAGTCTTAGACACACTTAGGGATAGGGTTTCATGTATATTTCATCCATTCAAGGTTTAATTACCAAATTATGGGTTTGACTGAGGAAAAATCCCCATTAGAAAGAAAATTATATACTTTTTTGTAGGTATTTTCGAAGATTCAAATCTAGGATTCAATCATGAAGTGTTGTGTAGGTGACAAAGTGCAGATCTGAAACTTGAATTTTTGGAAAACTGAAAGAGGACTAATACACCATGAATGAAAAATGAGTCCCATTAGAGGTGTCTGTCAGAGAAGAGTGTAGATTCTAGTACCCTTTTGGAATAAACAAACTTCTAAGCAGAAACCCTATCTGGGACTAATTTGCCCAGGTTGGTGAATGAGTCCTAGTCAGTCAAAGAGTCAACATTTCCAGTTATTCAAAGCCATTTCTATTCTTCAATAGGTTTACAGTTTCACACATTCAATTTTACAACTTTATGTTTAATTCTATTTGCATTTCTATTCATCTTTCTAGGTCTTTGCATACAACATTGTGTTTTCAAACAAGTTGCATTTCTTAGGTTTAGCATTAATAAGCGCCTTTCTCTTTTAGTTTTATGTATTTAGTTCATCTCATTTAGGCACATTACACCCACATCACATCGATCTTTGAATGTTAACATTGCATTTTGCCCCAATCTTTATCCTTTTAGATGAAAAACCCTAGAAGGACAATAAAGCATTCAGGTGCCAAAATATTTGTTTACATTTTGGTGAACCCATCTTTAGAACATTTTTACTTCTAATTTCAAGTGAATTCACAACCTAGGGTTAGTTTGCATCAAAATTGCATTAGGTTTTGCATTGTTTTGCATCCTAGGGTTTTCAAAAATTGCATTAGTGAAAATATAATATAGATTTCATTATTGCATTTACAATCATTCAAACTATTGAAATTATATATTTGCACTATAGATTAGCATTCTATAGACCTAAAAAATATAGAAAAAAATTAAAAAAATCAAATTTTTTTTCAAAATACCCCTGGAATGCCTCAAGAGGTTGCCAATCTCTTGACACGCTTTAGGGTAATAGATAAGGTCAAAAGCTTTCAACCTTCTACTCTTTAGGTGCTGCTAGACCTAGGTGGGTGTACCTTTCTGAATTGGGTAGACTTGACTTATGATTATCTTTCTTGAACAAATTTTTCCACAATGGCAGACGGAAGCGAACAAATGAAATCAACTTGATAGCAACAACAAAAGCAATCTTCTGATCTAAATCCTAAAGTGCTCAATTAACATTTATAAAGAAACTGAATGAATCCAAATGGTGAAATTGTAGAGACCAGTGCCTTATTGGGTATGCGGAGTCGAATGAAACAGAAGTGGGCAACTTATTCTAGAAGAAACTCGAATTGCTGGCATATATTTTTTTTATAACTTGTATAAACATGCAAGATTATGACTACTAAGCTCTACTTTAATAATCCAGATGAATCTCCCTGATTACTGTGATCAACCAAAAGGATTTAATCTCTTCTTGAGAGAACCAGAACTAATTAACCACATAGATACAACAAATGTTCATTGATAAACTGAAAGTAAACTTGTTACATCAATTTAAACAACCGGAAAGAATCAATCATGGAGACAACTTAGCAATACTTTTCAATAAACTCAACAGACAATTGACACCAGAAATAACCTGCCACATCAACTGACTTTCATTAAAATCACCATTTGAAAACATGCAACATAGCCTCTGATCTGAGAAATTTATTCTACTATATCCATCTCTACCTACTGTATCTAATCTTAAAAATCTCCTAAAATCTCATCTCATATTACATTCGGAACTGCATATTTATACACCAACAACTGAATAGACACATCATTTCATATTCCATGTCGGCTTACCACAATATTCAGGAAAATTCATGTTGGCCTACAACTGAAATTAAGCATTTACATGTTAACCACAACATTTGAATTTATGTTATTCACCAGTGAAACAGTCGCCGAGACAATCCAGCAGATATGTCAAAGGCAATTCAATCGTTAATCACTCTATGGTGTTATTTTCCTTCGCCATGACCTGCCTGAGTCAGGGAAACATCTTACAGATTACATTATGTTTCAACGAGAGCCCCCGCGATCAAACTGTATGTCACTATAACATATTGCTTGTTACACTGAAGACAAGAAGCATCTACATGCTCCCTTTGTGTTTTGCTGTAGCTCAGTGATATCGGGGAGACCTCACGTAGACCACATCATGTTTCACCAAAAGCATTTTATTCATCTTGTGTGTCGCTGAGACAAGATCACACTCTTGCCAACAAGGTCCTTCATTATTTTCCATCAGCGAGACTAAAGCTCAGTTGCCGAGACCTCTTACCGATGTCATAACTCCTCCCGAAATGTATCCCTTCATCATGTGTATCGATGAGACATATCAATGTCAGAAAGACCTCTCGGAGATTAAATTGTGTCATACCGAAGCATCCCGAATCTACACCTGATTGCCAAGACACAACCAACCTCTCACCGAAAGCCATTTGAGAGAAACCTTGTATGCTCTGTCGGTGAGATGTATATATTTCACTAAGACCACTCGCCGAAGAATTTATGTTTGGCTGAAGCGAAACCCCATATGTGATGTCGGCGAGACCGAAGGTCAGTCGCCAAGACCTCACCCCGATAGCCCCAACTCTTACCGATGAACCTCCATATGCACGAGTTGGTAAAACCTGATCCATTCGAGGAGACCTCACCCCAGTGAAAATACTTATGCCGAAAGACAATTCCACTGTGATCGCCGAGACATCAAAGGAGTCTCGCCGACAGACCTGTAGCATACAAATGTTAGCATAAAAACAAAATGGGTCGGGGAGACAGTCATGGACCAATGTCGATAGGAACTGCAACATGTAAAATGCATGACCCGATGGATTTTATGGGGCTATATGGAAAAATATGGGTGAAATATGCACACAGTAAGACCAATCTATAAATTTATGAGTGAAATCAACATGTAAAATCATCAAATTTTTACAGTTCTAACAGTGGCTCCATCTGCGGATGAATGATAGATCATTGCAAGGATCCAAATCTTTAGGTGAGCAGACCAGACACAAAAAGATGAACCAGTGAGCAGAAATGGAAAGAATGGCAATGGAAATGAATGGAAAGATGAATGCAAAATGGAGGTGAACCAAAACCCTAAACTATTGTGCAAGGAAAAGAATTTTAAAGAGGATAAACAAGAGTTGTCCATGCACTGGCAACCCTCAATCCTTTGTGTTTCAACTTCATCAGTTTTGAATTGTTATGGTATGAGACTCAAACCATACTTTTCCCTTGTCAAATACCTGGCTTTGCCTTGAGTTCATTAGATTCATCCTAAGGACAATCATGCAACCTGCTCTGTTATTGTTATTGAAGGTTCTTAGAGAATCATCTTGCTTAGCTTGGCCCAACCTCCCTTCATCATTCTGCAATTCAAACTTTTCATCATCACGGAACAAACTTCTGTTATCTTCAACATAGAGAGTATATGCATATTCAATGCAAAAATCCTTATTATCTTTCTCATGGTTGTGCATTATGAAACACTCTCCCAGCTGTACTAAAAATTTACCATCAGAGTGCTCCTCTTGAGAAACAAAAACTTTAGCCATATCAACACTGTTTAAGAAAAACAAATTTGAAACCCTTTGCATCACTTTGGTATCACTATTTGGAGACAATACTGGATTACGACTCTTATCCTCAATATCATGCATATATGTACCAATCAAATCTGGACCTCTATCATCCTTGGCATGCAAATAAAGGTAGATCCATATGAGTGAGAAATTTCAAAATTACATACCTCATCTTGAATGGTCACAGACTTTTGATCAATTCCAAAAGTATCTCCATCATTTTGAAAAATGCACTGGGAGTCATATGAATCATTACACAGAGAACCTTCACTGTCAAAACAAATGTAAGCTGGATACAAAACTTTAGGATCACCTTCACGTGTATATCTCTGATATTCAAGAGTTAGCAAATCTGAAATTTCCTCACTGCTGAGTAAACAAGTCTCATCATTTTCATCACAATAGTTATATTCTTCACTTTTGTCATCATCAAAAAGAGGCCCAGGATCATCAGAGAATGAAAAATAAGAAAGATTACCAACACAGTCATTTGTTCCATATTTTGACACATCACATTGTTTGTCTAAAAATATCTTTTCCTCATCATCAAGGTGATCTGAAAATACCTCCTCATCATCAAATGTACCTTTATAGTACTCAACTGTGGCTGGAAGTGTTACTTGTTCTCTATCAAATGGATCCACATTTTCCACTACTCCCTCTTCCTGATCATCACAAGAACTGTAAGAGTCATCTTGTTGCGGATTAAAATCCAAAAATCCATCTTCACACTCTAAATATTCATTGTTTTCTATGTCATAATCTAATATGCAAGAAAGAAATTCAATATCCTCATCTTCCTCATGCAGGCTATCATATGAACCATATTGACTTGCACATGTCTCATCTTCTATCTGATGCTCATCTGTGACATCACCATTTTGTGCAGCGTGCTTCTCAATTGGATCAGTACTGACTAACTCTGGCTGGGCTGATTCTATCTTGAAACTTCCAAGATCAATATCACAAAAGCAATTGATCTGATCCTAAGGCACACAGTCAACAAGCTAATTCATTCTTGGCTCCCTATACAACCTAACTTCCTGACCATTCACTGGAATAGTTGCATAAGATAAATCAAACTGGATGTTTCCACCAATAGTTGTTGTCCACTGCCTTGACAGAAGCATCCCAAACTGAGGAGGAGTGTCAATCACTGTGATATCTATATTATAAGCCACCTGTGGATAAGTAGCCAGTTTGACTTCAACACCTCTCATAATACCTACCATAGGGACATGCCGGTTATCCATTGCATAACACTTCCCTTCACATGTATCAACCCACATGCCAAGCTGCTTCATTACTCCTACTGGCATGATATTTATAGCAGCACCAGAGTCTATCATGCAATTCCTCAGCAGTTTGTTATTATTAAGCAATGTAGTGAAAAAAGGATCAACTTGTGGGGGAGTTGTTAATATATCACTCAAGCAGACCTCTAGGATATTTACTTTCTCCTGCCTATTGAATGAATTCATATGTTTTTCATTTCCACTTGTTATCAATTTAATAGCAGTATCCCTATACTCCTTAATTTTCATTATTTCAAGTAGTGGAACAAACATTTTTACCTGGGATAATTCCTGAGTGAAGTCAAAAGAAGAGCCCTCCACCTTAACAATCTTCTTTTGCTCCAATGTTTCTCCTTTGTTTTCTTCCTTCTCTCTTTTACTAGGCCGATTAGGCTTTTGCATCTCTTTATGTAATTCCTCAACTTCCTGATTTTGGACAGGTTTCTGTTCACCTTTATCAGGCTATCTCTTTTCTGACTTCTTCACAGTTCCTTGTGTTTCCTTCTGATCCTTCATAAAAATTCCCCCAGGAACGCCATCCTTCTCATTTACTGTTCTGTTTCTCAGCCAGTATTTACTCCTTGCTTCCTCAACATCAGCAACAGTTAGTGTCTCTATTTCATCTTTGGTGAGTCTTCTCATACTGCAGTGAGTAGGCATTTCATCATAATGTGGTTCTATATAATCTTCTTCAGAATTGGAAAGACTTGTTGTTCATCCATATGAACATTGTATTTCTGATTTGAAACATCATACTCATAACCTTCACCCTCTGAAGATGAGTACCTCTCTTCCACATGGTGAAAAGTGTTTGAAGTCAAATACACTTTGTGATCTTCTCCATTGTTTTCCATCAACATTCCCTCTTCTTGCATCCTTTGAGCTACAACACAATAATCTAGGGAATGTGGCTTATCACAAGCTTCACAGAAGTAATTATTACTCACCATGTAAGTTCCCTTTTTGCTCAATGGATCAGGAGTCTCTTTATTTCTTGGCCTAGCTATTATAGGTTTTCCATCCTTCCAATCTGTATTATATGGCATGTCATGCAACCTCAGCCTTTCATTTCTAAATGTATTCTCATGTCTGTACTGATAATTATTGCTTTGTTGAGGAGCCCTAGGGTTGTCTCTTTTACTGATTATTCCTGCAACCTTCCTGTTGTTTTCAATTGTTAGTGCTATCTTCTGAGCTTTAGCCAGATCTCTCGGGAACCTATTTCTCAATTCATAACCTGTCTTGGGATCAAATGCATTCAAATAAACACTCAAAGCTACAAAATCTGGCAGCCTTGATCCAGGAGGTACCTTAGTCTGCAACTTGTTGAATCTTCGGTTGAAGTCATAAATTGAATCATTCTATTTTTTTTGAATTTGCATCAATTCATGAAGAGTTGCATCTGGTGCATTTAGATTCCCATATTGTTCTAAGAATTGATCTTGGAATACTTGAAGAGAATTGTTGAGAGTGTTGGCAAGCTGTTAAACCAATCCCTAGCATCTTCAAGAAGTGACATCATAAATATCATGTAAATCTTCATATGGCACACCTATGTCTTGGATGAACACATTGAAACTCTTTAAATGTTCTTCAGCAGTAACTGCATTACTCCCTATAAACTTAGGTACCAGACCTCTCCAACTGCCATCCATAGGGTAAGGATATAATTGAAACCCTGCTAAATCAAATTGTCTGATCATTGTTGTATACTGGTGAGGGGGAGGAATAGGTGGATACTGATATTGGTTCATGGGATTATTGTATTGTGCATTATATTGTGGGATAAAAGGTTGACAAGGAGGTGGATGCATATTTGTACGCTATGTGGGAATATGAGGTGGATGATTTGGCTGCTTGTAGTGATTCCCTGTCTGATGGTGAGGAGACACTGGTGGATTTGAAGGCCCTGCACCATTATTACCCTGCTGATGAGGTGGTACATACTTTGGGGGGCAATCAACTGTCTGATCAGTAACTTGAGTTTTTTGCAATTTATCCTCTAATTCCTCTATCCTCTTCCTCTGTAATTCAAACTGTGCTTTTACTTCCTCAGGAATCTCATGATCAGTAAACATATTTTCATTACCTTCCATCTTCTGATCATATTCATGCTGAATTCTGATTCGTTCACCCTCACATGCAGCTTCAAACTCAACCTTTTTCTGAGGATAAAGAGAAAAGAAAGGATTTATTTGATCTTCTGGAGTACAAAGTTCTGCACTTGAATTATCTCTCCATGTATCATAGCGATCATGTGTTTCACAATGTGCTCTTGATGTTTTGTCTTTGCTAGTCATGCGCATGTCCTCACTTATCCCTTTTCCTTTATCCACCTTGTCATCTTTGTGTGTCCATTTACTGCTACCAGTAGGAGCTCTAGTATGAACTCCCCTGTATTGAGATCTTCTTCCGTTCATGTTTGAACAGCTGCAAATTTTTTGTCAGAGTCGCCACTAACTTTTATCAAAAATGAGAAAAACTTGATATTTCTTATTCCCAGCGGAGTCTCTATAAAGTTTCTGACTCTATGATTAAGGCCTTGATTTTGAATGTATTCCCCAGTAGATTCGCCAATTTGTTAGCTCTCAAAAACGCAGGCGGAATGCCTCAAGAGGCTTCCAATCTCTTGACACACTTTAGGGTAACAGACAAGGTCAAAAGCTTTCAACCTTCTACTCTTTAGGTGTTGCTAGACCTAGGCGGGTGTACCTTTCTGAATTGGGCAGACTTGACTTATGATAATCTTTCTTGCACAGATTTGTCCACAATGGCAGATGGAAGTGAACAAATGAAATCAACTTGATAGCAATAGCAAAAGAAATCTTCTAATCTAAATCCTAAAGTGCTCAATTAACAGATATAAAGAAACTGAATGAATCCAAATGGTGAAATTGCAGAGACTAGTGCCTTATTGGGTATGCGAAGTTGAATGAAACAAAAATGGGCAACTTATTCTGGCAAAAACTCAAATTGCTAGCATATATTTTGTTTATAACTTGTATAAACATGTAAGATTATGACTACTAAGCTCTACTTTAATAATCCAGATGAATCTCCCTGATTACTGTGATCAACAAAAAGGATTTAATCTCTTCTTGAGAGAACCAGTTAATTAACCACACAGATACAACAAATGTGCACTGATAAACTGAAAGTAAACTTGTTACATCAATTTAAACAACCGGAAATAATCAATCATGGAGATAGCTTAGCAATACTTTTCAATAAACTCAACAAACAATTGACACCAGAAATAACCTGCCACATCAACTGACTTTCATTAAAATCACCATTTGAAAACATGCAACATAGCCTCTAATCTGAGAAATTTATTCTATTGTATCCATCTCTACCCACTATATCTAATCTAAAAAATCTCCTAAACTCTCATCTCATATTACATTCAGAATTGCATATTTATACACCAGCAACCGAACAGACACATCGTTTCATATTCCATGTCGGCTTACCACAATATTCGGGTAAATTCATGTTGTCCTGCAACTGAAATTAAGCATTTACATGTCAGCCACAACATTTGAATTTATGTTATTCACCAGTGAAATAGTCGCGAGGACAATCCAGTAGATATGCCGAAGGCAATTCAATCGTTAATCGCTCCGTGGTGTTATTTGCCTTCGTCGTGACCTGTCTGAGTCAGGGAAACATCATACAAATTACATTATGTTTCAACGAGAGCCCCCATGATCAAACTATATGTCGCTATAACATATTGCTTGTTAGACCGAAGACAAGAAGCATCTGCATGTTCCCTTTGTGTTTCACTGTAGCTCAGTGATATCAGGGAGACCTCACGTAGACCACATCGTGTTTCACCGAAAGCCTTTTATTCATCTTGTGTGTTGCTGAGACAAGATCACACTCTCGCCGACAAGGTCCTTCATTATTTTCCATCAGCGAGACTGAAGGTCACTTGCCGAGACCTCTTACCGATGTCATAACTCCTCCCAAAATGTATCCCTTCATCATGTGTATCGGTGAGACATATCAATGTCGGGAAGACCTCTCAGAGATTAAATTTTGTCATACCGAATCATCCTGAATCCACACCCGATCGCCGAGACACAACCAACCTCTCACCGAAAGCCATTTGAGAGAAACCTTGTATGCTCCGTCGGTGAGACATATATATTTCGCTAAGACCACTCGCCGAAAAGACTTTATGTTTGGCCGAAGTGAAACCCCATATGTGATGTCGGTGAGACCGAAGGTCACTCGCCAAGACCTCACCCCGATAGCCCCAACTCTTATCGATGAACCTCCATATGCACGAGTCGGTAAGACCCGACCCATTTAGGGAGACCTCATCCTGGTGAAAATACTCATGCCGAAAGACAATTCCACTATGATCGCCGAGACATCAAAGGAGTCTCACCAATAGACCTGTAGCATACAAATGTTAGCATAAAAACAACATGGGTCAGGGAGATAGTCATGGACCAATGCCGATAGGAATTGCAACATGGAAAATGCATGACCCGATGGATTTTATGGGGCTATATGGAAAAATATGGGTGAAATATGCACACGGTAAGACCAATCTGGAAATTTATGAGTGAAATCAACATGTAAAATCATCAGATTTTTACAGTTCTAACAACCCCTATTGGGACTCATTTTCCATCTTGGGCGAATCAGTCCCAATACACATTCTGCATTACTATTTTTTAGAATTTGGTTTCCAGTTTTTCACTTGTTGTTTGTTACAGTTACTTTTCTATTTGTATTTGGTTATTTTCTATTACATTCAAATCATTAGCATTAACATCATTTACTTTAATGGAACTTATGGATAGCATTATATTTTTATGATGTTCATTTTCAACATTAGTTCCTAGTTCATTTAGATCAAATTCATCAGAAAACACAAACAAGAACGTTAACCAATCTAATGAAATAATCAAAACAATGCTTCACTTTAGGCAAACTATATCATCCAAACCTCTTAGTAGTGATGACTTGGATAGGTTAGATGAAGCCCTACAAGGCTTCCTTTCACTAAGTCCATCCACTAAAGTTTGTGATGACAAACCGAAACCAATTAATGACAACTCATCTCCCAAACCTTTTAGTAGCAATGAATTTGATATGCTAGATGAATCCCTTGAGGACTTCATCTCACAAAATACATCCACTAAGGTTTGTTGTGAGGAACCTAAAACACAAGATGTCAATGTAATTCAACCCTAATTGACTTGTCCTTTACCCACCTTCACATCAACCTCAACCTCCACTTAAACCTGAGTTTACCCTTTACCCACCTTCACATCAACCTCAACCTCCACCTAAACCCAAGTTTACCCTTTACCCACGTCAGCATGATGTTGTTTCCCATACACATTACACTAGAAATAACCTACAAGCACTGCAACCAACCCCAATCTCCTTACCTTTTCCCAATTCCATATTGCCTAGTGCTCCTTGATTAAGAGAGTATGAACTTGTTAAGCAACTTAAGAGAACTCCCACCAAAATATCTCTTTTAGACCTTCTTCAGAGTTCACCAAACTATCATTCTATGATCTAAACAACAATTCAATAAATAGTGGTTCCTCTTGGTATAAATGCAACTGATGTGTCAGCTCTTATACAAGGAATGCATACAATTAATGTAGACATTACCTTTCATCAATATGAGATCCCTCCATTAGAATTACGGAAGCAAAATGAAGCCTTTATGATAATTTCTCAATATAATACAATAGGAATCAAAAGAACCCTTGTTGATAGTGGCTCTACCCTTAATGTGTGCAGTGTAAAGCTCCTAGATCGGTTAAGTGTGGATAAATCATAAATCAAACCTGATTCCTTATCTATTAGAGGATTTGAAAAATACTACAAAGAAATTGCTTGGTGTAATCACTTTGCCTATCACAATCGGAGAGGTTTCCTTGCAAAATCCTATTCATGTCATGCCCTATGATCTTGTGTACAATCTCCTTTTGGGAAGGCCATGGATTCATGAGATGCATGCAGTACCTTCGACCCTTCATCGAGTAATGAAATATTTCTATAACAACAAATTTTATCAAGTTGCAATAGACCTCGAGCCTAAAATTTGCTTACAACTTGAAAAATGAATAACGACTCCTCTAAACATTTTAATTCCAACATCTTACATAGAACCTCTTGAGACCAATAAACAAGAAGAATAATCTATCCCTAAATTATTAGCTGACGATTGCGGTACATTATAATTCACACCTTCATTTATGGATGAATACATAATCACCCGAAAATAATATGAAAAAATCCTCCCCAACATATACCTCATCTACTTTGGAAGAAACTACAACCTATGCAACAAATTTTGATGAGATAGATTATCAACAAGCACCCGATCCAAAGGAAATGGAAAGACTTTATGGATGAGGCTATGAGCTTGTGAAACAATTGGGATATAATGGTAAAGGATGTAGAAAGAATGAACAAGGAATTTGTGTCCCTATAGAACTTAATACACAAGATACAAAAACTAGTTTGGGGTATTCTTTTTCTGAGGCAACAAAAGCAACTCAACGACCATCGCTAAACATCAACACCATCAAATGTAAACCAAGAATCACTCTTACACTAAAACATCTTGAATTCCTCGATATGGATTCCCCACCATCCTGGGAGTATGTTGAAAGTGATGAGGCCTTGAAACAACTATTAGGAGCTTCTAATAAGTTGTCTTCTTCCAAGAGAAAAGTTACATGTGCAATGATTAGTACCAAGCAAAAAGATGTTGATACTAATGAGGAAAACATGAGCATGGAACCATATGATCCTGAACTTCCTAAGTCTAATGCACTCTCTTTAGGAGATACAATTGATACACTAATGGACATAGATGATAAAGAAAAAAATAAGATTGGGAAGTTCCTTGACGATGAAGAACAAGAGGACCACTACAACTTTTCTTCATGATTTTCTTGAAATTTTTTCTTGGAAACATTCAAATATGCTAGGAATAGACCTGAAGATAGTCACACATAACATTGTTCTTACTAAAAATTCTAAGCTTTTTTGACAAAAGATACAAGAAATGAACCCTAAAATAGCCTTCCATGTTAAAGGATAACTTGAAAAACTCCTCAATGCAGGTTTCATTCACCCTGTTGATTATTCTCCTTGGATCTCAATCATCATCCCATTTGCTAAACCTAATAATCATATTAGGGTATGTAAAAACTTTCAGAATTTGAATAAAGCATCCTTAAAGGACAATTTCCCCCTTCCTAATATAGACATGATAGTGGATTCAACTGCTGGACATGCATGGTTGTGATTCATAGATGGATTTTTTGGTTATAATCAAATCTTCATAAACCCAAAAGATCAATACAAGACAACATCCACAACTGTTTGGGGAACATTTTGTTGGGTTATGATGCCTTTTGGATTAAAGAATGTAGGTGCAACTTATCAAAGAGCAATGACATTGATATTCCATGACTACATACATAAAATATTGGAAGATTATGTTGATGATATACTTGCCAAATCCTTAACAAAACAAGACAATCTGAATGTCCTTTAACAAATATTTGAACAAATGCATAAATACAACATGAGACTCAATCCAAAAAGTTGTCTTTGGAATAGATAGTGGAATGTTTTTAGGGTTTATCATATCTCACAGAGGCATTGAGGTGGACACAAAGAAAATTGATGCTATAGTCAATATGCCACCTCCTAGGAACATTTCTCAATTGCATACTCTACAAGGAATAATTTAGGCCATCCATCATTTTGTTGCCTCCTTAGCCGATCGAACATTACCTTTCACACATCTCCTCAAAAAGGATGTGCATTTTGATTGGAATGAGGATTGTAAATAGGCCTTTGAGTTTGAAGGAATACCTTGCAACTCCACCCGTTTTGCAACCTGCTATGCCAAACAAACCATTCATCCTTTACATAGCCGCATCAGCCCATGCTCTTGCAGCATTGTTGGCTCAATAAGATGATAGTGGAGAAGAACATCATGTTTATTACATTAGTCAAACTTTAATAGATTATGAAATGTGATACACACCTATCGAAAAACAATGTTTGGCTCTTGTATTCACTACTAGTAAGTTGCAAAATTATTTACTAAATGCTGAAATACAAGTCATGACAAAATTTGATCCTCTCAAACATATTTTCAATAAAATAGACTTATCAGGGCATTTATCTAAATGGGTAATGTTGTTGATTGATTTTGATCTGAAGTTTGTTTCACAAAAAGCAATCAAAGGCCAAGCCTTGACCGACCACTTAGCTGGGGCTCCTTCTCCTTTGGTGTTACCTAGCAATGACTCTTTTCCTAATGAGAGTGTGTTGACGATAGAAGCTAAAACATGGGAATTATATTTTGATGGGTCTAAGTGTTGAATAGGCTCCAATGTTGGGGTTATATTGATCATGCCTATAGGAAATCCTATTCCCTTGTCATATCGATTAAATTTCCTATGTACAAATAACACAGCTGAGTATGAGGTGCTTATTGTTGGGTTACATGCTGCTTTAATCATGGGTGTCAAAGATATTAAGATCTTTGGTGACTCACAATTAGTAATTAAACAAATCAATGGGACATATCAAGCTAACCATGACAAACTATCCAAATACAAAGATCTTATCATGCACTTGCTATAACAGTTTAAGACATTTACCATTGATAACATCCCACGAAAAGATAATCAGCTTGTAGATGTAATGGCAAGTGCAACTTCTCTTATATCCCCTCAAGATCCTTAAAAAAATTCACATTCACTATTCAGGTCATATCATGAAACCATCAATCAACGAAAAAAATGGAAGAGGTTTTAACAACAAATGAGGAAAACTCGAGTGAATGGTATGATGCCATATTCAATTATTTGAAAAGTGGTACCTTTCCTAAGTCAACAACGAAAAACCTTTGTGCTCATTTAAGAAAGCTTGCATCTAAATATGTCATCATTTCTAATGTGCTATATCAAAGATCATTCAATGGTATCTTACTTAGATGCTTAAAAAAATTTGAGATACCTCTAGCACTTCACCAAGCTCATGAAGGTGCTTGTGGTGGACATTTTGGAGGGAAAACATTGGTTCAATAACTTATCCATATTGGGTATTATTGGCACAACATGGAACATGATTGCTTTGATTATGTTTGAAAATGTCATAAATGTGAAGAACATAGCAATTTGCATCATGCTCTTGGTAGTGAAATTCAAACTGAACTTTTGATATGGTCCTTTGCAGTTTGGGGATTGGACATTATAGGAAAAATTTCACCTCCTTCTTTTGTTGGACATACCTTTATCATCATTGCAACTAATTATTTCACAAAATGGGTAGAGGCCATTCCTCTTCGATCTTCAATAGCTGAGGTAATATGTTGTTTCATCTTAGAACACATTATTTCTCACTTTGGACTCCCTTCCACATTAGTTTTTGATAATGGTACACCATTTAAGAATAAGGAAGTGAATAATTTTTTTGAGACCTTTAATATCCAACATCATTTTTTGATACCTTATTACCCACAATCTAATGGTCAAGTTGAATCAACTAATAAATTTCTTGAACAAATCTTGAAGAAAATTGTTAACAAAAATCATAGGGATTGGTACACACAATTACATTATGCGCTTTGGGATTATCGTACAAGTGTTTGATCTTCCACAAGGACCACACCTTATAATTTGGTCTATGGTAGTGAAGCAATAATTCCCTTAGAGTTAGAAATTCCTATACTAAGAATTTCTCTTCAAGGACATGTTGATGATACACATTATCGAAAACAACGATTACATTAGCTTGAGATGCTTGATGAACAACACATTAATGCTCTCAAACATCTTCAAGCTTATTAAAAAAGGAAACATAATCATTACAACCTTAACATTGCCCCTCGTTCATTTCAAAAGGATGACTTAGTTCTTTCTGCTAATCAACACAACGTCAATGCCAACCTAGATGAACACGAAAAATTATGTTCTAATTGGTTAGGACCTTATATTGTTGACAAAATTTTTGGGTTTGGTGCATACATGTTAACTAAACTAGATGACACACCCCTTAAAGAACCTATTAATGTCATGCATTTGCATCGGTATTATTTCTAATCCCTTTTAATAGTATGAATGATAAAGAAGTGTTGTTAGAGCTATTGGGTCATATCCTATATGCTTTCACAATGCTTTGTTCTTGAGAAATCAGTCATGCATATGTCTTAACCACTAGAGTGATTATTTAATTAATTTTTATAATTACTTTAGGTTTCATACTATTCAAATTACTCTTGTGTGTTATGATAAGTTAGATCATTGAATATATTTAATTTAGCATAACATACTTAATCTTCATGTTGTATCTAAAGGAAACTACAATACATTTTACTTAGATCACATAAAATTTGCTAAATCATGAAGACATTAATTAAGTAATCTTACCAAGGTTATTTAATTAATCACATTTCCATTTAACATTCAAACACAATAATACAAATCATAAAACATCAAATGCTCATATATATATATATATATCCAAAGTTTTATGTGCATACCATCACAATATACAATATCACTGAGGTATGTGGGAACTAGACCCTTTGGGCTCTAGTCCTCGTGATCCAATAGCAAGGATGTTGGGTGATTTTTGTATGTGATTGTGACCAAGATACACTGAACCTTAGTGCAAATTATAAGCCCTATATCCACCCAAGGGCCAATTGATGCTCCCCTGCTATGTGATCCCTCTCTGCCTATAGCCATGCTACCTCTACTTGAAGTCTCTCCACCTCTACTAGAGTCTGGGATGACTATTCTATAGTCTCAGCTCAGTGAATCCATCTCCTCACACTCTTATACACTATCTATAGCCTTGCGAATGGTCTAAGTGACTTTGGATCTTCCTCCATGATCAGTGGGGGGATGTAATCCAGGTCCATCTCCTCCTCATTGATGGATGTAGGCACTATTTCTATAGTCATCTGATAGTAGAGCTCTTGCAAGTCTCTTGTCACTCCTCCAAGGTAGAAACAACACACAATAAGTACACATCATCATGATATATATATAAAGAAGCACAAGCACTAAAATACATGCATAACATCAAATATCATCACCTATATCTCTTGTAGGCTGAACAAGATCAACATCATCCTATGTAGGGGGCATAGAGGATGTCTTAGCCTCTCCATGAATGCAAGTATTGGTTCCTATTGCAGATACTGCTTGTGATCTCATCATATGGATGGGAGAGGGACCTCCCCACTCATGTTGATCTCTAGCTACTACCTCATCACTCTCTCTCAAGAGTGGCTCCTCCTCCTCGTACACCTCCTTGTCATCCTTATCCTCATCTCCTCTATCCTAGCCATCATATTCAATATTTGCACCCTCATCGTACTCATCATCTATAACATTAGTGAATATGCATGCAACCTTGTATCATACCTCCTTGGCCCTATCCTCTACCTTATCTCCCTCCTTTGGAACCAGTCTTGCATCACCTATAGGGACATCCATTAGAAATAAGGATTTGGTCATGCCATTGACCACCACTCCTCATGCTTATTTGTGTTATCGACATCATCAACGTTGGAGACTAGAGGTTGATCTTGATTTGAGAAATCAGAGTCACTTTGGGAAATGTGCTCTATAGTGAGTCGTATGGTATCACTTGCTCTTTGAGCACTTTGCACTAATCTCCTAATAAAGGGGCACGCCCTCGGTGGTGCTTGAACCTATCCAAACTGCCACATGACTCGACCATAATAAAAAGGACATACTACATAGTCATGTCAGCTAGCCAAAAATCTATATAGTTGCATCCTCCTCAATAGTCTCATGGGATCTAGCCACCGTAGTGTCAGCTGATAAGGTCTCCAAAGGATCTTGTCCTCCTCCATCTGGTGAAATATCACTCTCTAAGAATGCAAGTCTCCATATTGCCATAAGTACCATAGAGGATAGTTGAAGGATTGAGGATAACATATAGCTATAGCACATGGGAAACCGATAGGCCTGGTGTATGTAATATGCTCAAGGAACCAATTTTGCAGAAGCATGCAATGCACCATATTGTCTATCTCTCAAAAATAAAATCAACCCAGATCATAATACAGATGTGCCAAGATACAACTTTCCCAAGCGTAGACCATCCTATACTCTGCCATCCTACGAATCAAGTGAACTAATCCTCCATTAAGGTGCGTCACTTGTCCATCTGGATTGAGTACTAGTGCCACTATGTGCATTATGATCCATCTCACCATTGGGGCTCACAAATATAGTAGTATTGGTCGCTTGATCCGCGCCCTCATGTACTTATCATGAACTGGTCTATCAAGGCAGTACTACATGTCGGCCTTCTACTCGTGAAATGATCAATCTCCTCGAAAGCGCATCATTCTTCCAAAAGAGGAACTCAGAGAATCTAGTGTACATCCTCTAAGGTAATCGTTATCTCCCCAATCGAGAGGTGAAATTTGCATGTATCTATGTCCCAGCACTCGCACAGAGCCATCAACATGGCATCGTGGTACCTCATGGGAGGCATAAGGTACGCCCAATAGATTCCTATGGCCTTAAGGTTCTCTATCTTATTTTTTGATAGTGCTAGGGTTGGGTCTCTCAAAAAGATCAACTATCTCCCCCCTAGCCACTACCTCAACTGGGTGGGTACCTATCAAAATTGCAACAATATGTTCTAAAAAATCATCTAATATCTTTCATTTTTACATTATTCATTATGAAAGTGTACTAAATTTCTTCTAATGTGCTTTCCTAAAGGCCCTAGAAACTTTAGAACCCTTTTGGGACACTTCGCAAATAAATGGGACACTTTGCAAAGAAACAAGACACTTTGCAAAAAAAGGGAAACATTGCAAAGAAATGGGACACTTTGCGAAGAAAGGGGACACTTTGCAAACTTTTTTCCAAGCTCCTAAATTAACCTATAAATGCATTACAAATCATTAAATCATTGTAAACACAATAAGGAAAGGTTGCAGAATCGACTCACCTTGCGATGATGCGCATCGCATACCACCTGCTCTCGAAGCACATCTAGTTGTGAAGGCTTGTAATCATGTCTACTCAACTTTTTTTTTCCTCTCACTCATCACTCTTATGCTACAAGAAGGTAAATGAAATAGTAAGTGAAAAAATAATTTACTTTCACCTCTTTTAACTCTTTTCATTCTTTCTACTCTTATACATTAAACTAGGGTTATTCCTATTTTATGAGTTCATAATGTACACTTTTTTTTCAATACACCATAACAGGTGCTAGGGAACTCCGTTTTCAACGCCGTTTGATGTGTTGGAATCATGATTTTGCAACCAACATCATAATTTTTCTATCATTATGTGGCATGGTACTTAGAAATTCCCTACGATATATTTTTCCTTATTCAATGTGACTAGATTGCCACCTTGATTCCACCTTCGTAAAGCAAGCGAAATCAAGGGGGACATACATCTACCCTCAAATTTGATTTCTAGAAGTTAGATAAGAGGATTTTCTTGGACAACTAACGAATTCACATTGCAAGATGTGGTTCCTAATGTTGTGGTTTTACAGATAACTACACTAGGGGCTTAATTCTCCCATCCCTTGAATGAGTATCTTTTTATGAAGTAAAGTGCACCATTTAGAGTCCTTTAGCTTACATATGCACATAGAGTCATATGGGTGCTAAAGTGGGGGCTAACTATGGACACAAAAATTATACTCCTTTTTAGAAAGTACAATTTGTGGCCTAATGTGGTCCTATTTTAGACACCCTTGCACCAGTCATCTCTTAAAAACTACATTTATAGGCCCCTAATGTTCATTATTTTTGATCTAGAGATCCATTTCACTCAAAAATCATACAAATCCTAACAAATAATGTTTAAATCATTCATATCTCAAAAACCCACCTCTAAAAACCTCATGTGGGACCCATTTTCCACCTTGGGTGAATGAGTACCCCCTACTAGGACCCATTCACCAAGGGTAGCGAATGAATCCCTTTTAGGGGAATTTTCAATTTTAAGTGGGAAACTCATCGACTTAATTCAAATTATTAGTCGATGTCAGTCTCTTAGGTCTTAATAATGAGAAATTAGGTATTGATGCTTATAAATATGTGTTTTTAGGTCATTTTTCACATCTCCTAGTCATTTTTATCAAGCAAAATCAAAAGTCAAGTGTTGAATATCTTCCTCAATAAGATTAGTTAGTAAGGCTTTGGACATTGAGCAAGCCACCTTGTAGAGGAAGGAAGAGGAATCAGTAGTTCCTACTTTGAAACCTATTATGTCCTCTTTTTTCCTCTCTACTTGAGTTCCTTTAGCTTCAGTCTTGCTTCTGACTCTCGCCACGAGTGTAAATGATCCTCACCCGAAGAGAGTGTAGGTTTTTATTGCTCCTTCATTTGAGCCACCCCTTTTGGACATTTCAAATACCTTGGTGGTGTCCACCACAATTTTCTCCTATGCCTCCACACCCTCTGCTTCATCTATGGGGATCTCGCATCCTTCAATGGAGCAGAAGATGGAGGACAACTATGCTAGAAATGGGAGTCAAAAGAAGGGTTCACCTTCTTTAGAGGGTGGTTTTGCATTAGCTTTTGTTGTCCTAGTGATGATGGAAGCCCCAATGTCCTCAAATTTAATCACTACTTCCAAATCATTCGGTGAGCCTAGTAGTGGATCTCGAGTTCCACCTCTGTCGCCCATTGAGTTAACACACGACAGTCCTCTAAAGTGCATGTATAATTCTATGGACAAGGTCCTATCCCTGTCAATGATCTTTGTAAAATCACTGACATTCACCACATAGGAACTGAGTGGAGAAGACCTCGAGGGGCCTTCTTCCTTGGCTCTTTTTGTGGGAGGGTCGGAGGGTTGCCCCCTTGATAATGTGCCCTTGCAGAATCATCCTCCCTCCCAGTACAATGATCTAGATTGGGAGAATGATGACCGCTTGGTTGATAAGGACTAGTGGGTGCCTCTTCTTTATTTGTAGATTAGATTGTGTGTGTATATATTGTGTTCCCTCATGATTACATTATGTGTTCCTGGATGACCCTTGTCACCCTTGTAGGTGCTTTGATATAGGAGTTATTTTATGTCATAAAACTTCCTCTATTTGTCACATCATTCTTCCTCTATTGTGTATTGATTTTTGACAATTGGGGATGATGCAAAGTGTTGGGGTGATTTAGGATTCCTTTCCATGTTGACCCAATTTTTATTTTTATTTTGTCTTCACGTGTATTTCTTCATATGGTTTGATATAATAGGGGGTTGATGACAATTCATTTATACACTATTATATCTATTTATCTATATTTATGAGCATCTCTGACCCTAAAATATCAAACCACCATTGTCCCTTGTTCATGATGTTACTGTCTCTCATCATTGTTTTCAATTATCGTTTGTGTTTGCTTCATAATGTTGTGGTGCTCATATTTTTTCCCTTGCATGCACAACAACATTACCATGGTTACATCTCGTTGTGTTCCATAGACCACAACATCACTTTTTCATTCTTTCTTTTCTTGCCATAAGATGTCACGTGCCTTTTTGTTCAACATGCACCATCCTAAGGGGGGGATCTCATGTCACTTTAATTCTCAAAAAATGCATTTGGTGGCCAACAAATATTTTCTTGAAAATATTTTCAAAATATTTTTCAAAAATCACATTCCTCACTGACACCTAGTAGAATACTTTCCCTTTATCATGGATTCACAAAGAAAGAGTTTGAGAAACTTTCCTCCAAGGAGTGAGAACCTTCTCCTACAAGCAAAGTTTTGACCTTCCTCTTGTGAGAGGGCCTTTTACCTTTCGAATTCCTTGATGAAGTGAAAATATTTCAAAAGGATTCCTTGATGTTGAATTTATTTGTGAAAAATAATCTTTCACTTTCAAATAGAGTGTCCCTGGAGTAGACCCCTTTTCTTCTGAAGGGTTCTTGAGGAACCCCTTTGAAAGATTCTCCTTCAATTTTTTACTGTCTATGTGATTTTCTACTTGCTTGTCTACCTGCATACTCTTCAATATCTAACATGATTTTTCTATGGATTAACATGTTGCTTTTTAGGTGTACCAGTGAAGCTACTTTCCAATTTGACTCTACGGAGTCCCCTCACACTGTGGTTCCTCTAGGAGAGAGTACCTGGGGGCACCTTCTTTGTAGGTTTGAGTACCTATGAAGCTATTACATCCTACAAGATTTTTCCATAAATGGTCTATGGGACTTTGGTGCACTTTGTTCAATCCTCCTCAAGAGAGACTACCTAGGGAGCCATTTTCCTTCCCTGCACTTTCAAGCTCTCTATATTGTGGTCTACTTCCTTGATGGTTCAGGTATACATTTCTAAACTCTTTCCATCTACTTTATTGAACACTCATTGGCATTCATGTCCTCTAAAGTGGGGGAAAAATGTATAGGAGTGAATTTGCACCCATCTTACAAATTCAACTTATACACCCTCCACCTTAGAAAAATCAAATCTGACCAAGTAATTCCATGTCCTCATTCCATATCCCATCCACTTGGCACTTCTTTTTAGTGTTGGTGGGGGAATTTTTATCAGGGACGCATGCACAGTGCACAGACATCTACATGGAACACTGTCATCCTGACAGGATTCCTACCAATGGAATTTGCAGAGGCATTATGTTCTCCATTAGTGACAAACTATAACACCCCTACACCTTCCTACCAACCTTTGAATGACTCTTTCCCTCCCAATCCTTCTTCAAATGGATATCTTTTACTTTCAATTCATCTTCTACACACTAATTTGATCTAGCTTCACATTCTTAGCATCTCAACTCTATACTCTTGCTACTTGTTGGACTATTGGCTTCACAACTCCAATGATCACAAAATCCCACAATTTTTACCATAGAAGTTGTAGCTTGGTGTCTTGCAAATAAAATTTCAATATTGTTGTGACTACATCTACTCTACCATAGTTGTAGACTTTTATTCCTCTATCATTGACCTTGAGTGCCTTTGGTCGAGGGTGGTAACACTTTTGTATTACTATGTTGTTGGATTTGAGTAACATAGTGTCTCTTGTAGTATTTGGCTTTGTTTCCATTTTAGCATTTTTTCCTTTATCATATTTCTATCTCTCTATCTATTTGGTATTTTTTACGGGTGGAAACACCAAAGCGATGGTTTGACTGGGACAAACCCCTATACAGCCCCAACATTTTTCCTCTATTGGCTATGTGTAGGTACATGTTTGTGTGGAGATTTCTGGAAAAATGGACCCTTCATGAGTTCATTTGGACCACCACCTTTGTCCTTGTCATCTTCTATATCATCTTTCTAGTTATTTTTCTTATTCTATTAGTTATCATTTTAGTTAGTACTTCAAACCTCAACCGTGAAGCAGATAGTGGGTTTTGGACACTCTTCACTATCCTTATACACTTTTTTTTTGTACAGACACCAGTGCCCTTATGAGATGCCAGTGCATTGGGCTTTTGTCCTTGACCACATTTTTTTCCTCTAGCAGAGAGTTGTCTAAGGTGTAGTTTGGGTTCTAGAAGCCTACTCATTTAGCCCCATTCAAACTCCCAAGTTAGTAGAGTGATAGAAGCAGTAATAGTGCTCTTCATTCTCTATCCTTGACCTAAACACTTGTCCAACTTGAGGTAGAAAAGGGTAGCCTTTCACTCTCAGTTCTCCATGGCCTAGAGCCTTGGTGTGGTTGGTCTCCCTCCTCTACACAATGACAAGCCTAGTAATGGGATATTAATTGATCATGTCTGTGTATAGAATGTGATTACAAAAGAATTCCTATTTGTGCATGAACTCTATCAAGACACATATGAAAGACTAAAAACATGGATTAAAACAAATAATGGTTTTTCTTGCCCTATGATTGGCTCGATAAATCTCCCTCTAAAAGTTGGACCAAAAAAAATTAAGTGTCTCATTCACCATCATCCCATCATCAGATCAATTTTATGTGAAGTTAGGCTATCCATGGCTTCTCTCCATGAATTTTATCCTTCAATTGTGCATAAATATTTGAAGTTCCTCTTTGATAGTAAAATATTTATAGTGCATTAGAGTGGCTTTAATCCTATGTCTTCTCATGGAAACTTTTCATTGGATTTCTTTTGTCTTGAACCTATTGAACCTAGTAGAGCTTGTGAGGAATTTTTTTCAAAGCATATTAAAAGTTGAAGGAAAAGTACATAGAAAAATTATCCCTTGAAAATATGCCTCAACCCATGATTGAGCCACCTATCCTTGACGAACCAATGATTGAACCAAAATCCCTTCCAAATATCCAAGAGAAACCTATGACAAATCCTCCTACCATTTCCTATAAGAGACCACAAGACAATCAAAATAATCCCATTGTACCTCCTAAAGTCAAAAAAGTTTACAAAGCCAAAGAGAAAGTGGTTGAAAAACCTACAATGGTTCATTTCATTCATCCCCTAAGGGAAGAAAAGAAACCTATGGTTGACAAACCTACTCCTACACAATCAAAAATTGACAACAAATTTAAATGAAATAAAAATGATAGAGAGTGAAGACATAGACGTCATGCTATTTCTTGCATGTTACAAACCAAAGAAGAAAAGAGAAACACATAAAATCAAAATTTGAACTTTTATGAGGTAATGCATGATGTCTCTTCATCCTCATTGCAATGTAAACATGAATAAACTTCTATAGACATTATCATTTGACCTCCTATTGTGATTAATTTAGATGATGACATTGATATTGAAAAGATTGATGAGCATATGCATAATGAGTTGAATTCATTTTTCTCTTCTTCTATGAACTTAAATGATGATAAGAGTGATGAACTTGATGCTTGTCCTAGTTCAACACTTGACATTGTCCCTTTGTCTAGTTTCCTACCTTCTGCATATACTAAACAAGATTGGGATGTGAATGACCTGCTATAGGTTGACTCACATGTGCCTTAATAGTATTTTGCATTGTTTTCATTTTCATGATCTTTATGTAATTGCATGTGCATAATGTGATCCCCCATACTATTTTTTTGGTTTATCTTTCTCTCTTTTTTCCATTCTTCTATATGTCATAAATATTTTATCTTTTTGTTTGTCTTGTGTTTTCTTTTTGGGGATGACGTAAGGTTTAAATACATATGCATATCTTTCATGTTGACCCAAAGGATATATTTTTTTCTTCACTCTTTTTGTGTCATTCTTCTAGTTCTATGAGTGGGTCAAACCACAATAGTGGTTTACAAATTTTATGAGGAAGGAAATTTCATTTTTTTTTCCTTTCCCAAAGTCAATGGGTTCAGTCGAACTCAATGGTTCGGCCAAACCACCTTTGATGTTCGACCGAACCCCCAAACCCTAAACAAAAAAATTAATATTCTAAGGGGTTCGGTCGAACATGGGTTCGACTGAACCCCCTCAAATAAGACATAAGAAAAAAATGAACTTGTCATTGTCATTTTTCACTTTTTCCTGCTTTCCCTGTGCTCTGTGCGTGCGACGAATGACGAACATGAACAACAAACGGCGAACAAACTCAACTTCATCTCTCTGGTGAATGTCAAACTCGACTTCATCTCTCCACAGTTCATCAACGCAACTTGCATATCTTGAACCAGGTTTGTCAAATTCAAATTTCATAGACTTCAAAATTCATTTGTTTGTTAAATTTCTAAACCCTAAATGCGAAAAATTTCAATTTTTTTGAATTGAAACTGCATTTGTTTGAAAGGTTCTAAAGCCTTTTCAAGATACACTATTTCTATGATACATTTCTACTCTGTCAAAAAATTAACATGCCCTGTCTATGCTTCCACATTTTGCATACATTTCTACCAGGGCACCTCCAATTTATTTGAGGCATTGACGTAAACGTACTTCTCATTAACAAATTTATTTTGGAGGCATTAGGATCAAATCGGCCCATGGTAATTTTTTATGGAGTATGATAGAAATAGTTTTTCCATTGTATGCACCCTATATCAAACAACTCATTAACAAATTTATTTGAGGCATTATATCAAATAGTTCATGGTAATTTTTGATGGAGTATGATAGAAATAGTGTTTCCATTGTATGCACCCTATATCAAATAGTTCATTAACAAATTTATTTGAGGAATTATATCAAAAACACTATTGGAAATTTATTTGAGGCATTATATCAAAAATACTATTTCTATCATACTCCGTCAAAAACAATATTGGAAATTTATTTGAGGCATTATATCAAACAGTTCATTAACAAATTTATTTGAGAAATTATATCAAACAGCTCATGATATAAAGTTTAGGGTGCATACAATGGAAACTTGGATAAAATTCTTCATATTTTGCCTTTGAGTCTTATGACATTACTCCAAAAATGGTTGGTGAACTAAATGTATGAATCAAAGAATAAATTTAGAGGAAAGAAACTAGATTGTTTGAATGAAATGTATAATAAAATAGTTCTATTAGGATTAGAAGGAATGAAGGTATTATTACATTTTCTAGTATTAGGAAAATATAAAAAATATGTCCACTTTACTATATATATATATATATATTTAAAACTATTCTTCATATATCCATGTTAAAACTATTAAAAATTAAATTACATAAATCAATTTTAAATTTGTACAAAGAAATAAATGACTTTGACTAAGAGTGAATATTTAAAATATAGCTATCCTCTTTGCAAAATCCAATTTAATTTGAGATATTTATGGGAAAAAAATATGGATGAGCATGAGGTAAGTAAGAAAGAATAACCTTAATTTATATCTTCCCTCATCAAATAATTTCATGTTTAAAGAGTTTCTTAAGGCATATCCAATTATGAAAAACTATTATATACTTGTTATAACTATATTAAAGTATATCATGAATAAATTGAAAGGATAAATCTTGAGTAAATCACTAAAAACACATACATAAATCATAGAAGTAAATTGATTAATATAAGGAGATCTCAAGTGGTTGGATAATTTTTCCAAGGAAGAGTTAAGAATGGGAAACCATCAACAAATATAATATTTTAAATATACTTTAAAAAGAAAAAATACATTTCTCCCTTGCCTAAATTCAAAATGGTACCCCTATAAGGTGATAATTGAAAAAAAGAAGAAAATAATCATTATGGACATCGTAAGCACCTTGATAAGTTTTAAGAGATCAAATAAAAAATTCAACAACAAAAGAAAAAAGAGAAAATAGTTAATGCTAAGGAAACAACTACAACCAAGCTACTATGTTAATAAATTCTCATCTTATGTAGTCTTCATTTCCCTATAAATTGTGGCCTCCTTGTAAAAATTAGCTATTGATCACCATAGTGAAACAAATTTAACATTTTGAAATGGTTAAACATTATTATTATTTTTATTTGTATAAGTATAATTATTATGGGTTCATTTCTCCTCTCCTACTCTTCCTAATAAGGTTCTGTTTTACAAGCCTCATATAAATGTTAGGGTTCTAACTTCTAAAAATTGAATAGTGTCAACTTAATCTCATTAGACAATGCTCCCCTAGTATTAATGGGGCCAACTTTTTATCTATCAAACTCGGCTATGTTTACATTGAATAAGAATTTGATACCTTTATCTTGATACTTGAACTAAGATATCTTGGCTCTAATTTTAGTCATTTTATCTAAAAATTATTGGTGACATATCCATTCGTGTTTAGTTTTAATCATTTATTATTGCAATTAATTATTACAAGGAGATTCTTGAAGCTTGTATTCCGTCCCCACCATTTTTATTCTAAATATTTGACATTTTCTTTCAACTTAAAGTCTAAATTTTATCCTTAATGCTATACATATTTTTCTAGGATAACACATATTCATTATATTTCACTAAATGTGTTCAGGCATAGAAGAAAAACCTTCAATATATCTTTAAGATAACTTTGGTACCATCAAAATAATCCCACCTTTCATTGCATTAATATCAAGGTTAACTAATCCTTCCCCTTTACATGCTTTTCAATTAGAGTATCCTCTAGTAAAAATAGAAACATTAATAGTGTGGTTATCAAAGAGTGTATAGGGATGCACACATCACTATTATTAATAAATTATAAGATCTTGTAAGAAATGTTTATGGAAGAAATAACTATCTAATATAGAATATAATGTATTAGTACATATCTAACTATTACATATTTTAAATAAAGCCCCTTTAAAATCTATCTTATTTCCATTTAATGAGTCAACTAGGTTCAAAATTATTTTCATCTTATTCCCCCAAAATTCATCACCTTTACAACAAAACTTGATTTCATCTAATTTATCTAATTTATTCTCAAATCATATTAAAATCACCACCTTAAAATCTAAGAAATATTTGGTAACTTATTTATTTTATCGTCATTTAGAAAGGGGTGTGAAGGGGATTTAGAACCTTTTAAGGTTTCTTTCAAAATAACTAGGAAGATTTTATTCATTGCCTTTC
This sequence comes from Sequoia sempervirens, assembly GCA_007258455.2. Taxonomy (NCBI): domain Eukaryota; kingdom Viridiplantae; phylum Streptophyta; class Pinopsida; order Cupressales; family Cupressaceae; genus Sequoia; species Sequoia sempervirens. The sequence continues at coordinate 79,375,293 of VDFB02270651.1, forward strand.
TTGTTGCTTTTAGGATTAGTGTTATGAATTTTGTGCCTTCATTCTTAAAAATTCTTATATCAACTCATTTATCATTTCCATGATCTTTTTATATGGGAAAGGTCAACATACAATGAGGTAGACACTTTCCATTTTTTTTATTCCTTAATTAGGTCTTTCTAGGGAAACTTTTAGTCTTTTCGAACACCTTACAAAAATAATGTGACTACCATTTGAGGCCTTGTAGGGAATTAGTTTTGACTAGTATATATATTCTTTGGGAGCCTAATAAAGGATTATTAGGATTATTTTATATATTTGAACCCATACTATTAGGTTCCAACTATCTTCTTTCCTCATATTTTTACCTTAATATTTTTCTTTGAGGGATCCAATATAGGTGGAGGTGTTATTTACTACTTTGAGAATATAAAGGGTAAGTTATTATTATAGAATATCATGTTAGGTCATTAGGTCATTTATATCATGGATTAAGGGGATTTTTAAGAGAATGGTTTAAGGGGATTAAATTTACCTAGAAATTTACCTTTTTGTGTATCTTTTACGTTTATTTTTTAGTATGTACATGTATTAAAATTACATAGTTAGATTTTACTTTTTGAAATTTGTACATGCTCAATTTGAATGACGTACATGTGTATGTATCCTAATTTTTATTTTAAATAATCATACATTTAATTTAAATATTTCTTGTAATTTCTCAACATGTATAATATCTAGTTTTTAATATGTTTATTTATAATTTAAACATAGATTCTTGAAAGTTAA
>VDFB02270651.1:79376160-79686000 GCA_007258455.2 Sequoia sempervirens
CAGTTTAAGGGTAGAGGGTTTAAGTGTTAAAGGTTGAGGGTTGAGGGTTGAGGGTTTTAGGGTTTAAGGGTTGAGGGTTGAGGGTTGAAGGTTTAAGGTTTAAGGGTTGAGGGATTAATTGTTGAGGGTTGAGGAATTAGGGTAGAGATTTTAGTTGAGTTTAAGGGTTTAAGGGTTGAGGGTAGAGGTTATTGGGTTGAGGGTAGAGGGTAGAGGGTATTGGGTTGAGGGTAGAGGGTTTAATGGTTTACGATTAAGGGTTTGGTCTCCCATCCCTCTATCTCCCACTCCCTCTCTCTCCCACTCCCTCTCTTAGGTCTTCCCACCAACCCTAATTGAATAACTCTCCCTCCCTCTCAAGTCTCTCTCTCTCTCAGGTCTCACTCCCTCCCACACTACTTAGACTAATCTATCTCACTCAAATCCCCTCTCTCACACTCCCTCTTTGTCAGGTCACACGTACCTCCCACCTACCTAGACAAATATATTTCACTCCAAGCCCCTCTCCCACACTCCCTCTCTATCTCCCCCTTTGGTCTTTTTGTATCTCTCAAGCCTCATCCCTCCCAACCCTCTCCCGTTGTTAGGTCTTTCCCCCCACCCTAAATGGATAACTCTATCCCTCTCAAGTCTCTCTCTCTCTCTCATCTCTCACTCCCTACAACACTACCTAGACTAATCTTGCTCAATCCTATCCCCTCTCTCTCTATCTCAAGTCTCACTCCCTTCCTCTCTATATTTGGAAAATATTTCAAAGCAACACATTTGGCGAGTGCCAAATGTGTTTTTACCTTGAAATGGTAAAATAGGGGTTGATCCCATGATTTAGGCCCACATGATTCTACATTTTTTTGGTTTAGTGCTTTATCTAAATCAAAAAACACCTTTTTTATGTAGTTGAATCCATGTTGTACCAATCTATTCTTGACCCATCACCTTTTCCCACCAATTTGCATGCTAGACAATGTAGAAGAAGACATTTTGAAGTTTCTACATCATTTTACATTATCTCAGGTAATATATTCATTTTGGTAATATTGAAATGTTTTTATTTAATATACTTTTTTGTTTTTGACAATATAAACTAAATTCCTTTCATTATTTTATTAATCATAACAATTGGACATAGAATTCAACATTGAATTAGATGGGAGTTGCATAAAAAAGTTCAATTTTTATGAGTTCGAAGAAAAAAATGAAAAACATGACATAATTTAGATGAATTTATGTTTAAACTTATATAAACGACATCAACTCAACACAAATTTTCTTATGAATTCTATTTGCATTGCTTATAGTAGTCTATTTTCAGCATGGCTAGTGGAATTCACTCTATTTCATTTTAGGTAGATGTTTATATTGAGTTCTTTTGTTTTGTTTTGACAATTTATAGACCATTCATTTGATTATTTTATTAATCTTCATTGTTACACATAGAATTCAACATTAAATTAGGTGGATGTTGCATGTAAAAGTTTAATTTTTAGGAGTTTCAAGATTAAAAAATGGAAAACATGACATAATAGATTCAAATTCATTATTAGTGATGGTCGTGGGAAAATTTTTATTTTCAACTAATTTGGAAAACCTAAGAGCTTTCATCAATTTTAATGCAAGTTTCCATTAATTTTTTTGTGCCATAAAAATTTCAACTTCATCATGTGCTTAGATAAATTCAAGTGACATTCAACATAGTTGTTAATGCAAGTTTCCATTCATTCATACCATTTACCTTTCTAAGAAATTAAAAAACGGAAAATTTTGTGCAATCGAAAATGCAATGTAATCAACAGTATGGATATGTTTGAAAAAATGCATTATTTACTTTTCTTGTGGTATGGAGGTAGACACATGTATGAATAATGTTGTAGCATAGACATGTTTGATAAGATGCATTGGTAGACATGTTCAAAAAATGTGGTAGCATAGAATAAGGTAGTGAGTTGTTTGAAAGAATGCCTAGAATATCCTACAATTTCAATGGTTGTTACTGGAACATGGCTTAGAAGGTACCCAATTAAGAATGAGTTGTAGTTTGGTTGTTTGAGGAATTTGACATGAATCAGAAGATCCTTCACTACTTGAACTTTGTCATCGCAACCGACATTCATTTGACCAAATATAAGGGCAGACCTGTGAAAAAGAACTTTTGGAAAGTGCATGAGTCTGACCACGAGGCAATACTTGACACAATAAAGAGTAGAGAAGACCTGGATGGTTCCCTAAATTGATTTGTAGGTATGTACATTGAATTTGTAAAGTTGTGTTATTGATCACTACTTTCTTTCAAGTGTTTAAGTTTCATTGTAGAAGGGTTTGCAAAATTGCATTATTGTTAATTTGCAAAATGATTATTATATGCCGCTCTCTATTGACTAAATTTAAGTTGGTATTCTCTATTGGTGTTTGATGTCATATGAATTTAGGACTATCATTGATGCATTTGTGGCTATAGGTTATACTTAATATTGTCAACTTACGAAAAGAACAACATTTATTGCTGGTGCAAGTGTTCAGCGGTATGAGAAAGTAGAAAAAGATGGGCCACATCACCATTGTAGGACCTTTAATCGATCTACTTATAGCATGCATGAAGGTGATAATAGATTTGGTTAGAAGGTGTATGTATGACATTATTCAGTTATTGGTCTTTTAATGATTTTAATGTGAATCCATGTCTGAAATTGTTAGGCTTTTGCAGGTTTTTTGTGGACCAAATTCTAGTGAGAGTAAACAACCACAGAGAGGCTACTACTCACGTGTTTCCAAGGGAGCAGGGGATGTACATGTTTTGAAGCATTTTGGAATGCAAATAACTAGGTCATTTGAGGTGGATTGGAGAAAACAAACTAGGCAACAACTCCTTTTGTTTCTTCTTGTGCAATATATTTCATGATATGGGTTGCAAATGGGATGATTATTTCCTTGCATGTATTGCTACAATAATTGAGAAATGGGAGGATTTTCAAGATGTTCTTCCATCACTATTGTAATATTCGTTATTGATTTCGTGTATTTTTTTTATATACAAAAATTATGAGAAATTAATACATGCAATTGTGTATATTCCTTAATATATGCCTCAATTAAATGTGTATATTACATTTAAAGTTAGTTGTAATGGTTTATGGCTTACATTTAAAGTTCTCTTGAAGGAAAAGCATGTAGATTTATGACAAAATCTGAAACAATGCCTTCTATTGTACAAAGGCATATTTTCTTGCTCTTCTATAAACCGTATAGCTCTTTCCTGATGCAGAGGAAGGACAATCAACATGAAAATAGACCCAAAAGGCAAATCATTCTTGCATGTTCTTCATAGCTACTCCTAAATGTACTTTTAGTAAACCTAGCAATGAACCTACTTGGAGACCTTGATTCAACACAATCTAGAGATAGTGTGAACATCATGAAAGACTTGTCTAAGGGACTTGAATGGTCATAACAACTTGTTGTGGAGACTCAACAATGCAACAATTCATGGGGCTTACAAGATTTGTGTTGTTCAAACTAGGAAAGGCAACATTAATGGCCTAAAGCCAAATCAATAAAGATTGCTTCAAACCCTCAACCACTAACTTGGAGGCCTTCATACAACATTTCAAAGGTGTTTCCATCAAGTATTCACTAACAAGACTCATTTGAAGCACCAAATTGCTTGGACACTAGCACCTTGCTTATGATTGCAAATAAAATCCTCTTGGGACAGTCATAAAATAACTTGTATTAGCCCTTAAAAAATGCTCAAAACCCAAAGGTATAGGTCTGCAAGACCTCTCCACATATTCCCAACACCTTCACCAACCACAAAGAACCAAAACCACTCCTTATTTCACTCAAACTTACCTTCACTACTGCGATAGGGTCGAATACACTCACAAATAAGAAATTTCTATCAAAGAAATCTCTTTCATGCGTGCATTTAAAGACTCCAAACCTTTGCCAAGTCCAAGAGCATGTAAAAATAAAATTTTGGGTGAGATTTCAACATTTTTGAACTCTGAAAATTAAAGATATTACATTTTTAATACTTGTTGCTGCCCTAGCTAGGCTTTTAACCTATTTTTAGTAAAATCTCAATAACTTTAACAAAACTAAATGAAATTTATGAAACCAAAAACAAAATGCAATAGATTCACGGGGATATCAAATACAATTGATTTTAGATCGATCCAGGGAATGCACAATCTGTACAAGAAGCCAGAAGTTGCTGCAATGTTTCAATACCCTCTAACACCTTTGACAACTCCCAAACATTCTTCAACCAACCAATCTCCCCAAACAATCACTTGGAATTTGGTGCTCTTGTCAACTTTGGCAACATAGTCACATGGCCAATAGCACAAACAAAGGATGGAATAGCTATTAGGGATCCAAATCTGCACCCTAATGCCAAGTTGTGAATGAACATAACAAGTTTGGATGTAACATGGGACTGCTTTTAGGTTGTGGGTGTCCTATTTGAAAGCAAACCTTCAGATTATGAGTTGGATTCCCCTTTTGATGTCACCTAACTACTAATTTCTAAGATAAGGGGTAAGAATTGCATGAAAAATGAACCTAATGCTGAAAATATCTAAGGTGATACACCAAAAACAACTAGGACCCAATAACAACCTATCACATTCAAATCAATATCATAAAACTTGATTTACACAATTCATTTTCAAATGCAGTCTACATAAGTAATTTATAAGGAGGTCTCTAAACAGGGCTTTTAGAAGGAAAACATAGGTTTCACAACTAACAACACTATTAAATAACACATCTTATAACCTATTAACATGCATTTTCTGCTAAATAGATGCCTAAACATGAGAAAAGTTTGCAAGGAAAGATAAATTTTCACAAGACAAACTAATCAATCACTAACAACATACTATGAAACATGAAATGAGAAGGTAAAATGCTCTATTTTATTGATTCAAAGTGCTTACTGTATCACAAGTCCATCTGAGTTACAATACTACTCCATGAATATAGCTCCAAAAATAAAGCTATCACTCTGTTGGAAAGAAAGAACTCCCTCAAAATGCTCAAAATGAACATACTTAAGCAAAAAACCCACTAAAACCCCTCACACATGTCCATCTAGAAGGTTCTGGTTGGATGCAACAATGAGGCCAAAAGAGAACCTTCTAAAGTCACTCCAAAATGGTGAAAAGTCAAGCTCAGACTCAAGTCATGCTAAAAGTGTGACAAAACTCCCTCCAAAATAGCACATGTTCTTCTGAAATAGTCAAATACCTCACCCCCACACTCTCCTCATGTCTGCAATTCAATCATTCCATCTCCCAGCTTTGACTCATGCAATATGTTTGTTACAGGAGAACACAAGACTCCAAAAAGGCATTAAAGATAATAACTTGATTAAATGATTCATAATACATCACTTAATCAAGTTATTTTACATTTAAAAGGACAAAAATAAGAGGGCCCACCATCAATATGAATTACATTTCATTTGCAAGTGAAAATATCAAAGTGATTAGCAAAATCACTTAAATGGCATTTCTATGTTTTGAAACAAATGCAAAAAGAAATAATGAAATGCTAACATGCTTTCAAAAGCATTAATAAGATCAATAAAGCACTTGATCATCTAACATTTTCTCATTCTACACTGTAAGGCCACATGTAGTCAATATTCTGATTTGCAAAGGCAAAATAAAAGCTCAAGCCTGGCCTATATGGCCGACCTCCACACTTCTTGGAAAACATATTCCAAGTCTTCAAGGCACATGATGCATTCATGACCAAAAGCCAAAGGAATATTTGACGTGGCATACACCATAACTTAGTAAGGCATAACAAATGCTTGAAAGACTTAGCAATGTTTTGAAGCAAGGAAAAAGACCTAAGGCATAAAATGCCTAAGTCAATAAACACATGTTTCGCCCCCCGCCCCCCCCCCCCCTCCCCCCTCCCCCATTTTGCATTAATATGAACTTCACTTTTTAAAACATGGGATAAAAATCTCGTTGGCATCACAAAGGGTCAAACCCTACTCATCAAAAGACAAAAGAATGAGAAAAAACACCATCATTTAGTTGTCAACCATTCTGTAAAACATTATGCAGCTATCGTGGGGTTTGAGTCAACACTGGAAATGGTGAAAAGTCACTGGTTTTTGGCCAATTCCTTGAGGAAAAATGCATGGAAACACAAGGTGATTGTTATTTGCTCAGAAATCTACATTTTTTCACTTCTTTGGAGCTCCTCCATTCATTTTAGGCTGAGGCATGTAGCATTCTCCTGATCATTTTTGTTGCTTTTTTCTGTGGGTTATTGTAATTGCTTCTTTCACAGCCACCATTAGGCTTTTTCCAAGCTTGAATGAAAGCCATTTCATAAACAAAATGCTTGCATATTGCAAGAAAAAGATGGGAAAATTCTTCAGGTAAGCTCCACCAAATCATTCCATTCTGACTTTTTAGCAAATAAAGCTCCTTTCGAGCCCAATCATTGTCAAAATGAAGCAATATTAGCTCTTCTTTCCATATTTGAAGTTCACATAATAAACACCAAATGGGTTTTCTTGCTTGTAGAAGAAAACTTGATTTTTTGGTCGCAACCATGAAATGAAAGCTTGGTTTTGAAATGGCATTTTCATATAGAATAATTTTCCATTAGATAATCTCTTTGACTTTCTCTATATTTGCAACTCTTTTTAAAAAATAAACCCAAATTGTTCTCTTTTTGTGTCTTTGTGATGAAAAAGATATTTTTAGGCCACAACCATGACAAAATGATAAGTTTTGTTGTCTTTCAATTTTTTGAAAAAGAGGGTTTGAAACCCACATGTAATTTGCATTTTAGAGTAATAATCCACAAAATGGGTTTGATTTTGTGAAGAAATATCTCCTCTTCAGGCTATGACCATGAGAGCTACTGGTTTTTATGCCTTTGTTCATTTAAAAAAAAAAAACCATTCTTGTTTCAACCATTTCTAAATTTGTAATTTTGTAACAAACCTAGATGGGTTTTGTATGTGTGAAGAAAATCCTCATCCTCACCTCTGTATTTGAATTTTAAAATGAAAACACAAAATGGGTTTTGACTTTGAAGAAGAAAGATACTTCTAGGTTGTGGCCATGAAGAAGTGACTAGGGTTTTAACATTTTCCAACTTTTTGAACATGAACTCCATGATGCATCTGGGTGTTTCTAATCTTGCATAGTATGAAAGAGGTATTTGAAATTTTCTACAAAATGATTTAATGTTATTACATATAAAATAATGATAGATCAACATATATTCTCCTTTTTGTAGGTCCTCTATTGATAAAATCATGCAAGATTATAATATGAATGATATTTTCTGAGAGATGATCAATAAAGCAAGAGCTATCCCAGTCAACTACTCCACAACAAATGCTACACTGTGTGGAGAAAAAATGGTCTACACGAAAATGATTCAATGCCATTGCATAGTATGTGTATAAATTAAAAAAACTTACACATTTTCTCCATCCTACAAATTCTTGAGAATCATGAAGGCTTTGTTTTTTCATCTTCTGCATTCTTATTATTAGCACATTGATAACTCCATATTCTTGAATTTTATGGTCACTTGTCCTTTATCATTGTAAATGTCCTTGAAATTTGACCTAGCAGATGCAAATCTTTGATTAAGCTCCCTTCACTATCACACAATTCATTGCTCTTCAATTTAATGTATATCTTTGAAAACATTGCCACTATCTTCGTTGATATTCACTCCTATTCCTTTAATGGAGGGCATGCTTGGGAATTTTCCTTTTCATCCTCAGCTTACACTTAGTACAAAAAAACTTATTGGCACTAGACAACTCATAGTAGAGATTTCTACAAGCAACTCTTATCCAGTTATCATAGTTCTTCATAGTATCAATATCAAGTAAATCAATCATGTCTGCTTTACTGAGCTCCATTCCACACCTCTGATCTGGGCATAGCAATTGTATCCTGATCACATAATATGAGGGATCAAGTGTTGTCATTGACTTCTCTACTAGAGATGCCACATGAGCTCTCAAGAAAACTTATAAGTGACATGCATGCAACTGGTGAGAAAACCACCACCATGAATATGATGTCTACATTTACTTAATGAACCTCCATTGAATTATCTTCATTTTTGTTTACATGCTGAATCCTTGTGGAGTTGAATTTTTGATTCAATCATTGTTTATGATGCACATTTGTAGCCTAAAAGCATGTATCTGTAGCTTCATTCATGGCTACCTCCTTAAGCCAACATCCTGATATTGTATTCACCACTTAGGTTACTTCATTCTTGTGTTGTATAAAGCCTTTGAAAGGCTTCAAAAGTCTATTGAAATGATGCTCCCATAAACTCTAAGGTTACTGTTTCTTATGCTTACAAATTTCATTGCACTTGTCTCATATACATGTTGATTGCATGTTGCCTTTACTTCCTTCATTCACTGTTGTAAGTTACTGTCCCTACCATGCCATCATGCTTGTAGTGATTTTCTTTTGTTCTCATGAAAACACAATTTTGATAGTATTGTTGGTTGGCTCCATTCACTCATAACATGTGGACTCTTATTGCTTTCAAGAGGATGTATTCCTAGCTTCATGATAAAGTAGGAATGGAAAAGTATTTCTCTTTAAGAATATCATGGTTATACTTCTTTCATAATTGCAACTGTAGCTATCATTTCCATTCCTTCTTCACACCTCTGTATGGCTACTCCTTAAATGTCTTCACACTTGGTGATTTTCTATCATATGACAGTCCCTCTTCAACCACATGTGCTCATTTGATGAAGGCAATAAGCTTGAAGTACTACTTTTTGATACATGATGACTGCTCCTTTTCATTGCTTTTGATTGTATTGATTTGAAGCTTAGTGGTTGTTCCTTGCATAAGATCGTTGTTGTTAAATTTCTATCATTTTCATTGTTTCAAAACAACAGATTGTGCAACCAATGGTGACAATATCTCATGCCCATTAAAAGTTACACTTTGTAAGTTGTTAAAATTGACTCCTTTTCCATTTCCATCAATAAAGTTATTGTCAACTGCATATCACTCATGGAGGTAATCCTTGGGTCTAAGAAACTCAAGAAAATGTAGATGAAAGTTGATCATTATGTGACACTGAACAGGGGAGTTGAAAATTTTTACTACCCTTCCTTGCTTCTTCATCTGTAATGTAATCTCTTGTGACCATTTCTTGTCTGCCTTTAGTAAAGTCAAAAGACATTTGTCTTTGTTGTTGTCTTGCATGACATGAGAATACACCTTGTTGTCCCAACCTTCATGGATTTCCATAACAATGCTTGTTGTCCCACATGAATTTGCTACCTGATCTCCACAATGTTTGTTTTCCTTTTGATCATTTGTAACACATAAACTGTCTCCTTACTTTGATCCTAGTGGGAAGAAACATGTCCCCTATGTCACTGACCTCAAAGATCACCATCCTATGTGATGTGTGGCTATCCAATAGGGTTAATGTGAGAGGGGTCTAACAATACTCTAGATTTCCCCTTCCTCATTTAAGAGATGTGCAATTGAACTTGATGCATCTTTTGAATCTGATAATTAAAGTTGATCAACTGGTGCGATTCCATATTGATTTAATGCATTAATAATATGTATATCTTTGATCAAGTTGCTCGATTTCCTATTTCTCTCAAAGCATGTTGAGCTCTACCCTTGTGGGAGACACATTTACCCCAGATGTTGTATTTAACTGAATCAGAACAATAAAAAGACTTGTCCTAAATTTGCACATGAAGCAAGCAAGTTAGAAAATAAATTCATATTTTGGATGTGTTCGATGACTTCACTATTTTCTAGGACATCCAAGGTTTGCATGCTTATTTAATGCAGTTATGGATTAGTTTATACATGAATAGGTAAGTGTGTATGTAAGGTTTGAGATCTTTCATTGCTTATAGCATTGCTCTAATATCATTGTTTTTTCAAATGCAGGAGCTAGGAGCACTACGAAGCTGGGAAGGATACAAGAAACTCGAGGGAGTAGTAGGGCAAGAGGACAACTTCAAAACTAGTCATTCTCAGGCAATGACTGGTCTCTACCCTTAAATGCATATTCCTTTTGTTTACTTATTCATGTATAGATTGCTTCTTTATTTTCATTGAATAAGTAAAGTTAGTCCCTTGGATTGTGAGGAACATGTACACTTCCTAATTATTAATAAAAGATTACATTTGTATACATATTATTCTCTTTTCTTATTTACTGTAATTGCAACATTGGAATGAAAAAATGTAATATGTTTCATTTGACAGTCTTTTTCCATGCATATTAAACCTAGCAGACTTATGGTTTATCTTTTAAATGTTTAAATAAACAACACAAAAAGAATAAACACTAAACCAGATTTCAGCTGAAAGCTAAAAATTAGGTAACATTTTTTCCTACATTTGCTATATGTTTTCTTGCTAAACATGAGACCAAATACCTAAGCTTATCCATGGGCACAGGTTCAATCAAAAAGCTAACACCACTTGAAAATAGCATTGCAAATTGTTGTAACTCATTGAACTAGCAAGAGACACTTTGAAAACCTATGAAAACCCAACAATGCAAAATGAAAACTACCACATAATTGTGAAAAATAACACATAGGGAAAACCAAAAAGCATCTGAAAGGAAACTACCCTAACCTACTTTAACCAGCAAAGAAGTTGGTCAAATGGAACCATTATCTGGTTGGGAAAAATAACACCCCTTTTTAATCAACAACTGATGCATTACATGATTATGCATTGGTGAAAGAACATGAAACACATGAAGATATTCAAAAGATTTTTGCAATGTTTCATGAAAGATGTAAAGAAACTCACTTACACCTTGATCTCGATCATGCCTATTGTTGTCGTGAATTGGACAGGTGAGCTGAATTTGATCACCTTCAGCTGAAAATCCAAAATTAACTTCTTCTTAAATTGCATCCTCATACTTGGGTGCAAGCATGACCTATGGTACTTCAGTGGCCTCCAAACTGGCTAAGTATCTAATGGGACAACCCATGGAATGAATGAACTTTGCAATTCCACTGTTGGCTGCTTCTCTTCCTTTCTGCTTTTCATGGTTACTACTTTGTGGCTTCACCTTGCATAATGATTTTCCATGTTGATTCTTCCTCCATGGTTAATGAAAAATCACCTTCCACCAAGGTAGTTAATAACTTATCAAAGCTGCCAGGTCTTGGAAGGCTCTTAATGTCAGCTTTTTTAACCTTAAAATCCACATTATCACTCAAAGAGATGTACTCCAAAATGAGCCTTTCTTCTTCAATGAAGGCAGAAAAGTGTTCAAACAGTGAAGTAGCTTCCTAAAACAAACTTTTAGCTGTTAAATCAACTTCAAGCTCTGTTGTATAGTAGAAAGGAAGCTCATCTGACCAAACAAGACATTGCACATCAGGTTCATGAGAAGTTTCTTGTTCAAACTTGTGAACCTGCTATTGAATTTCAGCATGAGTACCAAACTCTTCTAACATATCCGATTCCTTGTCATCCAATCTTGAACAAAAATGTTCAATTATACCAGTGCACACCTCTTCATAAAGCTCACTATTAGCCTTTTCATCCATAGGATGCTCAAAAATATCCAATCTAGTTGTACATTGCTCTTCTTGGTCAACCTTTTCCACCATTTCACCTTGTTGTCCTATTGGAACATTTGCACCATCTTTGAAAACAACAAGAGGATCATTAGCTAAAACATTGCAAAAAACATTTTAAGAAATCTTCTCCTATTTAGCCTTTTGCAGCAGTAGCCTGTATTCCTCCATAGCTAAATGTAGCAAATTTACATTTCTAGTCTCCTCCATGTTGAGTGAGTTGTGCAAGCCAAGGGTCTACTCTTCTTTTACTTTCTGGATGTTAGAGCATGGTTCCAATTGAATGATAGATGGAGGAACTTCATAGGGTAGAGCAGATGAATCTTTCCAGTTTGGAAACCTATGGGTAGAAGGCTCATTGGTGGGCTCACTAATGGGCTCAAAAGGTTTCTCTTGTTTAAAACTGGGGAACCTGTACTTGGAAACCTCCTCATTAACAAGCTGATTCAACATTGTAGGAGGAATTGAGCTGAAAATAGGAAAGGAAGGGGCTGCTTGAGTTTCATACCTTAGTTGGCATTCCTCTACATCCATCTACTTTGCCAGAAATTCCTCATGTTGTCTCCTTTGAATCTCCATCTCTTTCTCTTGAATGTATACTTGGAAGGATAACTCCTCCTGATGCATGTCAGCCTCCTATTGTTGCATTTGATACTCCTGTTCTTTATCGATCTCATCCAACTGCCTACAAAAATATAGCAATATATTGTCAATATTGCTAATCCCCATATCATTAGCATTTTGGGGCTGCAAATGAGAACAAGATTGCTATTTTGGAACAAAGTATCCTTCTTGAGGCTAGTTCTAGGCATATACTGGTTGATATTGAGATTGAGAAGGAGTGGGAGGGTGGGAAACATAATGAGGATGCTGGTAACTTGTTGTCACAGGGTTATTTGAAACAAAACCAACAAGCTGTTTAGTGTGATATGGTTGGTAAGAGGTCAGACATGCATGATTTTCATGGAATGGTGGGTTATTGGCATTTTCATGATATGTTGGGTGATATGACAGGTTTCCATGAAATATGGACATGTTTATTCATTCAAAAGCTAGAAAATGAGATAAAATTAGATTTAATTGAAACTAACCAACACTTGATCATACTAAAACCAATAAAACTTCTTGAAGTTGCTAGGTATGTAAATAAAATGCCTCTAAAAGGATGAAACTACTGTTGCACACACCAAACAATAGTAAATAAATAAATAGAAATGAACTGAGAAACAGTTCACCTATCCCACTGGGCATGCCAAAACTATTATGGATCCAAATCTGCACACTAATGCCAAGTTGTGAATGTACTTAGCAAGTTTGGATGTAACATGGGACTGCTTTCAAGTTGTGGGTGTCCTATTCAAAAGTAGACCTTTGGATTAGGGGTCGTCTTCCCCTTTTAATGTCACCTAACTACTAATTTTTCAGATAAAGGGTAAGAATTGCATGAAAAATGAACCTAATACTGAAATATCTAAGGTGATACACCAAAAAAAACTAGGACCTGATAACAACCTATCACATTCAAATCAATATCATAAAACTTGATTTACACAACTCATTTTTAGATACAGTTTACATAAGTAATTTATAAGGAGGTTTCTAAACAAGGCTTTAAGAAGGAAAACAAAGGTTTCACAACTAACAACACTATTAAATAACACAACTTATAAACTATTATCATGCATTTTCAGCTAAACAGATGCCTAAACATGAGACAACTTTCCAAGGAAGGATAAATTTTCACAAGACAAACTAATCAATCACTAACAACAGACTATGAAACATGAAATGAGAAGGTAAAATGCTCTATTTTATTGATTCAAAGTGCTTGTTGTATCACAAGTCCATTTGAGTTACAATACTACTCCATGAAAATAAGTCCAAAACTAAAGCTATCACTCTACTGGAAAGAAAGAACTCCCTCAAAATGCTCAAAATGAACATACTTAAGCAAAAAACCCACCAAAACCCCTCACACATGTCCATCTAGAAGGTTCTGGTTAGATGCAACAATGAGGCCAAAAGAGAACCTTCTAAAGTCACTCCAAAAAGCCTCCAAAATGGTGAAAAGTCAAGCTCATACTCAAGTCATGCTAAAAGTGTGACAAAACTCCCTCCAAAATAACACATGTTCTTCTGAAACAGTCAAATACCTCACCCCCACACTCTCCTCATGTCTTCAATTCAATCATTCTATCTCCCAGCTTTGACTCATGCAATATGTTTGTTACATGAGAACACAAGACTCCAAAAAGGCATTAAAGATAATAACTTGATTAAATGATTCATAATACATCACTTAATCAAGTTATTTTACATTTAAAAGGACAAAAATAAGAGGGCCCACCATCAATATGAATTACATTTCATTTGCAAGTGAAAATATCAAAGTGATTAGCAAAATCACTTAAATGACATTTCTATGTTTTGAAACAAATGCAAAAAGCAATAATGAAATGCTAACGTGCTTTCAAAAGCATTAATAAGATCAATAAGGTACTTGATCATCTAAATTTTTCTCATTCTGCGTTGTAAGGCCACATGTAGTCAATATTCTGATTTGCAAAGGAAAAATAAAAGCTCAAGCTTGGCCTATATGGACGACCTCCACACTTCTTGGAAAGCATATTCCAAGTCTTCAAGGCACATGATGCATTCATGACCAAAAGCCAAAGGCATATCTGACTTGGCATACACTATAACTTAGTAAGGCATAACAAATGCTTGAAAGACTTAGCAATGTTTTGAAGTAAGGAAAAAGACATAAGGCATAAAATGCCTAAGTCAATAAACACATGTTTTGCCCCCCCACATTTTGCATTAATATGAACTTCACTTTTTTAAAACATGGGATTAAAATCCCATTGGCATCGCAAAGGGTCAAACCCTAATCATCAAAAGACAAAAGGATGAGAAAAAACACCATCATTCTATCGTTGACCATTCTAGAAAACATGATGCAGCCACCGCGGGTTTTGAGTCAACACTGGAAATGGTGAAGAGTCACTGGTTTTTGGCCGATTCCTTGAGGAAAAATGCATGGAAACACAAGGTGATTGTTATTTGCTCAAAAATCTGCATTTTTTCACTTCTTTGAAGCTCCTCCATTCATTTTAGGCTGCAGCCTGTAGCATTCTCCTGATCATTTTTGTTACTTTTTCTGTTGGTTATTATAATTGCTTCTTTCACAACCACCATTGAGCTTTTTCCAATCTTGAATGAAAGCCACTTCATTAATAAAATGCTTGCATATTGCAAGAAAAAGATGGGAGAATTCTTCAGGTAAACTCCACCAAACCATTCCATTATGAATTTTTAGCAAATAAATCTCCTTTCGAGCCCAACCATTGTCAAAATGAAGCAAGATTAGCTCTTCTTTCTATATTTGAAGTTGAACTAATAAACCCCAGGTGGGTTATTTTTCTTGTAGAAGAAAACTTGATTTTCTGGCCATGGCCATGAAAAGAAAGTTTGGTTTTGAAATGGAATTTTCATATAGAATAATCTCCATTAGATAATCTCTTTCACTTCCTCTGTATTTGTAGCTTTTTTTTTTTTAAAACCTAGATTGTTCTCTTTTTGTGTCTTTGTGATGAAAAAGACATTTCCATGCCACAACCATGACAAAATGATAAGTTTTGTTGTCTTTCATTTTTGAAAAAGAGGGTTTGAAACCCGCATGTAATCTGTATTTTAGAGTAACAATCCACAAAATGGGTTTGATTTGTGAAGAAATATCTCCTCTTCAGGCCACGACCATGAGAGATACTGGTTTTTATGCCTTTGTTCATCTGTTTTTAAAAGAAAAACATTCTTGTTTCAACCATCTCTGAATCTGTAATTTTGTAACAAACCCAAATGGGTTTTGTATGTGTGAAGAAAATCCTCATCCTCACCTCTGTATTTGAATTTTAAAGTGAAAACACAAAATGGGTTTTGACTTTGAAGAAGAAAGATACTTCTAGGCCGTGGCCATGAAGAAGTGACTAGGGTTTTAACATTTTCCATTTTTCTAAACATGAACTCCATGATGCATCTGGGTGTTTCTAATATTGCATAGTATGAAAGAGGTATTTGAAATTTTCTGCAAAATTATTTAATGTTATTACACAGAAAATGATGATAGATCAGCATATACTCTCCTTTCTGTTGGTCCTTTGTTGATAAAATCATGCAAGATTATAATATGAATGAGATTTTCTAAGAGATGATTAGTAAAACAAGAGCTATCTCAGTCAACTACTCCACAACAAATGCTACCCTGTGTGGAGAAAAAATGGTCTGCACAAAAATGATTCAATGCCATTGTATAGTATGTGTATAAATTAAAAAAAACTTGCACATTTTCTCCATCCTGCAAATTCTTGAGAATCATGAAGGCTCTATTTTTTTTATCTTCTGCATTCTTATTATTAGCACATTGATAACTCCATATTCTTGAATTTTATTGTCACTTGTCCTTTATCATTGTAAATCTCCTTGAAATTTGACCTAGCAGATGCAAATCTTTGATTAAGCTCCCTTCACTATCACACAATTCATTGCTCTTCAATTTAATGTATATCTTTGAAAACATTGCCACTATCTTCATTGATAGTCACTCATATTCCTTTAATGGAGGGCATGCTTGGGAATTTCCCTTTTCATCCTCACCTTACACTTAGTACAACAAAACTTATTGGCACTAGACAACTCATAGTAGAGATTTCTACAAGCAACTCTTATCCAGTTATCATAGTTCTTCATAGTATCAATATCAAGTAAATCACTCATGTCTGCTTTACTAAGCTCCATTCCACACCTTTGATCTGGGCATAGCAATTGTATCCTAATCACATCATATGAGGGTTCTAGTGTTGTCATTGACTTCTCTACTAGAGATGCCACATGAGCTCTCAAACAAACTTATAAGTGACATGCGTGCAACTGGTGAGAAAACCACCACCATAATTCTAATGTCTATATTTACTTAATGAACCTCCATTGAATTATCTTCATTTATGTTTACATGTTGAATCCTTGTGGAGTTGTATTTATTGATTCAATCACTGCTTATGATGCACATTTGTATCCTAAAAGCATGTATCTATAGCTTCATTCAAGGTTGCCTCCTTAAGCCAGCATCCTGGTATTGTATTCACCACTCAGGTTACTTTATTCTCGTTTTGTTTAAAGCCTTTGGAAGGCTTCAAAAGTCTATTGAAATGACGCTCCCATAAACTCTAAGGTTACTATTTTTTATGCTTACACATTTCATGTCACTTGTCTCAAATACATGTTGACTATATGCTGCCTTTACTTGCTTCATTCACTGCTATAAGTTGCTGTCCCTGCCATGCCATCATGCTTGTAGTGATTTTCTTTTGTTCTCATGAAGACATAGTTTTGATATTATTGCTGGTTGGCTCCATTCACTCATAACATGTGGACTCTTACTGCTTTCAAGAGGATGTATTCCTAGCTTCATGATAAAGTAGGAATGAAAAAGTATTTCTCTTTAAGAATATAGCATGATTATAGTTCTTTCATAATTGCAACTGTAACTATCATTTCCATTCCTTCTTCACAACTATGTATGGATACTCCTTAAATTTCTTCACACTTGGTGATTTTCTATCATACGACAGTCCCTCTTCAACCATATGTGCTCATTTGATGAATGCAGTAAGCTTGAAGTACTACTTTTTGATACATGATGACTGCTCCTTTTCATTGCTTTTGATTGTATTGATTTGAATCTTAGTGGTTGTTCCTTGCATAAGATCATTGTTGTTAAATTTCTATCATTTTAGTTCTTTCAAAAAAATAGATTGTGTAGCCAATGGTGACAATATCTCATGCCCATTAAAAGTTACACTTTATAAGTTGTGAAACTTAACTGCTTCACCATTTCCATCAATAAAGTTATTGTCAACTGCATATCACTTGTGGAGGTAATTCTTGGGTCTAAGCAACTCAAGAAAATGTAGATGAAAGTTTATCATTATGTGACATCAAACAAGGCAGTTGAAATGTTTTACTACCATTCCTTTCTTCTTCATCTGCAATGTAATCTCTTGTGACCATTTCTTGTTTGTCTTTAGTAAATTCAAAAGACATTTTTCTTTGTTGTTGTTTTGCTTGACATGAGAATACACCTTGCTGCCTCAACCTTCATGGCTATCCATAACAATTCTTATTGTCCCACATGAATTTTCTACCCGATCTCCACAAAATTTGTTTACATTTTGATCATGTGTAACACATAAATTGTCTCCTCACTTTGATCCTAGTGGGAAAAAAAATGTCCCATATGTTGATGACCTAAAAGCTCACCGTCCTATGTGATGTGTGGCTGTCCAATAGGGTTAAAGTGAGAGGGGTCTGACAATACTTTGGATTGCTCCTTCCTTATTTAAGAGATACATAATTGAACTTGATGCATCTTTTGAATCTAATAATTAAAGTTGATCAATTTGTGTGATTCCATATTGATTTAATGTATTAATAACAGGTATATCTTTGATCAAGTTGTTGAATTTCCTATTTCTCTCAAATCATGCTAAGCTCTACCCTCGTGGGAGCCACATTTACCCCACATGCTATATTTAACCGAATCAGAATAGTAACAAGACTTGTCCTAAATCTACACATGAAGCAAACAATTTAGAAAATAAATACATATTTTGGATGTGTTCGATGACTTCACTCTTTTCCAGGACATCCAAGGTTTGCATGCTTATTTAATGCAGTTATGGATCAGTTTATACATGCATAGGTAGGTGTGTATGTAAGGTTTGAGATCTTTCATTGCTTAGAGCATTGGTCTAATATCATTTTTTTTAGATGCATGAGTTAGGAGCACTACGGAGCTACGAAGGACACAAGCAACTTAGGGCAACAACAAGGCAAGAGGACAACTTTAAAACCAGTCATTCTTAGGCAATGACTGGTCTCATCCTTATGTGCACAATATTTTTGTTTACTTATTCAAGTATAGATTGCTTCTTTATTTTCATTGAATAAGTAAAGTTAGTCCCTTGGCTTGTGAGGGACATGCACACTTCATAATTATCAATAAAAGATTACATTTTTATACATATGATTATGTTTTCTCATTTGTTGTAATTGCAACATTGGAATGAAAAAATGTAATCTATTTCATTTGACAATCTTTTTCCATGCATATTAAACTTAGCAGACTTATGGTTTATCTTTTAAATGTTTAAATGAACAACACAAAAATAATAAAAACTATACTTGATTTCAGTTGACAGCAAAAAATTAGGTAACAATAGCATGAGCACATACCTTGGGTTGTCTTGGGTTATTAAAAACATATTATGATGATTTTCAACCCTTTTTGGACTCAGAATTCCATGATACAACGTTCCAAGGCACAAATAAACATTATGGTTTATTGAAACAATGCATAAATAATGCACTATTACTAATCAAAACTCAAAAATCAAAGATACAACTTAATCCCTTTTCACTCATGCACGCGAATATCATGAAAATAAGCCCCACGCAATAATTAAAATGCCTTTTCAATGCTTTTGTCATAAAATAAAAAACCTTTTACTTAAATACTTAATGGTTGTTCTTTGAGTATTGCCTTTTCCTTTGTGTATAATTTGATGATCCTTTGCATACTTTATGGTGGTTTTCTATTTATTGTTGTTAAAAGTGAAGTTGAAACAAAAAACTTCAAACAACTAAACTTAAGTGATGGAAAAGTTAACTTGTGGTGGTTGTTTATTTATAGTGGTTCTCTATTTATTGCCTTTTATTGCTCTCCACGAAAATGTATTTGTTAAAGTGAAGTTGAAACAAAAAAATTAAGTGATGGAAAAGTGGTGGTCATTAAAAGTGTGTGTTTTTGCAATTAGAGTCAAAAGGTCAATGGGATGGACTTCAAATTGAATGTTTCCAAGAAACTTCATTTGAAACAAGGAGATTTCCAAAATTTCCAAGGATTTACACATGTGGTAATAAATAGTTTTTCAGTAACTTTTAGTTTAT
This sequence comes from Sequoia sempervirens, assembly GCA_007258455.2. Classification (NCBI taxonomy): domain Eukaryota; kingdom Viridiplantae; phylum Streptophyta; class Pinopsida; order Cupressales; family Cupressaceae; genus Sequoia; species Sequoia sempervirens. The sequence continues at coordinate 79,395,774 of VDFB02270651.1, forward strand.
TTAGGTGAGGCACTAGTTTTCGCTCTGAGCTACATTCAATCGGTAGAATCCCTTAAGAGTCCAAAGTGCAAAATGACTGCAATCTTCAATGGTCTATTACTTGGACACCATGATGCTTAGAAACTTCTCGTCTGAGCCTAAGTGGTCGAGTTGGGCCCCTCTACAATAACCTCTCTCAATTTTTGCTATCTCATAGGAATTTTCTCGTGGTGGTGACATCTCTTATGGAGAAAAAGTTGTCAAATGCAAGTAGTGCAAAATTGGAAAGTGTTTCAAATTTTGTTCTGCAACTCGGGTGACCTGACAAACTATTCGAATGTGTCCAAGTGGGTATGTTCACGCTTGGCATAGTCCTCATTCGCATCCAAACACGTCGAACCACTCCGAGCTACAATCAATCGACAGAATCCCTCAAGAGTCCAGAGTGCAAAATGGTTGCAATTTCGACGGGCTATTACTCGTGTTGGAAGAATGAAGAAGAATGGACCTCTCTACAATTTTGTGTTGTCACTGATGTCACCATGTTGTGATTGCAATTCTAAGTTAGTGCTTGGTTTGGTATTTTGGTCTAATATTTGAATCGGTATTCAAGTTGCACCCTCCGGTATTTTAGTCCACAATCCTCCGCAATTGATTGTTGCTACTTGTAGTTTTGGGAAACAGTTTATGATTGCTAAAAGCATGTATGTTCAGAATCTCTTGTGCTTTGGTGCTTGTACGATGTATCGACATTATTTTGTTGATTACTTTTTGCAATTAAATCTATTTTTGGCCAACTTCTTGGATAAGTTGTGATATGGTGAATTATTTTTTTTTATGTGGATATATGTGTGACCTATCTTAAGTGCATGCTAACATGATGTAGCATGTTGGACATTTGGATTGTGTTTTGGAAAGATTTTGTGAATGCTTGTAGCCAACAAGTTGGTATTTTTTGATAAACAAGGAAATGCATCTAATTAGGCTGACCTAATTGATGCTTGCAGATGAATTGAGTATATATATTGGATAGGGTTGAAGATTAAAAAGTGTAATTGATGAGGTAGTTGTGAATGCAAAGTTAAAGAAGAACGAAAATGATGAGGTGTGTTAATTATGTTTATTAAGCATCACCAGAACTGTATCAACACTTGTGAGGTGCACTCTTTTCAGTTCATTTTGGCTGTGAAGCTCAATTTTTTTTGCAAATATTTTTGTAGGCAGTGAGCCTCCTATTAAGTAGTGAACTTTTGTATCTGGACAGTGAGTCCTTTCAGGGTAGTGATCCCTTAGCAGTGAGCCTTATACATTCAGTTTTGGAACTACTTTATATTGTGTGTTAATCCTCATCGAGGTTTTTCCCTCATTGATTTTTCCATGTAAAATTTGGTGTTCATTGTGTTGATTTTACTTTATGTTATTTGCATTTCATGTTCAAAATTAATAACAAAACAGTGTGGTTGTGAAGTTAATAAGAGTTGAAGTTTTGTGCTTAATTTTGGTGATAACTGATTCATCCCCCCTCTCAATTGTCCTGCACCTTTTAACAACTTGGACACCATAATGCTAAGAAAATTCTCGTCTAAGCCTATGGAATTGCATTGGGCCCCTCTAATATAATCTATCTCAATTTTTGCTATCTTGGAGGTGTTTTCCCATGGTGGCGACATTTTGCTTGAGGAAAAAGTTATCAAATGCAAGTAGTACAAAGTGGTGCAACTTTCATTTTGCAACTCGTTTGACCAAATGAACTATTCTAATGCATCCATGTGGGTACATTTAGGCTATGAATGGTTCTCTTTCACACCCAAACACACCGAATCACTCCAAGCTACGTTCAACTCATAGAATCCATCAGGAGTCCAAAGTGCAAAATGGCTGCAATCTTCGATGGGCTATTACTCAGACACCATGATGCTTAGAAACTTCTCGTCTGAGCCTATATGATTTTTTTGGGTCCCAATACAATAACTTCTCTTATTTTTTTCTATCTCATAGGCGTTTTCCTGTGGTGGTGATATTTCACTTGGGGAAAAAGTTGTTAAATGCAAGTAGTGCAAAGTTGCAAAGTGCTGCACCTTTTATTCTACAACTTGTGTGACCAAATGAACTATTCCAACACATCTAGATGGGTACGTTTATGTTAGGAATGGTCATATTTTACACCCAGACATGCCAAATTGCTCTGAGCTACGTTCAACCGACATAATCCCTTAAGAGTCCAAAGTGCACAATGACTATAATCTTCGACAAGCTATTTCTTTGTCGACACCATGACACTTATAAATTTTTTGATTAAGCCTATGGGATCATGTTGCGCCCATTTAAAATAACCTTTCTTGGTTTTTGCTATCTTAGAGGCATTTTCTCGTGGTGGCCACTTTTTGCTTAGATAAAAAGTTGTTAAATGTAAGTAGTACAGAGTTGCAAAGTAGTGCGACTTTCGTTTTACAATTCATGTGACCAAAAAAATTATTCCAACATTTCTGGGTGGGTACATTTATGCTAGGCATGGTCCTCTTTTTCACCCAAACATGCCGAATTGCTCCAAACTACATTCAACTAGCAGAATCCCTTAGGAGTCCAAAGTGCAAAATGACTACAATCTTCGACGGACTATTACTTTGACACCGTGATGCTTAGAAATTTCTCGTCTAAGCCTATGAGATTGAGTTGGGCCTGTATACAATAACATATCTTTGTTTTTGCTATCTCGAAGGTGTTTTCCAGTGGTGAGTACATTTCACTTGCAGAAAAAGTTGTCAAATACAAGTAGTGCAAAGTTGCAAAGTGGTGCAACTTTTGTTTTGCAACTCATGTGACCAAAAAAACTATTCCAATGCATCCAAGTGGATACATTGACACTAGGAATGGTCCTCTTTTCCACCAAAACATGATGAATTACTCCGAACTACATTCAACGGGTTGAATTCCTTAAGAATCTAAAGTGCAAAATGGCTGCAATCTTTGATAGGCTATTACTTGGACACTGTGATGCTTAGAAAATTCTCTTCTAAGGCTATGGGACCATGTTGGGCCCATCTACAATAACCTATCTCATTTTTTACTATCATAGAGACATTTTCCCAAAGTGACAACTTTTCGTTTAGGGAAAAAGTTGTCAAATGCAAGTAGTGCAAAGTTGCAAAGTGTTGCAACTTTCATTTTGTAAGTCATGTGACCTAATTAACTATTCCAACATGTCATAGTGGGTATGTTTACGTCAAAAATAGTCCTCTTTCACACCTAAACATGCTGAATTGGTCTGAGTTACATTCAATCGAAAGAATCCCTTAAGATTTCAAAGTGCAAAATGACTGCAATCTTTGACAGGCTATTACTTCAACACTGTGATTCTTAGAAAATTATCGTTTGAGCCTATGGGATCACGTTGGTCCCTTCTATAATAAAATATTTTAGTTTTCACTATTTTAGAGGTATTTTCCTGTGGTGGCGACATTTGGCTTGGGAAAAAGTTGTCAAATATAAGTAGTGCAAAGTTGCAAAGTGGTGCAACTTTCATTCAACAATTTGTGTGACCAAAATAACTATTCCAACGCATCCAGATGAGTATGTTTACACTAGAAATGGTCCTCTTTTGCACCCAAACACATTGAATCGCTCTGAGCTACGTTCAATTGGTATAATCCTTTAACAGTCCAAAGTGCAAAATGACTACAATTTTCGACGGGTTGTTACTCAGACAGTGTGATGATTATAAACTTCTCATCTGAGCTTATAGGATCATATTGAGACCATCTATAATAAATTCTCTCATTTTTCACAATTTTGAAAGTGTTTTCCTATGGTGGCGACTTTTCTGTTGAGGAAAAATTTGTCAAATGTAAGTAGTGTAAAGTTGCAAAGTGGTGCAACTTTCATTCTGCAACCTGTGTAACCAAATGAATTATTCCAACACATCTTGGTGGGTATGCTTACACTAGGTATGGTTCTCTTTCGCACCCAAACACGCTAAATTGCTTTGAGCTATGTTTAACTGGTTGAATCCCTTAGGAGTCTAAATTGTAAAATGACTACAATCTTTGACGGGTTGTTACTCAGACACCGTGACACTTATAAACTTCTCGTATGAGCCTATGAAATTATGTTAGGAGCGTATATAGTAACCTCTCTTAATTTTTGCTATTTCAAAAGTATTTTCCTATGGTGGAAACTTTTCACTTAGGGAAAAAGTTATCAAATGCAAGTAGTGCAAAGTTGTAAATTGGTGCAACTTTCGTTCTGTAATCCGTGTGACCAAATAAATTGTTCCAATGGATTTAGGTGGGTATGCTTACACTAGGCATGGTCCTCTTTCACAACCAAACATATAAAATCACTTCGATCTACGTTCAACTAATAAAATATCTTAAGAGTTCAAAGTGCAAAATGACTGCAATATTTGATGGGTTGTTACTAAGACATTGTGACGTTTAGAAAAATCTTGTTTGAGCCTATGGGATCATGTTGGCCCTTCTACAATAACCTTTTTTGGTTTTTTCTATCTCGAAGGATTTTTTTAGTGGTGGCGACTTTTCGCTTGGGGTAAAAGTTGTCAAATGCAAATAGTGCAAAGCTATAAGGTGGTGCAACTTTCGTTCTACAACTTGTGTGACCAAACAAACTATTTTATTACATATGAGTGGGTATGTTTATACTAAGTATGGTCTTTTTTCACACCTAAACACGCTGAATCACTCTGAGCTACATTCAACTAGCAAAATTCTTTAAGAGTCCAAAGTGCAAAATGACTACAATCTTTGATGGGTTGTTACTCAGAAGTCATGATGCTTAGAAATTTCTCATCTAAGCCTATCAAATTATGTTGGGCCCATCTACAATAACCTCTCTTGGATTATGCTATCTTAGAGACGTTTTCCTGTGGTGGTGATATTTCACTTGAGAAAAAAGTTGTCAAATGCAAGTAGTGCAAAATTGTAAAGTGGTGCAACTTTTGTTTTGCAACTCATGTGGCTAAACAAACTGGTTCAATGCATTCAGGTTAGTATGTTTATGTTAGGCATGGTCCTCTTTCACACCCAAATATGCCAAATTTCTCCAAGCTACATTCAATCTATAGAATCATTTGAGAGTCCAAAGTGCAAAATGGCTAGAATTTTTGATGGGTTGTTACTTCGACACCGTGACGCTTAGAAAATTCTTGTCTGATCCTATTAGATTATGGTGGGTTTATCTAAAATAACTTCTCAGTTTTCTCTATTTTAGAGGCATTTTCCTATGGTGGTGACTTTTTGTTTAGGGAAAAAGTTGTCAAATGCATGTAGTGCAAAGTGGTGCAACTTTCGTTCTGCAACTCATGTGACTAAAAAAACTATTCAAACACATCTAGGTGGGTAAATTTACCCTAGATATGGTCCTCTTTCGCATCCAAATATGTCGAATTGCTCCGAGCTACATTCAACCGATAAAATCCCTTAAGAGTCCAAAGTGCAAAATGGCTGCAATTTTTAATGAGCTATTACTTTGACATCGTGACACTTAAAAACTTCTCATCTGAGCCTATGAGATTGTGTTAGGACCATCTATAATAAACTCTCTCAAATTTTTCTATCTCAGAAGTGTTTTTCATGGTGACAACTTTTCGCTTGGGGAACAAGTTGTTAAATACAAGTAGTACAAAGTTGCAAAATGGTGCAACTTTTTTTCTACAACTCATGTGACCAAACAAATTGTTGCAATGCATCTAGGTGGGTATGTTTACTCAGGAATGGTTCTTTTTTGCACCTAAACATGCCAAATCGCTCTGAGTTATGTTCAATCAGTTGAATCCCTTAAGAGTTCAAAGTACAAAATTACTCCAATCTTCGATGAGTCATTACTCAGACATTGTAATGCTTAGAAACTTCTCGGCTGAGCCTATGAGGTTGTGTTTGGCATGTCTACAATAACCTCTTATTTTTCACTATCTCTAAGTTATTTTCTTGTGATAGCGACTTTTCGTTTAGGAAAAAAGTTGTCAAATGTAAGTAGTGCAAAGTTGTAAAGTGCTGCAACTTTCGTTTTGCAACTTGTGTGACCAAATAAACTATTCTAATGCACCCAAGTGGGTACGTTTACATTAGGCATGGTCCTCTTTCACACCTAAACATGCCAAATCACTCTGAGCTATGTTCAAATGACAAAATCCCTTAAGAGTCAAAAGTACAAAATGACTACAATCTTCAACGGGCTATTACTCGGACATTGTGATGCTTAAAAAATTTTCATCTAAGCCTATCAGATAGTGTTGAGCCGATCTACAAGAAAATATTTCAATTTTTGCTATTTGTGAGGCATTTCCCCGTGGTGGTGATATTTCGTTTGGGAAAAAAGTTATCAAATGCAAGTAGTTGAAAGTGGTGCAACTTTCATTTTATAATTCATGTAACCAAACAAACTACTCCACCACATCTGCATGGGTATGTTTACGATAGGAATGGTCCTTTTTCACATCCAAATACGATGAATCACTCTAAGCTACGTTCAACTGACAAAATCCTTTAAGAGTCTAAAGTGCAAAATGACTGCAATCTTCGACAGACTTTTACATAGACACTGTGATGCTTAGAAACTTCTCATCTGAGCCTATGGGATTACATTGAGCCCCTCTATAATAATCTTCATTAGTTTTTTCAATCGTGGAGACATTTTCTTGTGGTAGTGACATTTCTATAGGGAAAAAATTGTCTAATGCAAGTAGTGCAAAGTTGCAAAGTGCTTCAACTTTCATTTTGTAATTCGTGTGACACAAAAAAATATTCTAATGCATTCAGGTGGGTATGTTTACACTAGGATTGGTTCTCATTCACACACAAACATGTTGAATTGCTTTGAGCTATGTTCAACTGGTAGAATCCCTTAAGATTCCAAAGTGCAAAATGACTACAATTTTCGATGGGCTGTTACTCAAACACTATGACACTTAGACACTTTTCGTTTGAGTATATGAGATTGCAGTGGGCCCCTCTAATATAATATCTCTCGATTTTTGTTATCTCGAAGGTGTTTTCCCATGGTAGTGATGATTCGCTTGGGAAAAAAATTGTCAAGTGCAAGTAGTACAAAGTTGCAAGGTGGTGCAACTTTTGTTTTTCAACTCATGTGACCAAACAAATTGTTTCAATGTATTCGCATGGATATATTTACACTACGAATGGTCCTCTTTCACACCCAAACATGATGAATCACTTTGAGCTACGTTCAACCGGTAAAATCCCTTAAGAGTCTAAAGTGCAAAATAACTGCAATTTTTGATAGACTATTATTGGGATACTCTGACATTTAGAAACTTCTCATCTGAGCCTATGAGATTGTGTTGTGCCCCACTACAAAAAAAATCTCTTATTTTTTTCTATCTTAGAGGTTTTTTCTCATGGTGGCAACTTTTTACTTGAGGAAAAAATTGTCAAATCTAAGTAGTGCAAAGTTGCAAATTTGTGCACCTTTCATTCTGCAACTTGTGTGACCAAATAAACTTTTCCAATACATCTAAGTGGGTATATTTACGTTAGGAATGGTCTTCTTTTGTACCAAATATGTCGAATCACTCCAAGCTACGTTCAATTGACACAATCCTTTAAGAGTCCAAAGTGCAAAATGACTACAAAATTCTACAAGCTGTTACTCCATCGACACCGTGATACTTAGAAACTTCTCATTTAAGCCTATGGGATCATGTTGGGCCTATCTACAATAACCTCTCTCAGTTTTCACTATCTTTGAGATTTTTTCTTATGGTGGTGACTTTTCGTTTGGGTAAAAAGTTGTCAAATGCAAGTAGTGCAAAGTTGCAAAATGGTGTGACTTTAATTTTGCAACTCATGTGACCAAATGAACTATTCTAACATGTCTAGGTGGGTATGTTTATGTTATACATGGTTATCGTTTGCACCCAAACATATTGAGTCGCTCCGAGCTACATTAAACTGGCATAATCCCTTAAGAGTCCAAAGTGTAAAATGACTGTAATCTTCAACAAACTATTACTTTGACACTGTGATGCTTAGAAAACTTTCTATTTGAGCCTATGGGATCAAGTTGGACCCATTTACAATAACCTATCTAGGTTTTTGCTATCTCAAAGGAGTTTTGTAGTGTTGACTACATTTCGCTTGAGGAAAAAGTTGTTAAATGCGAGTAATGCAAAGTTGCAAAGTGGTACAACTTTTATTTTGCAATTCGTGTGATCAAATAAACTATTCCAACGCATGCAGGTGGGTATTTTTATGCTAGAAATGGTCCACTTTTGCACTTAAACATGACGAATCGCTTTGAGCTACGTTCAACCAGTTGAATCCTTTAAGAGTCCAAATTATAAAATGACTGTAATTTTTGATAGTCTGTTACTTATACACCTTGATGCTTAGTAACTTCTTGTCTAAGGCTATGGAATCATATTGGGCCCATCTATAATAACCTATCTCAATTTTTTCTATCTCAGAGGCACTTTCCTATGGTGGTGACTTTTTGCTTGAGGAAAAAGTTGTCAAATGCTAGTGTAAAGTTGCAAAGTGGTGCAACTTTTGTTCTACAAGTCGTGTGACCAAATGAACTACTCAAACACATTTGAGTGGGTACATTTATGCTAGGCATGGTCCTATTTCACACCCAAACATGTTGATTCACTCTAAACTACATTCAACTAGTAAAATCTTTTAAGAGTCCAAAGTGCAAAATGGCTACAATCTTCAACGAGTTATTACTCAAACTCCATGATGTTTAAAAACTTCTCATTTGAGCCTATGAGATTGTATTGGGCCCACTACAATAACTTCTCTCAGTTTTCACTATCTCAGATGCATTTTCCTATGGTGGCGACATTTTTTTTGGAAAAAGTTTTTAAATGCAAGTAGTGCAAAATTGCAAAGTGGTGCAACTTTTGTTCTGCAACTCATGTGAACAAAAAAAATATTCCAACACATCCGAGTGGGTACGTCTACACTAGAAATGGTCCTCTTTTGCACCCGAACACATCAAATTTCTTTGAGCTACGTTCAACTGGTAGAATCCTTTAAGAGTCCAAAGTGCAAAATAGTTGCAATCTTCAATGAGTTGTTACTTAGACACCGTGATGCTTAGAAAAATTTCATCTAAGCTTGTAGGATCACGTTGGACCCATCTATAATAAAATTTCTCAGTTTTTACAATCTCAAAGGTGTTTTCTTGTGGTAGCGACTTTTCGCTTGGGAAAAAAATTGTCAAATGCAAGTAGTGTAAAGTTGCAAAGTGGCACAAGTTTCCTTCTACAACTCATCTGACCAAACAAACTATTCCAACGCATCTAGGTGGGTATGTTTACACTAAGTATGGTCCTCTTTTGCATCCAAACACACTAAAATATTTTGAGCTACGTTCAATCGACTGAATCCCTTAAGAGTTCAATGCGCAAAATGACTGCAATCTTTGACGGGCTGTTACTTAGAAATTGTGACACAGAAATTTTTCATCTACGCCTATGAAATCATGTTAGGCCCCTCTATAATAAACTATTTCGATTTTTCTATCTTGGAGGTATTTTTCTGTAGTGAAAACTTTTTGATTGGGAAAAAAGTTGTCAAATACAAATAGTGCAAAGTTGCAAAGTGGTGCAACTTTCATTTTGCAACTCTTGTGACCAAATGAACTATTCCAATGCATCTAAGTGATTAATTTTATATTAAGCATGGTCATTTTTCACACTCAAACATGCCGAATCACTCTGAGCTACGTTCAATCGATATAATCCCTTACGAGTCCAAAGTGAAAAATGACTACAATTTTTGATGGACTATTACTCAGACATCGTGACACTTATAAACTTTTTGCCTAAGTTTATGGGATCATGGTGGGACCCTCTACAATAACCTCTCTTGGTTTTTGCTATATCGAAGAATTTTTCTTGTAGCTTGGCGACTTTTTACTTAGGAAAAAAGTTGTGAAATGTAAGTAGTGCAAAGCTGCAAGGTGGTGCAACTTTCGCTCTGCAACTCGTGTGACCAAAAAAACTATTCTAATGCATCTAGGTGGATACGTTTATGCTAGGAATGGTCCTCTTTTTCACCCAAACATGCCAAATCACTCTGAGCTTCATTCAACTGGCAAAATCTCTTAAGAGTCCAAAATGCAAAATGACTACAATTTTTGTTGGGTTGTTACTCAGAAACCATGATGCTTAGAAAGTTCTCATCTAAGCCTATCAGATCATGTTGGGTCCCTCTACAATAACCTCTCTCGATTTTTGCAATCTTAGAGGTGTTTTACCATGTTTACGACATTTCACTTGAGGAAAAAGTTGTCAAATGCAAGTAGTGCAAAGTTGTAAAATGGTACAAATTTTATTCTGCAACTCATGTGACCTAATGAATTGTTTCAATGCATCTAAGTGAATATGTTTATACTAGGAATAGTCCTTTTTTGAACCCAAACACATTGAATTGCTCGGAGCTATGTTGAACCGGTAGAATCCCTTAAGAGTCTAAAGTGCAAAATGACTTAAATGTTTGATGGGTTGTTACTTTGACACTGTGACACTTAGAAAATTATTGTCTAAGCCTATTGGATCGCTTTGGACCCATATACAGTAACCTCTTTCTATATTTTCTATCTTGGAGGTGTTTTCCCATGGTAGTGAATTTTTTTTAGAGAAAAAAGTTATCAAATGCAAATAGTGCAAAGTTGTAAAGTGGTACAATTTTCATTCTGCAACTCATGTGATTGAACGAACTATTTCAACGTGTCTAGGTGAGTATGTTTACACTTTCCATGGTCTTTTTTTACACCCAAACATGTTGAATCATTCCGAGTTACGTTCAACCAACATAATCCCTTAAGATTCTAAAGTGCAAAATGACTACAATTTTCAATAGGTTGTTACATTGACACTTTGGCGCTTAGAAATTTCTTGTCTGAGCCTTTGGGATCATGTTGGGCCCGTCTATAATAAAATCTCTCTATTTTTTCTATCTTGAAGGTGTTTTTTAATGATGACAACTTTTTGCTTGGGGAAGAAGCTGTCAAATGCAAGTAATGCAAAGTTGCAAAGTGGTGCAACTTTTATTCTACAACTCATGTGACTAAATAAATTGTTACAACACATCCAAGTCGATACATTTATTTAGGAATGGTCCTCTTTCACACCCAAACATGTTGAATCACTCCGAGCTACGTTCAACCAATAAAATCCCTTAAAAGTCCAAAGTGCAAAATGTTTGCAATCTATGACAAGCTGTTACTCAGACATTGTGATGCTTAGAAACTTCTCATCTAAGCCTATGGGATTGCATTTGGCCTATCTAAAATAACCTCTCTTAGTTTTCACTATCTTTGAGATGTTTTCTTGTGGTGGTGACTTTTCACTTAGGGAAAAAGTTGTCAAATGCAAAGTAGTGCAAAGTTACAAAGTGGTGCAACTTTTGTTCTGCAACTCGTATGACCAAATGAACTATTCCAATGTGTTTGAGTGGATAATTTTATAATAGGAACAATCCTCTTTCACACCCAAACACACCGAATCACTCTGAACTACATTCAAATAGTAGAATCCCTTAAGAGTCCAAAGTGCAAAATGACTGCAATCTTTGATTGGATGTTATTTAGACACCATGATGTTTATAAACTTCTCATCTAAGCCTATGAGATCGTGTTCGACTCCTCTATAATAACCTTTCTTGATATTTTCTATCTCGAAGACATTTTTTTTTGTGGTTGCGACATTTCACTTGAGGAAAAAGTTATCATATGCAAGTAGTGCAAAGTGGTGCAACTTTTGTTCTAGAAGTTGTGTGACCAAACAAACTATTCCAAAATGTTTGCATAGGTATGTTTATGCTAGGCATGGTCCTATTACACACCCAAACATTCCGAATCACTTTGAGCTACGTTCAACCAGAATAATCCCTTAAGAATCCAAAGTGTAAAATAACTGTTGTAGACATCCAAATTTGACCCCTCCCATATGGTCAAATTTGTATCTTTTATTCGTCTATTTCGTTGATATTAATTAAATGACCTATTAATATTTATTCTTTGCCTATGGTTTCTAAAGTATTTAATTTAATAATTAAATACTTTACCTTTCAATCTTTCCTCTCTAAATTAAATAAATATATCAATTTATTTAATTTAGTCATTTAGCTCTTTGAATTTAAATCAAATTTTTTTTTTTTTCCTCTCTTTGTCACATCCTCCATAATATTTTTCTAATTTGGATTAGTTTAATTAATCCATGATTAGGATGTGCACTCTTAATCAGGATTAATGTCACATCCTCTATATTTGGTCACTTGTCTTTAATCTTTCATTAATCTTTTTAATCACCTGTTTGCACTACTTTGATTTTATCCTTTTGCCATCTTTGGTATGTTCTCCAAGTCAACCTTTCATAAGTAATTTCTTTTTTAATCTTTGAAATTTTTTCCATGTGAATTAAAATTCACATTTATTCTTCCAATGCTCCCCTCTTCCCCATGAAGGTTGTTGAGAAATTCTAAAATTTCTCACAAGTCACATCACTCACATGGGACAAAAACCTTCTTTATGAGGACTTTGTCTTATCCCCAAAGTACTTCCAATCATGTGAATTGAAAATTCATATTTATTATCTCAACCACTTCTCTCTTCTCTATGATGATAAGTGAGGAATTCTAAAATTCTTCACTTGTCACCATTCTTCCCACATGGGGACAAAAACTTCTTTTATGAGAAAATTTTCCCCTAATTCCAAGGTACTTACAAGTACCTCCACCTTACATGTCCTCTTTCCACATCACTTATCCTTTTGACACCTCTCATTCCACATGGCATGATGTGAGGGATTGTGAGTCTTCAACTCACCATAACCCTTCATCTTGCTCATGTTGGCTAAATCCTATCTGTCCATTTTTTTAGAGATTCATTCCCTAAAATAAGAGGATTTGGTCTCATTTTGCTCAAAACGTGCATTCACAATTCAAGCTCTCGAACTCTCAAACTCTTGCATAACTGCATTCATCCTTCATTGTTGCATTCATCAAGCTTTCATTGTGCATTCATCTATCAAATCTAGATCACTTTGCATATCATTCCATCATATTTTCCATCAAGGAGCATGCAACTCATCAATAATCAAAGGGCCAACAAAAAGGATCACTTGGACAAGGTATATCTCTTGCTTTAATTTTTATTTTGTTCAAGTCAACTTAGGATAATCTTGAGGTGGCGTTATATTGTTTCCCCTTTGCATTTCTTTGTGTTTTGTATATTTTAGGTTTATAGATCACGTTGCACATAGATGCAACCTTCAAGGGGCTATTTTTCAAACACCGTGATGCTTAAATTTTTTTTGTCTAACCATATGAGATTACATTGGGACCATCTACAATAACCTCTCTCTATTTTCACTATCTCGGAGGTGTTCTTTCATAGGTGTTTTCTCGTGGTGACGACTTTTTGTTTGGGGAAAAAGTAGTCAAATGCAAGTAGTGCAAAGTTGCAAAGTGGTGCAGGTTTCATTTTATAACTCATGTGACTAAACAAACTATTCGAATGCATCCAGGTGGGTACGTTTAAGCTAGGAATGGTCCTCTTTTACATCCAAACATGCCGAATCACTTCAAACTAAGTTCAAACAACTAAATCCTTTAAGAGTCCATAGTGCAAAATGGTTCTATTATTCGACAGACTATTACTCAAACATCGTGAATCTTCGAAACTTCTTATCTTAGCTTATAGGATTGTGTTGGAACCCTCTACAATAACATCTCTCAATTTTTGCACTATTGGAGGTATTTTTTCGTGGTGACGACTTTTCATTTGGGAAAAAAGTTGTTAAATGAAAGTAGTGCAAAGTTACAAACTGGTGCAACTTTTGTTCTACAACTCGTGTGACCAAATTAGTTATATCAATGTGTCTAGATGGGTATGTTTATAGTAGGCATGGTTCTCTTTCACACACAAATGCGCCAAATCACTTAGAGCTACATTCAACCGGCAAAATCCTTTAAGTGTTCAAAGTGCGAAATGACTACAATCTTTGATGGATTGTTACTCAAACACTGTAACACTTAGAAAATTATTATATGAGCATATTTTATTGTGTTAGATCCCTCTACAATAAAATATCTTGATTTTTGCTATCTTGAAGGTATTTTACCATAGTGGCGACTTTTCACTTAGGGAAAAGTTGTCAAATGCAAGTAGTGCAAAATTGCAAAGTGGTGCAACTTTCATTCTGCAACTCATATGACCAAATGAACTATTCCAACATGTTTGTGTGGGTAATTTTATGCTAGGGATGGTCCTCTTTCACACCCAAACGTGTTGAATCGCTTTGAGCTATATTCAACCAAAAATATCTCTTAAGAGTCTAAAGTGCAAACTGACTGTAATCTTCAATGGGCTATTACTCAGATACTATGATGCTTAGAAACTTTTCGTTTGAGCTTATGAGATTGTGTTGGGCCCCTATACAACAACCTCTCTCAGTTTTCGCTATCTCTAAGGCATTTTCCCGTAGTGACAACTTTTTGCTTGGGGAAAAAATTATCAATTGTAAATAGTGCAAAGTTGTAAATTTGTGCAACTTTTGTTCTGCAACTCGTATGACTAAATAAACAATTCTAATGCATCTAGGTGGGTACGTTTACGCTAGACATGGTTCTATTTTGCACCCAAACATGTTGAATTACTCCAAGCTATGTTCAATTGACTGAATCCCTTAAGAGTTCAAAGTGCAAAATGACTGCAATCTTCAACAGGTTGTTACTTGACATTGTGACACTTAGAAATTTCTTATTTGAGGCTATGAGATCATGTTGCCCCTCTACAATAAACTCTCTTGGTTTTCACTATTTTAGAAGAATTTTCCTATGGTGGTGATATTTCGCTTGGAAAAAAAGTTGTCAAATGCAAGTAGCGCAAAGTTGCAAAATGGTGCAAATTTTGTTCTGCAACTTGTGTGACCAAATGAACTATTCCAATGCATATGGGTGGGTATGTTTATGGTAGTTATGGTCATCTTTCACACCCAAACACCTCAAATGACTCTAAGCTATGTTCAACCAACTGTATCGCTTAAGATTCCAAAGTGCAAAATAGATGCAATCTTAGAAATTTCTCGTCTAAGGCTATGGGATCACGTTGGGACCCTCTACAATAACCTTTCTTTATTTTTTATATCTTAGAGGTATTTTCCTATGGTGACAACTTTTTGTTTGGGGAAAAGGCTGTCAAATGTAAGTAGTGCATAGTTACAAAGTGGTGCAACTATCGTTCTGCAACTCGTGTGACGAAATCAATTGTTCCAACACGTGCGAGAGTACGTTTATAGTAGGAATAGTCCTCTTTTTCACCCAAACATGCCCAGTCACTCCAGGCTATGTTCAACCGGTAGAATCTTTTAAGAGTCTAAAGTGCAAAATTGCTACAATATTTAATAGGTTGTTACTTGGACATCGTGATTGTTAGAAACTTTTCTTCTAATCATATGGGATTTTGTTAGGCCCTTCTGTAATAAAATCTCTTAGTTTTTTCTATTTTAGAGATATTTTCTTGTGGTGGCGACATTTTTTTTGGGGAAAAAGTTATCAAATGCAAGTAGTGCAAAGTTGCAAAGTGGTGCAAATTTTATTTTGCAACTTGTGTAACCAAATAAACAATTCCAATGCATCCGAGTGGGTATGCTTATGTTAGGAATGGTTATTTTTCACACCCAAACACGCTGAATCACTCCGAGCTACGTTCAACCAACTAAATCCTTTAAGAGTCCAAAATGAAAGATGACTGCAATCTTTGATGGGATATTACTAAGAATTCATGATGCTTTGAAACTTCTTATCTGAGCCTATGTGATCGCGTTGGGTTCATCTACAATAACCTCTCTCTATTTTTTCTATCTCAAAGGTATTTTTCCGTGGTGACAACTTTTTTCTTGAGAAAAAAGTTGTCAAATGCAAGTAGTGCATAGTTGCAAAGTGGTGCAACTTTCTTTTTGTAACTCGTGTGACCAAACGAACAATTTCAACATGTCTAGGTGGGTACGTTTACACTAAAAATGGTCTTCTTTCGCACTCAAACAAATTGAATCACTTTGAGCTACGTTTATCCAACAAAATATCTTAATCTAGTCTAAATTGTAGTTGTCACCGAATAGTGCACCCTTGCTGAGATGCAAAACTCAGCCTACTAGTGAAACACTAGATCCAAATATTCAATATCCAAGATGTATGGTTTTTTCATGCTCTAGAGTTATAAAACATGATGTCATAGCAGTTATAAGACCATGTTTCCCAATGATTTGTCATATTGTTTCATGCATAGAAAATGGAAGGAGGTTTTTTAACTTATTTAAATAATGAATATGGGAGAAATGTGATGACTTCACATGGGTGGTACATGTAAAAATTGAGCTTATATTGTTGTTCATACACATCTAATATCTTCAAAATATCATTAAAACTGACCTGTGCATTGATTTCATTTAATGAGAAGTTAAGTGTTGTGATATTAATAGATGCAAATAAATTTTGCTGGCTGGATCAACAACTATCATGTGTTTTGATGCACATTCACACAAGTTCATAGTGGTATATATATATTCCCATGAGGTTTGAACCATCCACTTGTTCTATAGATGCAAATGCAATGATTTCTAAACTTTAGAATTAGAACCATTATTTGTTGGATGCCATCCTCAGTAATGAATTAAAAGCAATACATTTTTCTATGATACTTTTTTATGGGAAGGAGCTCTTACAGTTCATTTAAAACCTTTTGGTGTTAAAATCCTTGCCACTAGACAACAATAGAACTCAAGAAGCATGGAGCATACACGCAAATACATGAAGTATACACATGAATCATGAATAATACACACAAACACATGAATTATCCATTGGAAGCATGGAGAATACACGTGAATACACACAATATACCTGAAGTATACATGTGAATAAGTGAAGCATACATGTGAATAAGTTAAGCACAAGTAATTGAAGCATTGCAAAGGATACAAACCACCAAGAAGGGAGCTTATTTACACAATACACATTACATGAAGCTTATTGAACAATCAATAGTAATTATTTAAGCATTAGATGTAAAAATATTAATGCCTACAACATTCAAGAATATAATTTACACAATATGCATGATAACATCATTCAAGAATGGTAGTAGAAAAATAAGATTTTCTTTATTCAAAAAGCCGTAAGGCTATACGATGATATATATTAATAAAAGTATATACAATATATCCAAAAACTCTATATAGGCTTACTACAAGAGAGCCATATGGACATTAAATGTCACATATATATCGATAATACAAAACATATGTTCCAAAATGCCACATAGGCATACAACAAATGAACCTAATACATATTCATTTCCATCTAGGGGAAGAAAAAATATCCCATGCTGCCTTCAAAATTTAGCTAGATGGAGTGCTTGTTGGTCCCCTTGTCTTTCAAACACACTCACTATTCCTCCTCTCTTCACTTTGGACCTTCAACTGATACATTATAAAGTAAAAATGTTAATACATAGAAATTAAATTGTGGAATGACATATAACAAAATATACTCACTTACCACATACATATAGTCATCATGCACATTTACAAAATTACCACGTCCATGATCTAGAGTGATAACCACTTGTAGCAACCATCGATATAGGAAGTAAACTACATAAATGTATCGTGAAAATTTTCTATAATAGACCGTAAAAGAGAAAAATAATGTCAAATTGACTAATCTGTTGCATACCTCTCTCAAAGGATCAAAATTGGCTATTGCTACAGTAACTCCATGGTCCATTGTGCCATCAATATCACTAGGGTTGTTTGATGTCAACAATTGCAAATGAAACAACATATCTAACAGTCATTTAAAGAAGTTCAGGTAATCCCTTTATAACTATCATAAATGAAAGAGTAAATGGTTGGCCTCAGTTGACACTACAGTATAGTGCTTATAGATCATAAAATAGTGAACGTACTAAGTCAACTAAGATAGTCCAAACTCTTGAAAATTCCAAAGTTCAGTGCTCATTGAGATTCAAATCACATATGCTGATGAACTAGTGTTAATGAGGGTGTTGGCCTCCTACAATGATTTAATAACTAAGCCCTTACAACCATGATTCAAAGATTTTACATCTAACCCGAATAGCTATTTCAATCATCATAAAGGTGCATTTAACTCATCAACCCAGGGACGTAAACTTGAAATGGCTCAGCACAATATGTGCTCTAGGAACTCAAAGTAGCCATTTCATTCTACAACTAAGGAACACATAATGCTAAAAGTAAATTGCTTAGAAGGGAATACCATAAATACCAATCATCAATCAACAATTACATCAAACTAAAATGCATAACATAAATGAAAATCTGAGCAACAAACAAGACACTACTCTGTCTACTTTGGCTATAGGAATAGTCACAAAATGGAATTCTAATGGCTGCAGGAACAGTCGGTGCCAGATTTCTGACTATTTACTAAATAGTAAGTAATATTAAACTAATAGTAAACTAAGAAGACGAATTACTCACCAAGTGAGACCCCTTGGATAAGTATCCTCTACAACTAATGAGAGTTCATATGCTCAAACTCAGAACTTTATTTTACTCACTATAAATCATGAGTACAAAAGGGTAATGTATTTGTATTATCAACAACTTAAGAGTGCAAGTACAATATCAAATCGTGCAACCTCCCAAGGAAGGAGTATCAAATCTTATTTATACTATCAACTAAGCAAGGTTGTCAACTCCACGACTAGGAGGATGCCATTTAGAGAAAATAGAGAAAATGGAGTGATGGCAGTTATGTGTGAATGGAATCTGGTTAGACATGTAGGTCCACATGCAGATTTAGCAAATTAGTAATGCCCATGCATGCTCAATCATTAAATTCCACTACAAGGAAGTTACATTTGGTTGCATGAAGAATCTTCTTCCATCGACCTCCTTTGACTTTGAGCGATTACTTTGCTGGATGTTATGGTGCATGCCCAGCTAGCAATGTCTTTCTCAACTTAGCATATTAAATCTGCATGGAAAAGTCAGTATGCACAATAATTGCACATCTATAAACACCTTAAGGAACATTCATTAACCACATGCAAAATCAATATAGATAATCCACATAATATGCCAATGTCATTAAAACTTGCAAAGATAGTATTTAAGTCCAATGTCTATGGTTTGAGCGAAACATTATGAAAATATCAACATTTAACATCAAAGTCAATGACAAATGCTAGCAAATAAACTATAGATTCTACCCAAAATTGGACCAACAACTAGGCTCATCACTCCCCCCAACCTAACGTTTTTCTAGTCATCCAACAAGGAAAGGGTTGTTCTTTTGCTTGGTCAAAGCTCTGAAATTTGCAACTGATAGCTGTGCAACATCAGTGGTTGTTTTGTGTGAATCAAGATCCCAATAGAATCCTCCCAATCTGTCAAATCTATTCCATCTTTGTTTTTTTGTGGTAATTCCTGGTGTAGGAGCACCTTGACACAATTATGCCTCCTTGTGGAAATTTAGGAATTTGATTCAATTTTTGTGTTCTTACCTTGTATTAAGGTTATTTGAGTCATTTATCATTTATTTTAGGAGGTCATTTAAGAAAATGTTAAAATATGTCAATGTATCCAAAAGTTGTCAACACAAAAGTTCAAAATTGCAAAAAATGTAAAAAGTTGCATTAAGCAACAATTAGTTGTTAAGAGGTCATTAGAGACTAATCAATAATAGAAAGTTGAAAATAGTTGGAAACTAATTTTCCATGGTGTAAATTCCTTTAAAAAGGATTTTGAACTCCTTTTGTGGTCGTTGGTGATTGATACCTTGAAGAAAATAATGAAAAAACTCTGTTTTTATGCACATTTTTCCAGAAAATTGACTGTTCCAGGCTTATGTACTGATTTGTACGGACTTTAAAATGTGTAAGAATGATTTTGAAAGTTGATATTATCAGTCACCTTCCAAATATTTCTTGTTTCATGCATTTTAGTTAAGGATTGTTCAAGATATAGTCGTTTTTCTCAAAACTGTCTAAAACCCTTGCTAGGGTAACAGTTTTCAGTAAAAATCATGTTTCTCCAAATTGAACCGTTGGATTTTTCTACAAATTGGAGGAAATGTTTTTAATAAGGTCCTCTAAATTATCACTGGAGTGACTTGGTTAATATTTTGGTTTGTGAAAGTTATAGGTGACTGTTTGCATACATATCTCCTTATTTTGATCTAATTCATAACAAAAAAGTGCGGACATCAAGCCTGTGTTCCAAAACAAGTGTACTTACAAATGAGATATGTTTTTAATGGCCGAAATGGGTGCTCAAAAATGTATTTACTTTTTTAAGATTCAATCTGGTTTGAAAGTTACACCCGATTTAGTGTTTTGATTCCTTACAAGCGAAATTTGGGTTTTTGGTGCAAATAATTTGTAAATTTGATGAAACAGAGGAATAAGGCTATGTAATTGGTTTATTTCTGTCAAAGTGATGATTTTGAAGATGTATGAGGGTCTGGTTTTAGTTTGATACAGGTTTAGAGTCATGTTTTGAAGAGTTGGGCTTTGTAGCCATGAAGAAATTCAAGGAAATTGAAGTGATTTTGGTAAAGGATTGAATGAGAATTGTTTCAAGTATTGTTGTTTCTTCCTTTTCTCTGCATAAAATTGGTATCAGAGCTCGGGAAAGATATGGGATGATAAGTTGGTTGTGGTTTGTGGTTTGTAGTTGTGGTTTGTTGGTTGTTTGCTGGAAAGTGAGTTGTGAAGCAAGGAGGAATCTTGCTTGAGAGGATGGAGAACTTGAGAAAGCATTTGCAAGCAGAGGAAGAGAGAAAGAAGAAGAAGAGATAAGCCAAGTTTGATAAAGAGATTGCTGAGATTAAACAAGAGATGCAAAGGATGGATAGAGAGTTCCTAGAATCCATAAAGAAGATAGAACAACAGATGAAACACTTAATGAGTTGGCACTTGAAAATACACAAGAAAGTTCCATGGCCTATTCACAAGATAATCAAAAAGAGGAGAAGGGAAATAAGAATGAAAGAGAAAGAAACCTTTGAAGATGCAAGGGAATACTTCATTGAAGAAGAATTTGCAGATAATCCAAGTCATGAAGATGAAGAGAAGATCAAGAGCATATATCTGATTCCAGAGGTTGAGGACATTGAGTTGGTTAAGGGAATGATCATGGATGAATTATTCATAGAGGTTTGCAAGGAGTTGCATCATGATGGAAGTATCATGATTTCCACCTTATATCATTTCATTGTGTTACTAATGCTTTGGAAAAAGGATTGTTTGCAGGTTAAAGGAAAAAGGGAGAAGCATGAGATGCACCAAAGAGTAAAGATTCTAATTTCAGTTGGTGAGCAAGGTATGAAGCTAATTTGCATGGACAAGATGAAGCCCAAGGTGAAAATGAAGGTGATTAAGAGCAAGGAAAATCAGTGGTAGAGCATAGAAAGGATGCAATTTTGTGGAGAACATCAATCCAAGTGGACTTGGATTCTTTTCTTGGTCGGGAGTATGGTGCAGGAGCACCTTGACACAATTATGCCTCCTTGTGGAAATTTAGGAATTTGATTCAATTTTTTGTGTTCTTACCTTGTATTAAGGTTATTTGAGTCATTTATCATTTATTTTAGGAGGTCATTTAAGAAAATGTTAAAATATGTCAATGTATCCAAAAGTTGTCAACACAAAAGTTCAAAATTGCAAAAAATGTAAAAAGTTGCATTAAGCAACAATTAGTTGTTAAGAGGTCATTAGAAACTAATCAATAATAGGAAGTTGAAAACAGTTGGAAACTGATTTTACATGGTGTAAATTCCTTTAAAAATGATTTTGAACTCCTTTTGTGGTCATTGATGATTGATACCTTGAAGAAAACAATGAAAAAACTCTATTTTTATCCACATTTTCCAGAAAATTGACTGTTCCAGGCTTATGTACTGATTTTTATGGACTTTAAAATGTGTAAGAATGATTTTGAAAGTTGATATTATTAGTCACCTTCCAAATATTTCTTTTTTCATGCATTTTAGTTAAGAATTGTTCAAGATATAGTCATTTTTCTCAAAATTGTCTAAAACCCTTGCTAGGGTAACAATTTTCAGTAAAAATCATGTTTCTCCAAATTGAACCGTTGGATTTTTCTACAAATTGGAGGAAATGTTTTTAATAAGGTCTTCTAAATTATAACTGGAGAGATTGGGTTAATTTTTTTATTTGTGAAAGTTATAGGTGACTATTTGCATACATATCTCCTTATTTCGACCTATTTCATAACAAAAAAGTGCGGACATCAAGCCTGTGTTCCAAAAAAAGTGTACTTACAAATGAGATATGTTTTTAATGGCTGAAATGAGTGCTCAAAAATGTATTTACTTTTTTGAGATTCAATCTGGTTTGAAAGTTACACCTGATTTAGTGTTTTGATTCCTTACAAGCCAAATTTGAGTTTTTGGTGCAAATAATTTGTAAATTTGATGAAACAGAGGAATAAGGCTATGTAATTGGTTTATTTCTGTCAAAGTGATGATTTTGAAGATGTATGAGGGTCTGGTTTGAGTTTGATGCAGGTTTAGAGTCATGTTTTGAAGAGTTGGGCTTTGTAGCCATGAAGAAATTCAAGGAAATTGAAGTGATTTTGGTAAAGGATTTAATGAGAATTGTTTCAAGTATTGATATTTCTTCCTTTGCTCTGCATCAATTCCGTACTGGTAGAATCTAAATTTTGGCATGGGCCACATGAGTATGGGTGGCTAGAAAGTAAGGGGAAGCCATGATTGCCCAGGCTGTGTTCTCCCAATCTGAATATACCTATCAATCATTTTTAGTGTTGCAACATAATTATGGATGGAATGAGGTTCAACATGTTTTAACTCATTAGTTAGGCTATTCCATCTTTGTGATAGACATCTCATAGTTTCCTCCTTTGTTGCTGTCTTTACCTCATACTCATTGTAAACTTCCTCAATCTAAGGCATAATATTGTTGCCATAACTAGGTTTGAGAAGCATTATGTGCTATGCTCTGTAAATATCCCTTGGGTTGCTTGATTCAACCCTAATGGGTAGAGGGATGTTAGAATCCAATTGCTTATGAGCCCCATGTTGCTATCCCTAACTAATTTCATTTTGTACCCAAGACATAAATGCCCTTAATTGGACATCCCCAACATATAACAGTGGATTCCAAACAAGGTCTTGAGTTACAACATAATTGCGCAAATAAAACTCACACAACAAATTCTTCATTTAAGGTGAGACAATCCTATAAGCATTGAAAAATTCAACAGGGGTGTCAATTGAAGGATTCAAACTTGAGGCAATCCTTGGTAGTTTAAAATAGATATTTCTCTTTCAGGAGTAGAGCATAGACCCTTGGAGGGGTCCTACATTCCAAAATCTATGGTGCCAAGGTTTCCATATCATCTACCCTCTACTTTAGGGTGGCAATTTCTGCATCCTTATCTTTCATCTCCCCATCCCTCTTTTGAATTTCCTTCAATTTCTGTTTTTCCTTTCTCCATTCTTCCTCCCTCCTTTGTATTTCTTTCCATAAATTCAAAATTTCCATATGTACTGTAAAAATAGGAGGATTATGAATTCCTAACAGTCTTTTTGTCAATGGCGGCTCCTCATATGGCACTATCTACATGGACTCAAGTTGTCCAATTATCTCTGGCTGCAAGGGTATCGTTTCTTCTTCCACTTTTTGTTGCAGGGTTTTTTGTTCTTGTTTTTGATTTGGCTGTAGGAACTCCTACTTTGGCTCTGTAGACATCGAAAATATACAGATTGATATCACACTCTAATCTACTAACATTGTTTCTTCCTAAATCATCCCTCGGTCTAACTGTTTAATCAAATTCCCTTATCTGATTAAATTCATCAATATTAGTCTCTTAATTAAATAAATTATTTTGTCTAATTAAGTCACATTCCCTTGTTAATTAAATCAATTCATTTGATCTAATTATCCCTATTTAATTAAATAATCAATTTATTTGATTAAATCTCTAAAGTCTATCTGTTAAATTAAATAAATTAAAACCTTATTTGATTTAATCTAACACCATCCCTTTTAATTAAATAAATGAAAATCTTTATTTAATTAGCCTCTTATCATATTCCTCTCTTTTTGATTTAAATTAATCCAAAAATCTAAATCAAATTGTCAAATCAGCTAAATATCCTTAAATTAATCAAATCTTGATTAATTTAATCCTAATCACTCAAATCCTCTAGATTTTGCAACTTGCACAATTAAATCATTTATTTGATTTAATAATTCCCTATTTTCATTCAAAAAGGCATCTAAGTGGGAATATTCTTCAAATTTAAAATCTCCCCCCAAAAGGACTTGTCCATCCAACAAAGCATTTAAAGCTCTTACATTGTCTCTTACATGTCTCCCACTTGGCATTTAACTCATTTTTCATCCCCCTAAACATGTCATCTCATCAAATTCAAATTTCAAACTTGCACATGGATCAAAACTTGCTCAACCTTCATCCTCTCACATGTTGACAAGTGGCATCATATCATTGGTTGAATCTTTGTCCCACATTGATCAAATTTGGACATCTCTTCAACTTATCAATCTATAAATAAAGAGCTTATATCCTTATTTCATCATCCACATCTCAAGCAAAGTTACCATGCTAAAATACTTAGCAATTCTCATCCATCTCATTGAATCATAGCTAGGTTGTTTGCAGATTTTAGCTTGGAGCATTCATCAATCTTCATCAAAGTGGATCACAATCTTCATCAAATCATCAAAGCTAGCATTGGAGTTGGGAAAGGGCCAATTTTTACATCAAATTGGCACCAAATCCCTCAAGAGATCAAGAATTTACATTGCTTTCATAGGATTTAATCTCTTTTGTTGATTTCTCATTGTATTGCTTTCATTTTCCTATTTAGAGCATTGATAAATGGATTTCTTGAGGAATCATGTTTCTAACTTGCATTTCAATCTTCTAATGTGTTTGTTTGTTGTGTTTTGTAGGTATTAGGATCATGGTTCACATATTAGCGCTAGAAGGAGGGTTGATCGACAGATTCTAACACTTTTTTAAAAAAAATCGCCCTTTTTTACAGTTCTGTTCATAAATCCCCGTTTTAGTGCCCGTGATCACTGTTATAGCGCCCATAATCACTGTTATAACGCCCATAATCACTGTTATAGCACCTGTAATCACTCTTTTAGCACTCTTGATCATTCTTTTAGCGCCCTTGATCATTCTTGTAGCACCCATGATCATTCCTGTAGCGCCCATGATCATTCTTTTAGCGCCCATGAGTCAGTTTTTAAATGACCATATCTTGGTCATACAAAGGTCTTTTTTGATGCTTTTTTTTTTGAAATAGGGTAGAATTTCATAAGCTATCTAATGGTGTAGTTTTTTCTTAACTATTAATGAGTTAAAATTTTCAAATTTTCATCTAAAGTAAAAACACATGATAACTTGGCTAAGTTTTAGGGTGTTTTGGTAAATGATTCATCTAACCCCTATATCCTTTTGTTTTTTTGATCTCATCTAACATTTTGATCACTTTTGCAGGTTGGAAATCGAAATCAAAAGAAAGAGGAGCATGGGGATGATATTTTTTCTAATCAAAGTGTTTTTTAACACTTAAGTGTTTGTTTAACACTTCTTCAAAGAATTTGTCATCCTTTTCTTTCTTTAGGACACTAGCTTTCATTTGGGTTTAAAAAGGATTCTTTTTGTTTATTTTTTGCAAAATGATTAAAAAGAACCTTAGGATCAACAACTTACTAGATTTCGTTTATGGATTAAACAATTGAACAAATGTCTTTTCACTTGTGATTTGGTGCTCTAAAATGAACTCACACATTGCTTTGAGGGTTTAAAAAGAACAAGTGTAGCTTTGTTTGTTTGTGAGGGCTTACTTAGACTAAAGCTATTGGAAAAGGATGTATGCGCTTCTCTCGCGCTTTATAGCGATCTTGAGAATCAAAAGGTCTTTTCCATGACTTTGGGTTGAGATAAAGCAATCACCTCCACACTTTGATTTGGGCTTAAAATTGAACAAACTATTGTGCGAGTGTGAGTGGGGGCTTTGTTGCGTATATTCTCTCTCCTTGTTGCCTACAAGGATTGATCGAGTTACGAATATTGTTCTTTATTCATTTTTGTTTATCCTAGAAGGCCTGCCTTGGGAAAAAGTACTCACCCAAAGGAACGACTCAACCGGTAACACTCTAAAGCCAAGAGTATTTCCAACTGGGATATAAATGTGGATATTGGAAGAAATGCCAATATCACGTGGTTGACTCCGACAAGATGGATCTGAAAGGGGACTCTTGCCACGTTGGGTCAACTCCTACGAATGGAAAGTCCTTACTAGAACCCATGTGCTAGAATTTTCCAAAATCCTTTATCTATTTGTTGGTGCAAGAACGGTCGTTCTGAAGCCACCCCACACTTTTACGGTCTTCTAGTAGAGATGGAAAGCATGCCATGGGAGTTTCATGGGTGTTGATGCTTGGCTGCCCCGATTGATGTTAATGAGCCGTGGAGGGGAGCCAGTAGGGTCAAGCATCTAACCATCTGCTAGAGATAAGCGTAGCTGGACTTGTCCAAGTGGGAATCCAACAAATATTGTCTTACACATCCATAGGATTGTACTTATTCTTGGGTTGCAAAATGCATTGCTTGATCGAAAACATCATGAAAACAAATACTTAACATCATCCAAATTTCAAACCCTTTTGAAGATAAATACCATTGACTCAATCCATATGTTATTGCTTTCCCTTGGGATTCACATCCTTAGAGGTTTCTAAGCATTGGATTAAATCTCAATTTGTCTCATTAAGTAAACAATAGGAAAACATTTGCCTTAAGTTCATTGAATTTCCACATAACATATCTTCTGGGGGTTTGAAGAAGTTAGGACATTGGACATTTAGTTTGAAAATCTAATCAATAAAGTGTTTGTGGTAAAATAAATTCACTAATCAAGATGAAATCAATTGAACCCAACACATGTGTTTGTGTATCTTTTGTCTTATGGTCTTTTGAGCAAACATTGATCTTTTGGTTTGAAGGGAAAAGCATGTTCTTCAAAACCTTGGCCTTGTAAACAAGTCCTTCTTAGGTTCATTTAGGATCAAAATCAAACACTTCATCCATCCAACATTTATCAAAATTCATCCATCCAAACAACTTTAGAGCTTTTAAAACATCATTCTAGACTTGGGTAAATCATCCTCAAAACCAAATCAAAGTCAATTGTTTAATTAGGTGTGTGGGAATGCATCATTTCTCATACATTTAATTAAATCAACCATCCTTTGAACAAGTTCATCCTAAGATAACATCCGCATCAAAACAATCAAAATCAAAATCCCTAAGTCTAGCATTGATCCAAAGTCCCTAAACGTTCAACACTCACATCATTCACCTTTCATCCTTCATCTCGTCATTGGTCCTAAGAACCTTAGAGGTCACTTCTGAAAAAAGGTCAAAACACAAGGAGAACATGGAATATAAACTTGATCCATTCATCATGAGTAGCCCAAGTCAAATAAGTTATCAAAGCCTTACAACGTCAATTGATTCTCAACACTCACATCTATACGAACCATACATGGGACAATTACCTTCGACAAATGTCAATGGCACAACAAGTGTGAATATGCCCAAATCAAAGATTGGAACACCTTTTCCAATGGTAAATCCAAATCCAAACCTACAAGTCTATCAATTGAACAATCAATGCATGAGCCTTGAAATGAACATCATCACACCAAATCCCTACAAATTGAATGAGAAGGTACCAAGTAAAAGTTTTCAAAACATGAATCCAATGAACTTTGGGATGGATACATTTGCAAATCATACGAATATTCCCAACATGAACAATGGTCAAATTCAAGCTATCATGCCAAATCTGAGTGTCATCCCAAATGAGAACATTTTCCAAAATCAAACACAAGTACACACTCCAAATTTGCTTAAACAAGAGCCAAATCAATTATATCAAAAGAGTCAAGATCGAAATCAAGAACAAATTTGGCAAGATCAAATTGTGGCACTTTCCAAAATAGTTGAGGCATTGCGCCAAGAGACATCTCCACCACCATCACCCATATCAACATCATTCCTTGGTTTAGGGCTTCCACCTTTACCTAGCACCAATCATTCCATCCAAATCAATCCACATAGTACCCATCAAACCATCACGTCAAATCCTTCGAATATACCATCGACATCACACCAATGGATGGTATCTAATCAAACAACAACATTGATCCCAAATTGGAATATGGTCTCCCAAGGACCTATCACCTAGGTCATTCCAACCATCACTATCCCTTCAATCATTCCAACCACCACTATCACGCCCATCACATCTCAAACCCTCACGATCACTCCAAGCGTATCACTCATCACTACATCCAACATGATTCCAAATCCACCACCACTACCACCAAAACCAAATGCGGCAAGACAATATGACATTGCGCTAAAAGCTCACCAGGCCTACCAAAAGGCCATCCAACAATATCTAGCCAAGCAACAAGCACGACAAGCTCAAGTTTCCCAAGCCTCTCAAGCTACTCAACCAACACGAGCACAAACACAAAAGATGACAACTATTGAAAACAAGGATCAAGATCAATCCATCACTAAGCACACATTTACTTCATCCAATGATCAAATTGACATATGTCAAGAGTCACTTTTGAATCACGATCAAAATCCACCAACAAAACTCAACAATGAGCCAATTCAAGAAATATCAACATCACTTGACTCTATGGTCAAAGACATTCACAATCTCTCCACCGCAATTGTCGAAAACAATGATCAAAACCTCTCAATCGAGGAACACATTGAGGATGTATCTACACAATCTGATGATCAACTCACCATACATCAAGAGCCACTTTTTAGTGATCTCTTTCAAGGAGTGTTAGGATTATTTGATCCAATTGACATAATGCACAATCAGTTCACCTATGATCATGTTGAAAATGTCTCTACATCGCCTTACGAGTTAGAGGACATATCTCAAGAATTTATTCCAAAGCATGATGAGAATCTTTCACCAAGGTCTAGCAATGGTCCCTTCCAGGACATGTTGACATCCTTTGACCTCATGGTTATAGATACTGAAGGAACCCTGAACTCGACACTTGAGGATATTGAACCACTTACCATGTACAATGAAGATATCCAAGCACCATTTGTAAGCGATCCATCCTTTGAAACCGACCCATGTCAAGAGCTTGATCCAAAGCATATCGAAAGCAATCCCAAAATAAATCAAGATCAAAAATTTGTATCTCCAAGATACTATAATCATCTAATGGACACTCTCCTATCTATGCAAGATGATCATATCCATACTCGTCCATCTACCCTTGAGATGATTTCTTTGGATGGACACGTAGATGATCTTCATCTAGAACAAAATTTTGTTACACACAAAGAGCAGATTATCAACTCCTATAGTCAAACTGAGTTATCAACATCAAGATCAGATATGTCCCAAACTCAAACTAAGGATAACATGAATACAAATATCCAACATTGTCCGCTCAAGGAGACAAGTCAGATAGAACAAGATATTCTAGAGTTAGTAGAGCATCCAATTGAAATAACATCATCTACAGTGGTCATTTATCAGAGAATTCACTCTAAATAGGAGCTCTTGGAACATACACAATCAAAGCGTGAAGGTACTACCACCAACATAGTGGGGGCAACTTTGTCTCAAGCAAATGTCAACATAGGGAGCACGAAGAGTCCTTATGATGAAACTAGTGTCAATACTACAACAAGCCACGTCATGAATCTTCATCCACCCATCACCCCATCCATGAACTGGGACCAACATCAAAAGAAATATTTGAATCAAAGTACAAAGAATGTTATCAAATCAAAAGAAACTGAGAAGGATAATGGACAAATCAAATACAAATGGATACCAAAGAATACAAAGAAAGATCATCCCTATCAAAGTCCATCAGTCAAAGAAACTATGGGGAAAAATCAAAAAGGGAAAAGTATCCATCAAATATGTCCACAAAAGAAAAAATAGGCTTCTCAAGCGACGTACAAAGTGTATCAAGCAGTTGGTCCTAATTCCACGCACACTTTCGTATCCACCCATCATTGCTCATCTTACCAAGTTTGGAGAGTCAAAGGTTCCAAACTGTCAACCAATCCATCTCTTATCCCTAAACACACTACATCCATGCCTCCACGCATAATATCCAATTCTTACATTGACCGTGTATTGGCAATGACCCTTCATCATAAGGATTCTGAAGGAACTCTATCGCGATGTGCACAAAAAGACAATGTTAACTCCAGTATCGATGAAGCAGATCAGGAATCTCAAAAGTTATATTCAAGTGCACGTATCTTAGCAAAGCAACTCCTTCAAGCAGGATATCGATGGCACATTATGACAGGGGCATCTACATCAGCAACATCTTGTGATTCATCATGAGCTTAAAATCTTTCGAAAAATACAAAAAAATTAAAAAATATGAAAATCCAAAAAAATCAGAAAAAGGATTGAAAACAGTAAAGAGAAAAATCATCCTCTAGTGAAAACTGCATGTGCGGCGCTTTGGGAAAGACCATGATGAAAACCTGGCAAACAAGCATCATGTGTAGAATCGAGCATCTACGTACGCCGCTTTAGGTGAAAGCATCTCATCCCATCCATAATAAATTGAGCATTCCATCCATCCATAATAAATTCGTTCATCCATGAACCATTTATCCAATCCATTTTCATCCATTTTCATCCATCTGCATCCATCATCCAAGTTATCTTGATCTTGATGAAAATTTGGGGCACACTTTACACTTGCTTATGGTAAACATCTTGACATGGGTTGTTTTCATTGATCCCATCCTTCCCCAGCATTATCTGAAGCCATGAAGCATTATCCAAATTAACATTCTTTATCCAAACACCTTATCTTATCACAAGATAATCCTTGGCATCCCTTGCATGCTTATCCATATCCATCCATCCACATGCCTATCCAAGCATCCATCCATGACATTCCATACATTGCTAGACATTGGGGGCAGATATATACATCTTGCTTCGAGAATAAATCTTGATCTATATCCTCTAACTTATGTGGCAATCCGAACATTGGAAAATGTGAAGTCAAATTGGTCATACCACTTGTGAGCAGAAATCCAAATCATAGCCCATGGAATATTTTGACGAGAAGAAATTCCATATCAATCTTCATCATTCATCGAACATCAATCCGAACAATCAATATCAGTTGCATCTAATGCACCCTTCAAACGTCACATCCAATCATTCAAAACAACTTTTTTTCTAAATCAAGCTTCATCAATCGTGATCAATCAAATCCAATCAACCCATCATCATCTCGGGATATTATTGTGTTGCTTAACACTATCCTTGAATTGTTGTGCATCCTCAACAATGTTATCATCATCAATCTTGATCAATCAATCATTGCATTGTTGTGCATCCTCAACAATGTTATCATCATCATCAATCCATTGATTCAATCAATCTACCTTAGCTTGGTTTTCAACAAAATCCCAAACAGAGCACTGATATCATCAAACACATCCATATCCAAATCGTCAAAGTCATGCGAAAATCCGAAAACATCCAAATCATATCAAAAACCAAAAACAAGTCGAAAATAGAAAACATTAAAAACATTGGAATCCGAACTACGTCGTCTCTGAGCTTAAACGTAGGAAAGGCTAATCTTTGATCAGCCCTTGAGACATCAAAATCCAAAAACATTCAAAAAACATCAAAATCACAAAAACATTTGAAAAACATCAAAATCCAAAAACATCACAAAATTCAAAAAATCAAAACATTTGTAAAAAATCTAAAATCCAAAAAATAGCCTCAAAACATTTCAAAATGTCGAAAACATCCAAATATTTGAAAAAATCCATCTGTCTCATTTCGCTTTCACCCACAATAATCTATCATCCATAATAAACTGATCATCACCTTCATCCTTTGGCAACACAAACAGAAACAATCACAACAGTCAACAAAAGCAAACTTCAATTGTAAAATCAAAATCGAAGCAACAAATCTTTAAAACAAAATCAAAGTCTTGATCATTTTCAGACATGTCAGTCAACCTTATATCAATAGCCTATCAATCAACTTATCCAAACCATCATCATCCTATACAATGCATGTCCTAGGATATATCGTTCCGACAATGGGCATCATTTTGGATATCACTTTGGATTCTTATCCTATCAAAACATATCCCTCTGGCTGAAGGTATGAAGAACATTGGCTTGTTTGCATACTTGATCTTTTCTTTTGATTTATCTTATTGTGCTCATTCCAAGGACGTCTCGATGATATCCCAAAACAGAGGATTTAGAGGAATAGGAATGGGGCAATGATCATTATCTTTTGTCTGCTATGCTTGTTGGACGTTCTTGTAATATAACCTTGGTGAATACTTGTTTTGTTAGGTATGTATGGAAGAGGTCTAGGGCAACTTGTTGACTATTACAGGGATAGGTTTACCTTTCCGTGTTTTGGTCTGAGGTGTCTGAAACTTTTGAAGTACATCCTAGCAAGGTTTCCGTATGTCAGGTGTGAACAAGAATACTCCTATCTGTTTGTTGAGTCAAAGTCCATCACACTAAGTACCACACCATCCTGGTTATCTATACCTTGATGCATCGTACCACGTGTGTTATCAAACATAAGAAAATTTGGCCCTTTGAAAATCCCAATTCCTTGGCAGGTAATCATCATCATCATCATCATCATCATCATCTGCATTTGTGTCATCATGCATCTTGACTTCTTCTTTTCTTACTAATCATGCTAACATGCTACCATGACAGTTAATCATAAATCATCACCATTGCATCCATCATGCATCCACAAACTATCAACATACTACATATTGCATATCATATCATACATAAAGCATTAATCATACCACATGCATTCATCCCCATCATCACATAATATATATTAGTTATTCTAAACATCTCATAAACCATACATTTATCATCCACTGCATAATCATAAAAACATCATCATATCAAATCATGTGCATCCATCATATCATCCATGCATCATCATATCATCCATTACATATAAACATCATAATCATCTCATCATCAATAATGTCAATGTCATGGTACGAATCAGGATCAAGTGTGTGTAATATATCAAAATAGGCATGAGACTACCCATGGTTGATGACTGTCTACATCATCAAATTTGTCTACATCAAACACATGAGTTGATGATCTTGAACCTCTTTGTCGAGAGATCGACCCTCAAATCGAACCTCTTCGCCTGATCTCTCGAGGGGGAAGTATACCAGCACTATCATAATTCTTCTTGCTGGGGCAACAGTGGGGCATCATAAAATCAAAGAATTTTGAACTTTGATATCAACAAGATTATTCTTTGAACCAACGCAACAAGTGCATCGTTTCAAAGAGGGGCAAAATGTAGACATTGAAAATATACAGATTGATATCACACTCTGATCTACTAACATCGTTTCTTCCTAAATCATCCCTCGGTCTAACTGTTTAATCAAATTCCCTTATTTAATTAAATTCATCAATATTCGTCTCTTAATTAAATAAATTATTTTCTCTAATTAAGTCACATTCCCTTGTTAATTAAATCAATTCATCTGATCTAATTATCCCTATTTAATAATTTGATTAAATCTCTAAAGTCTATCTGTTAAATTAAATAAATTAAAACCTTATTTGATTTAATCTAACACCATCCCTTTTAATTAAATAAATCAAAATATTTATTTAATTAGCCTCTTATCATATTCCTCTCTTTTTTATTTAAATTAATCAAAATCTAAATCAAATTGTCAAATCAGCTAAATATCCCCTTAAATTAATCAAATCTGATTAATTTAATCCTAATCACTCAAATCCTCTAGATTTTGTAACTTGCACAATTAAATCATTTATTTGATTTAATAATTCCCTATTTTCATTCAAAAAAGGCATCTAAGTGGGAATATTCTTCAAATTTGAAATCTCCCCCCAAAAGGACTTGTCCATCCAACAAAGCATTTAAAGCTCTTACATTGTCTCTTACATGTCTCCCACTTGGCATTTAACTCATTTTTCATCCCCCCTAAACATGTCATCTCATCAAATTCAAATTTCAAACTTGCACATGGATCAAAACTTGCTCAACCTTCATCCTCTCACATGTTGACAAGTGGCATCATATCATTGGTTGAATCTTTGTCCCACATTGATCAAATTTGGACATCTCTTCAACTTATCAATCTATAAATAAAGAGCTTATATCCTTATTTCATCATCCACATCTCAAGCAAAGTTACCATGCTAAAATACTTAGCAATTCTCATCCATCTCATTGAATCATAGCTAGGTTTTTTGCAGATTTTAGCTTGGAGCATTCATCAATCTTCATCAAAGTGGATCACAATCTTCATCAAATCATCAAAGCTAGCATTGGAGTTGGGAAAGGGCCAATTTTCACATCAAATTGGCACCAAATCCCTCAAGAGATCAAGAATTTACATTGCTTTCATAAGATTTAATCTCTTTTGTTGATTTCTCATTGTATTGCTTTCATTTTCCTATTTAGAGCATTGATAAATGGATTTCTTGAGGAATCATGTTTCTAACTTGCATTTCAATCTTCTAATGTGTTTGTTTGTTGCGTTTTGTAGGTATTAGGATCATGGTTCACAGGCTCTAGCTATTGTTGTAGGACTTCTTGCTAGATGACTTCTTGCTCATGCTACATGAAATCCTGATTTTCCTCAAACTCTTCTGCAATGTTAGCAAGATCGGCTAGTGTTAAATTTGTTGTTCTTCCAAACATGTCTTCTTCTTCGACATTCTCCTACCCCATTAGAGCTTTAGGGTCCTCATGTGATGTCTCATTAGGATTAGGGATTTCCTATGGAGGTGTATTATTGGATTCTTTGGATGTGTTGCTAATATGTGGTTGTCATTGATGTTAGTACTATTAGCATTTGGTGTATTAGAGGTTGTATATGTCGAGGACATTGAGAAAATTTTAAAAGAAAGTATTCCTAGTTCCCAATGGAACTGTTCAAGTCATGAAGGTGTGCTATTCTATATGCTAAATATTAGCTGGTGTGGATTAAAGGATTTATTGTTGAGTGTTTCTAGATCATCTACTAGAAGTTTTAGAGGTCCACATGAAGTTTTGATTGTGTTGTGGTTTAACAGTGTTTTTGTGGTCTCTGTTAGTGTTCCTGAATAAAGATTGTGTGATTATGATAATCTTAGTTGTTGCAGATGTTTCTCTATTGTTTCCTAGTGTTTTTAGATGTCTCTAGATCATTCTCTATCTTTGTGGTACATCCACATTAATCGATGAGCTTGTGGTTGAAGTTCTTTTCATGCACATTTTCAATTTTTTGTGTTCCTGGCCGACATGTTGGTGGTAGCGTGTTGTGGATCTTTGTGATGAAATTAGTTAAAATATTTTTGTGTTGAAGATGTTAATTTGGGTCTCCGCTATGTTGTGGCTGACCTTGGTTGATTCACATTAAAATTTATTTATAAATTTGCTCTGACATTGCAAATATGTTTTATTTTCTTGGTTGACTAAGTTGTGATGAATTCTCATGTAGTGGATATATAAGTATAATTGTTTCATCGGTGGAAAGTGTGCTTAGTATGCTCAGTGTGCTCCTATGTGTGTATGTACGAATATCAATTGATTGTTGAGTAGAGTGTGAAGAAGATTGAGTAAAGTGTGAAGAAGATTGAGCGAAGTGTGAAGAAGGGTTTCTAAGCTTAATTGGAACTGTAATCAGGCTTATGCAGAAGCTATTTTCTCATTTCATACCCTCTGAATTTTAATTCTATTCTGTATTGTTGGGCAGTGAGCCCCTTTTTAATTTGAGCAGTGAGCTCTAGGTAGTGTGCCTGAATGCATGTGCATTCCCCTTATTATTTCTCATTATACTTTTAATAGGGTATAATCTTATGGACTAACATCCATCATGGTTTTTTTCCTTAATAGGGTTTCCATGTAAAAAGTCTTGGTGTTTTCTGTCTCTCTGATGTGTTAATTTCTTGTGGTTAACTTCTTATTCATCAGATCTGAGATTAATTTAAGTGAGAAAATTTTAAGTTTCTGTGACAACTGATTCACCCCCCCTCTTAGTTGTCTGTCCTTGTTTTTACATGTACCAATTGCAGGCCTAACTAGTCTTGATTTCCTAAGAGGTCTCTCACATTTTCTTTGGCTATAGAATGAACAGTGTTAGCCTTCCTCTTCTTAGAACTTGACACCTTTCTTTCTTCAGGTTGTGTTTTAGCCTTCCTTTTTTCATTTTTTCTTCTCTTTTTTGTGCCCTAGTTTTCATCAAGGTTTCAAGTGGAATGTCATCATTAGAATTTGATGAAGAGCTTTCTTTTTCTGAGTGATCTATTCCAGAAGAACTAATTTCTATTATTTCTTTAGCTGCAAGAGGATTCACACTAGAGCCAACATCAAAGTTTGAAGAACCAAGAGTGGCTTCAGCCATGCTCAATCTCCTGCTAGACCTACAGGGTTGAGGTAAAGCCCTAGGTTGCAAGAGCTTAGGTCTAATTTGATCAACATTTATAAATTCTTTCTAGGTCATTCCAGATACATCATGCAGAGACCTTTCAACTAGTAATTTAATTAGACAATGGTGGGAAATAGAATTATCCCTACCTTTTTGGGTCTCGTCTACCATGATTGAGAGAAGATTGTATAACACGTTAGGCACATTCATCCTCCTTTTGTGCCTAATGTGATTCAAAATCTTGAAGTTCACAAAATGCAATTTTGATTGACGACCCTCATAGGTGATGTATTTGATAATGTAAATGACTATTTTCTTCCATGGCTCAGGCAGAGACATTCTCTTTGCACCCAGTTTATCTATGCTCAATGGGGGGTCATTCGGCTTTGTAAATTTGGCCCTAGCTAATCCGACGTCTCTACAGGCAAGCTAATTTTCACCATCAGCTGGTAACCCTATGGCCTTTGTAATTCTTTCCTTAGTTGCCACAACTTCCAACCCTTTTACTATGGCTTTTCCTTTAGAAAATGTTTGGACAAATTTTCGGGCGATGCTTTCATCAAAGTCATCTAGCTTCAGGAAGTAATCTAACCATCCACAATTTCTAAATTCGGTCAGACATTGTGCATCCTACAATAAAGAAAATGCACCGTGGGTTCATTTCGAATTAACCCACCTCTCATTATCTACAATCAAAAAAATTCTCTACAATTTATTTCTTGCAATTCTCATCTGAAAATCAAGTTCACTTTCGTGCAGTACTTGCTAAATTTCTAGTGCTAATATCGACTGAATTTCCTTTTCTTTGTTTCACTTTTTTTCTTGCAACTCAAGATTACGATAGGGTCAATAATGACAAGAAAATGAGTGATAAAGGAGAATTATGATGGGAAGAAATGGCGGTTGAGTTAATGTCACTTCACACATGCAAGCCATCCTCTCACTCAAATTTTAAATTGACTCATTTTAAATTTTTTGACGCAGCCTAGCATAAATTGACACATGGGAAATATATTTGCATCTTTTTCTTCCCCCCAACCTAAATTTGGACATGTGTCTGCACATGTGAGATGTGAGTGGTGATTTGATAGGGAGTAATGACATGTTATATGAATGTCTATACTAACATACAATGATTAAATGAATGCACTTAAAAGATGATTAAAGATAGCAATTAATGCGCACATACCTAAATGTGTGGAGGATTTGTTGCAAAGATTGTGGAGAAAGTACCGTTCACCTTTTAGGGAATAAATTGAACAATTAATGAAAATGAAGCTGAATGAGGTGAGGTGGAATAAAGTGATGGAAGAGAAAGAAAGGTGGTGATGGATGGGTGGATGGGCGGATGGGAGAAGAAATGGACTTCCACGTAAGTGAAAGTCTTTATTATGAGAAGTACATACCTTAATTAGCTAGAAGGAGGGACACTAGGTCCACTTCCTTCTGCTGCAGGAAGCTTGGGTGTTGAATGCTGGGTGAATTGCTACATGAACTCTTCTTTGGAAGCTGGCTTGTGATCTAATATGAGGCGATGACCATTGAAAATTAATTTGAACTTGATAGGGTCAATGGTAGTAAGCTGAACAACTCCATTAGGAAAGACCTTAACAACTTCATAAGGTCCTAGCCACCTAGTCTGCAATTTTCATGTATTGTCCTACTATCTTGAGTCATAAAGCAGGAATCAATATCCTGGTTGTAATTTCTTGTCCTCGATAAATTTGTCATACCACTTGATTCACTAAATTTGCACTACCTCTATATGCTGCAACGTTGCTCTTCTTATCTCATCCAAAGAATTTAGCTGCATGATTCTTTCTCTTTGTGCCTTAGAAATATCCATCCCCAAATCTACTACAGTCCACAAAGTCTTATATTCAAATTCAATGGGAATCATAGCTGTCTTTCCATATAGCAACTCAAATGGAGTGAAACTTGCAGTTGTTTTCTAGGTTGTCCTATAGGCCCAAACAACTTCTAGTAATCTGTTTGCCCAATCCTTTCTATGAATAGTTACCATTTTGGTCAAAATGTCTTGAATTTGTCTATTAGTCACCTAAACTTGGCCATTAGTTTGGGGGTGATAAGGAGTAGAATTCCTATGCCTTATGTTGTACTCATTAACTAGTGTTGCAACAAGAGTTGATGTGAATTGAGTCCTTTGATCAATCACTATTTCTCTTGGGACTCCATATCTTGTGAAAATCTCCTCATAAAGAAATTATGTAACCTTGTTATCTCTTGCATGCTTCATAACCTTAACTTCTAGCCAATTTGTCACATAATTAGTGCATACCAATATATAAGACTTACCATTTGATGAAGGGTCAATAGGTCCCACAAAATCCAATCCCCACTTGTCAAAGGGAGTGATTACTACCTAAGGGAAAAGTGGCATCTCATTAGATCTGGTTGGTTTGCCCATTCTTTGACATCTATCAAATTTTCTAGTATACTTTCCTGCATCCATGTGGAGTGTTGGCCAATAATATCCTATGTTCAAAACCTTCATTGTTGTCCTTTTGGCTAGAAAGTGTCCTCCACATGGTTCTTTGTGACATACATGCAAAATGTCATATGTCTCATCTTCTCTCACATCTCATGACATGGTCTGGTCCAGTATAAAACAAACATCCAACAATCTAACCGAAAGGAAAAGATTTTTTGATGAGTGCCATTTTCTCTTTTGGAGAGAAGTGAGAAGGAAATCTACCTATGACCAAATAATTGGCTATGTCATCATACAAGGGTGTTTGTATACTGAGGGAGAATAGATGATCGTCAGGAAAACAGTCATCTATGGGCTTATTGTCTTCTGGTGTAGTCAACCTTGAAAGAAAATCTGCAACAACATTAGCCTTCCCTAGCTTATCCACAATGGTTATATAAAACTCTTGCATCAACAATAACCATCCCGCTAATCTACCTATGATCAAAGGTTTATTCACGAGATATCTAATGGCTACATGATTGGTGTGTACAAAGATTTGGTAGCCTGTTATGTAATTTCTGAATTTGTTTAGTGCATAGATTATTGTCAGCATTTCTTTCTCTATCACTATATAATTGAATTCAACTCCTTGTAAATTTTTTTTGACAAAGTAAATGGAATTTCGACATCCCCTTCTATCTGTCCTAAGACTAATTCTATGGCATAATCTAATGCCTCAGTATTGATGTGGAAAGGAAGCTCCCAATTATGCTCATTGAGTATAGGAGCATGAGTCAAAGTTGTCTTCAAGTCAGAAAATGCCTTGTCACAGGCTTCAATCCATTGAAATTCAACATCTTTAATGAGAAGAGTATATAATGGTGCTGCTACCTTGCTAAAATCCTTGATGAAATGCATCTAATATCCCGCATGACCCAAGAAACTCCTAACATCCTTCTGTTTTGTAG
Organism: Sequoia sempervirens; assembly: GCA_007258455.2. NCBI lineage: Eukaryota > Viridiplantae > Streptophyta > Pinopsida > Cupressales > Cupressaceae > Sequoia > Sequoia sempervirens. The sequence goes on from VDFB02270651.1 coordinate 79,435,737, forward strand.
GTGTGGGCAGATTTGTGATTACCTCAATCTTTGTAGGATCTACTTGAATTCTCTTGTGGGAGATGTAGTGGCCATGAACTACACCTTCCTGCATCATCATGAAGCACCTTTCACTATTTAAGGACAAGTTTTGGTCTTCACATCTCTATAGGAATCTCCTGATACTTTATAACATTTGATTAAAATCAACACCATAAGTGGTAAAGTCATCCATATAAATTTCTATGCAATCATGAGAAATATTTGAAAATATGCTAATGACTGCCCTCTAAAAATTTGTATGTGCATTGCATAAGCCAAATGGGACTACTAAATAGGCATAGGTCCCCCATGGATAGGTAAATGTGGTCTTCTCCTAGTGCTGTAGTGCAATTTGGATATGGTTGTAGCTACTGAATCCATCTAGAAAAGAAAAGTATTGCTTTCTTGCAAGTGTGTCCAAAACTTGATCAATGAAGGGTAAGGGAAAGTGGTTATTCTTGGTGGCAACATTCAATTCCCTATAATAAAAAAAAACTCATCATTTCCCTCCTTTCTTGGGAACAATCACTAATGGAGACACCCACTGACTATCTAAAATGGGATAGATAAATCCTACATCTAGTAATTTTTGTAGTTCTCCTTTTACAATTTCTCTTAGTACAAAGTTAATTCTCCTTTGTGGTTGTCTTACTGGGGTGCAATCATCTTTGATGTAAATTCTATGTGTACAAAGTTTAGGGTCCAATCTCTTCATATCATGATAATCCCATGCAAATGCATGTTGATTTGTCCTTAATAGGTTCACCAATAACAATTGTTTTTTTTCATTCAATTTACTATTAAAATTTAGATATTTTCCTTCTAACACCTATACTTGTGTAGTTAACTCTATCATGGATGCTTCATTAACACATGGTACCTTTAGTTGATATGGAAACAATGTATGAGACATACCTATTGTTGTAGGAAGCTTGTCTATAGGAATAGTGGCTACAGGAAGAGTGGCTGTAGGAAGAACATCTGTAGGAATAGTGGTTGCAGGAACAATAGACATAAGTGTCTTGACTGAAATAGTAGAATGAGAAGATTATGCTTCCTCCACTTCACAATGGTTCTAAATGATGTTAGCCAAAACTTCATCCTCATCTTGGAGTTGCATGAAAGAGCTTCTACCTAGCATCATAAGCTACGCCACAAAATTAACTTTCTTGACCTCTTCACCAACATGTGGCCATATAGGATTATCTTCATCATGAGATGGCTGAGTAGGTAGATAAAGAACAAAATTTTTGGTGCTCCTCCCATCTGAAATGGTCATGTCACCTAATCAACATCCAATATATGTATTTTCAATTGCTAACCAAGGCTTTCCAAGAATAATGGGATACCCACCTAGTGTAGCTTTAGGAGAAAGAATCATAAAATCTGATAGGTACTCCCAGGAGTCTATAACTACCACAAGATCCTTCACTACACCATCAAGCTTAACAATAGAGCTATCAACAAGCTGGAGGATAGTAGGAGTAGATCTCATGCTTGCAATGTTTAGTTGAGACAAGATGTCTTTGGTTATTACATTTATTGCTACCCCTAAATCAATCGGAGCATTCTTTACTTGGACCCCATTTATAACAACTGCTACCACAAGACTACCTAGGTCATTATACTTGGGGATAGTCACTTTTCCCAACATGATGTCAGCTAGCTGTCCCACCACATGAACTGTGGTTGGGTCCTTTTTCCTACCTAGCTTCTTGAGACATGCCTCCTTGATTGCCTTGTCATAGATTATAACATCCTTTATGGTCTGAAATAGAGGTATCTGGACACATATATGCTTCAGCTGATCCAAGCTATCAAAAGTTGTATCCTCCTTTTCTTCCTTCTTCTTGGAAACTTCCAATCTCTGAGGAAATGGTGGTTCTTATTTAGTCTGCTTGACTTGGACTAGCTTAGGATTTTTAGGTACACTTGGTTGAATGTGATCATTCAGAAGCTCCTCCTCCTCTTCCATAAAAATCTCAGTGATGATGGGCTTGGTAGAGTATTTCTTGAATGCAAGTGGATTTCACTTACACTCACAACATATGCAGGGAATTGATTTGAATCAACAGAGTATGCAGGTTGCTATTGTGGTTTGTTATTTGGATTGGGTATGGGCTGAGCTGGTAGTTGAGTAGGTTTAGGTGCATTTGAGATTGGATTAGTAGGTGGAGGCATTATATCAGGCTGCTGGGGCTCAGAAGGTGGCTGCATGTAACTGGTTGTCTAAGTAGGCCATTGTTGTCCTCCTCTCCATTGATTTGTTTGCTGCCAATTTCCTAGAGGTGGCTGCCAATGCCCTTGAAATTGTTTCCAATTCCCCTAAAGTTGCTGCCACTGGGGTGGAGAACTTTGATGATTGGGCCAAGCATTTGGAGGGTTACTCCAATTCTATAGTGGATATCCTCCATAACTGGGTGGATATGGGGGTTGCCATTGGTTACGAGATGAATAGGAATTAAAATATGGCCCAACATAGGATAGTGGATCTGGTGGCATACCTTGTCTTAGAGCCCAAGAATTCCTTTGTGCAACATAGTAGACTTGGTCTTCTTCAATCTGGATTGGCTTCAACTCAGGTGGAATTTGCTTGCTTTTAAGATTAGCTACCATCTTGCATCTGCAGTCCTTCTTCTTTTGTATACAGTGGGGGCAATACTCTGTCAACATTGCCTCTACCTCCTCTTGCTTCTTCTTGGCCTGTAGTGTATCTAGTTGAGTAGTTAGATTATTTATAATGTCTTGCTTGAAGTCCTCCAACAAATGAGTAATCTCCATTCTTGAAACTCCACTAGTAGCCGACTTACCCATGGAAGATTGGTAAGCTCTCCCCTTCTTTGAAGCTGCCCTAGAGTAGTTGTAGCATATTTTCTTGATATCTTCCCAAGGAACTTGGGAGATATCTCCTCCTCCCATGAGGTCCAAGGCATTAGTGTAGCTATCATTGATTCCTCTTAGGAAAAGAAACTTTTTTGAGTCTTCATTAAGTGTATGGTGTGGAGATTTTTGTAGGAAAAACATAAACCTTGCAATGTAATCTTCCAGGCTCTTATCTTCCTTTTGCTACATGTTGAAAATGTCACCTCCTCTCATGTCGTTGCCCCTACAATGTTCCTTGTATTTCTCAAGGAATTTTTTCATTATGTCTTCCCAAGTTTCCACAGTATCTCTAGCTAGGCTCATGAACCATCTTAATGCAACCTCTTTCAAAGTGGTAGGAAATAGCTTAAGCCTATGGGCATCAGTAGTATAATCATAACTCCTGTAGAGTATGTCAAACTCAAATAAAAAGGTATTAGGATCTTCTGTGACAAGTCCATAAAACTTGGGGAGTGTTGAGGCAGGAATGTTCTTGATGTTGTCAACTTCATTCTAATGGGCAATGGGGAAAGGAAAAGCTGGTTGGTTAGGCCTGTTCTTATTTGCATCACGCATGCCTACTTGATGTAGTTCCAAAGAAAAGGGGTTATCAAGTTGATTTTGATCTTCAAAGGAGACTTCAGAGCTAGTCAGATTAGAATATGCATCAGCAAACAGGTGTGGATCTTCTTCTTCTTCTTCTTCTTCTCTTGGTAGGTTCTTATATTCAACTAGTTTGAATGGATTAGGATTGTTAGAAAGGAATCTCCCATAAGCATCCTTTCTCCTTCCTCTATACATGCGGTATCACTCATTATCAGTCAGCTCACACAAAGAATTGGTAAAGAATAAGGCGGGTCATTATTTCCTAAATGAGGATATACTAAGAACAACTTCTAGAAGCATTGCAATAAGAAAAACTACCAATGACTCCAAAAGACTCCCTAGTTTGACACCATCCCTAGCAACAGTGCCAAAAATGTTGGCCTCCTACAATGATTTAACAACTAAGCCCTTACAACCATGATTCAAAGATTGAAAATATACTTGAATAGCTATTTCAATAATCATGAAGGTGCATTTAACTTGTCAACCCAAGGACATGAACTTGAAATGGGTCAGCACAGTATGTGCACTAGGAACTCAAAGTAGCCATTTCATTATACAACTAAGGAACACACAATGCTGAAAGTAAATTGCTTAGAAGGGAATACCATAAATACCAATCATCAATAAACAAGTACATCAAACTAAAATGCATAATAGGAATGGAAATCTGAGTAACAAATAGGGAACTACTTTGTCTATTTTGGCTGTAGGAACAGTCACAAAATGGAATTCTAGTGGTTTGAGGAATAGTCGATGCCATATTTCTAACTATTTACTAAACAATAAGTAATACTAAACTAATACTAAACTAAGAAGACAAATTACTCACCAAGTGGGCCCCCTTGGATAGTATCCTCTAAAACTAATGAGAGCTCAGATGCTCAAACTCATAACTTTATTTTATTCACTTTAAATCATGAGTACAAAAGGGTAATGTATCTGTATTACTGAAAACTTGAGAGTGCAAGTACAATATCAAATCATGCAACTCTTGAGGAAGGAGCATCAAATCTTATTTATAAGTTATTAGGTAAACATGGCAGTCAACTCCATGATTGGGAGGACACCATTTAGGGAAAACAAAGAAAATGGAGCAATGGTGTTTACGCATACATGGAATCTGGTTAGACATGCAGGTCCACACATAGATTTAGGCACAATAGTAATGCCCGCGCATGCTCAATCATTAAAGTCCACTACAAGGCGATTACATTCAGTTGCATGAAGAATCTTTTGCCATCAACCTCCTTTGACTTTGACCAATTCCTTTGTTGGACGTTATGGTGCATGCCCAGTTGGCGGTGTCTTCCTCAGCTTAGCATATTAAATCTACATGGAAAAGTCAGTACACACAATAACTACACATCTATAACCACCTTAAGGAACATTCATTAACCACATGCAAAATAAATATATATAATCCACATAATATGCCAATGTCATTAAAACTTATAGAGATAGGATTTAAGTCCAATTTCTATGGTTAGAGGGAAACATTATGAAAATATCAACATTTAACATCAAAGTCCATGACAAATGCCAACAAATAAACTATATATTCTACCCAAAATTGGACCAACAACTAGGCTTGTCAGAGGGCATGCTGTCAACATAGTGATAATGCTACAATGAAGTTCACATGAATGAAGTGAGGATTACTATGTTACTAGTATCTTTCAAAAGGATAATGGAACATACAATGAATTAGGATGTGTCTAGGGTTTTACTATAGCACGTGAAGTTGGTTGTTGAGGTGTGCAACAGTAATAGAGAAGACAACTTTGGTTAATAATGAGTGGAAGGAAATATTTCTTCTAATGGTGTATAGGATAAAATTTGGATGGAGGTGATATAGCATAGAAGGGATAAAGAGAAAAGACCAAGAGGGGATAATGGAACATATGGTGAAATAATAGATGGTACAATGGGATGGGAGTTGAATGCGATAATGGAGCATGGGATGGAATAAAATAGATTAATGGGATGGGCTAGGATGGGATAACAAAATATAGCATGAACTATTAGAGGTTAATGGGATGGGATTAGGAGGGAATAAAGGAAGATAGGGTGAATTAGGGAAAGATAGTGGGACAAGACCAAAAGGGGATAATGGAACATAAGGTGAAATAAGAGAGGATAATGGGATGGGAATAGAAGGGGTTAATGGAACATAGGATGGACTAGTATAGATTGATGGGATGGGCTAGGATGGGATAAGAAAATATAGGGTGGACAATTAGAGGTTAATGGAATGTGATTAGTAGGGAATAATGGAACATAGGGTGAATTAGGAGGTGTATAGGGTTTGACTATAGTACATGAAGTGGGAACTTGACCTATGTGTAGTAATAATAGAGAAGAGTTATCTAGGATGAAACATGGATGAAGATGGTATAACATAGAATGGTTAAAGGAACATAGGGCATCATGGAACATCCAGGGTGAAATAATAATGGGTACAATAAGATGGGAGTAGAAGGGAATAATGAAACATACGATGGACAAGAAGATATTAGTGGGATGGGCTAGGAGGGGATCATGGAAAATAGGGTGAACTATTAAATGTTAATGGGATGGGATTAGGAAGGAATAAAGGAACAAAAAATGAATTAGGAGAAGATAATGTGACATGATCAAGAGGGGATGATGGAACATAGAATGGAATAGTAGAGATTAATTGGATGAGCTAGGATGAGATAATAAAACATTTTTAAGGTGAACTATACTAGAGGTTAATGGGAAGTAATTAGGAGGGAATATTAGACCATAAAGTGAATTAGGCAGTGTCTAAGGTTTGAATATAGGACATGAAGTGGGAACTTGAGGTGTGTAGTAATAATGTATCAGAGATTTCATCAATAATTATCAAAAGGAAAGTTTTCTTGTAATGATATGTGTATAAGATGAAATATGGAGGAAGGTGGTATAATATATAAGGTGTTAAAGATTGGGATATGTGATATAAAATGGTTAAAATATGTGTGATGAAAGGAATGGAAGAATGAGATGGATGTTCAATGGTAAATATAATTAGGATCTCACAAGACCAACCAATGTTTGTGTTTCTCATCAAATTTTTTAGATTTGTATATGAAAAATTATGAAAACTAGCTAACATTGTTTTACAACACCATTAATAAGTAAAGGTTACTTGAGTGAAAGTTGTTTGAGGACATGAATTATGAGGTGTGGAGGTCAAAAGTCCACTAGGAAACTGTTTGACATCCAAAGCATGTTATGAGACAAACATTCAAATATAACATTCAACTATTCAAATGCAATAATAATATCTTTAATACTAGTTTCATACCCATGGAATCAATGTCGCAAATGAATAGGGGTTTGTAGGAATGGAGCATGTCTCATGAACACTCTGACCATAAAATTTCATCATATTGATTCTAATAATTTAGTTATTCTTAAATTTCAAAATATAATTTAGTAAACAAAATTAAATGAACTTGCTAAATTTTACGTGAGTACCAATGTTGTATGTATTATTCAACAATTCATCTGTCATAGCCATTGCCTTTGTAACTGATGTAGGTTGTGTAGCTCAATCTTGAGCACTCCGATAATCATATGTCCAGATAGCACCGCAAGCACCACAATGGTGGGGTGGAGCTCAGGGCCTACACGCCTCCTCCACATCATGCTCTACTAGAGGCCTCACACACTATATAATGGTCTGGGTGAGCGAGCTAATCGACTCTAGTGTGTCCACCTCTACACTATCCTTAACAATGGAGGGAATGATGACATGCTCTATTTGTTAGAAACCAAGATCATATTTGCAAACCAGAATATCCTTCCACAGAAGAGAAAAATAGAAAAAGTAGAGATTTGCAATAAGATGTGCAAATAATTATTATTCGAGAATTCATAATTAAATGATAATGATTTTCTTTATAAAAGCAAAGATGCATAACCCTAATCTTATCTTGAGCAACAAGATAGCTCAACAAGATAAGGATGACAACTAATTAACCTAGGAATTAAATAATTACCTAAGTAAACTTATGTAAAGTGTAATTAAATATTAATTACACCAACACCCCCCCATAAGTGCAACTTAGGGAGAAACAAATTATTATGCAAAGATGAGTCCCGACAACAAGGCCTAATCAGGTACTCATGTACAAATGCAAAGATGAGGTAGAGAAGGAAAACCCAGTGGGAAAAAACCCCCCTATAATGAGATGACTGTTGCAGAGAAGCACTAGAAGAACACTGTGGAGTAACACTGGAACCGCAATCTGAAAAGCAAGGAAAGATACTTCTGTCTACAACTGAAACCAAAACCGGAATCATGATAATGTGACAGCAGACCCAATGCCACGGAACACTGTAAAACTCACAAACTGGATTAACCCTGGAATCTGTGAAGCAATAGTAGATGAGATGATGACAAAATTTGGAAACCATGTATCTCGATGCCGATGCCAAACTATGACTGAAACTCTTCCATGGGAAGGAGTACCAAAAAAAGACTCTGGAACATTAACCATAAAAAAATGGCCCTCAAATTGAGAAGGATCTGAACCAATGCGAATCAAGAAACATAATCCCTCAATTGAAGTGTGAATCAATGAATCTGATATGTGTCAAGCAATAGCAAAAATGTGGCCAAAAGAAACTAGGAAACCAGATAACCCATGCGAGCTATCATCAAATCAAAATGGATATGGAGATCAAAGTGAAAACTACACTCTAATCAGATTTATTATGCAAGAAACCCCCCTGATGGAACTTTATCTTAGTTCTTTTATTACAATAACCCAATGATTGTAAAAGGAGAGAATGCTAAACATGCATAAACAAAAAATATGATGAAGTGGTACTAAAATGAAGTGCAAATATTTAGGTTTCACTTTTCCAACTACCAAAACACCCATCGGGACAAATATGGAATAATGATAAACTTGGGATAGATACAGAAAAAAGTGCATAGACAGCAAGATAGAGCTCCTCAATACCTTTCCAATGCCTCAAAGAAGACGAAAATCAGAGATTGTGGCAAAAAGTTATGAGCTCGGAAGCCCAAAATGAACATCTGACTTCAAAAAAAAAAAAAAAAGATAAACAGAAAAATTATGAAAACTAACCTACACCACTAGAAATTTCTTAGAACCAACTTTTCGGGGATATCTCGTTTGCCCGATTTCGATACCGTATGCCCAAGTTATGACCAAAAGAAAAAACTGCTCCTTTAGGAAAAATCAGAGCTAGGAGGGGGCAAAGAGGCCATATGGATGATGATGTCATGCTAACGTCAGCACTTCACTGAAAAAAATTTGACAGCCATCTGGCCGTCGGGGCAAAAAAATGCCCCCTTACCGGAAAACTTTTTGCGATTGCCGATTTATGCTTGATTTCACTGGAATATTCTGTAGTATCTCCCGGAATATTCCATATGGGAATATTTCCTGTGTCGGCAAAATATTCCACAGCAGGTTGGTAGATCTGGGCACTGGCCCCCAGTTCTCCATATGACCGGGGCCGGCTAGAGGGGCCCGGTAGTAGCTGAGCTCGGTGGAAGAATTGGGCAGTGCCACCAGCGGCGGTGGCCGCTTGGTGGCCACCCGGTGGCAGGGCAGATTTATATTGGGAGCGCTGGTGCAGTTTCCAAGAAACACATTTTTTTTTTTTAAATTATATTTTCGTGCCTCAGAGAGCATGCTGGGGAGGTCGTACGGCCCCCTAGAAATTTTTTTTTGCCTTTCAGATCAATTGCTACAAAATCGACGAAACGAAGGGCGATCTTAGGGTTTTTGGCCATTGCAAACGCGATGGTGACCTCCATTTCTGCTCAAACTGCTCCAAAATTTTGGCTACCCCTAGAACTTGCAAAAAATCTCCCAGCCTGAAACCCTCACAGATCTGGCAAATGATGGCCAAAATCTACAAAATAAAAGTCAATCCTGACTTTCTCCAGCGCTTTGAATCCAATGGTGAAGTCCGATCTGATCCAAAATGCCTCATGAATGAACTCAAGGAGTGATACCCTCGAGGAATCTCAAACAAACCCTGCAATGATTTTCTCAAAAATCTGAGAAGGGGTTGCAAATCAAAGCTCTGATACCATGTTAGAAACCAAGATCAGATTTGCAAAATAGAATATCCTTCCACAGAAGAGAAAATCAGAAAAAGCAGAGATTTACAATAAGACGTGCAAATAATTATTATTCGAGAATTCCTAATTACATGATAATGATTTGCTTTATAAAAACAAAGATGCATAACCCTAATCTTATCTTGAGCAACAAGATAGCTCAACAAGATAAGGATGACAACTAATTAACCTAGGAATTAAATAATTACCTAAGTAAACTTCTGTAAAGTGTAATTAAATATTAATTACACCAACACTATTGTGCCTATAACACACACACCCTGTTTGGAACAGGGACCCCCTCTTTCCTTTCACTTTCATCGAGTAGCTTTTTTCCTTTGCCTCATTTTGCATGCTCCTAATTTCGAGCTTAAAGTGGTCAGGAGCCTTAAAGTCATCATTCTCTAGTTGAGAAAATTTATCACCCTAAAGAATTATCTAAGTCTTTGGCTTTTGTGGAGGTTCCTTGTGAGTTTCCCTTGGCCTTTTGCCTTGGCATCTTCCAAGCCCAGCAGGTCCACAGTTGTGGGTTTCTCTCTGCATGATGCCATTGTCACTTCACTGCTCAATCAATGACTGACCTTAGGCATCCACTCACATGGCAGGTCCCACATCATCAAATGCCATTATCTCCTGGCCATTAGTCAGTGACAAAGCCTAGGGGTCATCCCACATTATGGGTTTTGTGCTTCCCTTTGTCAGTTCGTAATTTCCCATGCTCCAACCACCTCATCGGCTATCGTACCCTGTATTTAATGCAAGTCATTAATGACCCTTCACCTATAAATAAATGATTGGACCTATTATTTTCACAATCACTAGTTTGAATTTCCAAAGAGAGAAAATGGCAATCAGAACCCCCGCGCCCACATTGCGCTTGTTGGAGCAAATCTAAGTTGTCATTGAATTTCTATGACTTTTCCAAGTATTCCCACGTTAAAATTGATAAGTGCATTTTTAGTAGTTAGGGTTTGTAATTTAATGATAAAATCCAGAGATAAAACCTTTAAACACATCTAGCGACTCGCTCAACAGTTGGCTCCACATGAAAGATCTGCTCTTAGCACTTGAAATTCCCTTAAAATCACTCAAACAACACCATTGAACCATGTGAAACCCTATTTTCTTGATGTTGTTCTTCATGTGACACAAAATTCCTTGCAGCCCACAATGTCCTCATAATCACCCTGGTTAAACCACAAAGTGTCAAAATGTTAAACAAGAAACTTAAGTCTTTGAACCCCTATGGGTTCGTTCATGTGGGCCACTGCATGTAGGCAACCATATTCCTTCCATTGTTGGTGAACGACCAACCTTTGTGTACCTCCCACCTTGCGGGCCCTGCTAAAATCACCTCTGCCGAGTGTCAAAGCAACTAAGTCCAGTGGGTCTATGAACCTTTCCTTGTGGATCGTTCCTTATGGCCTACCATGTGAGGCCCCCCATTATCCGACTACTATTTGCTAGTGGCAGTGCCACTCCTTTCGCCCGTAGTGCGAAGCCCATGTCTTCCCTCATCACCATCCAATTTTTCCTAACAAAAAAGTGTCAAAGTTAAAATACCCTGCAGGTTGGTTCAACTGGGTGGCCGCTTCTCTAACACCATTATCTAATACCCTTGCACCCACTACTTTTTGCATGGTGGGGCTCGTAGAGGGCCTTTCCCTCCTCATAATCTTAGAACGTTTAACATGCCCACCTAATCCACAGGTGCACTATAGGTTTTCCAATGTGAATTGCCACCTACAGACTACCATCCCTCCAACAATGAGCCTAACAGCCAACTCATGAGGGTGATTCATTGGTTCTTCCTTGCACCTCCCAAGTTGATCAAACTTTATAATGACAATCTCATGCCTGAGGGTCTTGTGTGTCCTACTCTGCAGATTTCTTGTGGGTTTCTGTCTCCTGAAGGCTGCTAGCTTAATGACAGAGCCCCAAGTGTCCTTTGATCCTTCTTCCTCCACATACCTTAGGCCTGCAATGACATAAAGACCAATCAAATAGATCCAAGAGTCTTATCATCAATCCCCAAACATGCTAGATTTCCTTTTGAGGACTTTTACTACTAGGCTCTTGTTGCAGAACTTTTGCTATGAGCGGTTGTTTGAGGGTTTTTGTGACCCCAATGTTGTCCTACTCCCATTCCCTCTTGATAGCTCCTAGCCCAAGGCAACCCACATCCCTGGACCCGCATTACTATATTTGATCCAAGAGAGCCTCAATTGATGGATATTGATAAATTTTATGATCTCTTGATGATGAATTACTGGATCAAACCCTCATTTTGTAGGATTTGACTAACGTCTTCCCTAATTTCTATATGAATGCACTTACTACATCTTTGTATGTAGGATTTATGGAATCTACTATAGGTCCATCGAGAAATTCTACCAAAAAGGAAAAGGGAAAGAAGCCTACGACTTGCTGAGAGGGAAAGAAGAAAAGGATTAGATGAAATATCAGTTCCATGGGGTGGAGTGCACCTCCAAGATCACTTCCACTTGGGATTCCATATTAGACACAAACCTTGGGCATGTGGACACATATGAGTTCTAACAAAGGGTGATGATAAACCCTACAATAGAAAATGCATGAAAGATTAGAGAAAGTGGTCTCACTAAGGTAGCTTGTTTCCCTCCTTTGCTCTTTGCCCCAGAATTAGTTATTGTTTTTAGAGAATGCTACAACAACAACATGAAGATCATTGACCATGAAGGAATAGTACTAATAGACATTCCTCCTAAATTTATAGGCAATACGTTCCATATCCTCACATTTGACGTAATGGAGGAAATAGAGAAGGAATACGCTGACAAAATGTGGGAGCAGACTCATTGGGATGTAAAATGTTAATCAACCAACATTGGTTGAAGGAAAAGAGGGGCAGTGTTGCTAAGGTACCTCAAGAAATATTTAGGAGTGATTTTCATGAGGAATACCATGACTTGGTCACCCTACTAAGCATGGTAATGGGCCTCCCTACTGTTGTCCTCTTAAAAGAATGGATGTTCTACTTTGTCGAGGAGATCATTTGAGGTGAAACAAAGTTCCACTAGGTAAAGATCATTAGTGATAACATACATAAGCTACTTATGGCTGTGAAGAAAAAATCCAAATTCTACATGACCTCCTACCTGGTGTATCTTCTAGTAGAAAAGTTCTTGTATAAAGGCCCCTTCTTCATGAGCAACCCAACTGCAAAGAAAGGAAACCTCAAGGTATACAATCACTACCCTCAGTTACAATACAAAAGCTTCAAGAGGGAATATCAAAGGGTAAATGATGCCTTCATTGCCCAGATCATCAAGCTCCTAGGAGGAGACTTTGAAGGAAGGGTGTCACACAATGCCAAGGCCTTTATCCAACAGTTTGGGTATCTATTCAAACAGTTCCCAAAATTTACATATATTAGAATGAAAGGATTCTCTGACAAGCTCTACAGGTTTCCATGCTACCCCAACAACCACATGATCCTACTAGAGGTTTCTCGGTAACTACAAAATACCCACATACTACTAAGCAACAAGCATAGAGCTAGGATTTTTTATCCCCTAACTTTTGGGCAAGGTATGTATGCCTATCCCACCACCCAATGTGTGAAGTACTCAAAAAAGGAATTGGTAGAGTACATCCTAGACCTCCACACAAGCCGAGGGAGAATGAACTCATAGGAAATTGAAGAAATGGGTTGGAAGGAAATATGCTCATCAACCTGAGGTCGAAGATTTTTGGGCCAACTATGTAGATGATAAGGAAGTGTAGATGAGGCACTACATGAGGATGATGACCCAGTTTGTGAAATCAATAAATTTGTTGCCTGTGCCTAGCCAAATAGTAGAAGAGGATGATAATATTATGGATGAATGATATAATGCTGTGGCTGAATTTCCTCTACCAATGATATACTATAGTGAAGAAGAGGTCAATGACCTCGATATATTGACACGACCCATTGAGAATAGGACAAGATAGTGGATAGATGCTTGAATTTCCCAACTCAAGGTACAGAGTGTTGCACTAACATATGATGAGATCGAGGATGAGTCCAAAAGTGAAACATATGGTGGAGCAACTACTGCCCCAATAGAGGAAACACCTAAATATCCTCCAACAACAAGGTCAAGGAAAAGAAAGGATGCACTTGAGCACAATCCCAAGCACAAGGTATACTCACGAAAGAATATAGAGGGAGAATCATCCAAAAAGGAAAAGAGAACATGGGGATTTGTGAGTGAAATTCCTACTATAGAGGAGGACCCCTAGCATGAAGAATAAGAAGAAATTGAGTGGCTTCATTCACCACCTGTTACTTCTACTCCTGTTGCTACTACCACCATTGCCACTCTTCCACTTACCGCCACTCAGGAATTTCCTATCTCATCTCCACCCACTGTGGATATCTCTGTCCACATCTCTTCCTCATCACTAATGACCCTAGTAATGGTACTAGACTCCTCCTTGTCTACTACTTCCCCACTATTGTCTTCCTCACTCCCTCCTCCATTGCCCACCCTCTCTGCCCCACTACCTGCGATAGCCATTATCACTATGCTTCCTCTTACTCTACCACATGCTTTCATAGCTTACATGCAAAACATTCCCATTGAAGTTTCTGGGATGATCATGGACCCCAAGGTACAAGATTTTATGGCCCAACTTGTTGCTGCCCTACCCCTCCCCCTATGACCTATAGAGTCAACAAAAATAGACGCTATAATGTAGATATTCGAAGAGATGGAGAAATGTCATGAGGAATTCCAAAGGGAGGCTACGAAGGATATAGTTGAAGAGCCCGAGGACTTCCATCAAGATGATTACTTTGAGAACCCTAAAGGTAGGCTAAGTATAAATTTAGATAAAATGGCATTTGACGAAGAAAGGTTGCATTCCTTGGAGAAAGATACTGAGGCCCTCAATGAAAGATATATATGAGAAACCCCAGATGAAGAGTTGGATGATGAGCTACCCCTACAACTCAAAGATGTAGGTGAGAAGGCTGACTCTAAAGGGTAGCTCCCTGAAGAAAAGGTTGACAGTGATATAAATGTGGAGATACTCAAAGAGTCTCCACTAATAGGCCTAGATAAGGGCCCCATCCAAGAAGAAGTGCCTCCCAAAAAGGAGGAGAAATAGAAAGAATAAGATAAAGGAGAAGAAGATGCATGGAGAAAGATCCCTAAGCTTGAACATCATGTTGAGCTTGAGTACGAAGAAAGAGATGCACCTCAGAAAGAAGGTGTCCCTAAAGATAACATAGTTTCTCCTGAATCAGATAAAGATTGAGGACTTAGATGAAGAAGAGAGAATAGATCAAAGGGCTCCCGACAATGAAGAAGAAAAACCTCAAAATGAGAAAAGAGAGGAAGGTGATCATGAATCACCCAAGGTGGAAACCAAGATGCCCGAATGGCTGGAGCAACAATTGCAAAAGAATGCTCCTAAAATTGTTGATCTAAAAGATAGAATTGAGGCAATATTAGTTAGGGCGAAAAAAAAAAGAAAACAAAAGAAGCCTTGAGTTCATTCACACATCACGGTAGGTGCCTTTGGATCCATAATGATATAGATTTCTACCCCTGTAGTGGACAAAGATACGGGTGCAGTACAATGTCAAAGTTATAGCATATTGACTATCAATTTGGGCCCAACAACCCGCGAACAAAAAATAGATGAATTCCAGGGATCCGAGGTCACCATCATGCAACAAATGAATGAGAACTAGTCTACAAAGGGAAAGTTGAAGGAACAAGCGGTAGATCTCACTGCCCATATTTAGTAATGGACATCTATAGAAGAAGAGAACTTGAAAACATTTTCTGCATCCCCACTTCTCTCTAAAGAAGAGCTCAATAGAATGGAAAAGATGAAGAATTGTACCAAGGCCACAACAGATTAGTTCCAGTGGGTGGTGTATAATGGCGACATGGGTATCTCACATGTTTCCCGAATGTTCAACAAGTTTTAGGACTTACAAAAGGAGTTGGAGGCCATGAAAAGAAATGTAATAGGTTCATCGAGCTGTATAGGATCATGTATCCTAAGCTTGAAAGTATACTCAAGCTGCCCTAGAAGACATAGGAAAAGGAATTAGGGCTCGTAAAAGATGATCATTGGTTGGTGGAAACTTGGTAGATGAGCTTGGATCACAAAAAAAAAGTCCTAGAGAGGGTCTAGCATGAAATTGAGCTTTATCTTGAATGGGTTACAAAGCACTAGGTTGATAGTGAAGATTACTTAAAAAAGATGACAGACTATGACATGCCCACCCTAGAGCTAGATCTAGAGAAAATAAAACCATTCTTTCATAAAAAGATGGAAAAGGGGGCTGCAGACACATTGCCACCAAATTTCATGGACTTTACGGCAAGAGCTTTCACTTCATTTGAGAAGGTCATCAAAGTGACGCCCAAATGCACCAAACATTGGAAGCAGATCATTGGAAGATTAAAAAAGATGACTTTTTAGATCCTCCAACCTGACATCATGGAATGGGATAAGTTCTAGGATCTAATAGGAAAATTTGTGGAGTATGGCACTGTTCAGAGAAATTCTAGAAACCCAGTAATTGATTGATGATGAATATTTGACAGTGTAGGCTAAAGAGAACGAAACCACTAAAGAAAAACTGCTATAGTGTTAGAGCCACTAGAGGAAAAAATAGGGAAAAGACAAATATGTATTTTATATTATTATATTTTGGGGGTAGGTGAAACCCTAATGTAAAATGAATCCTATCCACACAATGAAAATAAATATTATCCATTCATTTCACTTTTGGAAACCTATAAATATGGGTCTCATCTCATTTTCAAAGAGAGAGTTGAGTTGTTGTGTAAAGACATGTAGAAATTGAATGAGAATTGCATTGTTTTGATGGGTTCTTGTGTTTCTTCACATGCATGCATGATTCTTCTCCTCAAGATTAGATTTTAGCTTTGCTATTCTAAGTTTTAAGTTGCTTTTAGTTGTTAGTTCATGTTTCACTTTAATGGTGAAGAATGTTATGGTGTTGACACCTCCCTTGTTCACACTTTTTGCTATTTGTTGATGATGAACAATAGTGTAAAGTTAGTCTAAACATTACTTTATTGATGCACTTAAAATTCATCTATTATTCATGCTTCATGGTGAATGGATAGTTGAAAAGCTGTAGACCTTAGAAGATTGCACTATTTTGATGAGACTATAAGCTATTTTGGTTAAGTGGAACTTCATTTTAGGAAGGCTTTCCATTGTAGCATCCTCCATTGTTACTATTCAACATTAATTATAGGTCTAGGAAACTCTCTATCCCTTTTCTCTTTTGAATTTTCTTTGAAAATTGAAGTTAAGGTAAAGTTCTAACATCATTTTAAAGCCAAACCTAAAGACAAACATGGAGTTTTATTCTATTGTCCATAACTTATAACAATTGCACTTCATTTCTAGAATTCCACAAAACTCCATTTGAAGATCCACTTCCTTTTGAGCTTAGTGAACCATAAACTCCCTTTGTGATTACCAACAAATCACATCAATCAATTGAGATATTTTTGCAAGTCATGACCTGACACCTACGAGACCTTGGGATATTTTCTGCAACTTTTTTGTAGGAACTATGTTTCAAGAGAGGTAGTGCACTTGTGTGCTGCTTGTGTTGAGAAAGTGCAAAAATAACCATCAACAGAACTAGCACTAGAAGGAGGGCCTCTTAGCTAAGCTGGATGAAATTGGTTCCTTCTCCCCTTAAAGGTTCCATAGAGTATTAAGATCTACACCAGATAAAGGAGAGTTTCAAGAGCTCAAGACCCCTACCAAGGCTAAGAGAGCCAAGAAAGGGGAAGCATCCACTTCAGCCCCATCCGGTCTCCCTCCCTCCATCCATGCCACTCTTCCCCTTCACTTCCGTTAGCACCTTCCTCTCCCTATCCATCCCAAGTTTCCTTTAATCCCTTTACCTCCCATGGCCAAGGCGTTGCACCTACCCTAGTATTTCACCTCCAAGGTGTTGTCCCAACTATTGCTGCTCCATTGCAACAATAGGTCATTGTATCACAAAAAACAAAACCCCTTCTTCATGCGATGGATTGGTTGGCCAATAACCCATCTCCACTATCCTTCAATGATTATCATGACATGCTAAAGAAGTCAAAAGGATTTTGCACTAAATTGCATCCACCTGATCCACAAAGGACAATGGAAAAGCATATCAAGATCTTCCAAATAGCCTTGAAGGATATGTAAATAGAACATGAAAATGTGGCTTGTAGGATATTTCCCTACTCCTTGGAGGAAGAGGCCTTTTATTGGTACATCCATTTTCCAATGGGATCCATCACCACTTGGGATCAATTAGAGGACATGTTCTTGTAGAAATCCAAGATCCTAGTCAACCCCTCCAAGTTGTACCAATAGTTCATGTTTGTTCAAAGGGAGGTTAATGATCCAATTAGTTCTTTCAATGAATAGTTCCACTGAGATTACATGAAGTTGTATCCACCCTATGTGTTTGATGATGCTTCCGCTCGATTGGTGTACTATGTTGCCTTAGATAATCTCACATCCGCACTAGTGAAGTGAATGCGTCCGCTATCAGCTAGGTTGGTGGATGCGTATGCAAAAGAATTCACAAAAAGAATGACTTGGGTCAACATATCATAGGTCTATTTACCTCCCTAGGGTAAGCTGCTCATCCAACTCAAATCTAAGAACTTATCCACGCCCTAGATCATCAAACCCCAATGATGAATCAAGTTCTGCAATTACTAATAGTGCCTCATCTAGGGTAGCCGTTGAATCAACCAACTCCCATGCCCCATTACTTGAAACCTCAACAAAAAAAGACTTATACTCAATAGCCACAAGTTCCCTCATATCTAAAAAATTCAAAATTCCCACCTACTCAATAGAAGCAACCAATTTTCCTTTAGAACTCAACTCCACAACAAAGTAATGCAAAGAAGGATGGGATTGATGAGCTGAAAAAATTAGTGATGAAGCTGTCTATTGATATGATACACCTGAGGAACCAAGATAACCAATTGTAGGATTATCAAAGGAACATTCAATCCAATCTCAATCGAGATAACCATGACAATCATGATTCAAGTGTGTCCTCTAGACCGAACTATGAGAGGGGTCAAAATTCAGTTCAAGGCTTCAAAAGGAGGCCCACACAAAGACATAATGACACATGGAACACAAGGCTGAACAACGAAGGTGTCCCCACACCTCTTGATCAATCGACTAGTGCCAACAAGACAATGCATGGAGTTTTTTTGGTAGAGGTGGCCTTATCCAGGTGGTGTCGGATTCATAAAACAAATAGGCATTTTGAATTGGACTATCCATAATTCCAAACTACAACAAAAAATTTCCAAGTGAAAGTTTAGAATGTAGTCGATGTTGTTGGATGTAGGGACCTAGTTCCATTTGATCCATATGATTCCTTAGTATTGGTGGTTAATAAATCTCCTTTCTCGTGAAGTGAAAGCAATCTACCTGAGAAGGAAACCACTGCCCCAAAGAATGAAGAAGAAAAAGAGGTAAGAAAAGACAACCCTTTGTCCCAACTCTTTGATTCAATAGACAATGGTTTAGTAGATGAGGAAGAGTAGCATGAGGATGAGGTTCAAATGTTCCATCAAAGGGAAACCCCTTACAACTTGAGGAATAGGCAAGTAGGTGGTCCTTTCACAACTTCCATTCCTAATAAATTCAATACTGTGCCTGACCCAAATGCCAGTAATAACCCAAGCTACCCTCATGTGCGTACCTAGTATTTCAATAGGAATAGGCAGCCAAACCAAGCCCAAGGTTAGCCTATTGGATCTTGTCAAAATAGATATTTTGAAGCAGAAGTTGAACAAATGGGGGAATATGTGGCAGAGGAATTCAAGAAGGTTAAGTTGAGCTTGTTAGCTTTTGAATTACTTAGAGTCCCTATAGTCAGAAATGCCTTCTTTAGGATGCTTAATGAGACCACTTCATCCAAGTTAGCTCAAGAAGTGCTTGCCAAGGTGGTTTCCTTTGACACATCACAAAATGAGCCCATAATCAGGGAACTCCTAGGAAAGAAACCAGATAATCCTCCAAGCCAGCAAGCAAACAAACAACCTACTAAAGAACAAAATAAAGCACAAGCTAGGGACAAAAATAGTGATAAGGATAAAGCCCAAGTAGCTCAAGCCGATGTTTCAATGGGGCTGTTCCAAGGGAAGTTGGAGACCCCTCCCTTAGAATTAGAATATTTGGAAAAAATATACATAATTTCTTGCTTGATTTTGAAGCCTCGGTCTATTTCATGCCTCTAGCAGTATGCAAAGCCTTAGGAATAACTCCAACTCCCTCTCAAAAAAAGGTGACTCAACTAGACAAGATGAAAATTAACATTGTTGGAGAAATCAATAGGATACCCATGAAGATTGCTACTGATCGAAGGGTGCAATAGGTGATTGAAATTGAAGTTTCTGATACTTCTGATACATATGGAATCATATAGGGAAGGGATTTCACCTAGGCCTTAAATAGGCATTCTGCCACAAATTACTCACTTATGGCTGCCATGGAAGGGGCTGCCTAATCATATTCACATAGATCAGGAGCCACAAATGAAGTTCATGATCACAAAGTATAATTTATGTAGAAATGTGTGCAAGATCAGGACAACCTAGGAGCCATAGTGGATTTTTTCAGGAGTTATTACTGCCAAGTTGGTGCAAGGTACATGATGGTTCCCACTCAGAATTTGAGTGATGCCTATGTTAGATAGTAGTTGAACATATTAAGGGACAAGTTACCCCAAAGGGGAAGCTCCAGACGGAACAACCTAACCAAGACCATGCAAAATCCACACAATCACCCAAGGTTGCCGAAGCAGATATGCTACTGAGAAAGGAAGCGTGATCCACTAACTCCAAAGTCAAAGAGTCCTCAAATTTTTGGACATTGCACTTTGATGGGTCCAAATCCAAGCAAGGAGTAGGAGCCGACATTGAACTCATTAGTCCCATGGGTAAGATGTACTTTTTTGCTCATAAGCTTCAATTTTATTGTACCAATAATGTAGAAAAATACAAAGCTTTAGTTCATGGACTATTAATGGTATTGAGAAAGAAAGTCAAAATGATCCAAGTCTTGGGTGACTTTGAGCTGGTAGTGAAAAAAATTAGGAAGCTCTACTCTGGTCATGATAGAAGACTAGTAAACTATAGGCACAGAGTATGGGATCTCATAGAGGGACTAGATGCATTTAATATTTATCTTATCCCACACTCCCAAAATCATACTACCAATGCATTAGCCCAAGCAACTAGTACTCTCTAGCCTTTTTCCGTGATTGGCTTGAAGAAATTCATTGTGGAGCTCACCTCAACTCCGTTAGTGCTTGACAATGTTACAAACTTCTATGTCATTAACGATGATAATCATATCTTGGATTTCATCACAAGATCAGATGTGTTTGCAACTTAGATCATTGATGAAGTGAAGCCCGAGGAAGTTGAATTAGACATAGAGGGAGTCATTAACCTAAAAAAAATACAATACCATGAGGTATGGTGCAATTGGAGAGAATATTTTATTTGGATCAGATAAGAGATCAAGAACAATAAACAAAGGAGTCAATTGACAATTAGTGCCATATTCATAACCTAGGTACTGCTGAAGAAATCAAGAATGTGTTCATCGACAAAGTGTGCACACATGACAAAAGAAGGGGAATCATTGATGCTCTACACACATACCATGATGTGATTTCTTTGAGTTATGAAGATTTAAAGACATATGACACTTCAATTATCACTCACACCATTCCCCTCAAGCCTGATGTGAGGCCTTTTCGGCAATATTGACGTCCAATCAACACATTTTTGGAGCCTATTATCTACAAAGAAGTTCAAAAGTTTTCTGCCCAAATTATCTTACTAGTTAGGCACTCCACATGGGTGGAAAATCTAGTTTCGGTTAGAAAGAAGAATGGTGAGATGATATTGTGTGTGGATTTCTAGAACTTGAATAGAGCTTCTAAAAAAGACAATTATCCAATACCTTCATTGGATGAGGTATTGCAAATAGTTAATGGATCTCAGATGATGTATTTTTTGGAAGGATACTCAAGGTATAACCAGGTGATGGTGCAGTATGAAGACAAGCATAAAATGACTTTTACCACAAAATGGGGAACCTTTGTGTATAAGAGGATGTCATTTGGACTAATCAATGCTGGTGCCACATTTCAACGTGCAATGGATATTTCCTTCAAAGATATCATTGGAAAGTGCATCATCATTTGTATGGATGACATCACCGTATTTTCTATGAAAAGAGGGGACCTAATCTTTGATTTGTGCAAGTTCTTCCAAAAATGAAAAGAGTTTGATATTTTGCTAAATCTGAAGAAGTGCATTTTCAGGGTAACTAAAGGCAAGTTGTTGGAACACATGATCTAAGAGAAGGGAATCTCAATAGACCCTAAATGCATCCAAGCTATACTAAATATTCAACTTCCAGGAAGCAAGAAAGAATTGAAATCTTTGTTTAGAAAGATCAATTTTGTTAGGACATTCATCATGGGATTTGCAGAAATTGTTAAACCATTGAACCCTATGCTTAAGCAAGATGCTAAAGTCAAATGGACATCATAGGCCAAGTAGGCTTTTGAAGAAATTAATAAATCAATTGCCAATGTGCCAATGCTAGTTAGTCTGGACTATCTAAAGCCATTTTATATTTACTCATTTGCTTCAGATCATTCCTATGCCAACATGCTAACCTAGAAAGATGATGAAGGGAATGTGCACCCTATTTCCTTTATGAGTGCTCCACTAAAGGATGCAGAGTGAAGGTATCACAATGTTGAGAAACAAGCATATGCCTTGGTTAGAGGAGTTAAGAAATTTTGACACTATATCTTGAGGAATAAGGTGTTCACAATTGTGCCTGATGCAGTAGTCAAGACTTTGTTAATGCAGAACGAGCTGGGAGAAAGGAGAGAAAAGTGGGTCACACTATTATAGGAAGATGACATGGAGATTTAGCCCATGAAATTGGTCTAAGGGAAAGCCCTCACTCAAATAATAGCTGAAACAAGACCTGAAATCACCATACAATAGCACCACTTGGAGGATGTCTCTCTTGAAGAGTGGTACATTGACATTGTCTATTACTTACTGAACAAAAAGTGCCCCTCATGATTGCAAGGAGTACAAAAACATGCACTAAGATTGAAGAGTAGTAGATATATGCTACAAGGATCAATACTGTATAAAAGAAATCATGAAGGGATTTATCTTAGATGCCTTGGGAATGAAGTAGTTGGGTTCTAAAAGAATTTCATGACAAATTCGGTATGGGTCATGGATCTGGCCCTTCAACCACCCACTAGGTTCTGTGGGCTGGGTACTACTAGTTGGTGGTGTTTAAGGATGTGCATCATCATGTGAAAACCTGTCACTTTTGTGAAACCACTACTACCAGAGAAAGGAATGTTATTGTCCTGTTTCCTTACTTGAACTTCAACTTGATTCAGGGTGGAACCCTTGTTTGAATCCCCTCACATTTATCTTAGATCATACACGAAAATAGGCTTTAAGTATTTCTAATGAGTTGTGCAATAGTTGTTATAAGGCCTAGGAAATTGAAAAATCTTAAGTCTCCTCCAGTGACCACTATGGTTCCAAACCCACTATAAGCTTTAGTGATTACGCAGTTTAAAAAAGAAAGAGTATAAAAGAAAATATCAAAAGAAAAGAGAAAAGGAACAATGAAACAAGAAACTGTGTGGGTGTGTAGACAACTCTATCAGGGCTATGGATGCTTAGCTAGCAATAGAGAAATTTTCATGGGGTTATGATGACAACTCCATTGGGGCTATGGACGCCTGACTGGTAGCAAAAAAATCTCTAGGCTAATTTTGGGGGAAGACAACTTACATAGCTTTCCTTGAATGATTAGTTGCTATTTGTTATGGTCTCTAAGGAAAGGAAATGAACTCAGTATGCATACACTTCTAACATATCTATGTGGTTAGATTCAACTAAGGATTTTGTCCTTCTCTAGGTTCCTAGTTTGATTATGGAAACTAACTTCTAGTCTGTGAAACCAGAGATTCATGGTTCTAGTTAAATCCTTACCCTTAGAATTCTCTGGAGTGTTCCCCAATCGAGTCACCATATGTTGTGCCTATAACACACACGCCCTGTTTGGAACATGGACCCCCTCTTTCCTTTCACTTTTGTTAAGTCATTTTTTTCCTTTTCCTCATTTTATGTGCACCTAATTTCGAGCTTAAAGTGGTGAGGAGCCTTAAAGTCATCATTCTCTAGTTGACAAAATTCATCGCCCCAAAGAATTCTCTAAGTCTTTGGCTTTCATGGAGGTTCCCTTGTGGATTTACCTTGGCCTTTCACCCTGGTATCTTCCAAGCCTCACGGGTCCGTACTTGTGGGTCTCCCTCTACACGATGCTGCTATCCCTTCATTGCTCAATCAATGACCAACCTTAGGCATCCACCTACATGGTAGGTCTCGCATCATCACACACTATCATCTCCTGGCCGTTAGTTAGTAGTAAAGCCTAGGGGTCATCTCACATTGCGGGTTCCATATTTCCCTCCACTGGTTTGTCATTTCTTGTGCTCCAACCACCTCATCGGTTGTCATACCATACATTATTACAGGTCATTAATGACCCTTCACTTATATATAGATGATTGGACTTTTCATTTTCACACTTGCTATTTTGAATTTCCAAAGAGATAAAAAAATGATTAGAACCCTGACGCCTACATTGCATTTGCTAGACCAAATCTGGGTTGTCATCAAATTTTTGTGACTTTTCTAGGTATGGGCATGTTGAAATCGATAAGTGCATATTTTTAGTAGCTAGGGTTTATAAGTTAATGATAAAATCTAGAGATAAAACCTTGAAACACACTTGGCAGCTTGCTCAACAATTGGCTCTGCACGAATGATCTACTCCCGACACTTGAAATTCCCATAAAATCATTCAAACAACACCCTCAAAACCATGTGGAACCCTTTTCATTTGATGCCATTCTTCACGTGACACAAAATTCCTTGTGTCTTGCAACTTTCTCATCGTCATCCTAGTTAAAGTGAAAAGCATCAAAATGTTAAACAAGAAACTTATGTCTTTGAACCCCTGCGGGTCCGTTCATGTAGGCCGCCACTTGCAGGTGGCCGTCTTCCTTCTACTATTGGTGAACTACCAACCTATGCTTTCCTCTCACCTTCTGGGCCCCACTAAAATCACCTTTGCCGAGTGTCAAAGTGACTAAGTCTAGCAGGTTTACGAACCTTTCCTTGTGAACCATTCCTTGCGGGCTGCTGTCTACAGCCTGCCATTGTCCAGCTGTTGTTTCCTATGGGTGGTGCCACTCATTTCACCTATAGTGTGGAGCCTATGTCTTTTGTTTCTGCCATCCAAGTTTTCCTAATGCAAAAGTATTGATGTTCAAATACCCTATAGGTCAATTCGAGTGGGTGGCTACTTCTCTAACACTATTATCTAATGCCCTTGTACCTGCTACTTTTTGCATGGCGGCGCCAACAAAGGGCCTTTCCCTCCTCATAATCATAGAACTTTTAACATGCATACCTAGTCCACAAGCATGCTACGGGTCCGCCTATGTGAAACACCACCTGGGGACCACCGCTCCTCCAACAACAAGCCTAGTGGTCGAATCATGATGGTGATTTGTTGGTTCTTCCTTGCACCTCCCAAGTTGATCAAAACTTATAATGACAAGCCTAACGTTTGAGGGTCCTGCACATCCCACACTGCAGACTTCTCCTTGTGGGTTTTCATCTTGTGAAGATCTCTAGTTTAACGATGGAGCCCCAAGCATCATTTGAGCCTTTTTCCTCCACATACCTCAAGCTCACAATGACATAAAGACCAATCAGATTGATCTAAGAGTGTTATCACCAATCCCCACACATGCTAGATCACCTTTTAAGTACTTTGAATGGTAGGCTCTTGTTGTGAAACTTTCTCTGTGGGTGGTTTCCTACAACTTTTCATGACCCTAGTGCCATCCTACTCCTAGTCCCTCCAGATAGCTCCCAGCCTAGGGAAACCCGCATCCCTAGATCTGCATTACTGTTTTTGATTTGAGAGAGACTCAATTGATGGGTATTGATAAATTTTATGATATCTTAATGATGAATTATTGGATCTAACCCTCGTTTGGTAGGATTTGACTATCACCTTCCCTGATTTCTATATGAATGCACTTACTACATATCTATATGCAAGACTTATGGAATCTACTGCAGGTCCATCAGGAAAGTTTTATAAAAAGGAAAAGGGAAAGATGCCTGCACACCTACTGAGAGGGAAATAGGAAAAGGATCAAATGAAATATTAGTTCCATGGGGTGGAGTGCACCTCCAAGATCACTTCCACCTGGGATTCCATATCAGACACAAACCTCGGGCATGTTGACATAGATGAGTTCAGGCAAAGGGTGATTATAAACCCCACAACAAAAAAAGAATGAAATATTAGAGCGAGTGGTCTCACTAAGGCAACTTGTTTCCCTCCTTCACTTGTTGCCCAAGACTTAGTTATGGTTTGTAGAGAATGCTACCACAACAATAGGAAGATCATTGACCATGAAGGAAGGGTACTAGTAGACCTGTCTGCTATATCTATAGGCAAGGTGTTCCATATCCCCACATTTAACATAATAGAGGAAATAAAGAAGGAATACATAGTCAATATGTGGGAAGTAGACTCGTTGGGATGTAAAAGATTAATCAACCAGCATTGGATGAAGGAAAAGAGGGACAATGCAACTAAGGTACCTCAAGAGCTATTCAGGAGTGATTTTCATGAGGAATACCATGACTTGGTCACCCTACTAAGTAGGGTAATGGGCCTCCCTACTACTACCTTCTTCGAAGAATGGATGCTCTACTTCATCAAGGAGATCATTCAAAGCAAAACAAAGTTCCACTAGGCCAAGATCATCAGTGATAACATGCATAACCAATTTATGGCTATGAAGAAAACTTCCAAATTCTACATGACCTCCTACCTAGTGTATCTTCTAGAAAAAAAGTTCCCGTATAAAGGCCTCTTCGTTGAAAGCAACCCAACAGAAAAGAAAGGAGACCTCAAGGTATACGATCGCTACCTTCAATTATAATACAAAAACTTCAAGAGGGAATGTCAAAGGGTAAATGATGTCTTCATTGCCAATATCATCAGGCTCCTGGGAGGAGACTTTGAAAGAAGGGTGTCACATAGTGCCAAAGCCTTCATCTAATAGTTTGGGTATCTATTCATACAGTTCCCAAAATTTACATATATCAGAATGAAAGGACTCTCTGACAGACCCTACAGGTTTCCACAATACCCCAATGACCACATGATCTTGCTAGAGTTTTCTCAACAACTACAGAATTCCCACACACTGCTTAGCGACAAGAATAGAGCTAGGATTCCATATCCCCTAGCTTTTTGGAAAGGAATACATGCATGTCCCATCACCTAATGCATGGATTACTCAGAAAAGGAATTGCTAGAATACAACCTAGATGCCCACACAAGCCAAGGGAGAATGGAACCATATGGGAAATTGAAGAAATGGGTTGGAAGAAAATATGCTTATTGGCCTCAAGTCAAATATTTCTCAGCCAAGTATGTAGATGATAAGGAAGTTTGGATGAGGAACTACATGAGGATGATGGCCCAATTCATGAAATCAATAAATATGTTCCATGTGCTTGACCAGATAGTAGAAGAGGATGATAGTATTGTGGATTACTGATACAATGTTGTGGCTGAATTGCCTCTACCATTGATAGACTAGAGTGAAGAAGAGGACACTTACCTTGATATATTGACATGACCCATTGAGAATAGGAAAAGATAGTGGATAGATGCTTAGATTTCCCAAATCAAGGTACATGGCACTGCACTAAGGTATGGTGAGCTCGAGGATGAGCTTGAAAGAAAAATAGACAGTGGAGTAGTTATTGCCACAATAGAGGAAACACCTAAATCCCCTCCAATGACAAGGTCAAGGAAAAAGGATGCACTCGAGCACAATCCCAAGAACAAGGTATACTCACGAAAGACTACAGAGGGAGAATCATCCAAAAAGGAAAAGAGAATAGGGGGATTCATGAGAAAAATTCCTACTATATAGGAGGACCCCCAACACAAAGGAGAAGAAGAAATTGAGCAACCTCATTCACCACCTCACTTCCATTGCTTGCTACTACTGCCACCATTGCCACTCCTCCACTTACCGCCTCTCAGGAATTTCCCATCTCATCTCCACTAAGTACTATGTAAATCTCTGTCCACCTCGCTTCCACCTCACCAACATCCCTAATAATGGTACTAAAATCATCCGCATCTACTACTTCATTACTATCATCTTCCTTGCTCCCTCCTCCATTGTCCACTCTCTCTGCCCCACTACCTACGGTAGCCACTATCTCTATGCCTCCTCTTACTTTGTCACATGCTTTTGTGGCTTACATGCAAAACATGCCCATTGAAGTTTCTAGGGTAATCATGGACCCCAAGGTAGAGGATTTTATGGCCCAACTTGTTGCTACCCTACCCCTCCCCCCGTGATGCAAGAGCATCCTTGGTTCTTGGCAATCTTGCATCAACTAAAAATATTTTCTTTTAGTTTTTTTCTTGTTTTGTTCTTGCTTAGTTCATGTTAGTGGAGTCATCATATTTGCTCACTAGACCCTATGGATATATTTTTACATTGTGGACATGTTCATTTTCCTTATTCCAAGAATTGAGTGTGATTGGATCTTTTTTCAGCAATTTATCACTTCTAGATTTTATGGTAGTTTCTTGAACTGACACTGGAATAATTTTCAAACCAAACAGGTAGTTCGATCTCATGGATCTTTCCCATAACTTGTGGATCTTGATAGTGTGATTTTAATTGTTCCATGGAGTGTCCCCGACTTTAATTATAGGTCCACACTTCATCCTATGCATTCACCGAGGAGTAATTCAAATTTGAGGCTGACCTATTCATGCACACGTTACATTTTCTTTCATTGGAGATTGTAATAATATTTTGGCTAACATGGAAGATTCGAGTCCTACGGATATGATATAAAGCTTGTAATAGATCATTAGAATAGGGGAAGTTTATTAAGTAGATTATGATAGATCTGATATGTAATATTTCGCTTGCATATAGGAGCATATTGGAATGTTGTATTTCTGAACATGTTGCATCAAGCTTGTGAGCTAAATCTATAAGCCCGGATGTTGCCAACCAATTGTAATTGAAATTTATGTTAATAAGAATGTTTGAATCTACATTTTCCTCCATATTCCATGTGGCTTCTAGTGTGTGAATCTTGTTGCATGGTCCAGATTGTTCTCTTTGAGGACCCTCCTACCTTGGCTACACTAGATTGGTATCAGAGCGAGATTCAATCCATGAGAGATTGCCAGAATTTGTGGAGTCCTATTGAAGATTTGTTGTGGGGTGGTGGATTTAGGATTCAACTTGCAGATGCAAAGGACTTGTGTGAAGATGGTAGGAAGAAGAAATGTTAGAGGAAATGGAGCATGTGGAAATGCAAACCTAGATTTAAGGAGATGTTGAGAGGAATTACTACCAGATTAGATGCAGTTGAAATAGCCCAGAGGAGAGGTCAAGCAGTTGATGATGTGAGTGATGAAGAAGTAGAAGTATAGGAAGAAAGAGGAAGAGAAGAAAATATTGGCCTGGATCAAGGAGAGGAGAGGTTCATAAGAGGCCTAACTAGAGCAAATACTAAGCCACATTTCAATCCACTAGATTCTAATGGCAAGTTGGATTTAGATGAATTACTAGATTGGATAACAAAGATGGAAAATTATTTTGATTTTGAAGGCATCACTGAAGATAAGAAGGTAAAATTTTCTTGTATAAATTTGAAAGGACATGCATCCCTTTGGTGGGAACCTTTGCTGACAGATAGAGAAAGAAGAGGAAAGGATAAGATAAGATCATGGGATTAGATGGTGAATAAGTTGAAAACAAAGTTTATGCCTATAGATTATGAGATCAATTTATTTTGAAAGTTACAAAATTTGAAGCAGGAGTCAAGTGTGATAGAGTATATTGAGGAGTTCTACAAGTTGAATATTAGATCTGGACATTCAGAGGATGAGATCAAGCAAGTAGCTAGATATGTGAATGGTTTGAGGTCATCTATACAGGATGAGATTAGTTTGATCAAGTTGCAGAGTGTCGAAGAGGCATATCAGTGTGCCCTAAAAGTAGAAGAGAAGTTGAATAAAAGACATGAGAAAAGACAAAGAGGATGAGGTGGAAGATTTTAGAGAGGAAGAATTTTTACTGGAGGAGGAAGAGGAACTTTTGCAAATCAGAATAAAGATAAGGAAGTCAATAATAATGATGATTCGTACCATAGAGGTGATGGAAACTCTTATAGAAGAGGATGATATGGTGGTTATCGAAATGAAGGTTATAGAAAAGATGACAGAGGACAGGAGAAAAGAGTATTTAGGGGAAATTGTTTTAAATGTGGTTGAGAAGGACATAGAGCATTTGAATGCAATCAAGGAGAGACAAATAGAAAGACAAAAAAAAATAGAAGAACCACCTTTGTTGAGGAAGATCAAGTTGTATCATCTAATAAACTAGAAGAAGGAGAAGTGTTGGTGAACAAAAGAGTATTGTTTCAAAGTGAGATGGAACAGGAACCATTGTAGAGAAAGAATTTGTTCCGAACCAAATGCAAGGTAGCTGAAAAATGTTTCAAAGTGATTGTTGACAGTGGAAGTTCTGAGAACTTAGTTTCTGGAGAAATGGTGACCAAATTGAAGTTGGAAATATTGAGACACCCAAAACCCTATTAGATAGCATGGATTCAAGATGAACATAAGATACTGCTAAGTGAACAATGTTTATTGAAATTGAAGATAGGAAATTATCATGATGAAGTTTTATGTGATATCATGCCTATGGATGTATGCCATGTTTTGTTGGGAAGACCTTGGCAGTATGATAGACAATCTATTCATGATGGAAAGAAGAATACATATACTATTGTTGCTAACAGGATGAAGCAAACTTTGTTGCCCTTGGAAGATGTTCCTAAAGTTGAGGTTTTTACTAGTGCTAGAAATTTTTTGATCAATGGAAGGAGCTTTCTGGATGGAATGAGAGATGAGAACATGTGCTATGCCTTGGTTCCTAAGAAGGTTGGAGACTTGAAGCATTTAGAATAACAATTAAAGGGGATAAAGGAGTTGCTGACAGAATATGATGAGATAATTTCAGATAATATACCTGATAGATTGCCACTTGTAATGAGATTAGTCATTGCATGGATCTAATTCCTGGAGCTAGTTTGCCTAATAAAGCAGCACACCAGATGATACTTGTAGAAAATGAAGAGTTGAATAGATAGGAAGTACCTACTATGTTAGCACCTAAGAAGGATGGGGAATGGAGGATGTGTACAGACTCTAGAGCCATAAACAAGATCACAGTGAAGTATAGATTTCCTTTTCCCTGGATGGATGAAATTATGGATTGTTTGAGTGGAGCTTGATACCTTACAAAGATAGATTTGAAGAGTGGATATCATTAAATCAGAATCAGAGAAGGGGATGAGTGGAAGACAACATTCAAGACAAATGAAGGATTGTATGAGTGGTTGGTGATTCCTTTTGGACTAACAAATGAACCAAGTACTTTCATGAGGTTCATGAATGAAGTATTGAAGAAATTCTTGGGTAATTTTGTGATTGTTTATTTGATGACATATTGATTTTTAGTAAGAGTAGAGAAGAATATTTGTTGCATATAAGACAAGTTTTGCAGAGGTTGAGAGAAGAATAGTTGTTGATAAACATTAAGAAGTGTTGTTTCATGAAGGAGGAATTGGTATATCTAGGATTTGTGATATCTATGGATGGATTGAAGATGGATCCTGAGAAGGTAAGAGAAATTTTTGAGTGGCCTACACCAGATAACATTGGAGAGGTAAGATCATTTCATGGATTGGATAGTTTCTACTAGAAGTTCATTAGGAATTTTAGTTCTATTTGCAACCCTATGATAAAAACAATGAGAGGAGATAAGAAGTATTTTAGGTGGACATCTGGAGAAAACCAAAGTTTTGAGTTGTTGAAACAAAAGGTGTCTGAGCAGCTTGTGTTGTCTTTACTAGGTTTTTCCAAGGTATTTCAGGTAGAATTCGATGCAAGCGAAAATGCAATTGGAACAATGTTAAGTCAAGAAGGGAGACCAATAGCTTATTTTAGTGAGAAATTGAATGATGGTAGGAGAAGATATTCAGTGTATGATTAGGAGTTTTATGCCATAGTTCAAGCCTTGAAGAAGTGGAGACATTACTTGTTTCCTAAGGAGTTTGAGTTGTATACGAATCATCAGGCTTTGCAATATTTGAATAGTCAAGGTAAGTTGAATCAGAGACACATGAGATGGGTAGAATTCTTGCAGAGATATACTTTTTTTTTGAAGCATAGGAGTGGAAATTCAAATAGAGTTGTTGATGCCTTGAGTAGGAGGAGTTTACTGACAGAGATGAGAGTGGAGGTATTAGGCTTTGATGAATTGAAGAGCTTGTATGAGGAAGACCCAAATTTTGTAGAACCTTGGAGAGCTTGTAGAACTAGTTTTGAAGGATAGGAGTCAGTTGTTGGATTATTTCATTTAGGAGGATATTTTGTTCAGTGGGAATTAGTTGTTTATACCCTAGAGTTCAATGAGGGATAGCTTGGTGAAACAAAAACATAGTGCAAGATTGTTGGGACACTTTGGGATTGATAAGACAGTAGCATTGGTAAGTGAGAATTACTTTTGGCCACATATTTATAAGGATGTTAGGAAATTTGTGCAGAGTTGCAGAGTTTGTCAAGTTTCAAAAGGGAGTATTCAAAATGTTGGATTGTATAAACCTTTGACAGTTCCAGAGAGACCTTAGGAGGATATCAGCATGGATTTCATACTTGGTTTGCTGAAGACACAAACAGATAATGATTCTATATTTGTGGTGGGGGACATATTCTCTAAAATAACACATTTCATACCTTGTAAGAAGACAATAGATGCAATACATGTAGTAGATTTATTTTTCAAGGAAGTGGTCATATTGCATGGATTACCTAGGAGTATTGTTTCAGATAGAGATACCAAGTTTGTTGGTTACTTTTGGAGGAAACTTTGGAAGAAGTTAAAGAAAGATTTGAAATTCAATTATAATTTTCACCCACAGACTGATGGACAAACAAAAGTAGTAAACAAGAGTTTGAGAATTTTTTTGAGATGTTTAGTTGGAGAGAAGACCGAAAGTTAGGATTTAGTCCTTGCACAAGCAGAGTTTTCTTACAATAATTTAGTGAATAGGAGTAATGGAAAGACGCCTTTTGAGATCATTACTGGAGTTCATCCTAGAGGTGTATAAAATTTGAGAGACATAAGTATGGAAAACAAAAGGAGTGAAAAAGTATAGGAATTTGTATAAAATATGAAGGAAGTGCATACTCAAGTGAAGGAGCAATTGGAAGATATGAACTGAAAGTATAAGGAGAAAGTAGATGAAAAGAGCAAACATAAGGAGTTTGAAGTTGGAGATGAAGTGATGGTGTATTTGAGGAAGGAAATATTTCTAGTTGGAACATACAATAAACTGAAGATGAGGAAGTTTGGACCCTATAAGATTTTGAAGAAATTTGATTCAGGAAATGCATATAGAGTGGGGTTACCAAATAACATGGGTATATCACCTATATTCAAGATTATAGATCTACATCAATACCATGAAGCAGAATTTAGTGAAGATAGTAAAGAAAAATTGGAGGATCAGTTTCCTAAACAATAATTAGATGAGATTGAAGAGGTTTTGGATATCAGAGATGGAAGGAAGACTCGTGGAAGATAGTACAAATAATATCTTGTGAAGTGGAAAGACAAACCAATGGAGGATTCTTCTTGGATTTCTTAGGCCGAGGTAGAAATTTTTGATTTTCTTTTAGCCCCAACAAACTGAGCTACTCACTTTTCAAATAACCCCAGATGTCTGATGCAGGAGAATCCTTGGTTCTTGGCGATCTTGCATCAACCAAAAATATTTTCTTTCAGTTTTTTTCTTGTTCTATTCTTCCCTAGTTCATGTTAGTGGATTCATCATATTTGCTCACTAGACCTTGTAGATCTATGTTTACATCATGGACATGTTCATTTTCCTTATTCTAAGAATTGACCATGATTGGATAATTTTCCAGTAAGTTATCACTTGCATATTTTATGGTAGTTGCTTAAATCGGCACTAGAATAATTTTCAAACCTAACGGGTAGTTCGATCTCGTGGATCTTTCTCATAACTTGTAGATCTTGATGGTGTGATTTCAATTGTTCCATGGAGTGTCCCCAACCTTAATTACAGGTCCACACTTCATCCTATGAATTCACTAAGGAGTAATTCAAATTTGAGGCTGACCTATTCATGCACACATTACATTTTCTTTCATTGGAGATTGTAATAATCTTTTGGCTAACACAAAAGATTCTAAACTTGCAGATATGATATAAAGCTTGTAATAGATCATTAGAATGGGGGAAGTTGATTAAGTAGATTACAATAGATCTAATATGTAAGATTTCACTTGCATATAGGAGCATATTGGAATGTTGTATTTCTGAACATGTTGTATTAGGCTTGTGAGCGGAATCTGTAAGCCTAGATGTTGGTGGCCGATTGTAATTGAAATTTTTGTTAATAAGAATGTTTGAATCTTTATTTTTGTCCATATTCCTTGTGGCTTCTGTTGTGTGAATCTTGCTGCATGGTCCAAATTGTTCTCTTTGAGGACCCTCCTACCGTGGCTACACCACCCCACCACCTACAAAGCCACCAAAAATGGATGCTACAGTGTAGATCTCTGAAGAGATGGAGAAAAATCATGAGGAACACCAAAGGGAGGTTGTGAAGGATATAGTTGAAGAGCCCAAGGACTTCCATCAAGATGATTACTTTGAGCACCCTAAAGGAAAGTATAAATTTAGATAAAGTGGAATCTAACGAAGAAAGGTCACATTCCTCAGAGGAAGATACTAAGGCCCTTAGTGAAAGATATTTAGTAGAAACCTCTGATCAAGAGTTAGATGAGGAGTTGTCCCAATAGCTCAAAGATGTAGGTGAGAAGGCCAATTTTGAAGGGCAGCTCCCTAAAGAAAAGGCTAACACTAATATAAATGTGGAGATACTAAAAGAGCCTTTGCTAATAGGCCTAGATAAGGGCTCTATCCAAGAAGAAGCGCCTCCTAAAAAGGAGGAGGAAGAGAAAGAAGAAGATGCTCTTAGAAAGATCCCTAAGCCTGAACATCATGTTGAGCTTGAGTGTGAAGAAATGGATGCACCCTAGAAAGAAGGTGTCCCTGAAGAGAACGTAGTTTATCTTGAATCGGATAAAAAAAAGTTCATATAGATTGAGGACTCAGATGAAGAAGAGAATAGATCAAAACGCTCCTAGCAATGAAGAAGAACAACCCCAAAATGAAAAAAGAGAGGAAGATGATCATGAATCACCCAAAGGGGAAACCAAGGCGCTCGATTGGTTGGAGAAGAAATTGCAAAAGAAGGCTCCTACAATTTTTGATCTAAAAGCTATCCTTGAGGAAATATTGGTTAGGGAATAGAAAAAGACAAGAAAGGAGAAGAAGCCTTGAGTTTTTTCACACATCGCGGTAGACGCCTCTAGATCTAGAACGATACAAATTACTACCCTTGTAGTGGAAAAAGATATGGGTGTCATGCAAGGTCAAAGTTATAGCATATCAACTATTAATATGGGCCCACCAACCAACAAACATAAAGTAGATGAATTCCAGGGATCCATGGTCACCATCATGCAATAGATGAACAAGGACCAATCTACAAAGGAAGAGTTGAAGGCACAAGTGGCAGATCTCACTGCCTATATTCAATGATGGACATCTATAGAAGAAGAGGCCATGAAAACATTGTCTGTGCCCCTGCTTCTCTCCTAGGAAGAGCTCAATAGAATGGAAAAGATGAAGAATTGGACCAAGGCCATAACAAATTGGTTCTAAGGGGTGGTGGATAATGGTGACATGGGTATACAACACATTTCCTAGATGTTCAACAAGTTTTAGGACTTTCAAAAGTAGTTGGAGGCCACAACAAGAACATGCAATAGGTTCACTAAGCTGTATAGGATCACATATCCTAAGCTCAAAAATATCCTCAAGCTACCCGAGAAGACATGGAAAAAGGAATTAGGTCTCATAAATATGATCTTAGAAAGGAAGTCCTAGAGAGGGTCTAGTATAAAATTGAGCTTGATCTTGAATGGGTTATAGAGCACCAAGTCGATAGTGAAGATTACATAAAAATGATGATAGACTATGACATGCTCACCCTACAGCTGGATCTGGAGAAAATTAAGCCATTCTTTCATAAAAACATGGAAAAGGGGGCTATAGAAACACTTTCACCAGATTTCATTGACTTCGTGGCAAGATCTTTCACTCAATTTGGGCAAGTGATCAAAGCCATGCCCAAATGCATTGAACATTGGGAGCAGATCACCGGAAGATTAAAAAAGATGACTTTTCAAATCCTCCAATCTAACATCATGGAATGGGATAAGCTCCAAGCTCCGATGGGAAAATTTGTGGAGTATGCCACCCTTCAAAAAAATGTAGGAAACCTAGTAATTGATGATGAATATTTGGTAGTGTAGTCACAAGAGAAGGCAACCGCTAAAGACAAACTACTATAGTGTTAGAGCCACTAGAGGACAAAATTGGGAAAAGACAAAGATGTATTTTATATTATTATATTTTGGGGGTAGGTGAAACCCTAATGTAAAATGAATCCTAGCCACACAATGAAATGAAATCTTGGCTATTCATTTCACTTTTGGAAAACTATAAATAGGGGTCTCCTCTCAATTTCAAAGAGAGAGTTGAGTTGTTGTATAAATACATGCTACATAAATTGAATGAGAATTATATTGTTTTGATGGGTTCTTGTGTTTCTTCACATGTGTGCATGATTCTTCTCCTCAATATTAGATTTTAGCTTTTCTATTCTAAGTTTTAAGTTGCTTTTAGTTGTTAGTTCATGCTGCACTTTAATGGTGAAGAATGTTATGGTGTTGACACCTCGCTTGTTCGTACTTTTTGTTGTTTGTTGATGATGAACAACAATGTAAAGTTAGTTTGAACATTAATTTATTGCTGCACTTAAAATTCATCTATTGTTGATGTTTCATGGTGAATGGATAGCTAAAAATCTATATACCTTAGAAGATTGTACTAGTTTCATGAGACCGTAAGCTGCTTTAGTTAAGTGGAACTTAGTTTTCAGAAGGCTATCCACTGTAGCGTCCACCATTATTACTGTTCAACATTAGTTGTGGGTCTAGGAAACTCTCCATCCCTTTTTTCTTATGACTTTTCTTTAAAAATTGAAGTTAAGGTAAAGTCCCAATATCATTGTAAAGCTAAACCTAATGAAAAATATGGAGTTTTAGACTGTTGTTCGGAACTTACAACAATTGCACTTCATTTCCATAATTCCACAAAACTCCATTTGAAGATCCACTTCCTTCTGAGCTTAGTGAACCATAAATTCCCTTTGTGATTACCAAAAAATAAAATCAATCAACTAAGCCATTTTTGCAAGTAATGACCTAACACCCATGAGACCTTGGGATATTTTCTGCAACTTGTTTGTGGGAACTATCTTTCAAGAGAGGTAGTGCACTTGTGTGCTGCTTGTGTTGAGAAAGTTCAAAAAAACCCATCAACATGGTCCACCATGGGTTTGTCCAAGGGTCTTGGTTCCAACTTTGGATTATGTCATGCAATAAGTCTATCATGTGTGTGGAGCCCCCACCTCTACCCTAAAATTCTAAGATGTCAAAATAATTTGGCATCTTATTGAGGAAAAACTCACAATAAAGTTTCCTCAAAAATTATTGTGGTACCTCAGGGTTATTGCCTGGAGGTTGGTCAAATACCATCCACCACTTATGCAAAATTTATTTTTAATTAATTCATGGTGGCATCAATGGATAGGGAACCTCCTTCATGCATGAGACAAAGGTGTCTTGGTTCTTGGGTTTATAAATAGGGCACACAAGTCGACTTTGCATTTTTTTATCTTTTCACATCTGCATATGAAAAACCACTACCATAAAATTTTCTCATCTCATGCCTCTTATTTGACCAAAATTTTATTTTCTCGCTCATTTCTCCTACATGAGATACAATTGACTTCCAAGGATTCGACAAAATCCTCTCCTATAAAGGTGGATTTCGACATGCTCGGTGAATCTTCCAATTAATTTTTAATGTCTCTTTTATTGTTTTCAATTTGATTTAGGATATTTTCTTGTGTTCCTTGAGGATTCCTATGAACTGATGGGGGGGTTTTACGTTGTTCTTGTATAGGAGGCTCTTTGTGAGGGGTGATTGTGAATTCTCAATGTTTGGAGGTGGAGATTCATTCCTTGAGAATTAGAACAAAGTTTTATTATAAAAACATATTTTAGTCTACATTCTAAATCAAATTGAAATTAAATAGAATAAAAATGCATACCTCTTTACAATATTCAACCTCTTTGAAGTGTTGGTGGCATCCCTGTGAAGAATTGTAAGATAAGAGTGCAAAAATGGCAGATATTTGTTGAGCGTGAGTTGTAGAGAAGAAAACTCCAATCCAAGCTATGGGTTCAATAGAAAATGGAGGTTGATATGCATTTTTTGGATTTTAAATCACTTTTCACATTTGGCGCATGCCAAATTTGGCATGCGCCAAATGACTTTTGCCAAATGCTCTTTTTTGGACTTTTTTTTTACATTTTTTTTTTCAATTTGGTATCAAAATTGTATCGCAAATCCATGTACTTACCCTAAACCATAAACCACATTTTTTGAGGTTTCAGTTTGGTGAAACCGCCCTTTACAACACCTTATTTTTTATTTGGAGTGCATCATTGTCCTAGATCTAGCTTACATTAACTTTGCATTAGGTTTTACATTAGTTAATTTGAATCTAGGGTTTCTAAATATTGCATTAGTGAAAGTGCATATAGGTTGCATTTTTGTCTATTTGATCATTGAATTTCATTCAAAAATTGTAATTGCACTTAGTCTAGACATCATTCAAACAAAAAAATGTAACATTCACTTAGAAGTTTTTGAAATTTGTGCAATAACCCTAATTTGGGACTCATATGCCCCCATGGGTGTTAGTCCCAGTACAAGTGGTTTTGCTTGATTTCTAGGTATTATGTGTTGATTTTTTATCATTATTTGAATCCCTAAAAAAGCTTGATTGGGACTCATATACCCCTTTGAGCGATTTAGTCCCGTGTCAGATCCTAAACTGCATTTTATAGTATTAAAAACTCTATTTTTTTGTTTTAGTTTGTTGTTGTTAGATTTTTGTTTTAGTTTGTAGAGTTTTTGTTTCATTCATTTCATTGTACTTAGTTTAGTTTCATTTGAATCAAAATTAGAGAATAACATTTATCTTGTGTTCATTGCATTTGTATTGCATTCATTGATTACCCCTTGCATGAGCTTTACAACTTGGTGTCCTATTGCTAATACTATAGTGAGACGAAGTTTGAGAATCATGTCATCCCTTTCTAGCATAATCATCATGTATCTTGGGTTATCTAGCTCTTTCACTACTAGTGTTGACACTACTTCACTAGGTATGAACCATACGTTTAAGAATTCTTTTCCTTCAAGTAGTGTGACAAATGTTGAAACAATGGTTGCTAGTATTCCACAAAAAACATAATCCAAATTCACGAAGACTTAGAAAACCCACAAAATCAACTAAGTACTGAAAACATTTCAACCATTGCCATCCCTACCATAGATACATACATCACATGATTGAAAGAAAAGGAGTTGAACTTATGCATAACCTAGCTCAGATTTTTAGAAAACATCTTACCTCAGCCACTAGCTGTACTCAACCTTTGAACAATGTCCAAAGTTGAGGAACTAAAATTCCTCCTCCTACAACCATCGCCTGTATTCCTACCTATACCAACCCTTAAGTTACAACAACAATGCAACCTACTAGTAATGTCATTCTTACCTTGGGTATTTCCACTAGCATTCCTATTACCCTTGTGGCATCGCACATTATATCTCCTACCACTTTACCTGCCATAAGCATTCCATTCATTTCCCCCTCGAACACATATATGCCTCCACCATATTCACTTCCATCTCAAAATGCAAATAATGATGCCATCATAAATCAACTTTTGCAAATTATTTCATCCCTTCAAAAGAAAATCTACACCATTAACCAAAATCAAAATTATCCAACCTGCATACTATGTCAAAAGCTATCCCTTATCCTTGGAGATATTGAGAATGTCGATACCACAAGGTCTAGAGATTCCTAGATTTGAGAAATATGGGGAAAAGGAGATCCTTCTAACCATGTTTCCACTTATACCACATTATGTAGTGTTTTTTTCCTTGAGGATAAGCTTTTGGCTAAACTTTTCCCTAGGTCCTTGAAGGATACAACCTTAGAATGGTTTTCATCGTTGCCAAAAAACTCAATTCGTTCATTCAATGAACTTGTTGAGGCCTTTATAAACCATTTTCAAGTGAACATGATTCCTAAGATGACTTGAGCCAATTTGATGAGATGTAAGCAAAAGGATGATGAAAAACTTAGTGACTTCATTTCACGATACTAATCGTTTTATTCCCAAATCGACATAAAGATTCCCAATCCTCACCTTCAATGGATGTTCATTGAGAACTTGTAAACCAAGATACAAGATAAGCTTTCCATGATGAAGTTTCCTTCCTTCATACACTTATGTACTGCCCTTTTTTTATCAAAACTCGATTAGTAGTAAAGACACAAAACCCACCTCTATTCGACTTGAAAATTTTGAATCCGCAAACCAAAATAGTTATCAAGCTTTTATAAAATAGAATAAAGGTTTCCTTTAGCTTAACCCCCATCAACCAACTTAAAATATCAATACCCCAGTGGTTGCTATAAAGAATACAACTCCTTTCACATTTGGGGATCTGGCTAGGAAATTCACTCCCTTACCTTATACCCTCCATAGCACAATGCCACAAATTTTAGAACAAAAATGGATCAATTTTCCTCCAATTAAAACTATCGATCCTAATAAGCCTTTACCTCCAAATTTTAGATCCAATTCCTATTACCATTATCATCATCAAAATGGACATGACATGAAACATTATAAGCGTCTTAAACATCTTTTGCAAGACCTCATTGATTCCAGTGAACTTCAAATTGGAGGTGTTAATGATCAAGGAAATAATTCCATTTCCCCTCCCAATCAAAACTTGCAAATCTTTACCAAACCTATTCCAAATCATAATATTTCATTTTTCAAAGCTAGTAAAACTAAAAAGAATGATGTGATGAATGTTGACACGAATGATGACAACATGGATACTATTGAACAAGGTCATATGGATACTATTAAAAAAGGTTTAATTAAATTAATAAAAACTCAAACTCATAAGGGCTAAAACAAAAAGCCTCTTGAAATTTCTTTCTCATCTAAAGATATAATTGGAAATACACTTGGTGGTCCTCTTTACATAGCTGGTTGAATCAATTACAATCCCACTAATGGGATATTAATTGATCCTATTTGTGGAGAGAATGTGATCACTGAAGAATTCTTACTTGTGCATGAACTCTATCAACAAACACATGATGGAACAAAAGAATGGATAAAAACACATAATAGTTTTGCTTGCCCTATGATGTGATTAATCACCCTTCCCTTACAAATAGGACCAAAAAAATCAGATGTCTCATTCTCCATTATCTTGAAATCAGATAAATTTCGTGTGAAGCTTGGTTATCCATGGAAACACTCCATGGAAGTTGTCCCTTCAGTCATGCATAAATGCTTAAAGTTTCCCTTTGACAATGAAATTTTCACTGTACACCATAGTGGCTTTAATCCTTTGTCTTCCAAAGGGAACTTTTCATTATATTTCTTTTGGCCCGAGCTTGTGGAACCTATTAAACCTTGAGAAGACTTTTTCAAATCCTATCAAATTTTCAAGGCGAAATGCATAGAAAATCTATCACTTAGAAACATGCCTCAACCTATGACTGAGCCTCCTATCCTTGAAAACACCATGATTGAACCAAAATACATTACAAATAACCAAGAATAACCTAAGATTGATCCTATGACTATCTCCTATAAAATACCAAGAGATAATGAAAAACAATCTGGTAATGCCTCCTAAGATAAAACAAGTTTACAAAGCTAAAAAGAAAGTGATTGAACAACCTCCTTTGGTTCCTTCTATTCCTCCCCTTAGGGATGAAAAGAAACCTATGGTTGATAAAACCGCTCTTACACAAACACAACTTGAAAATCACACTAAAATAAACAAAAATGATAGAGACCATAGGCATAGACGTCGTGCTCTTGCTCAAAATTTATATGAAGAAAAAAATAAAATCAACATCCAAAATTGATTGAAGTAATACATGATGAGTCTCTCTCTTCACCACAACAAAAAGATCCTATACCACAACTGCAACAAGAGCTAAATCCTTCTCTAGACATTATCATTTGGCCTCCTACTATGATTTATTTGGATGACAATGATGATGTTGCTAAAATTGAGGAAGAAGTGCATAATGAATTGAATACATTGTTTTCCTCTTCTATGAGCTTAAACGATAATTCTCTTAAGAAGAGTGTTGAACTTGGTAATGACCCTAGTTCAACACTTTCTATTTTCCCTTTGGCTAGTTGTTCACCTTTCATATATGATGAAAAAGATTGGGATGCAGACGATTTGATAATAGGTTGACTTACATGTGACTTACTAGTTTTGTCTTTGTTTTCTTTTTCATTTTATGTGTATGATTGTATGTGTGTAATGTGATCTCCCTGTATAGTTTTGTTTGATGTATCTCTCTCTTTGTGACATTCCTCTATTTGTACCTACATTCTTCTTTATGTCATAAACATTTTTATCTTTTCTTTGACTTGTGTTTTCCTTTTGGGGATGACACAAGGTGTCAAGAAATTTAGGTCTCTTCCATGTTGACCCAAAAGTTTTTCTTTGTTTTTGCTCTCTTTGTATCATTCTTCCTTTTCCATGAGCATTTGGGGAATGATTACAATTCCAAGCTCTCTAAAAATATTGTAGCAAAAAACATACTAACCTTAAATCCATGAATCCATTTTGTTATTTTGGGATTTCATTTTGGGGGTAAACCCTTTTCATGATGTAGCTTTATTTGGAGACATATGACTTGGCATAGGGCTTTCCAAATAGGTTCTCATATCCTCTTTATTGTTAGCATCTATCATTTTCTACTTTAATATAATTGCTCACAACATGGTGTTTAGAAATTTCTTTAAAGTGGGGGCATACATTGACATTATTATTTTGTAATTCATGTTTGATTGTGTAGTCTTCTTACTTCATGTGACACATATTTCTATTTTTGGTCACATTGGGTGTGATGTCCTTCAAGAGCATGATCTCTCTTAGCATATTGTATTCCTCTTAGTGGCTTGATGTGACACACTGCATCCCCTAAGTTGATAATTTTCTATTCTTTGATTGGTCCTCTCTTTGAGACATTAGACAAAATGTTCCCTAAGTTAAAACCTTACATGAACTAAGTAAAATTCCTTTGAATGTACCTTACACTATTTTTCATTTACAATATCCATTATTATATGGCTACCTTGCATAATAGACTTTGTTTTCCTATGGTACCATCTTGTTTGTTCATGAGTTTCAAGCATATGGAGATTTTATGGCCTCATGAAGCACAAAGTTCATTATTGTGTGGCACCTTATCAAATTTATTAAGAGGTATAGCTTTGGTATGGTTGTACATATGGGAGCCAAACTTAGGCATGACTTTCCCATACCCACTTACTTGTCTATGTGAGCACATATCAGCCACGTGTGTATGTGTCTCATTGGGGGCTCACCTGGTGGACAGCTTGAGGTTCCATTCATGCTTGTGAGCATGTGTTTGGTTTGCATAGTGGAAATCACGTTCCACTTGTAAATGTTCTTGGAAAAACAACTTAGATCTGATCCATAGCGTGCGGGACAAACGGTCAAAGCTTGATCCACCCCTTTTTTGTTTTTGTTTTTTATTTTTCTTTCTTCTTTATTTCTTTGGTTGTGTATACTTGTGGCTTATAGTTGCTCCTTACATAATTTTCATGTGTGTTCTTTTGTGCCTATGTTGGTTTTCCATAGGATCTTGATCTTGGGGGCTTGATCATCCCTCTTGATTGTTGTCATCCTATCTCATTAGCATTGGTACACAGCTTGGACCCCTCTTGATGTGAGTTTTCTCTACTTTACTTTAGTGTGAATTTGAACCAAGTTCCTCCTCTCACTAAAGTGGGGGATAAATGTAGTGTAGAAAAATGTATCCCTTTATATTTTCACACTTTTTTATGCCCTCCCTACTAAAATTAGGCTTCATTATGCCTTAGTTGGTCCTATTTTTCATCCACAAGCCTTAATTAATGCATCTTTCCGAGGATAATCCTGACGTATATGTAATAACCAATTAAAATTTAATGATTTTGGTTTGTATGGTCCATATTTATTAATTTGGGACTCCTACACCACCTTGGGCATATGGGTCCCATCTAGGTTTTGGGGCCCCAAATCTGAATTTGGCATAAAACTAAGCATTTCTTGAGAAATGTGTCCCGAGCTTAGCCTACTGGGACTCATACACCACAATTGGCATATGAGTCCTACTTAGCTTAGACCTAATATAAATTTAAATTCTTGGTGGGATTTTATCCTCCTAGATTTGATGTCAGCTTATAGTGTTGTAATTTTGAGAAATTTTGCATAAATAGGTATAAATACAAGGTTATTTCACATATTTTCTCCTAGCAAGTTTGCAAGTGACCTAAGCTTTCAAGTATTCAAGCACTATAGAAAATTTATGATTACAAGAGCATTCACAGGAATTCTAGAGTTGATTATCAAGCATTTCAGAGCATCATTCAAGATTCAAGCATCATGTTAAAGTCATCATGCATCATATTTTTTTTTGAGCTAACATTTGTGATGTAGGGATCTCATGATTCAAGCAAGCATTCAAGCC
Source organism: Sequoia sempervirens (assembly GCA_007258455.2). Classification (NCBI taxonomy): domain Eukaryota; kingdom Viridiplantae; phylum Streptophyta; class Pinopsida; order Cupressales; family Cupressaceae; genus Sequoia; species Sequoia sempervirens. Next base: position 79,480,512 of record VDFB02270651.1, read on the forward strand.
AAGATCTATATCATCCAAGCAAGATTCAAGATCCAAATTCATGCTAGCCATTACATAAAAGATTGCAGCTTTTGTTTCAAGGGTTTGGTGAGTTGCAACATTACATATTTGTTCATTCATCATTCCTCCTCTTTATTTCATTTCATTTTAAGGTTTGATTACAAAAATGGGGTTTGACCAAGGAAAACTCCTATCCAATAACAAAACAACATTTTTCCCTCTCTTTGATGTGTGATTTGTAGATCTAGGTTGAAGATCCATTGAAGAGAAAGATTGGAGAAAAGTTTTCAAGTTGCAAGTTGTCAAAGTTTTCATCTACATTGCAAGATCACAAAAAGTCATCTATAGAGAAAAATTCAATGTTTTAGAATTATAAATTCGAAATGCACGATCAGGATCAGACAATGTTGAGTCAAGATCAATGGTTGAAAGGTGTTGAGAGGATTTAGACATGATTAGAATGTGAAAAGTAGATTTCAAAATTTGTGTGATTGAGGAATAGATTGGTTAGTTAAGATTTAGATTGATCAGTCCAGATTTAGATGGTTTAGTCAACAAATTAGATTGATCAGTCAACAATCGTAATTTTCTCAATCAAAAAGTAGGTGAGGGAAATTGATTAATTGATTTAATTAATTAATTCCTTTTTGGAGTTGAATGTGCAAATCAAGTTTAACTTTTGCAAACAAAGTTGCACTAGTTTGATTTGATTTTTGATGAATGATTTGAATAGTTTGATTTAATTATTCAAATTTTGGAGGGAAAGTTTCATAATTAAATTATTATGATTTAATAATTCAATTAACTTAGTTGAATAAGGTGATTTAGTAACATAATTAAATAATTGGCATTATTTTATCAATGAGGATGAAATAAACTAGGATTAGGACTTCACTAAATAAATGTATTTTATTTAATTGGTCGAAATGATAGAAATGTGAATTAATTAAATAATGTTTTTTCAATTAATAGCAGAAATAGGGTTTTCATAACTTCATTAAATAAATGGAATTTATTTAATTTTTCAAGAATGATGAAAAAGTGAATTAATTAAATAATGTTGTTTTATTCAATTAATAGAGGAAATTAGGATTTTGGATGTTGTTTGATGTTATTTAATGCTGTTTGATGTTTGATGTTTTTTGATGTTGTTCGATGTTGTTTGATGTGAAATACAATGATGTTTTGATAATAATGATGTAGATGTTGTGAGAATGTCATTTATAGTGTGTGCTAGGTGTTAGGTCAATTTCACATGTTTACATTTTTCCCCTCTTTGATACAAAGTATTGGTTTCTTTGTTTAAAATATATATTTTTTTTTAATCAAGTTTTTTGAAAAAAACTTTATGCTCCACTATACCTTGGCATTCAACAAAATGATGGTAGGACTTTGTGCTACCCCCTTAAGAGGTTGGTCAAAAAATTTGATTTTGAGGTCAAGCTCATGACACTATTCTATTTCCGTTCAGATGTGTTTAGGATGAAGAATTAGGTCTATAGGTCCCTCGTTGCTTGTTTTGTTGTTCCCAAGATGTCCTAATTTGAATGTAGGACATTTCCCTAAGTAAACATTAGGGTTTCCTATGTAAAATTAGGGTTTTTTGAGGGTTAATATAGGCAATTAGGCTTCTAATTGGCTCATTTGTGCTTTGATACTATAGCTTATTCATGTCTTTGGATTTTCCATTCTATTAATTATTGAGGAGCAATGTCAAGGATTCAAGGAGCCCCGCATCGTTTAGACTTGGTTCAAGAGTTTGGACATCCTGTAGGCGTCGGTCGCTTGGTATGTACCTTGTCACTTCTCATTTTCATCTTGTCACGTTCTTGCATTGCATGTACAAATTTGATGCAAGCAAGGTGGATCAAAGACTCTCTTCAACTTGAAAATGTTCAAACTCAATCTGAAAACAACTCCTTACAACACATATCCCTCAACTTGACTCAATCCCTCTTCTTATGGCTTGTAGCCTTCAATATCCAACCAATGGAGGTATCTTTTAGAGAAAGCCATATAGTGGCCTATCAAACTCCATAAAGACTCACCACAAACTCTTATCCAACATACCAAAAGATCTCATAGGGTTTCTTTGACCCAACATCAAGTTTCAATAACCTACCCTACTCCAAGGCTAGCCAATTAGCCCTAATTTACAAAGAGACTACCTCTTAAACACTTGAAAAACATAAAAAACCACTTGAAAGTCATGAATTATGACGCAAAACTTTAGAATCACTCACTTATTTGCAGATTTAGACCTCCTAATACCCTACACCAAGAAACCCTCATTTACCTTGCCAAACACTAGGGTTGTATTGAAAATACATATACCCGGGTAGTCCAATCCACGAGAAAGCATTCAACAGTCTCCAAATGCTCTGTACATGCTCATAAATTCATTACATGGACCATTACACCATTATTTTATCAAAACCCAACATAAAGACACTCATTTCACAAAGAAAATACCATTACTCTGCCCTAGGGCATCCCTCATCTACTTATAACTTGTTCCCTCGGCCTTCCAAAGCTTAAAAACACCTAGCTCTACATAAAATAGATCAATCCACTAAGTTACAGGGGCTCATAGTAGGTGGATTGATCAATTCATGAATTTAACCTTCAATCAAACCCTTATTCTGTAATTATAGGACAGTCTCAAAACAAATAAGAAAATCTGCAACAAATTTTAGTAAGGGATCCTCAAATTGGACTCAAAAGAAATATAAGACATTCCTCTATGAAAAAAAAATGGATTCAGAGCATTTACAAGTTTGTACGGGCCGTACAAAATAACCAAAGTTTAGAAAAACACAGAAATAAGTAGAAAGAACATTGTTTCTTGATTGATTTATACAATGCAAACTTCAACAACCTACCTTCGAGCCATTTCAAGTCTTTTTATATATATTCAATTCAAAAAATACTTTCCTAATGCCCATAGCTACTTTTTGAATTCCATGACTTCTCAAATTCCCTTAAGAGTTACAATTTGACAATTTATGTTTGTAATCACCATTTACAACTTTGTTTTGAAACTCCCACCTATTTTGACACTTAAGACACAAAAATATATCCCATTACATATTAAATGGTCATCTTGGACCTTATTTAGCTTAACAGACTAAAAAAATTTCCCACATTAACCACTTAAAAACAATTCCTAATGACTCATTACAAAAGAAGTTGGTCTTATTGGCCTTATTAGAACCAAAATTCATCACTACTAAAGCCTACTCAAGATTAATCTAATTTGAACATTGTTGATCAATGGTGCTCCTATACCATACACCCCAACATGGAACTTTTCCAAGTCCCTTGGAAAGATTGCAATAGCCTGTCTTCCTGTGCATTCTTCATTACTCTGTCCTTCACTCTTGCCTTTAACATTTCCACTTTGCATTAGTTTACCATTGTCATGAGCATCCTTGTAAATGTACTCACTTTTTCCATGCTCCACTCTGTCAGACATTACTATGGGGTATATTTCCTTACTACCATCATCAAAATTTGTCATTACTTCACCCTATACATCTGCACTCAAGCTTTTACCGACTTCTATCATCTACTTCAAAACTCCTTGCTTATTCCATTGTCCAACACTCAACTTGTCAACTATTCCATCAAACTTCTTTATCTTTGTGAGACCTATAGGTACTTAATTCCCTATCCTTTCCACTGTCCTCTTGCTTAACAACTCACAAAACTCTATCCTAACACTTTTTGACTGTCCTTTTACTTGATGCAACATCACAAGGAACTTGACTGTCCCTACCAATAAACTGTCATTCTCTTCTTTCCTTTCCAAAGGATTTCCTCTGTCATGCTATTCTATATTATTCTAAGACACATGGCCATTCCTTTTCTTCTGCCACACCAAAAATTCCCATCCTTTTCAATGTGATATGTGTTTTCTCTTCCATGATATACTGCAGGCTTGTCAAATTGCTAGGGTCTCCCAAGCAAAACATGGCAACAACGCATAGGTAGAATGTCACATAGAACTTTGTCTTTATAAAGACCAATTTGAAACTCAACAATGGCTTGTTCATTCACCAACATGGCTTGTTTTACACTAACCCAAGACACTTTGTATGGTTTTTGTTTAGGTACCCTTTCCAAATGTAAATTTTCAACCATATCACTAGAGACCATATCGTTAGTACATCTATAATCCACAATTACTTGATATACCTTATTGTTGCACCTACAAGTAGTTCTGAACAAGGATTTTCTCTGACTTTGTTCTTTCTCCATGTATTTCTTCAAATTTTGGTTTCTCATCATCAACATCTCTCCAACTTTAGGAGTAGTATGAAGATTATTGGAATTTGAGCTTTTAGCTTCTCCTCATAAGCAATTTGGGCTCTCCTGTCATATTTTCTTTCTCCTCCACTTGATGTGGTTCCACTCTTCTTAGGGCACTTGAAGGAAATGTGACCCAACTCCCCACATTTATAACATCTTCCTAAAAAACTCATTGAAATCTCTCCTTTTCCTAAAGCTTATTTTTCCACCTCTCCATCCACCTCTTGATTCAGGAACTTGCTCTTTATTCTTATCAACATCTTCAAGGTCTTCCTTGGAATGTCTTGGTGTTGAAGTTGTACCTCTTCCCCAAGAAGTGTTGCCTTTTCTTGTCTCCTCTTGAGTTTTCCTTCTACTCTAATTGCCATTTGAGAACATTGTTCCATAGATTTTGGTTCCAACAAACTAATTTCATCTTAAATGTTATATCTTAGGCCATTGATATATCTAGCTACTATTTCCTACTCATCCTCCTCATGCTTAGTTCTTATACTTAGCCTATAAAATTCTTCAGTATGTGTTTGCACATCTTGTTCTTTTTACCTAAGATTTTGTAACCTTTTGAGTAATTGAACATTATAATCACAAGGAAGAAACATACCTTTCAGTTTTTCCTTCATTCTCTCCCATGAAGTGATCTTGTTCTTGCCTTTTATCTCCCTTTCATATTGCACAAATTTCCACCACAACAAGGTATGTCCTTTCAATTTGGTTTTGGCCTTCTTCACTTTGTTTTCTTCATCAATCTCTTCACTATCAAAATAGTTCTCCAAATCCCCAATCCAATCTAGGAGCTCTTTTCCATCTAGTTTTCCCCCATACATGAGAAAATCTATTTTGCTATGTCCATCTTTCTTCACAGCCTGCAAAAGCTTGAAAATCCTTACATCATCTGGATCCATTTCTTCCTCTTCACTAGAAGTCTCTTCTTCTTCACTATCACTCTAATCCATATCTACGCCTGTTTTTAATTTCAATGCAACCATCTCTCTTCTCAAGGCTTCAATTTGTCTAGCTTGCTCATCCATCTTTCTTGCAACTAGGCTTCCTTTGGGAGGCATCTTAATAGTAGTGCATCTTCACCCTCCAGCCTGCAAAAACCAACCAAAACAACAAGGCATCTATTAACTAGGCTTCGATACCACCTGATGCAAGCAAGGTGGATCAAAGACTCTCTTGAACTTGAAAATGTTGAACCTCAACATGAAAACAACTCACAACACAAATCCCTCAACTTGACTCAATCCCTCTTCTTATAGCTTATAGGCCTCACTATCCAACCAATGGAGGTATCTTTTAGATAAGGCCATACAGTGGCCTATCAAACTCCATAAAGACTCACCATAGACTCTAATCCAACATACCAAAATATCTCATAGGGTTTCTTTGACCCAACATCAAGTTTCAATAACCTGCCTTTCTCCAAGGCTAGTCAATTAGCCCTAACTTACAAAGAGAATACCTCTTAAACTCTTGAAAAAAATCCAAAAACACTTGAAAGTCATGAATTGTGACACAAAACATTAGAATCACTCACTTATTTGCAAATTTAGGCCTCCTAATACCCTGCACCAGGAAACCCTCATTTACCTTGTCAAACACTAGGGTTGTATTGAAAATTCATATACCTGGTCATTCCAATCCAAGAGAAACCATTCAACAGTCTCCAAATGCTCTGTACATGCTCACAAATTCATTACACGGACCGTTACACCATTATTTTATCAAAACCCAACATAAACACCCTCATTTCACAAAGAAAACACCATTACTCTACCCCAGGGTATCCCACATCTACTTAAAACTTGTTCCCTCAGCCTTCCAAAGCTTAAAAACACTTAGAACTACATAAAATAGATCAATCCACTGAGTTATAGGGGCTCATAGTAGGTGGATTGATCAATTCATGAATTTAACCTTCAATCAAACCCTTATTTTGTATTTACAAGGCAGTCTCATAAAAAATAAGAAAATCTCCAACAAATTTTAGTAAGGGATCCTCAAAATTGACTCAAAAGAAAGCTAAGACATTCCTCTATGAAAAGAAAATGGATTCAGAGCATTTACATGTTTGTATAGGCCATACAAAATAACAAAAAATCAGAAAAACATAGAAATAAGTAGGAAGAAAGTTTTTTCTTGATTGATTTATACAATGCAAACTTCAACAGCTTGCCTTCAAGCCATTTCAAGGATTTTTATACATATTCTATTAAAAAACTACCTTCCCAATGCCTATAACTACTTTTTGAATTCCATGACTTCTCAAATTCCCTTAAGAGTTGCAATTTGACAATTTATGTTTTTAATCACTATTTACAACTTTGTTTTGGAAGTGCCACCTATTTTGACACCTAAGACACAAAAATATATCCCATTACATATTAAATGGTCATCTTGGACCTTATTTAGCTTAATAGACTCAAAAACACTCCCACATTAACCACTTAAGAACTATTCCTAATGACTCATTACAAAAGAAATTGGTCTTATTGACCTTATTATAACCAAAACAAATCACTACTAAATCCTACTCAAGATCAATCTAGTTTGAACATTTTTGATGAATGGTGCTCCTGCACCAAAATTTCCTTGAGTCAAAAACAAAGTTTTGATTATTTCATAGCATCTGCATCATTTTCCTTAGACTTGCTAGGTCAAGAAGCTCACACTTGACATCAAAACCCTCATCGTTTCTCAAGATCCTCATCTTTGACCTGAAACTTTGCCCTTATTTCATGAAGTTTCTGTACAACCTTGTTTTTGCTCTAAATCCTTGCATTTGTTTGTTGTTTTGACTGTTTCCTCACATCTGCTAAAGACCCTTTCCCTTGCTTTAAACCCTTGCATTTTATTTTCTTGCGCTTGACTTAAAACCTCTGCATTGCTTTAAACACTAACATTTGCTTTTGTTTCTTTTCTTTTGTTCTTTTTTGTTTGCATTTGCTAAATCTTGCTAGAATTTTCATAATTTTCATCTTAAGTGTCATTTTTCATCTTTTTTCTATGTTGTTTTGTGTTGCTTTACATATTCAAAGTGAAACCCTAACATCGTGGGTTAAAATGATTGCAGGTGGTTGTTAAACCACTGCAGCTAAGGGAGAGACGACCTTGGGATATGTTTGATCCGATTATCCATTTCGATGTTTTGGAGTGAGAATTTCTAGATGTGGTTGGACTTCATCATATCTATTACATGCCTCCCATCCAGACTCATGCAACGATGATGACCGTGCTTGTAGAGTAGTGGCATTTAGAGACATCCTTGTTTCATTTACCCATAGAAGAGGCGACTGTTACCCTCGAGGATGTGTGGAGGATTCTTTGCATTCCTATCCATGGTGAGCTCATTACATACCATGTTTGACAATGTACTCATGCTATGTGGCTTGTGTTAGGTGTTAGACACTTGGAGGTGAGATAGTCTGAGATTGATTTTTCTAAGTTCATTGGTACTGTAGACCTTGTTTCTCTTGTCCTCTGTGGTTTGATTTCGAGACTAGTTGTTCCCAATAGGAGAGGTCATCAGTTCCCTATTGGATGGGGTATTTTTATTGATGGTATGTTTGAGCATGGGATTTGTGTGAGAAAAATATGTGTAATGAATGACAAACACACCTAATAAGACATTATATCAAGAGATTTAAACAACAATTAATCTAATTAAAATCCAAAAATCCATTGAAAGCATCCTATTGCTCTCTATCTCCAAAGATTTATTAAATCATTGTGGCTCTCAGATTGTGTAAGCACTGTGACTATTAACATGACAATCTAGAGAATGAGATATTATTAATATGCAAGAAATCTAATCCTATGTAATGATTGCTAAATGATATGGTGATGATATTGTAGCCTAAAATGACATGAAAATGATAAAAACTATTGTAAACTAAGATGCAACTAAATGAAAAGCCATGATTATGATTGCCATATGATTGAATGATTACTATTTTCTATTTTATCAATGCTTAATTGCTCTAATGCTATTTCTACAACGTAATATTGCACAAAGTTGGGATACTTTTCCAATAGAAAGAAGTTGTATTTATAGATTCTCGACAACATATTTGTGATGTGGCAGCAAAGCAAAGGTCTAGATTTGATTTGAAAGAATCAATGGTGAAAGATGAAGAAATATGAGAATTTTTTTGGATGTTTGTTCCTCCCCACAAAAAAATTCAACCAGAGGATAGGAAGAATCAATAGAAGAAGATGAAGAAATTTGTCTGTAATTTGTCTCAAATTTGTGTCCAAATTTTTCTGTGAAGGTTGAGTTGAATTAATTAGATATGAAATATCTAATTTTGTTGGTGGATATGATGAGTGAAAAGAGGAAATAGCTATATAAATATGCTTTTATTTGAATATTTGGATTTATTCAAATTAGTAAAAGAGGATCTATTTAATTTAATAAAACAAACTATAGAAATTTGTTCATTAAATAAACATAGAAGAAATGTGGTAATTAAATAAAACAAAGTATGAAACATGTTTATTTAATTAAAATAGAATGATGTGATTAAGATAGAATAAATATATAATTATAGAAGAATTTGATAATAATAATTAAATAAAATAAAGCATGTGATTTGTTTATTTAGTGAAGATGAAATAATATGATAAAGATAGAAGAATTAAAAGTGAACTGTATAAATAAATATTTCTATTTATTTATAAGTAGATGAAAATAGAAGGGTTAATTAATCAAATAAATCGTATTTAAATAATTAGATTAGCTAGACCATTTTTAGGTGTATATATGTTTCCCCTCTTTGAAGTGATGTGTTTATGCATTGCTTCAAAGAAAATTTTGCTACTGCTACTAGTATTGACAAAAAAAAATCAATATGCCCTAGGGTGTTGATTTTCAGGTGATGATGGATATATTCCCCCTTAGGAGATAAATCGATGAATGTCCTTTGATTTTTAGGATTTTTTTTTTTTTTGATTTTTTATGATTTTATGATGATTCGACGATTTATCTCTCAATAAGGAATACTGATTCTGCCAGTTGATTAAATGTTGCCTTGCTTTTCCTCCTTGTGTTTGATGATTTTTGATCATGTCAGCCTTTGATTTGATGTTGATTGATGATCCTGATAGATTAGTAGATTATTGATCTCATGATAGGTGAGATTCAATGATTGATTGATTGATTGATTGACCTCATGATAGGTGGGGATCAATGATAGATTGGCAATTGACCTCATGATAGGTGAGGTTCATTGATAGATTGATTGATTGAACTCATGATAGGTGAGGTTCATTGATAAATTGATTGATTGACCTCATGACAGGTGAGGTTCATTGATAGATTGATTGATTGACCTCATGATAAGCGAGTATCAATGATAGATTGATTGATTGACCTCATGATAGGTGATGATCAATGATAGATTGGTTGATTGACCTCATGACAGGCAAGGATCAATAATAGGCTGATTGATTGACCTCATGATAGGTGAGAATCAATAATAGGATGATGTTTCACCTCATGATAGGTGAGGTTCAATGATAGTCACTCACGAGATTTGATCAAAGTCTCACTAGAGCTAATTAGATTGATAGGCTAATTGATTGATAATATTATTGATTTGCGACATGTTATGATCATAGGAGGATTTTAGATTTCTTCCCAAAGGTGTGGGACATGATTCTACATCTGGTGTAGGTCGATATGGATATCATCAGTCAATGTGGTTTATCAACTTTGATTGATATGCCCCAGTATAGGATTGATTAATGTACTAAAACTTGATGATGCACACTTATTCAGTCAGAGATTTTATGATTGCTCTATCATGTTATTAATTCACTAGCCTTGGAAAATCTATAATGCAAATGCAAAACTAATATGAATGCAATCTAATTTAACCATGCAAATCTACATATGCAAACGCTTTCATCTTAATAGTCCATTTATTATGCTTTTATCATCATTGAGCCTTTAAAATGTTGAAAGTGAGTACAAGAACAGATGGTATGAGTTAGACCATGATGACTTGAGTACAACTTTCATGATTTTTGATATTGCAAGTTAACACAAACATCTAGGTATAATTGAATGGAGATGTCCTAAGCATTTCTTGTGTAAACAGACAAGAATCAATCATTTTGCTATGTGAATTCAGAATGTCATAGTGATACTTTGTAGAGCATGTCTCACGACAATTCACATAATAGTAATGATCAACTCACAGACAACATACAAAGAAAATACCATTCTCCTTCCTAGCTTCTCTAGTTCAATACATCATCGAGTTGCTCCAAAGAAATGATAACAAAAATAAAAGTACAACATTTGAACATTCAAGATAAAGTGATAAAATCATGATTCAAAAGAATATCGTCCATCTAAAGTTGTTTTGATTGATTTGGTTTTAACTGTTTGATATGGATGGTTGATTTTTTGAAATGCTTTGATGTTTGATGTATGTTCAATGTTGAGTTTCCCTATGATCTTTTTGTTTGCTTCGTTGTCATACTGTTGTTTGTCCATTTGATTAAGCTCATAGTTTATTGCCCCCAATGAGTTCAAGATTTTGTCCCCAATCTAGGACGAGACACGATCACATTGCCAGGATATGTTCATGAGGTTTCCTTTCCAATGATAGGTGGAATGATGGCTAGAGTGAATGACCAAGACATGCATCTAATAGACAAAAAAGCTAGTTTAAATCACAAGTAGTGCCCATTTCCAGGTTTTCACTAAGTGTTTTTATTGCACTTTTTCATATTTTATGATATATATATATATATATATATATATATATTGTATTTTTCTCTTTTCTTGATTTTTTTGTATTTTTCTCTTTTCTTGGATTTTTTTATTTTTCTCTTTTCTTGATTTTTTTGTATTTTTCTCTTACCAAGATGCCTGTTTGCCAAGTTTTCATCAAAGTGACCATTTTCCCAGAACTTTTAATGATGCACTAGATGATTCAGGTGTATAATTTCCTTATATGGAGACTATTGATAGGTTCATTGAACAAATCCCCTTCAAGTGTAGACAACTGATAGGCTCCAGATCCATAGACTAATATGACAACAAAGGGACCTAGCTAGTTAGGTTCAAACTTCCCTTTCTTTTCTCTATGCTATTGATTTCAAGGATTTTCCTTTAAGACCAATTCACCCACCTGAAATGCTCTAGGTTTTACTCTGTGATTGTAGCTTCTGGACATCCTCTATTGATATGCCTTCAAATGGTCCACAACTTGTTGATGACGTTCATCTAATAGTTCTAGCTCTTGAAGTCTAGACCCTTTATAATCATCATCTGAAATAATTCCCTTTAGTGACACACAAAGTGATGGTATCTCAACCTCAATAGGTAGGATGGCCTCTGATCCATATACAAAGTCATATGGTGTTGCTCATGTAGGTGTTCTGATGCTAGTTCGATATGCCTATAGAGCAGGGTTTAGTTGAGTGTGCCAATCACATCCAACATCGTTGACTATTTTCTTTAGGATTTTTAGAATAGTTTTGTTTGAGGCCTCTGCTTGGCCATTTCCTTGAGGATAGTATGGGGTTGAAAAATGATGTTGGATATGAAACCTCTCACATAGTTCCTGAACATCCCGATTCCTAAAATGTCTAACATTGTCTATGACAATGGACTGAGGAATGCCATACCAATAGATGAGGTAATTTAGTATGAAAGAAGAAATCTATTTTCCAATGATTGTTGTTAAGGGAACAACTTCTATCCACTTTGTAAAGTACTATGTGGCTATGATTATAAATTTGTGTCGATTACATGAAGATAGATTAATCTTTCCTGCCAGGTCTAGTCCCCATTGCCAAAAAGGACATGTTGAAGTGGATAGTTGAAATTCTTGTGCTGGTGCATGGATTAGGTTACCATGGATATGACATTTTTGGCACTTCTTAACAAACTAAAAAGACTCCTTCTCCATATTGAGCCAGTAATACCCCAAATGGAGGAGTTTCTTCGCTAGGGTTAGTCTGCTTGAATGAGTTCCACAAATATCTTCATCAACCTCATGTAAGGTTGTCTCAGACTTGTTATGTTCTAAACACCAAAGAAGAGTACCATCCAGACCTTGATGGTAAAGTATGTCGGAAATAAAGGTATGTCATGCGGTTTGGTGGATGAAGTTTCATTTTTGGTTTCTGGAAAGATCGGGAGGAAGGATATTATCTTTTAGGTAAGCGTAGGTCTTTCCATAAATTGAGGATTCAACATCAACTAAATGGCATATGGTTTGAGATTTAGGGTTATCATAAGCAGGATTAGAAACTTGTTCCATCATAAAATCATAACGACCTCATTTTCTGGTATCTGTAAGAGAGAAGTAATTGTCACCATAACATCGATAACTTTGTTTTCTTCCCTTGGAATCTATTCAAATTTGATATCCATAGTAATTTTTGAAATCATCCACCATTTTCTTATATGGCATCAACTTCTCATCTTTAGTTTTATATTCATCATTTACCTGATAAATGAATAGTTGTGAATCTCCATATACTTTTAGCTCTGTGATCTTCCATTCAACTGCCACTTTGATGCCAATGATTAATGCCTTGTATTCAGCTATGTTATTTGTACATGAAAACTGTTGACAACACAAGGGTAGACAACTAAGAGGGGGGTGAATCAGTTGTCACTGAATTTCAAACCTATTAAACTTATTAATCCTTATTCTCAGATTTGATCAATATCAATGAAAAAATGAAACAAAAACAGATTAGAGATACACATAACACCAAGATTTTTTTATGTGGAAACCCTGTTAGGGTAAAAACCATGGTGGAGGTTAGTCCACAAGATTATACCTTGTTAAAAGTATAAGAAGAATAAATGGGGAATGCACATGCATTCAAGAACACTGCCTAGAGCTCACTGCTCAATTACAAAGGAAGACACATTGTCTTACAAAAAGATTCAGATTACAACCATATAAATTTTTAACTGAGAAAATAGCATCTACTAATGCTTGATTACAATTCTAGTTAAGCACAAAAACTAATCTTCAACGTACAGAGCAAAACACCTTCATGACCTTTATTGTTCCACTAACAACGTGCAACTCTTCCTTTAACAATTTTTTGAATATCCTTGATATGTACAACTTCAAATGCACTAATGCTAATAGTGTTGACATCAATGAAAACCACAACATCCAACAATCTCCCCCTTTAGCATTGATTGCAACACATGATGTGAAAAAACACCATCAACGCAACTAACTCTTGACACTTACTCCCCCTTAGGTTTTGACTTATTTTCTCCTTAACTCTTCCACATGATCTTCTTCCCACAAGGCTCTTCTCTTCAGATAATCACTATTTTTTCACGACTCTTCTCCCCCTTTGACATCAATGTCAAAGATATCTAATCTCTAAACTACCTATCTGAACTTCTGAATCATCTGACTACTCGCCTTGAGTAGTAGCCACCACAAAATCAATCTGAATCAAGATATGATTATGAAATGCATGAATTGATGCAAAAAAATGCATCCTTAGTTCTAATTAGGAGAGGTAATCACCGCTAACTTCCCTCTGAGATACTCAAAAGTATCCTTAGGAAACAACTTTGTAAAGATATCTGCAGTCTACTCCTTAGTAGGCACATACTCCAATCTGACTTCCTTTTCACTTACCTTTTCTCTCAAAAAGTGAAACTTGATAGATATATGCTTGGTTTTTGAATGCAACACCAAATTCTTAGAAATTTTAATGACACTTGAATTATCACATAATATAGCAATAGGCTCATCATACACAACTTTGATATCCTTTAGCATCTACTTCATCCACAATACTTGAGTACAATTGTTAGTAGAAATAATGTATTCGGCCTCTGTAATAGATAAAGAAATGGCATTCTGCTTTTTACTCAACCATGAAATTATCTTTTTACCCAAGAAAATTGCACCACCACTAGTACTTTTTCTATCATCCACATCTCCTGCCCAATCAACATCAATAAAGGAACTCAAAGTAATATCATCATCTTTAGCATACCATAGACCAAAATCATCTATCCCTTTCAAGTATCTAAAACTTCTCTTCATAGCAATCACATGAGATTCCTTAGGATCGGCTTGAAATCTTGTAATAATACATACAACATTCATGATATCAGGCCTATTTTGAGTCAAATAAACCAATCCACTAATCATTGATTTGTATCTAGTCTGATTTTCCTTTAGAGAATCATCATCTATTGTCAACTTACATCCGGTCACCATAGGCATATCGACTGGCTTTGAATCTTCCATACCAAATTTCTTCAGCAATTCTTTCACATACTTGGACTAAGATATAAAGATCCCTTTATCTAACTGAGTAATTTGCAATCCCAAAAATAATTTCATCTCTCTAATCATTGAAATCTCAAACTTATTATACATCTCATTAGCAAACCTCATGCACAAACTATCATCTCCTCCAAAAATGATATCATCAACAAAAACTTCCACAATCAAATCTTTATCATCATTCTTGAAATACAAATTACTATCAACAGTACCTTTGTTGAATCCAAGCTTCTACAAATATCTATCCAATCTGGCATACCAAGATCTAGGGGCTTGCTTAAGTCCATATAGTGCTTTCTTCAACCGACAAACCATATCTCCCTGGTCAGTCAATTGAAATCCATCAGGTTACTCAACATATACTTCTTTTTCCAGTTTTCCATTTGGAAAAGTAGACTTGACATGCATCTGATAAACCTTATAGTATTTGTAAGCAGCATAAGCAAGAAACAATATCATAGCTTGAATTCTAGCAATAGGGGAAAAAGTATCTTCAAAATCAATTCCTTCCATTTGAGAATATCCCTTGCAAACCAGTCTTGCTTTGTTTCTAGCCACTTCACCTTGCTCATTCAATTTGTTTCTAAAGACCCATTTAGTTCTAATTACATTTTTATCCTTAGGTCTAGGAATAGGAATCCATGTATCATTTTTCTCAATTTGTTGTAGCTCTTTTTTCATTGCTTCAATCCAATTTTCATCTTTTCATGCTTCATTCACACTAGTAGACCCAGTTTTGAAATAAAACAATATTCTTCTTCAATTCTTCTCCTAGTCTGGACACCTTTTTTCTTATCAGGTGCAATAATTTGATCTTCTGAATGATTCAATCTTACATACCTCAGAGTCTTAGAACGTTCTTGAATTTCAGGCTCTTCTGATCTCTCTTTTGTTATTTCACCAGTTTCTTCTTCCTCCTGATCTTTTTGATTCACCGAAATGATTTGCACTTGATTTGAAGTCTGACCTATGTTTGTACTATCATTTTGATCATCAAAATCATATCCACAAGTTCTAGATGGTCTAGCAATGTCTTCATCAACCTTAACATTTTCACTTTCAACCATTTTCTTCAATCTCTTATTGTAACACTGGTAGGCCTTGCTTTTAGTAGAATAACCCAAAAAGATTCCTTCATCACTCCTAGCATCAAACTTTCCTATATCTTCATCTCTTCTGATATAGAAGCTACTCCAAAAGATTTTGAAGTATCTAACAGTAGGCTTATGACCAGTCCATAGCTCAAAAGAGGTCTTATTAGTATCACCTTTGATTTGTACCTAGTTGAGGATATACACAACAGTACTCACAACTTCTCTCCAGTAGATATGAGGGATATTTCCTTCCAACATCATAGTTCTAGCAACATCTTGAATTGTTTTGTTCTTCCTTTCCACAACTCCATTTTGCTGAGGGGTTTTTAGTGTAGATAATTGTCTCTCTATTCCATGTTCTTCACAAAAGGAATTAAACTCATCGGAGGTGAATTCGCCACCTCTATCTGATCTTAGACATTTAATCTTCAGAACTGTCTCTATCTCAACCATAGCCTTAAAGATCTTGAACTTTTCCAAAGCTTCAAATTTCTCCCTTAAGAAAGTAGCCCACATCATTGTTGAATAGTCATCAATAAGCAACATGAAATACTTGTAACCTTGTAAACTTTTGATTCTAGAGGGACCACACAAATTAGTATGCACAAGCTCCAAAAATTCATTTGAACAATATTATTTGTTCCAAAATGAAATTCTAGTTTGTTTTCTGAACAATCGTTCCTTGCAAATGGCATTAGTGGGTTTTACCAACTTAGGTAGATCTCTCACAGCCTTAGTAGAACTTATCTTGACAATGTTATCAAAGTTAACATGACACATTCTCCTATGCCACAACCAACTTTCATCAACTTGAGAAATCAAAAAAAATTTACTAGCAACATTTAGATGAAAGATATTACCTCTTGTTTTTGTACCTGATGCAATCACATTTCTAGAACATCACAATATTCTGCACTTTCCATTCTTGAACTAAAGATTGTAACCCTTATCAACCATCTATCCAATACTTAAAAGATTATGCTTTAGATCTTCCACATACAGGACATCATCAGTATTATTCTTACCATCAATAGAAATGCATCCTCTTCCATGGATCACACTAGTTGTGTTATCACCAAATCTCATAACACCACCATCATAATTTTCCATTCTTACAAACTTACTTTTGTATCCATTAATATGATGTGAACATCCACTATCAATTACCCATTCATCTTTTTCTTACACTCGAGTGGGTAGGGATTTCTCCACATTTGTACAACTAGCAGGTTTAGTAGATACAGGATTATTTTCCTTGATAGTTATAAACACCCATTCTTATTCACCTTTATCAGACTCATCATTTGTCACACCTTCATCAGTAGCATAGTAACACTTCTTTTGAATTTATGCTTGTTATGTCTTGGTTTAGAATCTCTTTCTGGACACCTTGATGCAAAATGACCCATCTTATTGTAAGAAAAACACTTAAGAGGAAATTTTCCTTCATACTTACCTTTTCCTCTCGGTACTCTCTTGACAATAAGTGCTTCCAGCTTTTCTAGCTCTCTTTCTTCTTCTTCAGTTTGTTTGATTTCATCCTCATACTTGAATGTATTCCTAGATGAACTCTCACTCGGATCATATCTCTATCTATCTCTTTCAAAAGTAGTAGCCTTAAATGCATATTCAACCTTAGGAAGGGCATCACCAAATTCTCTCAACTCAAAAGAAGTCAACTTACCAACCAACATATCTTTGGTTACATTTGTTACAGTTCAAAGCTCTTCACTAGTTGTATCTTTTACTTTATATTAAGTAGCAGGAAAGGATCTAAGCACTTTAGCAACAATCTCCGATTCTTCCAACTTTCCACCAGCACATCTGATACCACACACAAGGTCATTCACTCTTTGCATGAAAGTAGTAACATTTTCATCATCACCTATTAGAACTGTAAAATTTTGAAAATTTCATGGCTGCACATACCCGTTAGTTCCCAAAAAATTCCCATACCATAAGCACATGAATCTTCTTTGCATAATTTTTTTTCCCATATTTTATCATTTGGTCCCATAGAATTCACCTATCCTTGAGTATTTCAATGTGTAAACCATATCGGCGTAACATGATGCAGGTCTCACCGATCCATAAAGAATTTTATACTAATATATGTCTTTTTGCAGTCTATCGGCAAGACATCGGGAATGTCTTACCGATGTTATTTCATTTGGTAATACACATCGGCATGATGCAATTTGTAGTCTCAGTGACACAGGGGTCCTATCGGCAAGACAGTGGTCATTGGTGTAAGTCATAACGAGCTTATTTGTGTCTTACCGATCGTGGTACAATTCTGGAGTACCACAAAGGAATCTATAATATTCTCAACAAGTTTCCTAGAAAAGTGGATCCTGTCGGTAGTATAATGTCATCGAGGTGAGTTTGAGGAAGTCTTTCCGACCCCCTATGTCACATCGACAAGTGTTGCATTGGTAGGGACTTGGTGATATGTTTGATCATCGATCGGACTGGCATCATCGGAGAGAAATAGGAAGCTCATGCCGAATGAAGTTCTGTCAGCAAGAAACTATTATGTCTCGGTGATTAGAATTGATGAAGAAAATAGTCAGAAGGTAATATCTTAGCAAGACACAAATTAAGGTATGGAACATTTTTCTGACCCCCTAAGTCTCAGCGATACACTCATTGCTGAAGTAATAATTGTTGGGAAGACTCAGAACATCAGTCAAATTGCAGGACAACAAAGCGATATATGATCTATTGATAGTCGAAGAGACTTGGAGTGTTGGGAAAGCAACATGACATCATAGTAGGTGTCTGATGGATGTTGGTAAAATCTCGAATACAATAGATTGTTGAGTCTTGAATATGAAAGGACGCGTCCTTTCGAATATTGATGTATAAATGTTGATTTTTGATTGTGGAATGAGGGAGAGGGCAGATAGCGAATAAAATACAGGAGGATATAGAATGTTTACAATTTTGAGACTATGATGCATGTCTAAAACAATGGAGATTTCAATTGAATTTATTTGATGTGATGACATTTTTTTGGTTTCAGTTGTTTGTTGTGTTAATTAAAAGTATTGTTGAAGTTGTCTCCAAGGTTGATGTTTTCTAATTGTTTAAACTGATATATCAAGGATATTTTTTAGTTTATTAGTGCACACTTGTTGTATATGTATGATTGGATTAATTGGTTCTTTCAAGGAAAGATTAAGTCCTCTTAGTCAGTCATAGTGATTAGGAAATCTCATTTGGATCATTAAGAAGAACTCAGTAGTCACATCCTTGCATGTTTATACCAGTTATAAACTTAAAATTGTATGCCAAACAATTTGAATTTCTACCAGAAAGAAGTTACTCATTTCAGATTATCATTTGAATCCATACACCCAATAAGGCACTAGTCTATGATATTTCACTGTTTAGTTTCATTCATTTTTAGATATGAACACATTATATTTAGCCTTGATATTGCTTATACAATTTGTACCAAAATAAAACTCATTTATCCACTCCCATTTTCCAGTGTGGGTAAATTAATTTTAAAGGAATAAACATAGGTCAAGTCTGCTTTATTCAAATAGGTATACCCGCCTAGGTATAGCATCACCTAAAGAGAAGAAGGTTCAAATCATTTGGCCTTGTCTGTTACCTTGAAACGTTGTGAGAGGTTGGCAACCTCTTGTGGTTCAAACCTATGTTTTTGAGAGCTAAAAAATTGGTGACTCTAGTGGGGAATCAACTTAGAGTCAGTGCCTTAGTCATAGAGTCAGAAATCCTATAAATACTCTGCTGGGGATAAGAAAAAACAAATACTTTCTCACTTTGAGGAAAGTGAGTGGCGACTCTGACAAAAATATTGCATCAATTCAACATGAATGGTAGAAGATCCCAATACAAAGGAGGTCCTAGTGGCAATAGTAAGTGGACCATAAGGATGATAAGGTTGATAAGGGTAAGAAGATAAATGATGACATGTGCATAACAAACAAATACAAAGCATCGAGACCACATTGTGAAACATATGACCGTTATGATACATGGAGAGATAATTCAAGTGCAGAACCTTGTACCCCAGAAGAACAAAGAAATATTTTTTATAATCCTCAGAAACAAGCAGAGTTTGATGCTAAACTTGAAGCTGAACGAATCAAATATCAATAGGAATATGATCAAAGAATGGAGGGTAATCAAAGTGAGCCTATTGATCATGTGATTCCTCAAGAAAATTATGTGTTCTCAACTCATGAAGAAATAGAAACACAATTTGAGTTTCATAAACAAGAAGTAGAAAGAGCAAAAGTTGAACATGAAAAGATCCAAATGATAAAAGCAACCCAAGACTTCAAATTGTAGAAAGCACAAATTGATGCTCAAACAGCTGGTTTTTCAAAGTATATACCACCTCATAGGTAGGGAAATAATAATGCAGGGCCTTTAGACCCATCAAAGGCTCCTCAGAATCATATGAGAGATCAATACAAGCAACCAAACCATCCACCGTATATTGCATCACAACATACAAATGTACAACCACCTCATGGTCAGCAATATGTGTCATATCTTCATACACAATACAATAATCCAATGTACCAATATCAACATGTGCATAACCCTCCCCCTCTGCAATAGACAACAATGATCAAACAATTTGATTTGATAGGGTCTCAATTATACCCTTACCCTATGGATAGCAGTTGGAGAAGTCTTGTTCCTAAGTTTACAGGGAGTAGTGCAATTACTGCTGAAGATCATTTGAGGAATTTTAATGCTTTTATCAAGGACTTGAATATAGCATATGAAGATTTACATATGAGGTTGTTCATGACGTCACTCACTGAAGAAGCTAGGGATTAGTTCAATGGACTGCCAATAGCTTATGTTGATTCTATCCAAGAATTTCAAGATCGATTTCTTGAACAGTATGGAAATCCATGTGCACCAGATGCTGCTTTACATGAATTAGTACGGATTCAAAAAAAATAGAATGAGTCAATTTATGATTTTAGCTAGAGATTCAACAAATTGCAGAATAAGATACCACCTGGATCAAAGTTTCCAGACTCTGCAGCATTGAGTATTTATTTGAATGTATTCGATCCAAAAATAGGGTATGAAGTAAGAAACAGGTTTCCAAGAGATTTAGCTAAAGCCCAAAAGATAGCACTAACCATTGAAAACAACAAGAAAGCTGTTGGGATGATCAATAAGAGAGACAATCCTAGGGTTCCTCAACAAGTCAATAATTACCAGTACAAACAGGAGAACACGTACAAAAATGAGAGGCCTCGGTTACATGACATGCCCTACAATACAAATTGGAAGGATGGAAAACCTATAATAGATAGACCTAGGAACAAAGAAACACCTGATCCATTAAGGAAGAAGGGAGCACATATGGTCAATAACAGTTGTTGCTGTGAAAGATGTGAGGGGCCACATTCCCCAGATCATTGTGTTGTAGCCCAAAAAATGCAAGAAGAAGGAATGTCAGTGGGTAACAGTGGAGAGGATCACACAGTGTATTTGACTTCAAATAATTTTCACCGTGTTGAGGAGAAATACTCATCTTGAGAAGATGAAGTTTATGAGTATGATGTTTCAAATCAAAGGTGCAATGTCCACATGACTGAACAACAGGTTTTTTCTAATTCTGAAGAAGATTATGCGGAACAATACTTTGTTGAGGTGCCTACTCAATGCGATATGAGGAAACCCACTGAAGAGGAAATAAAGAGGCTAACCATTGCTGCAGTTGAACAAGCAAAGAGTAGGTATTGGTTAAGAAATAGGATAGTGAATGAAAAGGAAGGTGTTCCTAGGGGAATATTTATGAAAAACAAAGAGGTGACACCAAGAGTTTTGAAGAAAACCGAGAATGTGCAACATGATAAGAATGAATAGAAGCCTGTCCAAAAGGAAGAAAACAAAGGAAAAGAATTAGAGAAAAAGAAAACAATTAAGGCAGAGGGTCCTCCTTTTGACTTCTCTCAGGATTTATCTCAGGTAAAAATGTATGTCCCACTGCTTGAGATGATGAGAATTAAGGAGTATAGGGATAGTGCAATTCAATTGATATCAAATGGAAACGAGAAAAGTACTGCAATGGATAGCAGGCTTGTTCCAACAGTTGGTGTTATGAAAGATGTTGAAGTCTAACTAGCTACTTATCCTCAAGTTGCTTACAATATAGATATTGTGCGGACACTTTTCCTAGTACCTGCAAAACAACATGAGTAAACAAGTTAAACAAGGAATTGCAAGCTAAAATAAGGATTCCCCATGAAATCCATTTAAAAACTCAAAATAGGAAAGAAAACAATGAAGAACAAAATACAAACAATGAAATAGCTTGAATCCTAATTTAAATGTGCAAACTCATGATCCCATGGGGGAATTGGTGCCAATTTGATGTGAAAATTGGCCCTTTCCCAATTCCTATGATGCAAGCTTCGAATCTTGAAGAGAATGATCCACTTTGTTGGTGAAGAATGAAGACTCCAAGCCAAAAATCTGCAAAAACCAAGCTATGACTCAATGATAATGGATAAAGTTCAAGAGATATTTGAGCATGGTAACTTTGCTTGGATTGTGGATGATGAAATGAGGATATGAGCTCTTTATTTATAGAATTTTGAGATGGATGAATGTCCAAATTTGAGCAATGTGGGACTAACATTCATCCAATGATATGATGCCATTTGTCAAGCTATGAATGGATGATGGATGTGCAAGATTTGGGGTTTGTGCCAATAAATGCAAATATTTGAAATTCAAATTTGTTGAAATGACATGCAAGAGGGAAGGGAAAATGCATTAAATGCCACTTGGCTCAAGGCAAAGGACATGTAAAGATTTTAAATGCCTTGTTGGATGTACATGTTGACTTGGAATTTTAATTCAAATTGAGAGAATATTCAAAAGATGCCTTGTGAGGAAAATAGGGATTTAATAAATGAATTAAATCTATTTTCATGTGCAACTTGCATTATCTAGAGGATGGGACATGAGATGAGATTAAATTAATCAAGGGTTAATTAATTTAACAGGGGATTTGATGATGTGACTTATTTGACTTAGATTTATGGATTTATTTAAATCAAATAAGAGAGGAATATGATAAGAGGCTAATTAAATAAGGATTTTGATTTATTTAATTAAAAGAGATGGTGTTAGATTAAATCAAATAAGGTTTTTATTTAATTTAATGGATAGAATTTAGAGATTTAATCAAATAAATTGATTATTTAATTAAATAGGGATAATTAGATCAGATGGATTGATTTAATTAACAAAAGAGATGACTTGATTAGATAAAATGATTTATTTAATTAAGAGATGAATATTGATGAATTTAATCGGATAGGGAATTTGATTAAATGGTTAGACTGAAGGATGATTCAAGAAGAAACGATGTTAGTAAGTCAGGATCAGATGCACGATGTCAATCAATATATTTTATGTGTCTACATTTTGCCCCTCTTTGAAGAAATGCACTCGTTGCGTTGGTTCAAAGAATAAACGATCTCGATTAAAGCCAAAAAAATTCAATATTTAAAAACTTGCCCCACTGCTACATGGTGAGAGAAAACATGCCATTATAATGCCCCCTCGAGAGATCAGACAGAAAATTTTAATTTTTTGGGTGATCTCATGAAAAAAGGTGACAAAGTTCCTGACAGGTCTAAAAGGGGTTTGGGAGGCTAAAAACATGTCTAAACGCAATAAAACGATAAAAAACAAGCCTCAATCAGACAAAAATAGGTTTGGGGGTCCAAAGCCCTAGCAGGACAGCCATTTAGGGTTAAAAAACCCTAATTTTTAGGCTTAAAAGGGGCCTGAGGGGTCACTTTCAAGTCATTTTCACACACCTCTGCTAGCGACCTTGAGATTTGAGCTCCGACCCTCCCGCGACATGGTGCAACGATAGCTTCCTCTGCACATCACCAATCAAATTCAGACATACCAGGGACCACCTGGCATCGGGGCATCGGTATGTGACCCTTACCCAAGTTTAGTTTTTTCCTTTAGTGCTTGTAATTAATGCTTTAAAAGGGGAGCTTGCCTCCAGCGGTGCTATATAGCGCTGCTCAGCATTTTAACTGTGTTGTGCAGAGCTATTTTGTGCTGCAACAGTGTTGCTTTACACCATAGCGGTGCAGTTCAGAGTTTAGAAACTCCGACGCTGGGCTCGGGTCGGCGGGTCGATTTGGGTAAAGTGTGCCATGACGGCACCCTTTTGCATTTTTTAGGGCTAAGCGTCAGAGTTTGAGTAAAATCAAACTATGATGCCATCACAAACTGCACCACTGGGGATGAGCTTGGAGCGTTCGACTAATAATTTTTGAAAATTTTTAACATGTTGACGTTCCTTGATGCAGGATGCGGCGAGGGAGCTTTACTCTCGGGAGCACCGGTCACGAGATTTAGCTAGGGTCCTATGTGACCTGAGTGACAGGGACCAGGATCGACTGGGAGTTGCAGGATTGTGGCACATTGCATATGAGGCGCCCGTGGGCACTCACTTAGGGATGTTGTCAGCGCTGGCCGAGAGGTGGCATAGCGAGACATTGTCATTTCATCTCCCCACTGGCGAGGCCACCGTCACTCTGGAGGATGTTTGGCGCATTCTACGGTTGCCTATTCACGGTCAACAGGTGATCTTTGATATGGATGAGGGACGTGAGTCCTGCATTAGATTCGTCGCTACATGGGACATTATCTACTGTGAGGGATAGATTGAGCTAGAGAGATACAAGGTTATTGCACCTCCCTTCCGCTGGGCAGTTGCAGCCATTATTTCGGGTCTCATTGCCCTAGACCGACGAGGGCGATATTTCAGTCTCGGCTGGGGTTATTGCTGGGAGCGGATGGTCTGAGATAGGCCTGTTCTTTTAGCTTCACTCTACAGAGACTTGCACGAGTATGTATACATGGACGACAGAGCACTGGGGGCTGGGGTGACATTACATCATGTCTCGGCATGGGAGCACATTTTTGTGCTACAACCACATGTCATTCCAGTTCCGATGGGGGCAGAGGATGCCCTCCTGGCATGATACTGAGGAAGTGTGTCTTTTACACACACTGGTGAGCATGAGATCCCCTACTGGAGGCGGGTCCTAGACGAGATGCTTGTTTTTACTTGGCGTCCATACCTTGGTCGGCCCGGATGGGTCGACAATGTAGATCAACTCTTCTATTTCCACTAGGATTGATACATGTAGGGGCGAGAGCACACGATGATCGAGAGGTACCTACTTGGGCACATACAATGTCAATTCAGAGAGCTGCAGGATAATCCTGATGATGGCTATGTAGCCGTCTTTGCTCGCAACATGACACAGGTGTCATGGGGACATGGTATTCCTGCCTCAGAGGCAATTGACAGCTTCATGCACTTGGTAGCCTGATCATGGGCTTATGATCTGGGCTTGGCAGATTCGGGCACCACTCAGGCCTACAGGGACTGGTTCAGACCTCCACTTCGATTGACCATTCTGGGTGAGGATCCAGATGTGCGCAGTGTCAGAGGTAGAGGGAGAGGACAAGGGTGAGGACTGAGGGTCGAGATTCGACAGGATCCACCAAGGGTGCCCCCAGTCCCACCAGGTCATGGAGACGTTCACATGCAGGATCAGCAGTAGGATCCGCCAGTCCCACCACCACGAGCCGAGGGTGAGGATCAGCCTCATGTGCAACCACGGGTATAGCCAGCAGGACAGGTAGACATATGGGACACCTTGATTTCGTAGTTGCAGGCCCAGGTTCAGGCGGTGATAGTGGAGAGAGACTAGGCGAGGGCTGAGAGAGAGCAACTCAGGGCCGAGAGGGACCAGGCCGTGCAACAGAGATAGGTTGCAGAGCTACAAGAAGCTACAGAGCTAGGCCGCAGACAACAGATCGAGAGTATGATAGCCTCCTCCTCCTAGGGTACAGTGCCAGTGCGGTCCTACAGGGATGCCATCCGAGAGGTAGAGTACTACCGACGGGCTTATCATGATACCATACCCAGAGCAGATTGGGTCCTAGAGTATTCAGAGCAGGCCAGCCAGAGACCACCAGAGGGTCACGGTGGCAGGGGCAAGGGAAACATTCATAGGGATCGAGCTTGATCCATATGATACACTTTTTGTACCTTATGGGCTTGTTTTTGATAGCCCGATGGGCATTTTGTACTGATTGACATATATGTACAGTGATCCGATTTATTCAATGTACTATAACAGTGACATTATTGATGATATATATGAGTCGATTTTGATGCGATGTACTGTGTTCTCCTTTATGCATGGATGGTTTATTTCTATATGCTTTGTAGTAATGTCTTATAGATGCATTTATTTCTAATGATGCATGCATTATGATTATGACTAACAAATCTATATTATGCTAACCTATGAAATGATGTGTAATGATGTTATCTATATGATGATTTATTTTATTTCAATGTGATATGTGATATGAATTTTAATATGTAAAATGATATGATCTATGTTGTATGCAATGATGTGTGAAAAATGCTTATATATGAGATGATTTATGGATGGATGTTATATGATGTGATGGTCATGATATGATGCAAATGAAATGGTTTTATGAGATGCTTAGAATAACAAATGCTATTATCCTAAACCTAATAAATGATGATGTATGTGATGCAATGGTATGTTAATGCAAAATGATATGTTGATGTGTAATAAGATGTGAACGTAAAAGTGGTGATAAGATGTCATGATGTTATGCAAGTATGTATGCCTAATGATTAAATTCTTATATACCTATTGTTTATGATTATGTGGAAAATGTTTATGAAATGCTTCCGTAGATGCTATGCGATGATTTATATGGTAGATGGTAATATGAAATGGTTATGAAATGCAAATGCAATGTTTATGCAATGATTGATATAATGGTATGAGATGCAATGTTGGGTGAAATGTAATGACATGGATGCACCTATTTATGAAGAATGTTTATGATAACTTGTTTATATGATGATAAAAATGCAATGGGTGTGTTTCCTATATGATATGCTTATGTAATGCGCTAATGTTTTGTGGATGCAGGATCGATGACGATGATGGTGATGATGATCAATTGTCATAGTACCTTGTTAGTGCGGTTAGTAAGAAAAGAAGAAGTCATTTCAACAAGACCCACGATGATGTGAATGCAAATGATGATGATGATGATTACTTGCCGAGGAATTGGGATTTTCAAAGGATCAAATTTTTTTATGTTTTATAACACACGTGGTACGATGCATCAAGGTATAGAAAACTAGGATGGCATTGTACCCAGTGAGATGAACTTTGACTTTGACAATTAGATAGGAGTATTCTTGTTCGCACCTTACATACAAAAACCTTGCTAGGATGCACTTCAGAAGTTTTAGACACCTCAGACCAAAACACGAAAAGGTAAACCTATCCATGCAATAGTCAACAAGTTTCCCTAGACCTCTTCCATACATACCTAACAAAGCAAGTATTCGCCGAGGTTATATTACAAGAACATCCAACAAGCACAACAGATAAAAGATAATTATTGCTGCCCTATTCCTTTTTCTCTAAATCCTCTATTTTGGGATATCATCGAGATGTCCTTGGAATGAGCACAAATAAGATAAGTCAAAATATAAAGACCAAGTAAACAAAAAAATTGATGCTCTTCAATACTGCTATCGGAAAGAGGATGTGTTTTCTAAGGATGATAACCAAAACTTATTGCCAAAAGATAATGCCCATTGTAGGAAGGATTCATCCTAGGACATGTTAGTGGATGGTGGCACATCATTTCATTTATCCAAAGTGTTCTAAGGGATGATTGATATGGGACTAATTTAGATGATGAGTTACCAATACGAAGAGATAACCAACTTGCTTATGCACTAACTTAGACTTAAGACTTGACGTTTGGAGTTCTGGTTTTTAATCTGCTAGAGTTGTTTCTAACTATTTTACCAAAGGTTGATGATGACGATTCATTTATTATGAGTGGTGTTTATTGCAGGTGCAA
The DNA here is from genome assembly GCA_007258455.2 of Sequoia sempervirens. NCBI lineage: Eukaryota > Viridiplantae > Streptophyta > Pinopsida > Cupressales > Cupressaceae > Sequoia > Sequoia sempervirens. The sequence continues at coordinate 79,508,206 of VDFB02270651.1, forward strand.
TCAAGATGAGACAGATGTATTTTTTAAATATTTGGATGTTTTTGGAGTTTTGCAATGTTTTGAGGCTATTTTTGGTATTTTTCAAGGTTTTACAAATGTTTTGATTTTTAATTTTTCGATGTTTTTGGGATTTTCTGATATTTTGACTAAGAGACTAACCTACAGACCTATCTTAGTGGTCTCAAAGGTTGATCAACAGATTAGCCTTTCCTACGTTATATACGCAAAGACCACGTAGTTCGACTGACGACTTGATTGATTTACAGATGATGATATACATGATGAGATGTTAGCTTATTATGACAGACTCCTATAGGACTGACCTAAATGTCTCGGGGGATGATCAAAGATCAAGCTTGCCTATGTTCAAGCTTAGAGATGATGTAGTTCGACAAGAAAACTCTATTTTTGACTTTTTGAATGACTTTTTGACCTGTTTTTGGATTTTGATATGTTTGGATGTTTTTGGATTTTCTAATTTTTTGATGTTTTTGGATTTTTTGATTTGAGGATTTTAAGATCATACACGAATCTAATCCAATGAGAATGTGCCCCCAGCGTGATGCAATAGACTACTCCGATAAAGGCAGGACAAACTGACCTTGAGGATGGGCCGAGTAGTACTAGGAGGAATCATGACACGAAAACAAGACCAAGCTATGGTGCGGATGTGAGTGGATGAGTGATGGATGGAGACCTAAATGCGATGGATGATGGGAGTGAAATGGAGGGATGATTCCAAACAAGCCACAAAGATCTCAGTGGATGGAAAGTGCTTATTTACACAAGGCGCTTGCTTGCCAGGTTTTCACCAAGGTACTTGCCCAAAGTGCCACCAAAGTGGTTTTCACTAAAGGACGATTTTTTGATCCTTTTTCTGATTTTTTTGGATTTTTTGCTTTTTTGATATTTTTGTTATCACCAAGATGCCTGTTTGCCAGGTTTTCACCGAAGTGATAATTTTTTCAGAACTTTTTCTGATTTTTTGGATTTTTTGGTTCTATACCTTGAAAGATTTAGGCATAAATTTTTTTGAGATGGGAGCTATTCATTGGCTCCTGCAGAGGTTCCCCTTCGGGTGTTGATAACTAATATGCCCCTAACTTGTAACTTGCTGTTATGACGAACGGTCCTAACCAATTAGGTTTGAACTTGCCTTTGCTGCTTGGGTTTGGGACATTCTTCTGATTTTCTATTAAGACCAATTCTCTGACTTGGAAAGTCCTGCTTCTGATTTTCTTGTTGTAGCTCTGTTTGAGTCTATTTTGATAGACTTTCAAATGATTTAAAGCATCTATGTGTCTCTCATCTAGTAACTCCAGCTCATTTAGTCTTGATACTCTGTATTCTTCATCCGTGATGAGGTTTTGTAGTGATATCCTGAGGGATGGGAGCTCAATCTCAATGGGGAGTACAGCTTCTGATCCGTAGACCAAGGAGAAGGGGGTGGCACCAGTGGGTGTGCAGATGCTGGTTCGATAAGCCCAGAGGGCAGGATTAAGCTGAAGATGCCAGTCATGACCTGCGTCATTAACTATTTTCTTGAGGATTTTGAGGATGGTTTTGTTCGTGGCTTCTGCTTGGCCATTTCCCTAGGGATAGTATGGGGTGGAGAAGTGATGCTAGATTTAGAGTTTCTCACACAAGTCATGAACCTCCTGTTTCTTGAATGGTGTCCCATTATCTGAGATAATGGATTGTGGGACACCATAACGACATATGAGATAGTTCAGGATAAATTTTGAGATCTGCTTCCCAGTGATATACATCATGGGTATGGCTTCCACCCACTTTGTGAAGTACTCAGTTGTAGTTATGATGAATTTGTGGCCATTGGATGAGGTGGGTGTGATTTTCCAAATGAAATTGAGGCCCCACTACGAAAGGGTCCATGGTGTGATAATAGAATGAAGCTCTTGAGCTGGAGCATGGATGAGGTCCTCATGCTGCTGACATTGTAAACACCTTTTAGCATGATCATGTGCTTCTCTTTCCATTGTGGGCCAGTAATACCCCATCCTCAGCAGTTTCTTGGCTATGGTCATTCCACTTGAGTGTGAACCACAGATACCATTGTGTACTTCGATTAGAGTGGTTGGTGCCTCCTCATCATTTAGGTAGCGTATCAAGGTACCTTCTATGCTTCTACGGTATAAGGTATCACCTAGAATGAAAAATATGGATGCTTTTTTGACAAAGGTTCATTTTAGGTTTGATGGGAGGTTAGAGGGTATGAATCCTATGCGAAGATATGTGTAGATGTCATGATACCAAGGATCACCAGGACCAATGATTTCACACACAAATTCTAATTTTGGTACCTCGAATGTGGGAACGAGAAGCTGCTCAATCAAGAATTCATATTTTGGAACATTGTTGGGGATATTCAGCAAGGATCCAATTGTTGCCATGGCATCTGCTGCTCTGTTGTTGGTTCTAGGAAGCTACTCAAATGTTATTTCAATGAAAGATTCTTTGAGAGTCTCCACCAGTTTCTTGTATGGAGTGAGCTTATCATCCTTGGTTTGATATTCATTATTGACTTGATTTATGATCAATTGAGAGTCTCTGTAGACTTTGAGAGCTATGATATTCCATTGCACTGCTATCCTGAGATCTATGGTTAAAGCCTCGTATTCTACAATATTATTAGTGCAAAGAAATGCCAATTTGTATGACCTTGGTATGCAGTCCCCTTGTGAGGTGATGAAGAAGACACTAGCTTCTAATCCTTGTTGTGTGTATGAGCCGTCGAAGTATAGTTTCCAATGATCAACTACGTTGATGTTGAAAATAGATTCATCTGGAAACTCTGAGACAAGAGGATTCTCAGAATAAATAGGTGCTTCTGCCAGTTGGTCTGCAATAACTTGTCCCTTAATGGCTTTTCTCTCCACATACTCGATGTCATATTCTGATAATATCATTACCCATTTTTCCATTCTACCTGTGAGCATTGCCTTTGATAGTAGATACTTGAGGGGATCAATTTTGGCGATGAGCTTTATCTTATGTGCCAACATGTAATGTCTAAATTTTTGTGATGCAAACACTACTACAAGGCATGCTTTATCGATGAATGAGTAGTTTAGCTCATGACCGACCATTGTTCTGCTGATATAGTAGATAGCCCTCTCTATTCCGTTTTCATCATGCTGAGTTAGGAGAGCTCCAAGGGCTGTTGATGTTGCTGATATGTATAGGATCAATGGCTTTCTTGGAATGGGTGGAATTAAGACTGGTGGTGTCAATAGATATTCCTTGATTTTGTTAAATGCTTCTTCACATTTTGTATCCCATTTATACGATACCCCCTTGTGGAGTAGGTGAGAATATGGGTTCTGCTTATCTGCTAGTTGTGCTACGAATCGTCAGATGGATTGAATTCTGCCTTGGAGACCTCTCAGTTGTTTTAATGTTTTTGGTGCTTCCATCTCGAGGATTTCTTTTGCCTTTGCCGGATCCACCTCGATACCCCTCATGGAAACTATGTATCCTAGCTATTTACCTGATTGTACGCCGAAGACACACTTCTTGGGATTTAGTCTGACTTTGTATTCCTCCAGTTTGTCAAAGATAGCAATTAGGGTTTGGTTGCGCCCACAAAAGGATATGAAAATCATGAAAAAACCTATCCTGGGAATTGGACATTCCAGCAGGCGACTAATATCTTTTCATGGTCATTCATTTACTTGTCAAACCGGGGAACGTATACTTGAAATGGAGTGGCACTATATGTGCACTAAGAACTAGTTTCAGTCACAACTTATCGAAAATAAATACTTGGAAAGAACTCTACCTACATTACAGGAAGGTAATGCAAAGTTCTTTTAACTCAACCATAATTTAACCAAAGTAGAAATCATAACAGTTACGACTGAGAAACAAACTATGAACTGGCCTTATGCTGCAGGAACAGACACATGGATGGATTCCCGATGCTGCAGGAACAATATAAGACTGAGTTTGCACATAAACTTCAAAAATGAGATCTAACTTATGATCAACAGAAAATGAACGACTAACTAACTAACTACAGATACTTACTAAGTGGGCCCCCTTAGCAAGCATCAACTAATTATGCAAGTACTGAACTCAGAACTTCGTCAAATTTTATTCATAAACTCAGAATGGTGTACATTGTTATGTTCATATGAAAACTAACAAAAAACTCTATCTCTTGTCATACATACTCTGCTTTTTATTATCATACTAACTTTTACATGATATTCTTCTATCTTACTATCCTTACTCACTCACACAGGAGGAACATTTATTTAAATAAGGAAAACAACTAACTAACTAACCCTAATAGAGAAAAACGTGGATGTAAATGTATCCTAGAATCGAGGAACAGACTAAATAAATGAACTTATCCGCTCAACACGATTCAGAGAGAATTCAGCATTCCACTCTTTCCAAATTAATTGACATTTAAATTCATTCCCAACAATTTCAGTCAAAGAGTCTTCGCCAGAATAACTTCCTTGAAGTCATGCAAGAAATGGACTTTACTGCAAGGCTGAGATCAGCTGTGCTTGACTCGATCATACTTTCTTCAACAACCTGCCAAACACAAGACAATAGAAGCGAATGGAAACATGCACAACAACTTACACAATATTCATTTATTAATCACATATCAAATTTACTTCATCATTCAAAAACTACATGCATTAGACTAGTCATTTGGGAAGTCAAATAGGGTAATAAATATAGACATATCAACATGATAGGCTGCAAGAATATAAAAGTGTATTGCTACACGATATCCCCCAATAAAAGGTTTCTAAAGAGTTTAAACAACCATGAACAACAAAAGTAAGGGTATTAAAAGTACACCATGATACCCAAATTATGAGCATACTTTGGGCTCATCAGGGTTCCTATATGATCTTGTCTTTTTCTTGACTTAGCTAGAATGTCATCGACATAGTCTTCGACTGTTTTATGAATCATGTCATGTAATATCAATGTCATGGCCCTTTGATAGGTTGCTTCTGCATTCTTTAGGCCGAATGGCATCATGTTCCAGCAATAAGTCCCCCATGTACAAGTGAAAGTCGTCTTATGTTGATCCTCTTTTGGTATCATGATCTGGTTGTATCCTAAAAATCCATCCATTAGTGATAGCATCTCATGTCCTGCTGTCATGTCTACTATCATGTCGATATTAGGAAGTGGAAAATCATCCTTTGGACATGCTTTGTTCAAATCTCTAAAGTCCGTACAGATTCTAATGGCTCCATCAGGTTTTGAAATAGGTACCAAATTTGATGCGCATTCTGGATAATCTATTGGTTGTATGAATTCTGCATCTAACAACTTTTTGAGCTCCATTTTGACCAATAAGGTGATTGGAGGATGCATTTTCCGAAGCTTTTGTTTGACCGGTTTTGCTTCTGGATACACTACTAAGTGATGAACCACAGTCTCTAGATCAAGCCTTGGCATGTCAGCATAACTCCATGTGAAGTTTATTTTTCTTTTTTTTAGGAATGCTACTAGGAGTTCTTGCTCTTCTGATAATAGTGATTTCGCATAGAATGTGATATGCGGGGTCTCCTTTGTTCCTAGTTTGACTGGATTGCATTTTTTGGCCAAGACTGTTGAATTCTCCTAATGAATAGCTCTTAGAGGAAGATTTAATCCTTCATCCTCGAGCACCTCAGAGAGGTTTTCACCATTGGATACGTCCTTTCTTTTTACTATTTTCTTGTTAGAGAGTGCCACAGTGTGGTTTTCACTCAAGGACTTAGATATGATTCTTAGTTTCTCACTTTTGCGACTGAAGGATTCAATCATTTCCCCATAATAGGCATGTGTGTCCAACTCCATTATAAACCCTACTTTGTGATCTCCATCTAGAATATTGTCCCACAATCCCATGAATTCTGAGAGTACCTTGTCGTTTTTGAATGTATCAAGAACCGGTGGTCCTTGTTGGTCATAGTCGATCAATTGGGGGTACACTAAATGAATCTCATGATTTTGATTGTCTATTTCAAAGGAGAAGGTGCTAATTATACACAGGGTGGTATCCTCAAATAACCTAGGTAGATTGGTCATGGTATCTTCATCATCGCTTCTAATATAGGCCTCAGTTATAAAGTTATGTATGTCTCTACCTGTGGATATTGGTTAGTGTAATTGTGTTAGTATTGGCTGAGGAGAAATATTAACCATTCTAACTGGAGGACTTCAGCCACGTATGGTTATACTCAGAGGGGTACATCCAAGGCCAAGATCTGTTATGGGTCGCGTCTCTAGCATGATAGGTATTATGAGCCCATTGTCATTTTGTCCTAGTCTTTGATTTCTATCGTAGCCCATTGCGAGCATCATTTGTAGGCCCTTGCTTGTCTCATCCATTGGTAATTCAGGTGTTAGTCTTTCATCTTGATATAGCATGTGTGATAGATCTACTTCAATAACCTCCTGGACAAGGTCTCCCCAACTTGTGAATTCGGGATAGTCTTCAGGATAGGTTTGTGATGTGGAAGCTTGATTTTCTTGTGGACGTCCACGTGATCTAGGAGATTGTGGTAACTCTCCTATCACAAAAGCATTATTAGGGAGTTTGTAGCTTCCACAACCATCCTCCTAGATGATGAGCTTGATATCAGAGATGGTGGGGATGGTGGGAATGGTGGGTGTCTCTGTTGCAGAAGTGGACGCAAGAGTCGCGGGGTCGATGTATGGTGTGGATGGGCCCTCATCATTTTCTGGTACTTGGGGGATTTTGTAATACTTTGCTTCAAGATTTTTGCAATATGAGAAAGGTTTGAGATCTCCGTGGACAGTAACCTCTTGTCCATTATGTGTAAATTTCAAACATTGGTGGAAGGTTGATGCTACGGCTTTCATCGCATGGATCCATGGGTGTCCTAGGAGGATATTATACGACAAGTCCAGATCCAAGACTTGACAAGTGGTTTGCATGAGAGTCGGCCCTACTTGAATAGGGAGTTTAATCATGCCTTGAGACACTCTTTCTTGGTCATCATATGCTCTTATCGTGATGCCCTTTCCTTTGTCGAAGGAATCTTCGGATATTTTCAACTGCTTAATGAGGCTAAGAGAACAGTGTTCAAACCTGCACCTCCAACCACCAAGACCCTTTTGATTTTGCTCTTGTGTACAATGGCTTCCAAGTGAAGTGCACAGTTGTGAGATGGTTGGGTGGGGAAATCTTGGTCAGAGAATGTAAGGAGATTAGGCGTTATGATATTTCCGACCATAGCTTGGAATTGCTCCGCATCAAGATTTGCGGGGACAGCGGATGAGGCTAATGCTTCCTCGAGGATCTTTTTATGCGCTGATGATATTTTTAACAACTCCATGATGGAGATGTGTGTTGGCGTTCTATTGAGTTGGTCTAGGACATTGTAGCCATTAGGAACGGATCTAGATGAAGGGACTCTATTTGGTTGGGATGATCCTGCGATGGTGACTTTGTCGCCTCTTGTGGTGACTCCACAATCTTCGGCATGGGTGCCCTTGAGGGTAATGACCATGCAATCTTCATTTAGGGAGGCAATGACTGTTTCATACATATTATTTACATTTCCCTTCCCTTTATCATTTTTATTCCCTTTGTTGCCATGATTCAGCATCGGATTTGTGTAGATTTTAAGATCCTGATTTCCTGTAGGTTGTTCCACGTTTATGATTTTCTTATCGATGAGATCTTGGATGATGTTTTTTCAGTCTCATGCAATTGTTTGTGATATGACCTTTGATTTTATGGAATTAGCAAAGTTGATTTTTGTTATACCAAGGGGGTTTAACATCAAGTTCTTGGTAATTCTCGAATGTAGGAGGCTTGATGAGTTTTTTCGTCGATCAAATTTTTCATTATGTCCTCCAGTGGTTCTCCCAAAATAGTGTATTTTCCTTTGGGATAACTTTTGCGTTGGGGTGGTCCCCTTTGGTCATTGAGATTATTGATGGTTGGATTGTTGTTGGGTTGGTATGTTGTTTGATGAGTGTTTTGGTGTTGATTTTGGACTTGCGGTGTGGGTGTATGTTGGCATGGGGCACTAATGACCACCTTGGCATCAACGACACCATCATTAGTAATGTTTTTCTTCCTTGCCCATGTGTGAGGTTTATCATTGTAATTGGATAGTGGGCAGTTGTTGTGTTGTTTGTGATATGATGTTGATTTTGTGGGTTGAGTCACAAGGGCTCTTTCGATGTTGAGCACCTTGGAGATCAATTGCTCATATGTGGTGATACCCTGAACCTTGAGATGAAATGCCAAGTGGCTTTCAAGGTTGGCTATGATGTTGCAAACTTGTTGTTCTTTTGGCATGGTCCACTTACTCCAATTGGCCTTGGATCGCCATCATTGTAAGAATGAGGCGAATGATTCACCCTTTCCTTGTTTTAAAGATGAGAGTTCTTCGAGACTAACATCCATTGCAATGTTGCATGTGTAATTTTTAATGAATGTGTCCCTAATTTCTTGGAATGTCCTAATTCCTGAAGGTAAGTGAGAGAACCATTCTATAGCATGGTCTGCCAAGCTCCTAGGAAATAGCTGCATTAGATAAGTATTGACATATGCGACTTCCATACAATGAACCTAGAATTCCCTGATGTGATCTTTAGGGTTTCCCATCCCTCAATATTTGTCAAATTTGGGGATTTCAAATCCCTTAGGGAATGGTTTCATTATCAAGCTCCTATCAAATGGATAGGGACACAAGTTGCTTGGCGTTTTGGTTGTTCACCCTGATTGAAGGTCGAGCACTTGTTGTGAGAGCAACCTGAGTTGTGTCGTCACATCATTTTGGGGATCAGGGGGTGGTATGAAAGTGTTTTGGGGTGTTTCAATCATGGGTTGGATGGGTGGGTTGGTTGGTGTGTTGTTCGATGTTATCTATATGTTTTGCTGAGTGAGGTAGGCTTCCACTAGCTTTTGTATGAACAATGCTTGTTGTTGATCTTGTTGTTACTGTGCTAAAATTTGTGCTTGTTGTTGTGCTTGTTGATGTTCCAACAACGCTTGTTGTTGTGCTTGCTATTGTTCCAACAACGCTTGTTGTTGGGTTGCCAATTCTACTGCTTCTTGCTGCTCTTGGTATTGCTTTAATGCTTGCTGATATGCCTACAATTGTGTTGCTTGTCTTTGTGCAAGAAGTTGTGCTTTATATTGAGCTTGTTGTTCCTGACATTGAGCTTGCGCTTGTGTTGTTTGTGCTTGTGTTGCTTGTGCTTGTGCTGCTTGTGTTTGTGTTGCTTGTACTTGTGTTGCTTGTTGTTGTAATAAAAGTTGTGCTTGAGCGGCCCTTTGTGCTTGCAATTCTTGTGTGGCTTATTGTTGTTGTTGTTGCAATAACGCTTGGGCTTGTTGCGCTTGTGCAACTTGGGCAGCGTGTACAGCTTGAGCAGCTTGCTGAGCAACTAATTTTTTGGCTTTTGTTTCTGAACTTGTTGGTATCCTCTTTGGAAAGCGGCTTGCAATGCCATGTCGTATTGGCTTGATGTGGTGGAAGTTGGTGGTGGTGGGGGTGGTGGTGGATTTGGAATGGTGTTAGTGAAGGTGGTGTTGATGTTTTGCATGATGGATGGTGCTATTGATATGGTTGGTCCTTGGGGGACCATGCTTTGTGATGTTAAGGGGGTGTTTGATGGTGTTACCATTGCTTCTGTGTTTGTCGTTTGTTGTTGTGATATCAACAAAAAATTTTGAGTGTTTGGTGTAATGCCTTGATTGATGGTTGGGATATAGGTTTGATTGATATTTGGTAGGGGAGGAAGCCCTAAACCAAGGAGTGGTGTGGATGATAATGGCAATGGTGGAGGAGGTGGAAATGTAAGGGGTCTGAGTTGTTACGAAAATTTCATGGTGTCAAATATGCCCCCTAGTCCGAACATATCTCCCTCTTCTTGTGAATTTGTGAGAAGAGGTGTTTGAGGTGTTGCATGAAAAAATGATGATGATGGATCGTGATGGAAGGTGAGAGGAACATTTTTGTGTAATGGGTTTTGGGGTACGCTTTGTTCCAAGGTGATGTTTGCATACAAATTTTGATTATTAACAAGGGGGTGTGTTTGAATTGCATTGAGAAATGCACTTCCCTTATTAACATTGGGTTGGGTTGGAGCAAACGATGTTGTGATTTGCAGAATCTCTTGTGTGATGTTTTGAGATGGGGGTGTAGATGAGATGGGAATGGTGGATGAAATTAGAGGAAATGATGTCTCCACTATGGTACTCACATCAAAATCCGAAGGTAACTTAGCCCCTTGTCTCACTAGCTCAAGCATGTACAACGAAGGGTTAAGTCTCATCATGATGTTGATGATTCTATGGTTGTCTGGATTTTGGAGTATTTCAGTCATTTCCTCGCGGGACATTCCAAAAGTAAGGTCCTCTCCTTGGTTTTCTTCTTGCGAATTTTGTGATGGTGAGAGGGTCAACGGATTACTTGATTCAGCGGGATTCATTTATGCATTTTTTTGGCTAAGATCGCTTGTAGTGGGTGTTTCTTTATTGGCTTCCATACTCTTCTTGTATTGAGATCTAGTTAGAACCATAAAACAAGGATCAATCTTTGAGAATATGGAAGATGAATCTCTTGATTCTTTGGATTGATCATTATTTTATGCCCCAAAGTAGAAAGTTTTAGGATGCCTTGAGGATCAAAGGTGATGATATGATGATGATGTTTAGGGATGGTTGATATAGATTTTTTGGCTTTTGATAAATCTTGAATGATATACTAGGCTTTTAGGACTTGCAATTTTTGATTTTGATTTGTTTTTGGATTTGAGATTTTGTCCTTGATTTTGATTTTGATTTTGATTTGGCTTTTGAAAAAAAAGACCCTAAGATGTTGGATGATGATCTAAGGTATAGCTTTGTTCAAAGGATGATGTTTTGAATATGTGTGAGGAGAAGGATGCATCTACCCACACCTATCCAAACAAGATGATTGTTTTGCTAAGTATATGAAGAAGGATTCATCTACATATACTAAGCTAGACAAGATGATTTTGATAACTTTTAATAAGTATATGCAAAAGGATGCATCTACACATGCCTAGCCAAAGGTGATTTTGATAATGTTTTCAAGGATTTAGTCTCAATGATTTTGATGATTTTGATTTTTCCACAAAGCCTAGTATTGAGGATGATTTCAAGATTTTTCAAAAGGTGATTGTGAGATGATGTTGTTTTGATATTTTGGAGGATGGATGAAAAAGATTTTGATATGTTTTGATCCTAAGGTGAACCTAAAAGGCACACTTTGTTTGCCTAGACCTAGGTATTGAATAGCATGCAAATGCTTCCTAAAGACCTTTGTAACCAAGAAATGATTTCATTTGAACATTCATTTTCGGATTTCCAACCAATAATTTTTTTGCTTTGGGATTGTGAGTCTTCAACAGATATGAAAGTTCTTTTTGCTTAGCTTTTCTTAATGTCTTTATTTTACCAAAAACACTTTCTTTGATTAGGTTTTCAAAATAAGATGTCCAATGTCTTAATTTATTCAAACCCCACAAGATATGTTATGTGGGAATTCAATGAACTTAAGGCAAGGGTTTTCCTATTGTTTACTTAAGGAGACAAATCGAGATATAATCCAATGTTTAGAAACCTCTAAGGACGTGAATCCCAAGGGCAAGCAATAACATATGGATTGAGTCAATTGTATTTGTCCTCAAAAGGGTTTGAAATTTGGATGAGGTTCAATTGTTTGTTTCCATGATGTTTTCGATCAAGTAATGCATTTTGTAACCCAAGAATACGTACAATCCTATGGATGCGTAAGATAATATTTGTTGGATTCCCACTTGGACAAGTCTAGCTACGCTTATCTCTAGTGAATGGTTAGATGATTGACCCCACTGGCTCCCCTCCATGACACTCACTTATACGGGGCAGCCAAGCATCAACACCCATGAAACTCCTATGGCATGTTTTCCATTTCTACTAGAAAACCGTAAAAGTGTGGGGTGGCTTGAGAATGACCGTTCTTGCACCAACAAATAGATTAAAGAATTTTGGAAAATTCTAGCACATGGGTTTTAGCAAGGACTTTCCATTCATGGAGATTGACCCATACGGCAAGAGTCCCCTTTCGGATTCATTTTGTCAGATTCAACCTTGTGATATTGGCATTTCTTCCAATATCCACATTTATATCCCGATTGGAAATACTCTTGGCTTTAGAGTGCTACCGGTTGAGTCGTTCAATTGGGTGAGTACTTTTTCCCCAAGGCAGGCCCTCTAGGATAAACAAAAGCGAATAAAGAACAATATTCGTAACTCGATCAATCCTTGTTGGCAACAAACAGAGAGAATATACACAACAATGCCCCCACTCACACTCGCACAAGGTGTTCAATTTTAAGCCCAAATCGAAGTGTGGAGGTGATTGTTTTTTGTCACCCTAAAGACATGAAAAAGGCCTTTTGATTCTCAAGATCGCTATAAAGCACGAGAGAAGCACATACATCCTTTTTCAATGGATTTAGTTTAAGTAAGCCCTAAAAAAAAAACAAAGTTACACTTGTTCTTTTTAAATCCCCAAAGCAAAATGTGAGTTTGTTTTAGAGCACCAAATCACAAGTGTAAGACATTTTGTTCAATTTGTTAATCCAAGAAACAAAATCTAGTAAGTTGTGATCCTAAAGTTCATTTTATCCTTTTTGCAAGAAATAAACAAAAAGAATTATTTTTAAACCCAAAGGAAGATTAGTGTCCTAAGAAAGAAGTGCTAATAATTCCTTGAAGAAGTGTTAAACAAACACTAAAGTGTTTAAAAACACTTTGATTGCATGAAATATCATCATGCTCCTCCCTCCTTTGTTTTCGATTTTCAACCTACAAGTGGGAGAAACTAGTCAGATTCTAGAAAATACAGAAGTTAAAAACCAAAAAATAGAATATAAATTGATCATCAAACAAAAGCACGTGCTAAAAATCAAAATTTCCCTTTTTACTGTCTCCCAGCATCGCAACTCGTGATGGCGTCGCAGTTTGGTTTCTGAGTGGTGCCCTCATAGCGCCGCTTACCAGTCACCGGTGCTCTGTGTTGGGACAGAGAGCTCAACAAAGTCACAATTTTCACCGAGTGTCATAGTTTGTGTCCACTATCGAAGTTTAATATTTTTTGAAAATTTCTGCAGATCGGCGAGTCCAGCGGCAGAGTTTAAAATTCAAAAATTTTGGCGGGACGAGTCCAGCAGCGCAGTTTGTGTTTTAAGCGGTGCCATGTAGCGATGCTGACAAGCCCGCAGTGCCAAAACAGTGATGCTGAGCTCCCAACATTGGAATTTCCTGTGTGAAGAAAAATGCGGAAATTTCAAGAAAAGATTAGAAATAATGATATCCAGCCCCCCTTCTAGCGCCAAATGTGCAAACCCTTTTCCTAGTACCTACAAAACAACATGAGTAAATAGGTTAAACAAGAAATTGCAAGCTAAAATAAGGATTCCCCATGAAATCCATTTACAAACTCAAAATAGGAAAGAAAACAATGAAGAACAAAATACAAACAATGAAATAGCTTGAATCCTAATTTAAATGTGCAAACTCATGATCCCATGGGGGAATTGGTGCCAATTTGATGTGAAAATTGGCCCTTTCCCAATTCCTATGATGCAAGCTTCGAATTTTGAAGAGATTGATCTACTTTGTTAGTGAAGAATGAAGACTCCAAGCCAAAAATCTGCAAAAACCTAGCTATAACTCAATGATAATGGATAAAATTCAAGAGATATTTGAGCATGGTAACTTTGCTTGGATTGTGGATGATGAAATGAGGATATGAGCTCTTTATTTATAGAATTTTGAGATGGATGAATGTCCAAATTTGAGCAATGTGGGACTAACATTCATCCAATGATATGATGCCATTTGTCAAGCTATGAATGGATGATGGATGTGCAAGATTTGGGGTTTGTGCCAAGAAATGCAAATATTTGAAATTCAAATTTGTTGAAATGACATGCAAGAGGGAAGGGAAAATGCATTAAATGCCACTTGGCTCAAGGCAAAGGACATGTAAGAGATTTTAAATGCCTTGTTGGATGTACATGTTGACTTGGAATTTTTGAATTCAAATTGAGAGAATATTCCAAAAGATGCTTTGTGAGGAAAATAGGATTTAATAAATGAATTAAATCTATTTTCATGTGCAACTTGCATTATCTAGAGGATGGGACATGAGATGAGATTAAATTAATCAAGGGTTAATTAATTTAACAGGGGATTTGATGATGTGACTTATTTGACTTAGATTTATGGATTTATTTAAATCAAATAAGAGAGGAATATGATAAGAGGCTAATTAAATAAGGATTTTGATTTATTTAATTAAAAGAGATGGTGTTAGATTAAACCAAATAAGGTTTTTATTTAATTTAATGGATATACTTTAGAGATTTAATCAAATAAATTGATTATTTAATTAAATATGGATAATTAGATCAATGGAATGATTTAATTAACAAAAGAGATGACTTGATTAGATAAAATGATTTATTTAATTAAGAGATGAATATTGATGAATTTAATCAGATAGGGGAATTTGATTAAATGGTTAGACCGAAGGATGATTCGGGAAGAAACAATGTTAGTAAGTCAGGATCAGATGCACGATATCAATCAATATATTTTATGTGTCTACAGATATAACTATAATTTATACCGCTCCTCAGTTTGGAATGCTTCTATCAAGGCAGTGGATGAAAACAGTTGGGGGAAATGTCCAATTTGATTTATCTTATGCAACAATTCCAGTGAATGGCCAGGAATTTAAGTTGTACAGGGAGCCAAGGATGAACCCAATTGTAGATTGTGTACCTCAAGATCAAGTCAATTGCTTTTGTGATATGGATCTTGGAAGTTTTAAGATAGAACCAACCCAGCCAAAGTTAGTCAATGGTGATCCAATTGATAAACGTGTTGCAAAAAACTGTGATGGAGTATGGAAAATGTACTTTGATGGAGCATTTAGCCAAGAAGGCAATGGAGTAGGAATAGTGTTTGTTTCACCTGAAGGAATCACATTTAAATATTCATTTTTTTTGTCATTTGAATGCACAAACAATATATCAGAGTATGAAGCTTTACTAATAGGATTGAATATGGCTGTAAAACATAAGATCAAGCTGCTAGCTATTCTAGGGGATTTTGAGCTAGTTGTTTCTCAAGTTAAATCAAAATATGTAGCAAAACACAAGAGGTTGAAGCAATACAAGAATGTTGTATGGGACACAATTGAGTTGTTTGATGCTTTCTCCATTGAATGGATTGAGAGGTCAAAAAACATAATGGTGAAATTTTAAGCCAATGTAGCATTGAGAAGAGATGATATTACACTGGCTAGGGTATCTCAAATTGAGTTCAAAACGAGACCCGTTGTGCCTAAAAATATATATAGTTGGCAGGTTTTTAATGATGATGTTTACCTGTTGAAATTTCTTTACTATATAGATCAATATGAAGCTCAAGAAGTTGATTTCAATTCCTTTGTTGAAGAAGTAGATGGAAAGTAGACATTATTTGGGAAAGAGGTCTTACAGCTTAAAACTAATAAGCTTCCCAAAGGGCTAGTAGCATTAGAAAGGGTATATGATGGAAATGATTGGCACCTGATGAAACAGATACCAATCAAAAGAGAGGATATTGAAGATGTCAATTTAGGGATTGAACTAGCACCAAAAAAGGTATACATTGGAAAGAAAATAAGCCTGACAATTTGAAGAATGTTGATTGCACTATTGAGAAAATATAAACATGTGTTTGCATGGTCTTATGAAGATCTCAAAGCATATAGGGAAGATTTGTTTCAACATGAAATCCCGTTGAAGCTAGATGCAAAGCCATTCAAGCAAAGAAAAAGACCTATCAATCCAACATTGGAACCAAAAATGTAGCAGGAATTGGTAAAGCTTAGAGATGGGGGTATTATAGAACCAATCAGGCATTCAACATGGGTTTCAAACCTGGTTTCTATGAGAAAGAAGAATGGGGATATCAGATTATGTGTGGACTTCAAAAATCTAAACATGGCATCTCTCAAGGATAATTATCCTCTACCTAATATGGAGGTTGTACTACATAAAGTAATAGGGTGTGAGTTGTTATCTATGATGGATGGGTTCTTTGGTTACAACCAGGTTAAATTCAAAGAATCCGAGCAGTACAAGACAAATTTTACAATCCCACAGGGAACATATGTTTATGTGAGAATGCCATTCTGTCTCACAAATGCGGGTGCAACCTTTTAAAGAGCTATGGACATAGCATTTGCAGACTTGATTAATGCTATCATGGTGGTATATCAAGATGAACTTACTGCTTATTCCAAAAGGGTTGAAGATCATGTAGAACATCTAGAAAAGGTATTTATTAAGGCTTTAGAATATGGTATTAGTTTGAACCCTAAAAAATGTCATTTTGTAGTCACAAAAGGTAAAATCTTAGGACATATTGTGTCAAAGGATGGGATTAGAATAGATCCTGAGAGGGTTGAGGCCATAGATAAAGTTGCTATTCCTAAAACTTTCAGGGCCATCTAGTCATTTTTTGGACAGATCAATTTTGTTAGGAGATTCATGTCTAATTTTGTTGAAATTGTTAAGCCCATATCAAAGATGTTAAGGAAGGGACAAAAGGTAGAGTGGAATACAGAGGCATTGGAAGCTTTCATATCCATCAAAAGGGCTATCAAGGAGGATCATGTCCTTAAATCTCCATATTTTTCAAAACCCTTTCAAATATTTTCATTTGCTTCGTTGCATACTATAGCTGATGGCATGTTACAAAAGAATGAGGAAGGTCATGAGCAACCTGTGTCTTTTTCTAGCAAGTCATTGCAGGGGTCAGAATTGAAATATGATATAATGGAGAAACAAGTGTTTGCATTGGTGAAAGCCATAAAAGCTTTTAGATCGTATCTTGTTGGAGCTAAGGTGATTGCTTATTTCCCTCATGCAGTTGTTAAAAATATTTTGAAATAGTAAGAGGTAACTGGAAAGAGATGCAGGTGGATTAATAAAATTCAAGAATTTGATATGGAAATACAAATCACCAAATTAGTAAGAGGTCAAGGTTTGGCCAAGTTAATGGCAGAAACAAATATTGAAGCAAATCAAATTTGTAATGTAGAAGATGAAGGAAATGTAATTACAAGTATTGAGCATACTCCTTGGTATACAAAAATCATGTATTACCTTGGATACATGAAGAGTCCTAAAGGATTAAGTGATAATCAAAGAAGAACCTTGAAGTTGCAAGCGTCCAAATATGTGTTCATGGAAGGTGATTTGTTTTGGAAAAATAGGGACGTGATGTTGTTGCTATGTCTAGATGAGTCATAGGCCAAGCACGTTATAAGAGAAATGCGTGAAGGGGTCTGTGGAGGCCATTATTTTGCAAAGACAACTACACACAAGATTCTCAGGGCAAGTTATTACTGGCTGAAAGTCTTTAATGATTCTTTTTCATACGTAAGAAGATGTGAAGCATGTCAAAAGTTCTAAGGGAAAATGAAGTATCAGGGAGCTTTACCACTCAAACCTTTGCAGGTTGAAGCCCCTTTTCATCAGTGGGGAATCGATTTTAGTGGGGAGATATAGGAGAAATCAAGTGGAGGACATAAGTGGATACTGGTAGCTATTGATTACTTCACCAAATGGGTAGAGGTAGTCCCAACCAAGCAAGCAACAAGTAAAGTTGTGATCAATTTTTTAATGGATAACATTATTACCCGATTCGGTACACCATTAAGATTGATTACAGATAGTGGGATGTGTTTTAGATTATGAGTTTAAATATTTTTGTAGTATACATGGTATCACTGTGTCTTATGCAACTCCTTACCATCTGCATGCTAATGGTCAAGCAGAGTCCAGCAACAAAAGTCTTCTGAAGACCATAAGGAGAATGCTAGGTTAGACTAAGAAGGCTTGGGATTCAAAGTTAAAAATGGTTGTATGGGCTGATAGGATAACTGTGAAAAAGACAATTGGAAAATCCCCATTTGAATTGGTATATGGAACACAAGCTAGGATGCCTTTAGAAAATTTGTTACCAGTTTAAAAATTTACCCTTCAAGAAGATATAGATATTCCAGAACCAATGGAGGAAAAAATGGAACAACTAGTAGAGCTTGATAAGATAAGAAGAGTAGCTCAAAATGATAATGTGAAGTTGCAGGCACAAATGAAGTATTTATTTGATAAAAGGAAAAAAGATAGAAAATTTGAAGAAAATGATCTGGTGTTAATGTGGAATGCAAGATGTCAAGAGAAGGGAAAACACAAGAAATTTGAAACTTTGTGGCTGGGACCTTTTGTTGTTGTTGGTAAGAAAGGTGAAGATTCATATTATTTTCAAAACATGACTAGTGAAGAACAGGAGTTTCCTATACATGGGAAATTCTTGAAGCATTTTTTCTCTTGAGCAATACAGAGGATAAAGGGTTTCCAGTGCATGGAAAACTCTTGACAATCCTCTCAAAAAAATTTCTTCCATGCACAGTAGTCTAGAAAACAAAAGGAATAGGAATTTCCAGTACATGGACAATCCTGATATTCCTTCTTTTAAAATAAATCTTTCCATGTACAGTAGTATAGGATCATGTTCATCTCCATTTCCATTCATTCCATCTTGCTCACTGGTCCATCACCTTGAGTTTGGTTTTCTCATCCAAAGATCTAGATCCTTGCAATGATCTCAGAATCATTCATCCCCAGATGGAGCCACTGTTAGAACTGTAAAATTTTGAAAATTTCATGGCTGCATATAATGGGTGATCCCATAATAGTGGTTTACAATTTTTGGCCAAACTGGACACTGAAATTATTATTTTTAACTAAATCTTCACATTCGGGCACCTATAGCGGCTAAACTGTGAGGAATTTGAAGATGGTGCAAACTAGAGTCTCATCAAATTTTTCTCAGATTCTAAAAATATTTTTTTCAAAATTTTTGGAATCAAATTTCACTTCTTTTCCATCTCCCACGAAAATTGATTTTTTTCAGAAAACAACATTTTTAAAAAGTGACGCACACCGTATAATGCATAACTTTTTTCCATGAAGGATAAAATTCTAATTCTTTCAAATTTAGATTTGTAACTCTGATATCTAGTGCTTCCACTTAATTAGATAGTTTTTTATTGAATATTTCTTCCTTAATCAAGTTTCAAAGTCAAACGAATTACAATTCAAACACAACGCGACGTATAACGCGTAACTTTTTTTGTATATGTCAAAATTTTATTTTATTTTTTTGTTGGATCAAGGACTTCAATATCTAGTGCACTCATATTTTTCAATTTTTTTTTTGATAATCTTCTATTTTTCCACATGTGAAGAAAACAAAGAAATTCATTTTCGATGAAAAACCTATGTTTAATAAAACTTAAAAACAAATACATAACAAAACCAAAACATATTAAAATTATATTCATTGGATAGCTTGTTCTGAGGAATACCATAATCATTTGAAATAAATTTTAAATGAATTCATTTGATCCCCCATAAGCTAAATCAAAAGTGATTTTTCATCAACATTTTGATAGGTGTAAAGGAGATGCATTTATAGGTATGGTTTAAAACTAGCGAGGTTCTATCCAAGGGGTTTTGATCTAAGGTGATTTGATCAAACCCTATTCAATTGGAATCCTTAAAATGGAACTTTTTAAGGCTTAAATCATTATATTTTCTAAAAATATTTGATTTCAGCTAAAATTCGTTCCTCTCAGGAATTGTAAACCACTATTATGACAACGCCGATATACCCATTAGTTCCCAAAAAATGCCCATACCATAAGCACATGAATCCACTTTGCATAATTTTTTTTCCCATATTTTATCATTTGGTCCCATAGAATTCACCTGTCCTTGAGTATTTGAATTTGTAAACCATATCGGCGTAACATGATGCAGGTCTCACCGATCCATAAAGCATTTTATACTAATATATGTCTTTTTGCAGTCTATCGGAAAGACATCGGGAATGTCTTACCGATGTTATTTCATTTGGTAATATACATCGACATGATGCAGTTTGCAATCTCAGTGACATAGGGTTCCTATCAGCAAGACATTGGTCATCGGTGTAAGTCATAACGAGCTTATTTGTGTCTTACCAATTGTGGTACAATTTCAGAGCACCAAAAAGGAATCTATAATATTCTCAACAAGTTTCCCAAAAAGTGGATCCTGTCGGTAATATAATGTCATCGGGTTGAGTTCGAGGAAGTCTTGCCGACCCCCTATGTCACAGTGACAAGTGTTGCATTGGTAAGGACTTGGTGATATGTTTGATCATCAATGAGACTGGTATCACCATAGAGAAATAGGAAGCTCATGCCGAATGAAGTTTCGTCAGCAAGAAAACACTATGTCTAAGCGATTAGAATTGATGAAGAAAACAATCAGAAGGTAATATCTTGGCAAGACACAAATTAAGTTGTGGAACATTTTTCCAACCCCCTAAGTCTAAGCGATACACTCATGACTGAAGGAATGATTGTCGGTAGGACTCAGAACATCAGTAAAACTCCAGGACAACAAAGCGATATGTGATCTATTGACAGTCGGAGAGACTTGGAGTGTTAGGGAAGTGGCAGGACGTCATAGCGGGTGTCTAATGGATGTTGGTAAATGCCCAAATACAATAGATTATTGAGTTTTGAATACGAAAGGACACGTCCTTTTGAATACTGATCTATAAATGTTCATTTTCGATTGTGGAATCAGGGAGAGGGCAGATAGCGAATAAAATATAGTAGGATACATAATGTTTACAATTTTGAGACTATGATGCATGTCTAAAACAATGGAGATTTCAATTGAATTTATTTGATGTGATGACATTTTTATAGTTTCAGTTGTTTGTTGTGTTAATTAAAAGTATTGTTGAAGTTGTCTCCAAGGTTGATGTTTTCTAATTGTTTAAACTGATATATCAAGGATATTTTCTAGTTTATTAGTGCACACTTGTTGTATCTATATGATTGGATTAATTGGTTTTTTCAAGGAAAGATTAAGTCCTCTTAGTCAGTCATAGTAATTAGGAAATCTCATTTGGATCATTAAGAACTCAGTAGTCACATCCTTGCATGTTTATACCAGTTATAAACTTAAAATTGTATGCCAAACAATTTGAATTTATGCTAGAAAGAAGTTACTCATTTCATATTATCATTTGACTCTGTACACCCAACAAGGCACTAGTCTCTGATATTCCACTATTTAATTTCGTTCATTTTTACATATGAACACATTAGATTTATCCTTGATATTGCTTATACAATTTGTACCAAAATAAAACTCATTTATCCACTCCCATTTTCCAGTGTGGGTAAATTACTTTTAAAGGAATAAACATAGGTCATGTCTACTTTATTCAAATAGGTATACTCGCCTAGGTATAGTAGCACCTAAAGAGAAGAAGGTTCAAATCATTTGGTCTTGTCTATTACCCTGAAATGTTGTGAGAGCTTGGCAACCTCTCGTGGTTCAAACCTGGGTTTTTGAGAGCTAACATCACCCATTCTCAACATTTCATATTTCCCTTTCAGATTCTACAACTTGGCAGTCTTCACATTAGCATCACCTTCATACAAAGTTTGCAACTTTTTGCAGATCTCATAAACAGTCTTCAGATCCATAACATTTGTCATCTTAGTATTAGTCAAAGCACTCAACAATGCTTCCTTAGCCCTGATGTTATACTCAACATCCCTAATCTCAACAAAATTAGTAGGATCGTTATGTGGAATAATATACATATTACTTGTAATGCTCCAGTAGGGTTCGCCAATGCATCTCAGATGACACTCCATTCTAGTCTTCCACAAGGAATAATTTGTTCCATCAAATCTCAGATTATCCTTCTTGTATGTCACCATCCCAAATCACCTCAAGTTGCTAAACTTCTTCAAAGGACCAAAGCTTTGATACCAATTGTTGGCAACAAAAGGGAAAACAACTAAGAGGGAGGGGTGAATCAATTGTCACCGAATTTCAAACTTATTAAACTTATTAATCCTTATTCTCAGATCTGATCAATATCAATGAAAGCATGAAACAACAAAACATTAGAGACACACATAACACCAAGATTTTTTTATGTGGAAACCCTGTTAGGGGAAAAACCATGGTGTAGGTCAGTCCACAAGATTATACCTTGTTAAAAGTATAATAAGAATAAATGGGGAATGCACATGCATTTAGGAACACTGCCTAGGGCTTACTGCTCAATTACAAAGGAAGACACATTGTCTTACATAAAGATTCAGATTAGAACCATCTAGATTTTGAACTGAGAAAATAGCATCTGCAAATGCTTGATTATAGTTCTGGTTAAGCAAATGAACACTTCTTCACACTATGCTCTACCCTCAAATGATTTGAACATTGTTTGCACATCTCATAAAAAAGCACTCCCTTGCACACTTCAATTCAAATGAACAATTTCTCTTATATATCCGCAACAAGAACTTAAATCACTACAAGTCGGCCACAAAGAAATAATAAAATGAATATAAACTGTTGGCCCAAAATAATAGATAAATTTCAATGTGAATCAACCAAGGTTGGCCAAAACATAATGAAGACCCAAAATAACAACTTCAACATGAAGAAACTTCAATTAATTTCTCTTCAAAGATCCACAACACGCTTCAACACCTTGTCATCCAAGAACATGAAAAACATGAACACTCAAGAGAAAATCTTGAATCGCGAGCACAACAATCAACACAGACATGCAACATAGATAGAGCATGATCTAGAAACATCCACAAGCATCATGAATCACTAGAGAAGCATCCAAAACAACTGAACTAATTCAAATCACATAATCTTCATTCAGGAACACAAACTAAAGTAACATAAAAAATTGTCAAAATAAAAATCTTCATAACTCGATCAAATCTTCAAGCAAATCTCTAAAACTCAACATGGATAAACTAGATATACTCAACAACAAACCCTTTAGTCCGCAAACTTTGATCAAAAATGTATGAAACTCACTGAAAGATAGAACATCAATTCACCACTGACAACCTGCAACTCATTCCATTACAATTTTCTCAATATCCTTGACATATACAACTTTAAATGCACTAATGCTAATAGTGTTGACATCAATGACAACCGCATATCAGCAACACAACCACAACATCCAATAGAAACATGAGTCTATAGGACTTTGGGATGGTATGTCCTTGAGGGGTAACAAACAAAATTCCTGCACCTCACCCATGTTGTGTGTACGACCCATCAAAATAAAGCATCCATTGTTGTGTTGTCATAGTAATAATGTTTTCATCGAGAAACTCAATGCTCATTGGATGATCATCTGGTAGTGGTGCTCTAGCTAACTAATCAACTATCACCTAACCCTTGATGGCTCTTCAATCCACACACTGGATATCAAATTCACTTAAGATCATGACCAACTTGGCTAGTCTTCCTGTTAGGGCAGCCTTGTTGAGTAGATACTTTAATGGATCAATCTTTGCTATGAGTTTGACTATGTGGGTTAACATGTAATGCCACAAATTGCTGAGTAGAAAATACCACCTCCAAACAAGCCTTCTCGATGAAGGTGTAATTTACCTCATAACCATTCAAAGTCTTGCTGATATAATAGATAGCCTATTCCTTTCTCACAGTATCTTCCTATTCTAATATAGCGCCCAAAGAAATCTCAGTTGTTGCAATGTATAGTAATAATGGTCTATCTTCTATAGGTGGCATTAGTATGGGTGGTGACATTAGATATTTCCTTATTTGATTGAACATTGTTTCACATCCTTGATCCCATTTGAAAGAGACATTCTTATGTAGCAAATGATTGAAGGGATGACTTTTGTCTACTAATTGGGAGATAAACCTCCTGATTGATTGTAATCTACCCTGTAGAGACCGTAATTGATTGATATTCTTCGGTGGCAACATTTCCATTATGGCCTTGACCTTGGCAAGATCTACTTCGACACCCTTTTCTGAAACTATGTATCCTAGAAGCTTTGTCGATGTAACACCGAAAACACATTTCTTAAGATTTAATCTGACATTGAATTTCTCTAATCTGGTAAATATTTTGTACAGGATCTCTAGATGCCCTTCTGTGGTTTATGACTTTGCTAATATATCATCTATTTAATCTTCCATAAAAGTATGCATCATGTCATATAAAATGATGGTCATTGCTCACTTATATGTAGCCCCTACATTTTTCAACCCAAAGGGCATGGCGTTCTAGCAGAAGGTTCCCCATGGATATGTGAATTTTTTTTTCTCCTGATCTTCTAGTGTTACTTTGATTTGGTTGTAACCTGAGAAACCATCCATTAGTGATAACATGGCATGTCCTACTGTTAAGTCTACAATAATGTCATTATTTGGAAAAGGAAAATCATCCTTTGGGAATGCCTTCTTGAGATCTTTGAAGTTAGTACATATTATGATACTACCATCTGGTTTAGAAACCGGTACAATATTAGAAATCCACTTAGCATAATCATTAGATCTAATGAATTCTACATCTAACAACTTCTTCAGTTCTACTTTTACCTACAAGAAAATATGAGGATGCATTTTTCTTAGTTTTTACTTCACAGGTTTTATTCCAAATGGTAGAGATAAATGATGCATTAGAAGATCTAGATCTAAACCTAGCATATCAAAGTAAGACCAAGTAGAGTTAATGCATCTATCCTCAAAGAACTTAGTGAATTCAAGCTTTTCTTGTTCAGTCATAGATGCTACCAGATGTAAAGTTTTTTCTTTTTCTATTTTGCCTAGATTGATAGATTGTGTAGGCTCTACAAATACTGATGATCTTTCATGATAATTTTTTGGAAGGGTGTCAAATCTCCCATCCTATAGTGCCTCAAAGAGGTTTTCACCCTCAAATGCGTTCTTTATTTTTACTTTTTCAAGATCTAATGCCGTCGTTAAATGGTTTTCACCATTAGATCCATTATTCCTATTTTCAATTTTGTAATTGAAAGATTTGACACCCTCCCAAATCAAAGCATCATTATGAGATTTATGATTATAACTTGTGTCAGGTTTTTCACAACAAAGGAAATTAACGATAACATCATCATTCACAAAGATAGGTACATTGATGGGTTCAGTTGGTTCCCAATTAATAAGTTCAAGATGTATTAAGGGTAAAAGGTCATCAGATTGACTAAGATCAATGACAGTGAGGGTCTTAATAGCTATTTTGTCAAGTTTTTCAATAGCAATGTCAAGTTCTATGATATTACTCTCCTCCAAGTCATCTCTCTCACTCAATATTTGTCCATCCTCACTTGAGTCATCAATATTCTGTGATCCAAATACAAGGGGTCTAGTCCCTAAGCTTTGTCCCTCCTCACGTGTGGGTGTATAATATTTTATGACATCAATTTGTATGTCCTCGTATGATACTTCAGATAAAGAATCCCACTCATACTCATTGGAATCTGTTTCAAAACTATCCCACATTTGAAGGATTCCTTGAACAACTCTATGAGTGATTTCTTCTTTTGTTTCCTCTATATAACCCAATCCTATTTTTTCCTTTGAATCAAGTGTGAGAGGTTGGATGGGTTCTACAATGCCCTCTTTTCTTTTTCCAATAGGCCCTTGTCCTTCATATCCAATTTTCTCTAATATTGCTTTTCCCTTTCCATATTGATCTGTCTTTATGCTGATAGTTGCCGATGTAGATGCTTCCTCATCTTTGTAGAGCCAATTGAGGATGGAATTATCTTCACATTCATCTTCTAAAGTACCTAACTTTACAAATCTATCATCCAAAACTATGGTAGGTTGTGATGATTGTTGTATTAATGTTGATGGCTTCCCATATGATCTTGGAGATGGCAACAACTATGAAAGACATAAAGATTGCTCAATGGAATACTCTCCCATTCCTTTGTCTTTTAACTAGATCTTTTCCTTGAATTGTTGTGATAGTGAATTTAGTTGAACGTCATTGTTTGATGGAGTGGAGTCAACAACACTTGTATCTTTTTACTAGTCCTTTTTCTCAACCCATTTAGATACCATGTTTGGTTTCCTTTCACTATTGGATGAACTAGAAGTGTTTGCTTCCGTATTATGGGGCACAAAAGTGTCTTGAGATATTTTAAGTGTGTTAGAATATAGGGGATTGTTATAGTCAGCTAAAATAGTGACTTCTTGTCCATTTATTGGAAACTTTAAGCACTGATGATAAGTTGAAAGCACTTCTTGCATTTCATGAATCTAAGGACGTACCATGAGTATATTATGTGTCAACTCTTTCTCTAACACTTGGAAAACTATATTCTTCACAATTGGTCCTACTTGAATAGGTAACATGATTAATCCCTTGGAGGATCATTCTTCTTTGTCATAAGCTTTTATTGTGATTTTCTTTCTGACATCAATAGCATTATCAGAATATCCTAGTGCACAAACTAGTTTTAAAATGGAAATGTTTAAACCAACTCCACCATCTATTAGGACACGGTTAACATGGTGGTTGTGGATTAAGACTTCAATGTGAAGGGAAGAATTATGCGGATGATTTAGTGATACACCATCTTGTTCAGAAAGTGATAGGCAGTGAGGCATGGTTAAGTTTCCCACCATAGCCTAGAATTGGCAAACTTCCAGATTATTGGGTACTGTGGTGGCCACAAGAGCTTGTTCCAAAACCTCCTTATGAGATGCTGAGATTTTAAGGAGTTCTAATATTGATATTTGGGCTGGTATTTTCTGTAGTTGATCGACTATGTTGTACTGATTTGATGGGGCAATAGTGGTTTTAGATGCAACTGCTTTAAATATTACTTTGGATTGCCCCCTCCTCACGTTGACTGGTTGGTAATCTTGTTTTTCCTTGATTTTTATGACATTAATCTAATTATTGGATGTGACCATGTTTGGGATCATATTTAATGGTCTTATTTCATTGATTCCAATGTTATCAGTTTGATTATCAGTGGCACCATTATTCTCAACCGTAGAAATACAATGAATAGTGCTATCATAAATGTAGTTTACATTTTTACCTTTATTGTTTGTAGAAGAAGATTCTCCCTTTTCATAATTTGGTAAAGGATTTTTAAATGCACTATGATCATTGTTCGTTTGATGTCCTTCTACAAATACTTTCTTGTTATCAATCAAATCTTGTACAAGATGTTTCAACTGCATACAATCATTTGTTTTGTGTCCTTTTTTTTTATGAAAGTTACAATTGTTTGTGTCATTCCACCAAGATGGCTTTACTCTTGGTTCCCAATTTCTTGCTTTAGGTAATGTGATAAGTCCATGTGTAAGAAGTTCTCTCATTGTTGATTATAGTGTCTATCCCAACGGTGTGAATCTTCTTTGATTTGATGGTTTTTTATATGATTATGGTTTAGATTCACCATTGTTTAGATTGTCGCTTTGATTGACACTTTGATTGATGTTTTGGTCATTGTTTTGATTGGTCTTTGTAGTATTCGCTGTCAAATTAAATATTGGTTTCACATTTTGTGTTTCATTTGCAACATCATTGTTACCGGTATTTCTATTCTTTTGTGAAAACTTTGGTTTATCATTGTTATTGTAGTGATTTAGGGATTTTGTATTATTTGATCCTTTATTGTAGATTTTTATCACCCCTCTCTTGACCAAGGATTTTTTGATCTTGAACCCATTTTCAATCACTTTTTCAAATGTAGGTGGGCATTGTAGTTCAAGCCTATAGCTCATCTCATTAGTTAGGTTGTCAATGAATAGTTCCATCTTTTCTTCTTCAGGTATGGAATGAGGATACTTGGAAAACAACCTTCGTCATCATTGTAGAAATGAGAGGAATGTTTCACCTTTCTTTTGTTTTGTATTGTAAAGATCCTTTATTGTTATCTCATGTTGAATATTATAGGAATATTGTGTGATAAAATTTTTGACTAGTTCTTCAAATGATTGAATTCCTAGTAGTAGTTTAGAGAACCATTCCATACATTTACCTCCTAAGCTTCTTGGGAACAACCTCATCAAATAAGTTTCCTCTTGTGCAAATTCTAAGCTCATTGTTTAGAATTCCCTCACATGATCTAGTGGATCATTTTTACCATTGTATTTGTTTTATTTTGGGAATTCACAATGTCTAGGAAAGGGTATCATGTCCACACTTGGATGAAAAGGATAGGGACAAATGTCTTGTAACAAGTATCTTTGCTTGGTCCCTTTTTGCATATCTTGAAGTTGTTGCTGTAAATTTTGCATTTGATGTGTTAGGGCAACCACTTGATCTATGTTTTGTTGTTCAATTTTAGCTCTTATAGGTGCTTCTTTTAGTTGATTAACATCAAAGTCTTTTGGATGTTTTGCACCTAGTTCAATTAGCATCAAAAGGTGTTTTTCTCCATCTTGTTCCAAAATTTTTTCCAAAACTTTTTCCATAAATTTATGGAAGTTAGGATCTTGTTGTGTTGTTTGGATATCCTCTTTAGTTATTTCATTACCATCATTTTGGTGGAATCTATGAAAGGTATTTTATTTAGCCATGGTAGTTAGTGTTTGAATTTATTTCTCTCTAAGTTTCTACCTTTGTAATATTGTCAAAACTGGCATACAAGTGTTGTTATTTTCACTAAACTTTTATCTTTTGTTGGGATGAGTGCCAAGGATATTAACTAAGTCAAATAGAATGATAAATTCTATTTTTGATACTAAGTTAAACTGTAATTATTTTGCTTCATTTTGTGATTGTAGGATGACAAAACCTCATGACGAAACATAGCTTAACAATTAGATTTATGTTTGGTGATTTTTAGGCACTTCAGAATGTTAGATCTTGGTTTCGTTTGAAGAATTTCACTTAAAAAGTTTAGTCTTTGGCAAGTATGAGACACTAGTTTGACTGTTAAAATGTTGGTTTCACGACTTCTGGATAAACTGTGTGCATTTTTTTTACATCGACGTTTCGGATCATACTCCATGATCTATCATCAGGATAAATGGTAGAAAGAGAGAATTGAAAGATGATAAGCAGACTTGGATATAAATAGGAGAGGGGTGAGAGGGTAGGGAAACACAAAACCCAAAAAACTATTAAGTATTAAAATAAAAAGGTCAAAAAGGTTATAAAACACAACATCAAACCCAAAAGGAAAGATTCAACAAAAGAGTGAAAATAATATGTTAAATAGAAGACAATAGAAAGAGAAAAGAAGTAAACACATGAGAAATGAGATAAGAAGGCGGAATAAAATTGAGAAAGATGTAATAACAAGTGAGATTAAAAAGGCCAAGAAAATAGGACATAAATAAAAATAAAAATAATAAGAGATAAATAATAAAATAGACAAAAACAAAAGAAATTAGCAAACAAAAGAAAGAAATATAATAAATATTAAGATAAAGAGAAGGCAATAAACACACAATGAATGTAAGAGGTAAAGAAAACAAAATTGAAAATGAAATGTGATAAAGATTAATAAAAGAGGAAGGAATAGAACACAAAAAATTAAATTAAATTAAAAAGAGAGAGAAGAATGCAACAATTAAAAGAAGTTGACACAAAATGGAAGAAACAAGTGAAAAAAGTGAAACAAGAGAGACTATAAAAGCCAAGAAATAAGACAAAAAATAAAAATAAAAGTAATAAGAGAAAACAATAATAAAAAATAAATAAAAGAACTAAGCAAGCACAAGAAAGAAATTAATATGATAAATATTAAGATGAATAAAAGAAAGAAAAGTAAAAAACACACAAGAAATATAAGCAATAAAGAAACCAGATATAATAAAAGTTATAAAACACTACATCAAGCCCAGAAGAAATCAAATTATTATAAAGATGACAAAGAAATCCAACAAGTTGATGATTGGAAAGTGATAAGAGTAATCTTTAAAATAAAACAAAAGAATTATCAAAATAAAAAATGAAATGAATATATTGAATAGGAGACAATTGAAAGAGAGAAGAAATAAACACTTAAGAAAGATATGAGAGACCAAGACGGAATAAATTGAAAAAATGTAATAATAAGTGAGATTGTAAAAGCCGAGAAAATAAGACCAAAAAATAATAATAATAATAATAATAAGAGATAAAAAATATATAAATAAATAAAATAGAAAAAAACAAAAGAAATAAGCGAACAAAAGAAAGAATATAATACATATTAAGGTAAATGAAAGAAAAAAACAAAAAACCCGCAATAAGTATGAGAGATAATGAAACAAAGTGAAATGAAATAAATACTAGGATTAATGAAAGAGGAAAGTATAGAACATGAAAAATTAAATTAAGTTAAAAATTAAGATAAGAAAGATGAAGTAATTAAAAAGGGGAGAGAAAAGAATGCAACCAAATGAGAGAAGTTGACAACAAAAAAATGAGAGAATAAAAATAATCAAGAGAGATTAAAAAGCCAAGAAAATAAGACAAAAATAATAAAAGTAATACCAAGAGATAACAATAATCAAACAATAAAAGAACTTAGCAAGAAAAAGAAAGAAATTAATATAATAAAAGAGAAAAGCAATAAGCACGCAAAAAATAAGAAACAAAGTGACAAAATTGAAGATGAAATGAAATAAAGATTAGGATTGAAGAAAGGGAAAAGTAGAGGACACTAAAAGGATAAAATTAAATTACAAATTAAGATAAGAAAGATGAGGTAATTCAAAAAGAGAGAAGAATGCAACAATTAAAAGAAGTTGACAAAAAATCAAAATAATCAAAGAAGGAAACACTCCGCTTCTCAATCAAATTGAAATAACAAGAACACTAGCAAAAGATAGGACAATAACTTGAGGGAAAGGGAAGGGAGAAGGGAGGGAAAGGCGGAGGATCAAGATTGATTGGGAGAGAGAACATTGAGATTGTTTAATAAGGGTTTCCAGGAGAAACTTAGAGTCCATCCTCCATCTCGGTTGAGGTAGCAAGGATGTTTGTTGATTTCAATGGCTTCTTTAAGTTTTCTCTTAAAGAAGTTATCTTCATTGAAAAGGATTTTGGTGCTTTCTAAGGAAATGTGATGCTTAGTCTTGGATGAGTGTTCAGCTAAAGCTGATTTCAGGATGCGTTCGTGCCTTATGTCAGCACAATGTTCTTTGATTCTTGTGTTGATGGAACGACCCGTTTCCCCGATGTAAGGGATGCCACATGAGCACACCACTTTGTAGACACCGGACTTGAGGAAATGGTCTTGGGGGTCTTTAGGAGAAGGGATGTGATTTCTTATTGTGGAGATGGGCTTGAAGGTGCAATTGATGCCTTTTTTGAGGAGGATCTTAGCAATTTTGTTGGAGACACCCTCAACGTAGGGTAGGGTGGCTATAGGGAGAGGAGGGGGGGAAGGGAAATAGGCTTGAGGGTGAGCCTGGCTTTGGCTTGGTTGATTGCCCTATTGATATGCTTCCTTTTGTAACCATTTAATGAGAAAACACGGGTAAGGTGGGACAATTCAAGGTCAAGATGCTCATCATCACAAAATACGAAGGCTCTAGAAACCAAGGTTTTGAGGACCCCAGCTTTTTGGCTTGGATGATGGTGAGAGGAAGAGTGAAGGTAAAGGTCAGTGTGGGTGGATTTTCGAAAGACTGAGCGAGATAAGGATCCATCTATTTTCTTGAAGAGAAGAACATCAAGGAATGAAAGTTGGTTATTAGTTTCAATTTCTTTGGTGAAGGAGATGTGAGGAGATAAGTTGTTTAAGTGTGAGTGGAAACCGATAAAAATCTAGATACCGATGTTAACTGTCAGATTGATGGGGAAAATAACTCTCTATTTTTTAGTTTTCTGGATGTGCTATAATAGACCTCAGATGCACTAAAACTTTTCTTAGATGTGCTTAAATAGGGGATGCATGTGCTGAAAGACAGGTTCAATGCACTGGAAAATAGTTTAAATGGATTGTAACAAAGGTTAAATTTGCTGGTAAATAGGGAAGATGTTTTGATAGACCAGGTAGATGCACTGAAAAATAGGGTAAATGTGCTAATAAACTAGGTATATGTGTTGTAATAGAGGTTGGTTGCACTAAAATTCTAGGTAAATGTGCTGACAGACTATATAGGTGTGCTGCAAAATAGGATAGATGTGCTGAAACAAAATTTTAATGCGCTGTTTAAATAAGGCATATGCACTAATAGACTAGGTAGATGCATTGTAACAGAGTTTTAATGCATTGTTTAAATAAGGAAGATGCATTGATAGACTGGGTAGATGTGCTGAAACAAAGGTTGGTTGCGCTAATCTAGAAGTGGTTAGTATTTTCATAGTTTTTTCCATTTGTTATGCTTTTTCTCAGTAAAAAAGTTGATTCCAAGGTGAACTTTTTATCAATAAAGATTTGGGGGATATTTTGATTGTGAACATGGAATTTTGGTGCTCTAATTGGATGATTCCTTTGGAAATGATTTTACACACATAGCAACAAATTTGTAAACATTGGTTTCACATCTATACATTAAACAAAGAGTGTGTATTCTAGAATCAGGTTTGGTTCTTTCAATTTCCACGGGTTTAACACAATATAATATATTTCAATCACTTTTCTATCTCAAAGGTCACTTAGAATATCACAACCCACAACTTGCAACTATTTCAGCTCACACATCCTTGTCACCCCCTAGAGGACACCCGTGTTTTTTCCTTTCCTAAGTCTTAACCAAAGTTGAATCCTCCACTTTCAGCTAGGGTCTCTGATAGTTATATGGTGAGTGTCTTGGGGGAAGATTCTTCCCTCCCCTTATATCATGATATGAAAAGTGTTCGAAAACTAACACAGTTGGATTCTACACTAAAGTTCATAGAAAGGGTATTCGTTTGGCGCGAAAATTGATAAAATCCCTCAGGAGACCTCCCAATCTTTAGAACAAAGATTTTTGGGATGGTTATCTTGCACACTGCCATTGAATGTGGGTTTCCCCAGATTCACTTTTGCTTAGAGTGGGTTGGAAAACCTGGGTTTGGTTGTTACCACTTAGGTCATTCCCGTAGGGTGAGTACTTTTTCCCACTACGACATGCCTTTTGAAGGTGTTAATAAAATAGGATAGCAAGTCTAGCATTCTAATCACCTAGTTAAGGGGAGAGCATAAGCCTATTTCTTTCAAAACACAGTGGACATGGGGTTCAAAACATTTCTTTAATTAAGCTAGGTGCACTATCTTAACCAAAGGAAAAGCAATAATAAAATTAAATCCTTGCAAACACCATTAGTATTTTGTACATTTTTTGTCTTTGACCAACATAAGTGTTTCCAACAACTGTCTTTGACTAGCATATTTTTCCTATAGGACAAAAAATAGGAATTAATTCTCGAAAAAAATTAAAATTCTGAAAAAATAGTCATTATATGCACCAAAATAGTATTTAGATGCGCTAAACTAAGAGTTTTATGTGCTATAGAAATTGATGAATGTGCTAAAAGAAAAGGTCAATGCGCTGAAAGAAAAACCCCCTAACTGTGGTGAAATAGGATACTGGATATGTCGTAACAGTAGTCATAGGCACTGAAATATCTAGTAGATATGCCATAATAGTAATTGGATGTGCTAAAATATTTGTCACATGAGCCGAAAATATTCTCGATCACACTAAAACAAAACACGTCAGAAATCTATGAGTACACTTTTTAGAAAAAAAGATGTTAAAAATGGGACTTTTTGGGCCCCACGGTGGGCGCCAATTTATATGTGAGTAAAATATGTGTAATGAATGAAAAAAAAACCTAATAAGACATTATATCAAGAGATTTCAACAACAATTAATTTAATTAAAAGCCAGAAATCCATTGAAAGCGTCCTATTGCTCTCTATCTCCAAAGATTTATTAAATCACTATGGCTCTCAGATTGTGTAAGCATTGTGACTGCTAAAATGACAATCTAGAGAATGATATATGGTTAATATGCAAGAAATCTAATCCTATGAAATGATTGCTAAATGATATGGTGATGATATTGTAGCCTAAAATGACATGAAAATGATAAAACAAACTACCATAAACTAAGATGCAACTAAATGAAAAGCCATGATTATGATTTCTATATGATTGAATGATTACTATTTTCTATTTGCTCAATGCTCAAATGGTTAATTGCTCTAATTCTAATTTTTTAGAGTAAGATTGCACAAAGTTGGGATCCTTTTCCAATGGAAAGAAGTATATATAGATTCCTGATAGCATATTTGTGATGTGGTAGCAAAGCAAAGGTCTGGATTTGATTTGAAAGAATCAATGGTGAAAGATGAAGAAATCTAAGAAGATTATAGATGTTTGTTCCTCCCCACAAAAACATTCAGCCAAAGGATAGGAAGAATCAATGGAAGAAGATGAAGAAGTTTGCCTATAATTTGTCTCAAATTTGTCTCCAAATTTGTCCATGAAGGCTGAGTTGAATTAATTAGATATGAAATATCTAATTTTGTTGGTGGATATGATGAGTGAAAAGAGGAAATAGCTATAGAAATATGCTTTTATTCAAATATTTGGATTTATTCAAATTAGAAAAAGAGGATATTTAATTTAATAAAACAAACTATAGAAATTTGTTTATTAAATAAACATAGAAGAAATGTGGTAATTAAATAAAACAAAGTATGTGATTTGTTTATTTAATTAAGATGAAATAATATGATAAAGATAAAAGAATTAAAAGTGAACTATATAAATAAATATTTCTATTTATTTATAAGTAGATGAAAATAGAAGGGTTAATTAATCAAATAAAGCATATTTAATTAATTAGAATATCTAGACCATTTTTAGGTGTATACAGGATCAGATATGCTTGGGGTCCATGTCTTCTAACCCATCTTTACAAAGATATGCACAAGGTTGTATATTGGGGTGGGAAATCTATTTCTGCAGGTGTTTCTCTTTTGCATATTTAGGCTTGGGAGCACATTGTAGTTGCTCAACCTGACGAGATATAAAATCATACTCTGATGATCTATACTCATATCGTTATGGAGATTTCTTGCACTACACCTTGCCCAAGGATTTTTGTTATTGGCACTGTGTTTTCAATGAGATGCTAGTTTTTTTGTGGAGACCTTATATGGACTGTGAGGCATGGATGGAGGATCTAGATAATTTTGTTTTACTGTCGATAGACCAAGTGGTTGATTGGTCATTCTCATTCTATGTTAGAGCATTACTTACCAGACATAGTATGTCATAGTTTGGAGAGAGATAGGGCTGGTTTCCTAATACTTATGAGGCTCGGTTCGGTCAGACCACTAGGGAGGTCCGTGTATGGGGTCACTAGGTAGACATAGATGTCATTGTTGCTAAGTTTAGAGCACTTGCCCTATTTTCTTGGGGTTGGTTGGTTGGTTTAGTAGATCTAGGTATTACT
This sequence comes from Sequoia sempervirens, assembly GCA_007258455.2. Lineage (NCBI taxonomy): Eukaryota > Viridiplantae > Streptophyta > Pinopsida > Cupressales > Cupressaceae > Sequoia > Sequoia sempervirens. Next base: position 79,543,553 of record VDFB02270651.1, read on the forward strand.
CCTGATTATGATCTGTGGTGGGTATGGTGTAGGCCATTGAGGCTCATAGATCCTGGGGGTGATCTTGCTTTGGGTTGAGCAAAAATTATAGGTCATCGCAAGGAGCAAAAATTTATTGAGGTTCTCACATAGGAGCTACATAGGGCATACTATGATTGGGAATAGGGTGGTCAAGATGAGCATTTGCATCACACACAAGGTTATGGACAGGTTCTAGGTCTCCCTCCACCACCTGGGCATGGAGGTATACTGTTAGCTCACATGACTACTACTAGAGACACAAAGATAGTGTGGCGATAGGCCATGGAGGCTCAAGTAGATAGTTTGAGGGCTGAGTGAGATAGTGAGAGTGATTGAAGACATCCTACAGAGGCTCAAGTATAGTTGCTTACATCAAAGAGAGATACTCTTAGAGAAAAGCATGATAGTTTCAGAGCAGAGAGGGATCATCTATTATAGATGCCCACATACTATCAAACCTTATATGATGCTATTGTTGCTAGGGTTGCTTGACATCTATGGTTTGGAGAGCCTAGTGCTGTGAGTGATGGCAGTGATGGTGGCGGGGTAGATAATCATTTTGTTAGATAGCCAGATATATTTGGTGGTTCACAACCTAGTCTATAGGGTTTTATCCTTCTTATTGGGAAATTTTACTTTGTGTGCTTCATCTTTATGTTGTTTATTCCCCAAAGACATATTCTAGAAATGATTTTTGTATATATACTCATCAGCCTAGTCAAGGCTTCAAATATATGTATGATTTTGTTTTATCTTATCACACTTGTTTTATTGATGATGATGTACTTATGACATTGGACCCTTTTTTGATGATGATATATATGGGATATACCTTCTTCTATTTAGCTTCATTTTATGCTTATGTGATGATCATGGATGATGATGTATGATGATGTGTGTATGTTTTTGATATATGCATATGATATGGATGGATGAATCATACTTTTTTTCATATGATGTTTTATTATGGATGATCAATATACCATTGTGATTAATGATGTTTATGATGGATGATATGTGATGGATGTATGCCTTATACATGGTACATGATGTTTTCATTGTTTTATTATCATCATGATATGTATTGATGACATTGTGGATGTAGGATGGATGTTAGTTAGAAGAAATATTTGATGATGGGTAGAAGTTTGATATTGTTAGTAGTTGATGATGTTGCTTTCGCTTTGCTTGGAGACTTCACAGTTTTGAACAATCGTGTTTGATGTAGCAAATAGATACAATGGACTAGGGTATTAATGAACAAGGTGAATTTGTATCCATTATGTGGATTTTGACTCTTCAAACAAAGAGTATTCTCGCTCATACCAAACATACAAAAACTTTGTTTAAAGTATATAGTCAGGTTGTGATAAAAAAAATTGAACCAGTCACACAGAGAGGTATAAAACACCTAACATGCAACTACATCATGAATTGTTTCAACACAACTTTCATAAACTCATAAAAGCAAGTATTCACCATGGTAATATTAAAAAAATATCTTACAAACAATAAATCAAAATGACTCTCAGTTTCCCCCATTCTTTCTTCTCTAAATCCTTATGGACATCCTCAAGAGATCCTAGATATGAGTCAATAAAATAAATCATAAAAATAAGACTACAAAAAGATAAAAAACAATATTGTAGTATCACTTGCCATATTTGTTTGAGGTTTCAGGACTATTATCCGCTATTGATCATGTCTGTCATAGGAATGGATCCGTTAAGGCATATCTCAGGATGTCGTTGGTGATTTGTCAAAAGATAGGTAGTTGATACTTTGGATTTATTTCTATCTATTTTATGATCAAATATTTGTGTTTTTGTTTGCTTGAAGGTTCTAGCTTTTTATGTTTTCTTTATTTCTCTATTTGTTTTGTCAAAGGGTGAGTGCGACGATTTGTTTATTATGGGTGAACAGTTTATTGCAGCTTGTGATGACAAGATAGGTATTTTTTTTATTTTTCTATTTTTTTATGATGTTTTTTTTTGTTTTTAGGGGACTAACCTAGGGCCTCAGGGGATCATCAAAGATAAGCCTTGCCTACATTGTACATGCAGAGGCTCATAGTTCACTTGGTTTTTGAATGTTTTTGACTTTTTCTATTTTGTGAATGTTTTTGGATTTTGAATTTTTGACTAAGTTGAAATAAAGCATGATAGAAACCTAAGGGGATTGACCTAGGGTCACGGGGGCTCTTAAGACTTGTTTATGTTGTACAAGTAGAGACCACATAGTTTGACCATGTGACTCAGAGCATAAATTTTTTTTTGGGATAAACAACATTGATAATCTAGATTGATATTCCACTTTTGTATCTAGAGGATATGTTGTAGAAAATCTACCTAAACTAGTTGTGGGGTTCAAGAAAATGTTGATATCTTAGACTGTTTGAGTGAAAGAATAACCCAACAATGTTGCTTTGTTTTTGATGTTTTTACATGTTTTTTAGTTTTGTTGTTTTTCATATCTTTTTTTATTTATTTTTGTTGTTTTATGACCATGATAGGATGTTCCAAGATCTAATCCATGACTAGCTTCAAGAAGTTTCCCATAGTTGGAGACAAGACAACTTTCCTTAATCAGTAACAAGCCATGGTTGGATACATGTTTTATTATGAAATGAATGGGTGGATTTTGTGGAGTTCCGATAGATAATGATGTTGGTCTTATTCAAACATAGCGCGTGTTTTCCAAGTTTTCACTACGGTACCTATTATAGGAGTGCCACAAATTGGTTTTCACTCAAAGAATATTTAATTTCTCTTTATTGTTTTTCTTGATTTTTGTTTTTTTTTGTATTTTTCATCCTTTTTTTAAAATTTTACCCCTTTTCCTAGGGTATTCTGACATGCTTCATGTGTAAAAATTCTTAAGGTGGCTATTGTTCAGTGGTTTGACCAAAGGTTCTCCTTCAGGAGTAGCCAACTGATAGGCCCCGGAGCTGTAGCTCGCTATGATGATGAATGGTCCTAACCAATTGGGCTCAAATTTTCCTTTGTCATCCTAGTTCAATTGTACCTTATGATTCTCCTTGAGGACCAAGTCACCAATTTGAAAGTTTTTGTCTTTTATTTTCTTGTCATAGCTTCGTTTGAGCTGATTCGAATAAACCTATATATGGTTTAACATGCTCAAATTCCTTTCATCTAGGAGCTCTAATTCATTTAGCCTAGATACCCTATATTCTTTGTTGTTGACCTGTGCTGTAGAAAAAAGGACCCTTTTCTTGACATGAGATTAATTCATGATAAAATAAACTTAATGAGGTCTTAATCTAATGTTGTGAGGAATTTTATGCATCCACACTAGGTCTTGGACCCTTGCAAATCAAATAACATACTTTTAATGACATCTTGTAAAGGTGTTGTAAAGTCTTGTAAAGGAATGTCACACTTTTCTAGACCTAATTAACCTATTTCTTCCTAATTCAAAATTATAAAATGTGTTTAATAACATTATTACAACAATATAGAAGGTTCTTAATGTAAACTTAATGATAAACTAGTGTTGTGTGATTTACACATTCACATTGGTTTTTGTGCCCTTCTAGGCTATGTGGACCTAATTTTAGTGTTGTAAAGTGTATTTAATCACACTTTCACATTGATTTATGTGTCCCAAGCCCTATTAAACATTCACATCATCACTTTAGGCCCTAATTAACTCATATTGAGCACCCCAAGCTTTAATTGATCAAATACCCGACAAGATGGCATTTTAGACCTTATTTCTTGATTCCTTGGTTTCTTAGGTGTCGAAATGGCCCCTGTGGGACCCATTCGCCATGCATGGTGAATAAATCCCATCTAGGTGGGACCCATTCACCATGTGTGGCAAATGAGTCCTATTTGGCCCCCATTTTGACCTTTGAGCAGGAAAAAGTGAAATTTGAACTAATTTTGCTTCATGCCGACCTATGATGAGGTATTATCAGGTACTAAGGCACAATTTTCTATAAATAAGTGTTTGTATCCTCATTTTAGATCCAAAAAGATCTAACAACTCAATCCACATCTATTCTTCATTATTCATCCATCAATCTTTCACTCCAAGTCAAGCAAGTTAAGGTTTCTCCATTAGAAGTCTTCAAGTTAGCTTTTTAAGGAATTCATGGGTTGTATCTTCATGTTATGTTGCAGAATTTCAAGATAAAATAATCATGAAAATTTAATCATCCTCATATGTTTCATCACTTTATTTCATCACTTTGGTTTAATTACCTAAACGGGGTTTGACTAAGGCAAACCCCCATGCTTTAACCTTCAACATATCTCTCCTTTGTCTTGTTTGTTTACAGATTTAGGACTCGTGGAAGCTTAGGAAACAATGAAGATTGAATTTGAAATTCATTGAAGTCATCTCTTCATTGTTCAAGTCAAAACATAAAAAAAAGTCACTTTCAGACCCGAATCTGATAGTTTTAGAAGTAGAGACTTGTAGGAGACAGAAGTGTAGATCTAACTCCATAGAATCAATTCCTGATTTTATAGATTCCTATAGGTGGACTAATTCACCACTCATGGTGAATTATTCCCCTTTATATGCTTGAAAATTGGTTTTCTCAGATTTTAGCTCCCGATAGTCAGAAACAGGTTTATGAAAGATTTCACCAAAACAAGGACTAATTCACCATGCATGGTGAATCAGTCCCAGTGGCCATTAAAAAAAGTTTATGAGACATTCGAGAACCTTCCAGTGACATCAATCTACCTCCAGGTGCTCTTTTTTCATTCTCATGTTCATTTCTATTTCCATTTGTTTAAGTTTCTAATTCATATTTTGCGTTCAACACCGTGTTTTCCAACACTTTTGTATTAGATCAATTTACATTCTGTATTTTTCATTTTCATTAAGTTTCCATGATTAAGACACATTCAAACACCCCACACTTTATTTTTGTTCTTTCATCCTTTAGTCTTGAGTGTTAATGTTGTGCATTTTGGCCTATTTTCTCGCTCCTAGGTGAAAAACCCTAGGAGGAGCTAAGAAGGTTTTGAATGCCAAAATCCTCCATTACATGACCATTCATTTTAATGAGACTCACAATGAGGGGATTTTGAACTCGATAGGCAAGACAACCTCTGATTCATAGACCAAGGAAAATGGTGTGGTGCTAGTAGGTGTATAAATGCTGGTTCGATAAGCCCATAGGGTTGGGTTTAGCTGCAAATGCCAATCACAGTCAACTTCATTGATGGTCTTTTTCAATATTTTAAGGATTTTTTTGTTAGATGCCTCAGCTTGACCATTTCCTTAGAGATAGCAGGCCATGTAAAATCTATGCTGGATATAAAATTGCGAACAAAGCTCTTGGACATCTTGATTTTTGAATAGGGTTCCATTGTCTGTTATTATTGTTTGGGGAATTACATACCTTTAGATGAGATAATTCAAAATGAATTTTGACATTTATTTTCTGGTGATATAGGTCAATGGAATTTCCTCTATCCATTTAGTGAAGTACTTTGTTGTTGTGATAATGAATTTGTGCCCATTAGATGAAGCGGGTGATATATTGCCTACCAAGTCTAATCCCCATTGCGAGAAATGCCATGGTGTGGTTATGGGTCTCAATTACTATCTTGGTGCATGAACCATATCACTATGTTGTTGGCATTGGTGACACTTTCTATAATACTGTATGCACTCTTGTTCCATGGAGGGCTAGTAGTACCTTGTTCTTAGCAACTTTTGGACTAGTTGAGGTCTAGTAGAGTGGGATCTGCAAATACCTTTTTGTACCTCTTGTAAGGTTTTTTGTGCTTCTTATGCATTAAGACACTAGAGTAACATACCATCTAGACTACGAAAATATAGGTTATCTCCTAGGATATTAAAACAAGAAGTTTTATGGGTGAAGGTTTTCTTTTGAGTGGTGGTTAGGTCAAGTGGTATGATACTGTATTGGATGTCATTGAAAATATCTTGGTACCATGGGGAGTTAGTACCAACAACAAAAACACATACCAACTCTAATTATGGGATGTCGAATGTAGGTACAAGTAGTTGTTCTATGAGGAACTCATACTTAGGAACATTATGTGGAATATCAAGTAGTGATCCTATTGTTTCCATTGCATCATAAGCTCTATTATTGATCCGAGGAACTTTCTCAAAGGTTATTTTGACAAATTATTCCTTGAAGTTGTCCACCATCCTTTTATATGGCAGAAATTTGTCGTCTTTTGTCTGGTACTCATTGTTCACCTATCTGATCACTAGCTAGGAGTCTCCAAAGACATGTAGCTCTTTTATTCTCCATTCAATAGCCATTTATATCCATGTTATAAGAACATCATACTCTTAGATGTTATTTATGCATGGGAAAATGATCTTGTAAGCCTTGGGTATGCTATCTCCTTGTGGTGTGAGAAATAGAACTCCTGCTCTAGAGCCTTGTTAAGTATGGGACCTATCAAAGTGTAGAGTCCAATGCCCTGTCTATTCTCTCATTAAGATACTCTCATCTGGAAAGCCTATTGTAAGAGGCTTCTGGTCATCCATGGGTGCTTTGGCCAGCTGATCTGCTATGATTTTTTCCTTGATATCTCTTCTATCCACATACTCTATATCAAATTCACTTAGGATCATCACCCATTTGAAAATTCATCTTGTTAGGGATGTCTTTGCTAGTAGGTACTTGAGTGGGTCTACTTTTGAAATCAGCTTTACCTTCCTATTTAATATGTAGTGTCCTAACTTTTATCTTGCAAACACAACTGAGAGACATGCTCTTTCAGTGGGTGAGTAGTTTAGTTCATATCCCACTAGTGTTTTACTGATGTAGTACACTACCCTTTCTTTATTATCATCATCTAGCTAGTCTAGGAGAGCTCCCAAGGTTGCATGTGTGGTAGACATGTAGAGTATTATTTCTTTTTTCTAGAAAAGGTGGCATGAGTATAGGAGTAAGTAGGTAATCCTTGACTTGTTGGAATGCTTAGTCACATCTCCCATCTGACTTGAAGTTGATGTCATTGTGTAGGAGATGAGTGAAAGGGTGAAACTTATCCACCAATTGTGTGATAAATCACCTGATGGATTTTATCTTTCCCTGTAAACTCCTTAGCTACTTTAGTGTTTTTGGTGTAGGCATCTCTATTATGGCTTTCCCTTTTGTAGGATCCACTTCAATCCCTCTTCTTGACACTATGTATCCCAACAAATTTTTGGATGTAACTTCGAACACAAATTTCTTAAGGTTGAGTCTTAGATTGTACTATTCAAGCTGATCAAACACCTTTACAAGGTTTGACAAGTGGTCTACCATTTTGATTGACTTTGCTAGAATATCATCCACATGATATTCCATGATGGTGTGTAGCATATCATGGAATATGGTTGTCATTTATCTTTGATATGTTGCTCTTGCATTCTTTAGACCAAAGGGCATTGCATTCTAGCAAAATGTCCCCCAAGCACAAGTAAATGCTATTTTGTGTTGGTCATCTAGAGAGATCTTTATTTGGTTGTATATGAAGAAACCATCCATTAAGGATAGCATCGCATGCCCTCTATTAGATCCACAATCATGTTGATACTTGGCATTGGAAAGTTATCCTTTGGACATACCTTGTTTAGGTCTCTGAAATATGTGTAGATCCTTATGCCCCTAGTAGGTTTGGACACTGGTACTAGATTTGATATCCATTGTGGATAATCGATGGGTCTGATAAAACCCACATCTAGTAGTTTCTTTAGCTCTACCTTTACCAATAATGCTATAAGAGGATGCATTTTTTTGAGTTTTTGCTTGATAGTCTTTGTTCCAGGGACTATAGCTAGATGATGTACCACTAATGTTGGATCTAGTCTAGGTATGTCAGCATAGGTCCAAGAAAAATTTACCTTTCTCTTGTTGATGAAAGATATGAAATTTTCCTTCTCTTCATGATCAAGTGATGTTGTGTGGTATGTTATATTTGGGTTTTCTATTATGCCAAAGTTTATGGACTCTACTTCTACTAGAAGCGTTGATCTTTCTTGATAATTAGATATGGGGAGATTGAACCCTCCATCCTTGGGTGCCTCTGGGAGTTTTTCACCTTTGGATGCATCCTATATTTTATTCTTTTTCAGATCTGATAGAGCCACATTGTGGTTTTCCCTAGGGGATAGTATTTTTATGTTTTTTCTTTCAATTTTACGATTGGAAGATTCAATCTCTCTACCAAATAATGCATCATGTTCAAGCTCCATGATGAACCCTGCTTTGTGATCTCCTATTTGTATGTTTGTTTGAAGTCCCATGAACTTTGTGATTGCCTCATTGCACTGGAATTGATCTAGAATAGGTGTTTGTTGTTGTTGATCTCAATCTCTAAGTTTTTGGTAATAGAGTGGTAGGTTATCATCATTTGTAAAATTTATGGAGGTTGTAGAAATGGTTAGTATGGCTCATGTGTATTTTTCCCACTAAGTGTCTAGATCATCATTACTAGAAGTAGGGGAATCATATCCAATAATGAAAGAGAAAAATCCCATTCGTATTCATTAGAGTTTATTCTAGAATGGTAGTATCTGTTGGGAATGGTTTCAATATATTGGAGAGGGAACCTATCAATGCTAAAGTTATCAAACAGGTCTTTGAAGGGTAAGTCATTGTCCATGATATGGTAGATATCTAGTGCCTCAACGCTAGTAGAAGTTTCACATTTCTTCCAAGAGGTTCGTCCGATTTTTGGAATAACCATGTCTTTTGGCTTGTAACCTAGTCCCATATTTTTCTTCCTTTGTTCCACTACGATAGGCTCAGATCGGCCTTTCTTATGTAGCCTGAGGCCACCTATTCCTTGATACCCCATTAGTTTAGCTAATTGATAACCTCTGGTGCTAGGATCAATTAGAATGGGTTGTGGCCTTTCTAGTTCTTTTTGGTCCTCCTTGTAGAACATGAATGAGAGGTCCTTGAATATTTCTTCATCTTGCATGTCTCCCCACCTAGTGAAGATCATGGGATTGGCTATCATTTTCACTATCTTGATCTCTTTTGTACCTCCATAGATTCTGGGCATTGGTGGAAGCATGTCAATGTAGAAAACTTGGTTGAAATGGTAATTCCCATTACCCTTGTTGAGTACTTGAACCTTGGCTTCTATTTTTGGTTTCTCACTTCATGTATTCTTGGTGGAGGTTGATGGTAGTGTAGAAGGGTCAACATATGAAAATGAGTGGAAGGCTATGTCATTGCTAGGCATATGTTGGATTTTATTGTACTTCTCCTCCAACTTTGCACATAAATGAAAAGGCTCAGGATTGGCATATAGGGTTACCTCTTTTCCTTCATGGGGAAAATTTAGGCATTGATGAAAGGTTGATGGTACTAATTGTAATGCATGGATCAAAGGGCGCCCTAGAAGGAGATTATATGAAAACTCAAGGTCAAGTACTTGACAAGTAGTTTTTGTGATGGCCGATCCTATCTGTACTAGTAGCCTGACTATCCATTTTGAATTCCTCTCAAGGTCATCATAGGCACTTATGGTGACACTATTTCCTTTGTTAATCACATTGTTAGAATACCCCAACTATTTAACAAATTTTAAGGTATATATGTTTAAACCTATACCATTATCTATCAATACTCATTTGACCATGGTTTTGTGAACACCAACCTCTATGTAGAGGGCTTGGTTGTGGAATGTTCTTTGTCATAGATCTATCTCAAAAAATATTAAATGATTACTTGCTATGATCTTTCTAACCATGGCTTGGAACTAACTAGGATTGAGGTCATTAGGGACTGTTATTTCCAATGCTTTTTCCAATATTTCCCTATGTGTAGGTGATAGTTTTAACAACTCTAGGATTGATATTAGGGCTAGTGTTTTCTTGAACTATTCCAAAATCTATTGTCATTTGATGACTTAATTGTGGGTTTGGTAGGTGATCCTTGTATTGTAACTTTTCCTCGACGAGTTGTTACATTGTATTCATTATCTCCACCTCATATGGTTACTGCATTTTCCCTATTATCCTCAACTTGTGAAATGGTTCCTAAAACTGTGTCATTGCATGTGTAGTTAGCATTGTGGTAAGCTTGTTCTTTTCCTTTGTCATTCCTTTTGGCATGGTTTGGGATTGGGTTCAAGTATATTTGCAGGTCCTTGTTTCTGGGATGATGTTCAACGTCCATTTCCCCTTTGTCTATTAAGTCTTGGATGATGTGTTTGAGTCGCATACAATTTTTGGTCATGTGTCCTTTGACCTTATGGAATTTGCACAAGTATTTTTTTTTATACCACAGTGTTTTGAAGCTAGGTTCCTCATAATTTGGGTGATTATTTACCTTAATGAGGTTTTGTTGTACTAGTTTATTCATGATTGTTTCAAGTGACTCTCCTAGTACTTTGAACTTCCTCCTTATTTGATCATACTACCTTTGTTTCCCTCCCTAATTCATTTGTTGGTTTACAACCTAATTGTTCTTGGGATAGGTAATTTGGTTGTTTTGGGTGTTGTTGGGATCATAGCTTGTTTGTTCCACCTATGGTATTTTTTAGGTGTGTTTTATGCATTCCATACTGCTCTAGCATCCACTACTCCATCATTCATAATGTTCTTGTTCTTTGCCCAAAATTTAGGTTTTTCATTTGAACTAGAGGGACTATCTTTTGAGTTGTTCAATTTAAGGACTCCCCTTGCAATGGGTGGTCTCAATATGTAATGCCTTTTCAATGGTTTTTTGAAGTATTCTAGGAATAATATTGTAAGTTTGTAGTTTATTCTGAGTAGGACATTTGTGATGAAGATATCTACCAACTCCTTGTCTGGAATGGGCCATTTGCATTGACTCACTTTGTGTCTCCATCTCTATAGGTAGGAGGTAAAGGACTCTTCTTGTTTCTATTTGATTGTGGACAAACTTGTGATGGTGACATCTTGCTCCATGTTAAATGTGAAGTGTCTAATGAAATTGCTAGATAGTCTGTTGAAGGTTTTAATTTTGAGTTGTAGATAAGTAAACCATTCTAGAGCATGAACTGTAAGGCTGCATGGAAAGAGCCTCATGAGATAAGTGTCATTGTTTTGTACCTCCATACATGATATTGAGAATCCTCGTAAATGCTTTACTATATCTCCTTTTCCTCTATATTTTTTGTCAAATTTGGGCATTTTAAAATTCTTTGGAAAAGGTAATGTCATGATGGAGAAATCAAATGGGAATGGGCATATTTCCTAGATGGTATATTTTTTCTTTTGTTTTCCTGCCTACATGCCTGCTATCTATTGGGTGACGAACTCTAGTTTCATTTCCATTTCTATTTTTAGTACATTTGTTTGTAGGCCCTATGTATATTATCCTTGCTATCCTATCATGTTTTGGTCATAGATGAGGTATTGTGAAGGTACAAGACCTTGGTAACCATATTGGGTGTAAGGAGGGTTAGCTCCTAGTTTGTAAGGATGGTTAGCTCCTTGTTTTTGGGATGAAATATATTGAATGATTCCTTGATGGTGTGTTTTTGGGTTACCTTGTTAGTGGGATGGATTGAGAAGGGCTCACTAGGGAATTCCTTGTTGGGTAGGACTATACTAAAGGTTTCCTTGATGGTGCATTGGTGGGTTACCTTGTTGATGGTATGACTGAAGAAGGGTTCCTTGGGGCACACCTTGCTATTGGGTAGGAATATACTAAAGGTTTCTCTAATGATGCATTGGCAGGTTACCTTGTTGATGGGACAACTGAAGAAGGGTGCTCGGTGGCACACCTTTTTGGGCAAGACTATACTGAAGGTTTCCCCTGATGATGTGTTGGAAAGTTACCTTGTTGATGGGATGACTGAAGAAGGGTGCCCTAGGGAACACCTTGTTGGGTAGGACTATACTAAAGGTTTCCCTAATGATGGATTGGTAGGTTACCTTGTTGATGGGATGATTGAAGAAGGGTGCTCAGTGGCACACCTTGTTGTGCAAAACTAAACTGAAGGTTTCCCTGATGGTGCATTGGTGAGTTACCTTATTGATGGGACAAATATGGAAGGGTTCCTTGTTGGGAATGACTATACTGAAGGTTTCCCTGATGATGCCTTGGCAGGTTACCTTGTTGATGGGATGAATGAAGAAGGGTGCTCGGTGGCACACCTTGTTGGGAAGGACTAAATTGAAGGTTTCCCTAATGGTGCATTGGCGGGTTACCTTGTTGATGGGACAAATATGGAAGGGTGCCCTGGGGAATTCCTTGTTGGTGGGATTGATATGCAAGGGAACCCTGTGGTCGACCTTGTTGATGGTATTGATTTAGAAGGGGACCTTATGGTCCACCTTGTTGATGGTACTGATTGTTCAGAAGGGGACCTTATGGTCTGCTCTGTTGGTGGTACTAGTTTTTTTGGGAAGGATCGACATTCAAAGTGTTTTTTGGTACATATTGTCAAGGAGAAAGATTGTCATTCTACTATACATACTAGGATGGACCTCCTTAATACTCTTGTGCCACCACCTCTTGTTCAATCTAAGTTAGTTTTCTGAACAAAGGGTCTTCTTTAGTTTGACCACTATTTTGTGTGGATAAAGGTGGCATGTTTGGTCTCTCTAGGGGTTCAATTATCTGTCTCAAAATTGAGTTATCCCCTGAGGGAATAAGATTGGGATCTTTGAGAGCCTCCACATTGAAGTCCACTAGCAATTTAGCACCACTCTATGCTAACTTGAAGAAATATGAGTTTGGGTCCTTTCTCAACAACTTGTCCATTAGCTTGAGAAACCTTTGGGTTTTTGGAATGCTGAAATAGTTCTTCATTATTTATCTCCTCAATATCTACCTCCTTTATGATTACTCTTTTTGGGTCTTGGTTGTTTTTTTTCTATTACCTCATGTTGTTTACAGTTTATCTCTTCCTCAATGAATGCGTCTCTATACATAGAAATCTTTTGGGGTGTTTCAAGATTGCTTGGCCTGTAGCCCCATGGTCCACCTTCATTGTGTGTGATATTTACTAGTGGGATGCTAGTGTTGTTCTTAATTTCTTTCATGTTTTCCCTGTGTTGTAATATTGTAGTTGTCATAAACAACTGTAAAGCTTTTGTGACTATTTTCGTGACTCCTAATCTCTGGAAAAGATTTGGCCTATTGGTGCAAAGTGTAGATAGAAAAATTCTAGCCAATTTTGACAGTTGTGATATCTTGTTGGGATGAACCCTTTGGTGAAACTTTTTGTAGGGTGTCTTTGAAATCTAGAGTATAGATTTACACTTAAGGATCTTGCTCTTTCAGATATAAGGATTTTTTTCTTGCTAAAAATCATGAGAAATGTATGTCTATTTCTATGTAGGTGGTGGTAACATGGGTCTTTCGATTGCTATGCATGCTTTCTCTTCCTCTTCATCTAATTTTTTTGTTGCATTTCTCCACTAGTTGGGTGTTTCATTCTTCTCAATTATGAAGGTTCTCAAACTGCTTATGATATCACTTTTTTCACCTTCAATGTGTGTGAGACTAGGTTGGAGGATTGGCACTGCAAGGTTCGATTGTTGAACTAGAGCAGTTTGTCACCAGATGGTCATAAGGTGTAATGGTGTTTTGAGATGGTTGCTATGAAGCTCAAGACCCTAAGGTTTTAGTGCTATTTTGGAATGGTGCTACTTTTCAAAAATCAAATTAAATGTTGAAGGACTAGGGTTGATATTTCACTTCCTTGTGTTAGAGGATATGTGAACTATCTACGAGTTCCAAGTAACTATTGATATCATAGATGTCAAAGTGAAAGAATGATCCTAATGGTTTGTTTGATTTTGATTTCTAACAAAAAGGATGGAAATAATGGACGAGGGACTATGTGGCTTATCTGGTTTTCTATTTTTTTTGTTCAAATAATGATCCTATCAACAACTTTGGTTTGTTTCTCCCAATTGTCAATAGGGTAAAGCAATAACACTAGTTCATAAGAAAATGCATAGAATTACAAGAAAAAGTGGCTAGATTTATTAAGTGAGGCCAAAAATGTGTCAAGTGCTCGGGTTTTGAAGAAGCAAGTGCAAGTTGGAAGAGCAAGTGTGAACTCTGTGTGTTTCAGTCAAATGCAATGATTGCTCAGGAAAAAGTGAGTTTCTTGGGAAAATACAAGCATCTTAGTGGAAAGTGTGTTGGTTTCTCAAAAAAAAAAGGAAATAAAAGAAAGTGTGTGGCTCCTATAGCAAGTGCTCAATTTCTATCAGATGCAACTGATTTTCATCAGTGAAGTTTCTAGGATAGTGAGCAAATGCAATGAATATTTGGAAATTGCTCTGGAAAATGTAGCAATTGCATTGGAATACTATGCAAAGGTGGTCTCTGTGTGTTTTGTTTAGAGTTTGAACAATATTTTCCTAGATTTTTGCATGTTTAAATTTGGTTTTTCTCTATTTCTCTATGTTTGGAGTATGTCAAGTTATACAAAACACTTGGATTGACTCAAAAAGCATGGACTTTTGTGACCTTCATGTCTATAGCTTAAGTTGAGAAATCAAAACAACCAAGCCATAGTTCCCAAATGCTTACATTGATCCAATGTAGCCTGAATATTTGGAAACCTTTAAGGGAAAATAATTTCAAGGATTGTAAACATAGGGCTTCTTTCACAAGCATACACTAAGTCAAAGGGTTTTTGAATAAACCATCTCATTCAATGTTTTTTGGATGTGTTATTTCTTAAATCAAGCACAAAATTTGATGTCAATATTGTTTTGAATGTAATTGGAAAGTTTAACATAAAAAAGGCATTTACAATCTTATGGATAGAAACCATTATTTTAGGTGGGCCTACCTCATGCCTCGAAGGGATTATTTTACATGCGAATTATGGCATAGGCCTGAAGTCAGACTTGGAAAGTAACTTCTCAGAAGTAAATTCCAATGCACCACTTTCAAAGAATGTTTTTGGATAAAGGGGTAGCTTCTAAACAGTTTGGCTCTTAGTAATGTTTTGGGGATATTATCTTTGGGTGCCTTTACATGTGGCATTTTTCTCAATTAAGAGACCTCCCAACCCTTGTGGGTTTTTGCTCATCATGAGGATACTAAGGGAGAATACGTTGGCATGGGCCAACAACACTTGACGGGATGATGAAATTTCCTCACACCCACAAATTATTTATATAGCGGTCCAAAAAAAAGTATTGCTTGGGTCACCTATGAGTTCTCCAATGTAGGATGTTTCTCAATAGGTAAACCCTCTAAAAAGATATGCTTGAAAATAAAGGTGCAAAGCTCAAGATTTTTTTGCTCACCCAAGATCACCAAAAGGTGAGAGGGGAGAAGACAACCATCTAGCTTTCCAATCAATGAATGCACAACATACACTTCATAGTACTTTGATTCTTTTTAAGAACCTCAGACGATGCTATCCCAAAAAATATGTGAATAAAGTGTAACAAATTGTTCTTTTTAATTTCACCAATATGAAGTATTTGGGATATCATTCACTTAAGATAGCTGTATACACCTAAAAATGGTCACATCACAATAGTCTAGTAATTAATTAAATATTTTTAATATTTAATTAAGTCTTTGAATTCAATCTGCGTATAAATAAATCTAAATAATTTATTTATATTGTTCATTATTTCATTTAGATTAAATAAATAAGTTTATTTAATCACTTTCTTATTCATTTCTTAATTAATTAAATAAACATTACGATTTATTTATATTAATTATCATATAATCTTGGCTTGAATATTTTATTCAAATAAAGATTAAATATTCTTCTCTTCTAAAAATATTCCATTCACAATTAAATATTCCAAATATTTAATTAATTCTTCTAAAGTCCATTCACAATTAAATATCCCAAATATTTAATTAGTTCTTCTAAAGTCCATTCACAATTAAATATCCCAAATATTTAATTAATTCTTCTAATGTAAATTCACATCAAATATTTCAAAAATCTTTTAAATCCTCAAAATCACATAAAATTAAATAAATTTATTTATTTAATTTGGATTATCTACAACAACTATGAAACAAACTTGAAAACAGAAAATTAATTTCTCTATTTCTGAGCAAAGTTGTTCCCGTGGGTTGAAGACAAACCTCCATTCTTCTCTCCAACCTCCCAACATCTTCTGTCTTCCTCTCAACCTCTCAATCTTTCACCATTCAAAATTACCAGACAATCTCATAGCCATTGATCTTTGCCAGCCAGGCTCTTGCCTGTGAAAAGCTATAAAAAGGGCTGTCGGGTCTCTGAAAATAGGAAAGCTTTCATACAGGAAAACTATAGCCAATTTGCAGTAGCACGGCCTTTTAGCATCGATAGCCTCTAGAATCATAGCATAGCATAGCTTAGCATATTAGTAATCCATATCATGGCCTATCATCCATAATCCACAGCCCTTGTGCATAATCTACAGCCCTTGTGCATATTCGTATACCAACATTTCACTCCACCAGCATATAGGATAGAGAAGTACTCTCCCTTTGCATACTCGTTCTGTAGGTTGCCATTCTGAGAAGCTTTGCTTACACAATATGAGAGCAACAGCTTCAAGTAAATCATTGGAGATAGAGGACAATGGAACGATTATGAAGAAGCTTTATTTGATTTCATATTTGAATTAGTTTTCTTTAGTTTAATGTTGCATTGGTATGTTTTTATTATCTTATTTTGATACTAACATTTCCCACACACAATAGCAATGGTGCAAGAAAAAAATAACATTTTTTTTCATTTTTAAACCCAAATCTAAGTGTTTCTAAGAAATCAATCATGTTCTTTAACATGGTCAATAAAAGTAGAAACGAGCATGCGTCAACAAAAGAAATCATTTTGCATTTGTTTTTTTATGCACCAAAAACAAAGTTTCTAATTATGAAAACTTGGAAAGAATTCATTTTTAGAGCACCTTAATTGAAATTTTTGTTCTTTTTATGCACCAAATGACAATTCCTAACTTAGAAAAACTTGAAATGGTTCATTTTTAAGAGTACCAAAATGAAAGATTCATTTGTGTTGTTCTTTTTAAAGCACCAAATAAAGGTTCCTATTTTAAGAAAGCTTAGAATGGTTTAATTTTTAATGACACCAAAATGAAGTGTGCATTTGTGTTGTTCTTTTTAAAGCACCAAATTACAATTCCTACTTTAAGAAATTCTGAAATAGTTCATTTTAAGAGAACTAAAAACAAAGTTTGTTTTCTCTTTTTATGCACCAAAAAAAATATTCCTAACTTAACAAAAAATGTTGATAGATCTGGAATTCTTTGACCGTTCATCTTTGCACACATTAACACCTACCACACATTCAAAAATAGGCATCCATTAGCAAAAAATAAGTTACAAATGTGCAGATCTTAGACATAAGTTTGTCAGAGCAAATGCTGAAAAATCAGAGTCAAGTGTGCCCCTATCAATGAGAAAATGCACAGGTTTAGAGAAAGTTCTTTCTGTCAATAGTCAAATACTTAGGTTTAGAGCAAGTGCGCTCTTGTTAGAATAAAATGCTCAAGAAAATGTCAAATGCACAGTTCTTAGTGTAAAATGCATGGTTTTTAGTGGCAAGTGCATAGTTTTCTTGGCAGGCAATTGCAAACTTTTCTAGGAGAGTGCATGAAAACATCTCTGAATGTGATTTTGAAACCTACAACTTCAAAAATGGCTCATAGAAACGTTAGTGTAGGGGAAAAGTGTCCCACTGGGCATGACAAAATGTGTGAGGGGGAAAATCATTAGATGCAAACAAGACAAATGCAATTGAAATCAGAGTCTAATCTAAGATCAAGAACACTAATCTAGATTTAATCTTACACTTATGAAATGAACAATTGAGATTAATAAATTCAAGAATATGTGAATGCAATACATAAATAGATGAATTCAATAAAAAAACTATTAACCATCTTGTATTGGAGTGCTTTTTCTTGATGTTGGATTGCTCGTATCACTGTGAAGCCTCCATAGTTTGTGTGCAAAGCTTGAAGAATGATGTTTATGTTGGTTGATCAAAGAAATGTTGAAGCTCTAATGGTGGTTGTGAATGTTGACATTACTTCATTCTGCAAATGATGTTGACTCTTTGATTTTTTTTGTGAGGAAAGAGGGTTTTTATATAGAAAATGAGATTCGACATGGACGATCAAGATCAAACAATGTTGAGTCAAGATCAATTGTCGAAAGGTGTTGAGAGGATTTATACATGAGTAGATTGTGAAAAGTAGATTGCACAATTTGTGTGATTGAGGAATAGATTGGTTAGTCAAGATTTAGATTGATCAGTCAAGATTTAGATTGATCAGTCCCGATTTAGATGGTTTAGTCAGCAAATTAGATTGATTAGTCAACAATCGTAATTTTCTCAATCAAAAAGTGGGTGAGGGAAATTGATTAATTGGTTTAATTAATTAATTCCTTTTTGGAGTTGAACATGCAAATCAAGTTTGAATTTCACAAACAAAGTTGCATTAGTTTGATTTTATTTTTGATGAATGATTTGAATAGTTTGATTTAATTATTCAAAATTTGGAGGGAAAGTGTCGTGATTAAATTATTATCATTTAATAATTCAATTAACTTAGGGGAATAAGGTGATTTAGAAATGTAATGAAATAATTGACATTATTTAATCATTCAAGACAAAATTAAATGGGATTAGGACTTCATTAAATAAATGTATTTTATTTAATTGGTCAAAATGATAGAAACCTGAATTAATTAAATAATGTCATTTTATTCAATTAATAGTAGAAATAGATTTTTTAGAACTTCATTAAATAAATGGAATTTATTTAATTTGTCAAGAATGATGAAAAAGTGAATTAATTAAATAATGTTTTATTCAATTAATAGAGGAAATTAGGGTTTTGGATGTTGTTTGATTTTGTTTGATGCTATTTGATGTTGTTTGATGTTGTTTAATAAGAAATGCAATGTTTTTTTAATGATAATGATGTTGATGTTGTGAGAATGTCATTTACAGTGTGTGATAGGTGTTAGGTCAATTTCACATGCCTACAAATATTTCTAGATGTCCAAGTTTTTGTTAGGGTTAGAAGGTATATTTCAATCAGTTAAATGCAGATTTAATCAATAAAAAAAAGAAATAGAACACACAAAAATTTTGGACAACAAAGGAAGAACATAGATTTAAAGTGGTTTAGCCAAATCTGGGCTACATCCACTAACAAGAGTATCCAAAATATATTAATCTCCTAGAAAATAACCTTTACAATGCATGAAACAAAATTTGAAACCTATAACAATGTTTTTCATCACGTTTTTCACTTGTTTTTACACATCCATTGCTACGGGAACCCACAAGTTCTCCTACATTTTTTTAGCCACTACTTTGTGATTTTCTACTAATGTTTTTCATGACCTGCTACATTCAAAACTCATCACTAAGTGTTCTCATACACTCCAACACATGTCCCCATTAATTATAAATGAAGTGTGGCCATTGGTTGCGCCTCATGCACCCAATAGAACATTTTCTCTAGATGGATACATTTAATATTTTTAGTTGTCTTTTTAATTTATAATAAGAAATATTGTCACTTCCAACATTTAATATTTGTTTGTAACCACCTTTTAGATACAAGTGTAGCATAAATATTTAATAAGTGCAGCAAATAAAATAAAATAGGATAAAGATGAATATTTTATCTGACTCTGATTGGTCTCCATAACATAATAATCTCCCACTTTGAGACAGATTAGACTCCACTCCATACCATCTCCCACTTGGAGACTAATCATAACACCATTTTCCATGCAACTCCCATTAGAAATCAACACCTTGGACCCTACAATTCCCTTTTACTTAAATTCAACCTTGAAGGCCAACTGAAGCTAAAGAGGAGCTCAGCTTCTCCCTTGTGATCGCCTTCATAAACATATCCCTTGGAATTGTCATTTGTATGAATATTTTCCAACTTGTGTTGGATGTTGGGGTTGTGCTACTGATATGTGGTTGTATTTGATGTCAACACTATTAGCATTATTGTATTGAAGGTTTTATATGTCGAGGATATTGAGAGAATTGTTAAAAGAAAAGTTGCAGGTTGCCAGTGGAATACTGAAGTCTTGAAGGTGATTTGTTCTATACGTTGAAAATCAGTTGTTGTGGACTAAAGGTTTTTATTACTGAGAGTATCTAGATCATCTACTAGAAGTTTCAGAGGTCCACGTGAAGATTTGATCGTGCTATGAACAGTTGTGTTCTGACAGTATTTTTGTGGGTTATGTCAGTGTTCTTGATTGAAGTCTGTGATTCTGGTAATTTCTGTTGTTGTGGATATTATTTCATTAGTTCTTATTGTTTTTGGATGCTTCTAGATCATTCACTATTCTTGTTGTACGTCCACGTTGATCGGTGTGCTTGTGGTCGAAGATTTTTCTTGGTATGTTTGGGTTTTCATGCTCTTGGCCGACATGATGGTTGTAACGTGTTGTAGATCCTTGAAGATTTAAATTTGAATGATTAGTGTGCTCAAAGATATTCTTTTAGGTCATATTATAATATTAGCCAATGGTGTTTGATCCACATTGAAAATTTATTTGTAAATTTGGGCCGACATTGTAAATATGTTTTATATTTTTTGGCCAACAAGGATGTTGATGTAATTCCATGTTGTGGATATATAAGGGAGATTGTTTGAGAAAAGTTAGTGTGCATAAGAGAGCGAATGTATGCCAGAGAAAGTGCAGATGTGGGATTAGTATTCTAATCATTCGATTGCAAAGTAGAGTGAGAAGAAGTTTGAGCAAAGTGTGAAGAAGCTTTTTTTGTGTTTAACTGGAACTATAATTAGGCTTGTGTAGAAGCTATTTTCTCAGTTCATACCCTATGGATCTAATCCAAATTTTTGTATATTGTTGGGCAGTGAGCCCTCTTGTATTTGAGCAATGAGCTCTAAGCAGTGTCTCTGAATGCATGTGCATTCTCATTATTTTTCATTATACTTTTAATAGGGTATAATATTGTGGACTAGCATCCATTATGGTTTTTCCCCTAACAGGGTTTCCACATAAAAAATCTTGGTGTTCTCTGTGTTTCTTATGTGTTGATTGTTTATGGTTTATTGTTCTTTCATCAAATTTGAGATTAAGTTAAGTTTGAAAATTTTAAATATTTTGTGACAACTGATTCACCCCCCCCTTTCAATTGTTTGTCCTTTTTTTTTTTTCCAACAATTGGTATCAGAGCAGGCTCCTTTGAAGAAGTTTAAAATTTTGAGGTGATCTAAGATGGTATCATACAAGAAGGACAGTCCTAGATTCAATGGAACAAACTACTCATTTTGGAAAGCTATGATGGAATGTCATTTGAGGTGTATTGGAGAACCCTTTTGGAAGATTACAAAGAATCAATATGTTATTCCTTAGAATGGTCCTTCCATTGATGATGAGATTAAAGAGGCTAAGAATAATGTTAGGGCTATGGAAGCTTTGTTGAGTGCCCTAACAGATTCATAAATGACAAATGTGATAGGTTTGAAGATAGCTCATGAGATGTGGACGAAGATGGAAACTTTGTATGAAGGAGATGTACATGTGAAGATGGCTAAGTGACAAAGTTTGAAAGGCAAGTATGAAAATTTGAAAATGGGTGAAGATGAAAATATTTCTTCTTTTATGAAAAGAGTAAATGAAATGGTGATGGGTATTAGATGTGTCGGTGGTACCCTAGATGAGGAAGAAATTGTAGCTAAAGTGCTTAGATCATTGCCTCCCTCTTACAAAGAAAATGGTCATGGTACTGAAGAAACCAGATCATTGACAAACATGACAAGAGATACACTGATTGGTAAAATTATTGCCTTTGAGTTGAGTGAATTTGGTGAATCTGCTCCTAAGACTGAAACTACATTTAAGGCTATTGTATATGGAAGAAACAAGAAAATATATGATCTAGGGGAGTGTTCTAGAAATTCATTCAAGTATGAGGAAGAAATGAAACAACTTGAATACGAAGAAAGAGAAGTAGAAGAACTAGAAGCACTGATTGTGAAGAAAGAAGGAAAAGGACAAGGTAAGTATAAAGGAAAGTTTCCTATTAAATGTTTTTCTTGCAATAAAATTGGTCATTTTGCATCAAGGTGTCCTATAAGAGTTCCTAGATCTAAGCCTATAAAATATAGATTTCAAAAGAAATGTTACTATGCTGAAGAAGGAGTGACTGATGATGAGTCTAATAAATATAATTGAAATGAATATGAACGGGTGATGCTTGTTATTAAGGAAAATGGTATGGTGGCTACTGAATTAGCTAAAGTTGAGAAAGCTCTTACATCCCAAATTGAAGAAAAAGTTAAGTGAGTTATTGACAGTGGTTGCTCACATCATATGATTGGTGATAAAAGAAAATTTGTAAGTCTTGAGAAGTATGATGGTGGGGTTGTAAGATTTGGAGATAACAATGCTGGTGTGATTTGTGTAAGAGGATCGATTTGTCTTGGTGGTAAGCATAACACTGATGATGTTCTTTATGTTGAAGGCTTGAAGCACAACTTGTTGAGTGTTGGATAGATGGAGGACAAGGGTTATGATCTTCAATTCAAAGATGGAAGATGCAGGATACATGGAAGATCGGGAAAAGTAATTGCTTCAGGTAAGAAGACAAAAGGTAATATTTTTCATCTGAATGCTACTAGTGAAATTTGTTTAATTGCTCAAGTAGATGAAAGTTGGTTATGGCATAGGAGGCTGTGTCATGTAAATTTTGATAACATTGTCAAAGTAAGTTCCACTCAAGTAGTAAGAGATCTACCTAAGCTAGTGAAGCTTGCTAACATAGTTTGCAAGGAATGCCAGATGGGAAAATAGACTAGAGTTTCTTTTTTGAGAAAAGAACATTCAAATGGATTACTGGAGCTAGTACATATTGATCTATGTGGCCCCTCTAGAGTTAGAATTCTTCATGGAGAAAGGTACTTTATGTTGCTTATTGATGATTATTCTAGGACGATATGGGTTGCTTTCTTAAGATAAAAATGTGAAGCATTAGAAAAGTTCAAAAGTTTCAAGGCCATGGAAAAAATGAGAAAGGTCTGAAAATAAAATGCCTAAGGTCAGACAGAGGTGGTGAGTTCACCTCCAGGGAGTTTAATTCTTTTTGTGAAGAGCATGGAATCAGAAGATAGTTATCTACTCCCTGAACCCCTCAATAGAATGGAGTTGTAGATAGGAAGAATAGAACAATCCTGGATGCTGCTAGAACAATGATGATAGAAGGAAATGTGCCTCACATCTATTGGAGTGAATTTGTAAGCACTGTTGTGTACACTTTGAACCAAGTAAATATCAATAGTAATTCTGGTAAGACTCCTTTTGAACTATGGTTTGGATATAATCCAACTGCTAGATATTTCAAGAGCTTTGGAAGCAAGTTTTATATCAAAAGAGATGAGGATATAGGCAGTTTTCATGCAAAAAGTGAAGAAGGAATCTTTCTAGGTTACTCTACTAAAAGCAAGGCCTACCGGTGCTATAAAAAAAGATTGAGAAAAATGGTTGAGAGCTCAAATGTCAGAGTTGATGAGGATTCTGCTAAATCATCTAGATACTATGGATATGATTGAAATGACTAGGAAGATAGCACAAACAAAGGGAAGAATGTTCAGACAAAAATAACTTCAAATTGTGCCATATGTTCTAGTAAAACAATTTCAATTTGTTCTGGTAAATCTAGTTAGTTAGGAAGTAGAGACAAGTGCAAGTGCAGAAGAAGAAACAAAAGAACCAGAAGTTTGAGAAACTCCTAAAACTCTGAGGCATGTAAAGCTAAATCATTCTAAAAATCAAATTATAGGAGAAAAGAATAAAGGTGTGCAAACTAAAAGAAAGATTACAAAAGAGTATTGCCTGATTTCCAAGATTGATCCTAAAGATGTCAATGAAGCTTGCAATGATGAAAACTAGATGGGAGCTATGAAGGAAGAACTAATGCAAATTGAAAAGAATGATACATGGATACTTGTTCCTAGACCTAAAGATAAAAATGTGATTGGTACTAAATGGGTCTTTCGGAATAAGTTGAATGAACAAGCTAAAGTGGTTCGAAATAAAGCAAGACTAGTATGTTAAGGGTATTCACAAATGGAAGGCATTGATTTTGAAGAAACCTTTTCCCTTGTTTCTAGAATTGAAGTTGTTAGATTATTTATTGCTTATGCTACACATAAGAACTATAAAGTCTATCAAATGGATGTTAAGTCAACTTTTCTGAATGGTGAGCTAGAAGAAGTATATATTAAATAGCTAGATGGATTTCAACTGACTGATAAGGACAACATGGTTTTTTGATATAAGAAAGCTCTATATGGACTCAAGAAAGCCCCCAGAGCCTGGTATGCTAGACTGGACAAATACTTATTAAAGCTTGGACTCAATAAAGGTACTGTTGACAACAAATTGTATTTCAAATTGGATCATGACAAAGAGTTAATTATAGAGGTCTTTGTTGATGACATTATTTTTAGAGGAGACGTAGATGACAGGAAGAGTATGAATGGTGGTGTCTTCTTCCTAGGGAAGCAGTTGGTGTTTTGGTTGAGCAAAAAGGAACATTTCATTTCTCTATCTACTACTAAGGTAGAGTATATTGTTGTTGCAAATAACTGTACCCAAGTGATGTGGATGAAACAAATATTGAAAGATATCAAAGTAGTATATGATGAACCTATTTCCATATACTATGACAACTCAAGTACAATCAACATATCAAAGAATTCAATGCTACACTCTAAAAACAAGCATATATCAATCAAGTTTCACTTCTTGAGCGAGAAAGTGAATGAGAAAGAAGTTAAAATGGAGTATGTGCCTACCAAAGAATAGATTGCAGAAATTTTCACTAAGCCATTGCTGAAGGATACTTTTGAGTATCTTAGAGGGATACTAGGGGTCATTACCCCTCCTAATATGAACTAAAGATGCATTTATTTGCATCAATCCATGTACTTCATAGATATTTCCTGATCCAAATTGATGTTTCAGCGGTTGATACTCAGGGGGAGTAATCACATGTGTAGATATGTAGTTCAGAGCTTGTATGTGGGAAGATAATTCTTATCTTTTCCAATGATGTCAAAGGGGGAGAAGAGAAATGTGAAAAACTATTGCTTATCTGGGGAGAAGAGACTTGTTAGGAGAAGACCATGTAGAAGAGGTTAAGGAAGAAGAGTTAGAATCAAAGGGGGAGTAAGTGCTAATTGAGAGTTGTGTTGATGGTGTTTTTCACATCATGTGTTGCCATCAATGCCAAAGGGGGAGATTGTTGGATGCTATGGTTGTGTTGCTGATATATAGTTTTCATTGATGTCAACACTATTAGCATTATTATATTAAAGGTTGTATATGTCGAGGATATTGAGAAAACTGTTAAAAGTAAAGTTGCAGGTTGTGAGTGGAATAGTGAAGGTCTTGAAGGTGTTTTCTTCTGTACATTGGAGATCAGTTGTTGTGGACTTAAGGGTTTATTGTTGAGAGTGTCTAGATCATCTACTGAAAGTTTTAGAGGTCGGCGTAAATATTTGATCATGCTATGAATAGTTCTGATCTGACAGTATTTCTATGGGTTCTATCAGTGTTCCTGATTGAAATTTATGTTGCTGCGGATATTTATTTGTTAGTTCTTGTTGTTTTTGGATTCTTCTAGATTATTCTCTATTCTTGTTGTACGTATGTGTTGATCAGTGTGCTCGTGGTCAAATATTTTTCTCGGTATGTTCGGGTTTTCATGTTCTTGGCCGACATGATGGTTGTAACGTGTTGTGGATCCTTGAAGATTTAAATTTGAATGATTAGTGCACTCAAATATATTGTTTTAGGTCATATCATAATATTAGCTGATGATGTTTGATCCACATTGAAAATTTATTTGTAAATTTGGGCCAACATTGTAAATATGTTTTATATTTTTTGGTCAACAAGGTTGTTGATGTAATTCCATGTTGTGGATATATAAGAGCGATTGTTTTATTGAAGTTAGTGTGCATAAGAGAGCAAATGTATGTCAAAGAATGTGCAGATGTGCAAATAGTGTTCTAATCATTCGATTGTAGAGGAGATTGAGAAGAAGTTTGAGCAAAGCGTGAAGAAATTTTTATGTGCTTAACTGCAACTATAATCAGGCTTGTGTAGAAGCTATTTTCTCAATTCATACCCTATGGATCTAATCCAAATTATTGTATATTTTTGGGTAGTGATCCCTCTTGTATTTGAGCCGTGAGCTCTAGGCAGTGTGCTTGAATGCATGTGCATTCTCATTATTTTTCATTATATGTTTAGCAGGGTATAATATTGTGGACTAACATCCACCGTGGTTTTTCCCCTAATAGGGTTTCCACGTAAAAAATATTGGTGATCTCTAAGTTTTTGATGTTTTGATTGTTTATGGTTTATTGTTCTTTCATTAGATTTGAGATTAAGTTAAGTAAAGTTTGGAAAGTTTAAATATTCTATAACAACTGGTTCACCCCCCCTCCCAGTTGTTTGTCCTTGTTTTTCCAACAACTTGACCTTCCCATCCTCCAACACTGATCGAATGAAATGATATCTCAACAATATGTGTTTGGTTTTTGAGTGCAAGGTTGGAGTTTTTGCAAGATGTATAACACTTTGGCTATCTATAAACAAGTATCTTTCAACCTATTTTTTTCGTAACTCTTCCATGAAAAGTTTCAACCATATCATCTCCTTTGCTACCTCTGTTGTAGCTACATACTTTTCCTTTGTGGTGAATAGAGCAACCACCTTTTCCAACCAAGAAATCAAACTCACTATTGTCCCACCAACTATAAACACATAAACTATGGTACTACACTTGGTAGTAATGTCCCTTGCCAAATCTAACTCAACATAGGCTTTTAAATCAGTATTAGAGCCCCCAAAACATAAAAAAATTATTGGATGTACCTCTCAAATACTTGAGAATCCATTTTATTGCATTCCAATGCTCAACTCTAGGATGAATCATATACCTACTAACAACTCCTATGACATGTGCAATAGTTGGTCTCGTGCATACCATGGTGTACATTAAACTACCTAAAAATGAAGCATATGGTACCTTAGAAATTTTGTCTTCCTCCTCTTGTGTCTTTGGACTCATATCCTTAGTCAATTTGATAGGATTGGGAAAAGGTGCGCTAACAACTTTTGCATTCTCCGTATGAAATCTCTGCAACACCTTCTCAACATTATTAGCTTGAGATAAAAACAATTTTCTATTTTTCCTATCTCTTGTAATCTTCATACAAAGGATTTGTTTTTCTGCCCCCAAATCCTTCATAACAAATGAATTTGCTAACTGTTGTTTCAACTCCCTTATGTGATCCATGTTAGACCCCGCTACAAGCATATCATCAACATAGAAACATAAAATAATGTATATATCATCATCTAACCTCTCAAAGAAAACACAATGGTTTGAATTACATCGGTTGTAACCTTGATCAACCATAAAACTATCAAATTTAATATACCATTGTCGAGGTGCTTGCTTCAAGCCATATAAACTTTTCTTCAATCAATACACTAGTTTCTCCTTACCTTTGACCTAAAATCCTTGTGGTTGTTCCATATATATTTCCTCTTCCAAATCACCATGGAGAAAAGCAGGTTTGACACTGAGTTGTTCTAAATACAAATCTTTAGTAGCCACAATACTTAAAATAGTATGGATAGAAGTAATTTTAACAACTAGAGAAAAGATTTCATCAAAATCAATACCTTTTTTCTGTGCAAATCCCTTTACAACTAATCTAGCTTTAAATATTTTCTTACCTCCTTCTTCCTCTTTCAACCTATGAACCCATTTTTTTGGTAAAGCCATTTTACCTTAAGGCAACATGCATAATTCCCAAGTTTAATTTTTCAGCAAGGAGTCCATTTCTTCTTTCATTCCTTGCTCCCACTAAACCTTGGCATCCACCTACATAGCTTCATCATAGCATTCTGGCTCACCAACATTAGTCAATAAAATAGCATACAAAGAGGGAGAAAATATTTTTAGAGGTATACTTATCCTTGAAGATCATCTAACATTCACTGGAGTTTGTGGTATTTGTTGTTGTTGTTGTTGCGGAGCATGAGGAACCACTACAAAATCATTGTTCAGAGTATCATCCAACACTACATAATCATTTTATTTCTTCTCATTCTACTGTAACCGATCTTTGTACAACACTTTCTCAATGAATATGATATCCCCGCTTCTTACAATTTTTTGATTTTCAAAATCCCAAAGCCTACAACAAAATTCATCAATGCCATATCCAAAAAATATATATTTCTTTGATTTTGCATCAAGCTTGGTTCTATTTTCTGAATCTACATGTGTAAATGCTTCACAACCAAAGGTCTTGAGAAAAGGATAACTCGCCTTCTTACTTGTCCATGCCTGCTTTGGAATACCATAATCCAAAGGATTAGAGGGACCTTTATTAATCAAATAAACAATAGTGTTTACACCCTCTACCCACACGTTTAAAGGCATCCCAACATGCAATCTCATAGTCTGTGCACACTCCATTATTTTTCTATTCATGTGCTCAACCACTCCATTTTCCTGTAGAGTCCTCAGAATTGTTTTCTACCTATGAACACCATTAGAGGAATAATAATCTTCAAAATATTTGCTACAATACTTACCACCATTGTCAAATTTGAGACATTTCAACTTTTTACCCGTATCATTCTCAACCAAGCTTCTCCATTTTTTAAAAGTTTCAAATACATCAGATTTCTACCTAAGGAAATAAATCCATACCTTCGTTGTTGCATCGTCAATGAAAGTGACATAATATCGAGAGTCACTGAGAGAAGATACTTGAGCTGGTCCCCACACATATATATGCACAAGCTCCAATTTCTCATCTTTCTTTTGATTCCCATCCTTGAGAAAACTCTCTTTTTTTTTCCATGCACACAACTTTCATAGAAATACATATTAACACATTTTAGACCTAGTAAAAAATTATTTGAATGAATTACTTTCATACCCTTTTCACTCATATGCCCAAGTCTATTATGCCATAGTGCTAATTTAGAACCCACAACAACTATTTGATTTTCTACTTACTGAATTGTAGCAACTGTTCCTAGACATTGATTTTTATCTACAATAGCTAAAGTAGAAGGAATAGTATGACCTATACAAATATGTAAGGTTCCTACTTTCACACCTTTTGCTACCAGTAAGGCACCCTTTGTGACCTTCCAATTTTTATCACTAAATGTAACAACACAACCTTCATCATTTAGTTGCCCTGCTGAAATTAAAAAAATTCTTAACCTTGGAACGTGCTTTACCTCATGTAGTAGCCAATGATTTCCATTTTTCAACTTAATCTTGATTCTTCCCTTTCCAAAAATCGGATAGGTTTCCTTATCTCCCAAATAAACTAGCCAAAAATCCCATTGGACATAATCAAGAAAATAACTTCTATGGGATGTAGCATGAAATGAAGCTCTTGAATCTAACACCCAAGAATCATCAGCATTATCAAGGGAAAGAATCAAAGCATCCTCATCAAATTTATTACATACCACATTTTCCTCTTTATTGCCTTCCTTTTTGTCTCCTTTATTTTTTTGAGACCAACAATATTTCTTTAAATGACCCCGCTTACCACAATACCAACAACCCTTCTTGTTTCTGGATTGGGACCTCTTGTCCTTTGATTTTCCTCATGACTTACCTTGACCTCCAAAATTCTTTCCTCTCTCCTTTGTTTTTCCCCTACTTTTCGCATTCAAAACACTATCTGATGTGGATGTACCACTTGAGATTTTCCTACGAATTTCCTCACTGAAAATAACCAAGTTATTTTAGCTTTTAGGAAAAGAACATAGAATCAAAAGAGCCCTAACTTCTTCATCAAAGTTTACATTTATAGAAGTTAATTTATTGGTAACTGTATTAAACTCATTTAAATGATCAACAAATGACCCACCTTCTATCATTTTCATATTAAATACACTTCATAAGAAATACCTTATTCAAAGTTGAAGGATTTTCATATAGTTTCACTAGGGTCTTCATTAAATCTTCCATTGTCTTTGTTGTTGAAATATTAAATGCCATGAATTGTGCTAGGCATAAACGAATACTGCCAAGTGCCTTTCTATCTAGGATATTCCAATAATCATCAAACATAGCTGAGGGTTTATTGGATTTCCCTTCCAATGGGTGCCATAAATCCTTTTGATAGAGATAGTCCTCCATTTGCATCTTCCATAACTGATAGTTCTACCCATTAAATTTTTCTACCTTCAACTTACTCTTGTTTGTCATAACTTCCACTCAACCATGAGACCTTCTTGAAAAGGATAATTGGAAACAACCCACTTTGATACCACTTGTTAAGGTTACAAGGTATATTTCAATTAGCTAAATGTAGATTTAATCAATAAAATAGAGAAATAGAACATACAGAAATTTTGGACAACAAAAGAACACAAAGATTTAACGTGGTTCACCCAAATTTGGGTTACATCCAACAACAAGAGGGTCAAAAATATATTAATCTCCAAGAAAATAACCTTTACAATGTATGCAACATCTACAACCTGTAGCAACATTTTTCATCACGTTTTTCACTTTTTGTTTTTACACAACCATTGCTATGGGTACTCGCAGCTTCTACTGCATTTTTCTAGCCACTACTTTGTGATTTTTTTCTAATTCTTTTCATTCCTTGCTTCCCTCAAAACTCATCATTAATTGTTCTCATAGACTCCCACACATTTCCCATTATTCTGGCTTATATGCCTTCTTCCAAGAGTGTATCTCAAAACTCATCATTAATTGTTCTCATAGATGATGAGAAGGCATATATTCCAGGTTCCCAATGGAACTGTGAAGGTCATGAAGGTGTCTTGTTTTGTATGTTGAAGATCAATTTCTATGGACTAAAGGGTTTAATGTTGAGTGTATCTAGTTCATCTATCGGAAGTATCAGAGGTCCGCATGAATATTTGTTTGAGTTTTGAAGATCTATGTTCTGACAATGTTTCTATGGTCTCTATCAGTGTTCTTGATTAAATTTGGTATAATTTTGGTAATTCTAGTTGCTGCAGATGTTTCTCTGTTGTTTCTTGGTGTTTGTAAATGTTTCTAGATTGTACTCTATCTTTGTTGCACGTCCACGTTGATTAGTGTGCTCATGGTTGAAGATTTTTCTCGTTATGTTCAGGTTTTCATGTTCTTGGCCGATAGGATGGGTGTAACGTGTTGTGGATCCTTTGAGATTAAAATTTGAATGTTTGGAACATTCGAGGATATTCTTTTGGGTCTCATTACAATATTAGCTAGCGGTGTTTGATCCACATTGAAAATTTATTTGTAAATTTGGGCCAACATTGAAAATATGTTTTATATTTTTGGTTGACTAGGTTGTTGATGTAATTCCATGTTGGAGATATATAAGAGCGATTGTTTGAGAAAATTTAGTGTGTGCATAAGAGCGAATTTATGCTAGAGAAAGTGAAGATGCATGAGTAGCGTCCAAATCATTCGATTATAGACAAGATTGAGAAGAAGTTTGAGTGAAGTGTGAAGAAGGTTTTTATGTGCTTAACTGGAACTATAATTAGGCTTGTGTAGAAGCTATTTTCTTAGTTCATACTCTGTGGATCTAATCCATATTGTTGTGTATTATTGGGTAGTGAGCCCTCTTGTAATTGAGTAGTGAGCTCTAGGAAGTGTGCTTGAATGCATGTGCATTCCAATTATTTTTCATTATACTTTTAATAGGGTATATTCTTGTGGACTAACATTCACCGTGGTTTTTCCCCTAACAAGGTTTCCACATAAAAAATATTGGTGTTCTTTGAGTTTCTGATGTGTTGATTGTTTATGGTTTATTGTTCATTCATCAGATCTGAGATTGAATTAAGTAAAGTTTGAAAAGTTTAAATAATCAGTGACAACTAATTCACCCCCCCTCTTAGTTGTTTGTCCTTGTTTTACCAACAATTGGTATTAGAGCTTGTATGTGGGAAGATAATTCTTATCTTTGTCATTGATTTCAAAGGGGGAGAAGAGTCATGTGAAAAAATGCTGCTTATCTGGAGTAAAGAGTCTTGTGGGGAGAAGATCATGCAGAAGAAGTCAAGAAGAGTCAAAATCTGAGGAGTAGGTGGTAATTGAGAGTTGTGTTGATGGTGTTTTTCACATCATGTGTTGCCATCAATTCCAAAGGGGGAGATTTTTGGATGTTGTGGTTGTGTTTTTGATATGTGGTTGTCATTGATGTCAACACTATTAGTAATTGATGTATTGAAGGTTGTAAATGTCGAGGATATTGAGAAAATTGTAAAAGAAAGTATTCCAAGTTCCTAGTGGAACTATGAAGATCATGAAGGTGTCTTGTCCTATACATTGAAGATCAATTGCTATGGACTAAAGGGTTTATTGCTGAGTGTATCTAGTTCATCTACTAGAAGTATTAGAGGTCCGCATGAAGATTTGTTCAAGTTTTGAAGATCTGTGTTTTGACAATGTTTATGTGGTCTCTCTTAGTGTTCTTGATTAACGTTAGTATAATTCTGGTAATTGTAGTTGCTACGGATGCTTCTTTGTTGTTTCTTGGTGTTTGTGGATGTTTCTAGATCATGCTCTATCTTTGTTGCATGTCTGTGTCGATCGGTGTGCTCATGGTTGAAGATTTTTCTCAGTATGTTCAGGTTTTCATTTTATTGGCCGACATGATGGTTGTAATGCATTGTGGATCCTTGGAAATTAAAATTTGAATGTTTGACACATTCAAGGATATTTTTTTGGGTCTCATCATAATATTATCCAACGATGTTTGATCCACATTGAATTTATTTATTTATAAATTTGGGCCAACATTGAAAATATGTTTTATATTTCTGGCCAACTAGGTTGCTGATGTAATTCCATGTTGCAGATATATAAGAGCAATTGTTTAAGTGAAGTTAGTATGTGCATAAGAGTGAATGTATGCTAGAGAAAGTGTATATGTGTGAATAGTGTCCAAATTATTCAATTGTAGAGCAGAGTGAGAAGAAGTTTGAGCGAAATGTGAAGAAGGTTTTTCTATACTTAACTGGAATTGTAATTAGGCTTGTGTAGAAGATATTTTCTCAATTCATACTCTATGGATCTAATCCATATTGTTGTGTATTGTTGGGCAGTGAGCCCTCTTGTAATTGAGTAGTGAGCTCTATGCAGTGTGCCTGAATGCATGTGCATTCCCATTATTTTTCATTATACTTTTAATAGGGTATAATCTTGTGGACTAACATCCACTGTGGTTTTTCCCCTAACAGGATTTCCATGTAAAAAATATTGGTGTTCTCTGAGTTTTTGATTTGTTAATTGTTTATGGTTTATTGTTAATTCATCATATTTGAGATTGAATTAAGTAAATTTTGTAAATTTTAAATAATCAATGAAAACTGATTTAGCCCCCCTGTCTCAGTTGTCTATCCTTGTTTTTCCAACAGGTTTCCTAGTTATAGCAACATAAATGAAAGATAACAACCTTTCTCTATGCTTAGATATTATAAGAGTCTAAAATAAAGGTAGATAAATCCTCTCTTGGCTCAAAACATGTCCAATATTAATTAGAGTGTATGTTGGAAAAGGAACAATATGTTCTATGGTTACCTCATTCACATCTATAATGCAAGGCCCTAATTGAGTTAAAGAAGGAACAACTGCATTAATTTTTAATTCATTTCCAATTTAAGTAGCTACATGGACATGATTGGGTATTGTCACCTTGTACTTCTTAGACTGCTTTGTATTTATGATCCTACCTCCATGAAAAATAATGTTAATAAATTGCATAGGAAGGCATTACACTGCACCTTAAGGATGCATTTCCTTTTACTTATCTATTGTTTTAAACTCTTTCTCTTATTATCAACCTTCTTATTTGGAAGATATTTTTTGTCATTAGAATTCAAACCTTTTGTTTACGACATCTGATTTACTGGCCCTTTAGGATGGTAATGTAATAATATTATTTCTCAATTGAATGCTATTTTGGGATTGCACCACAACTACATTAGTAAGGGTTGTGATATCCTCATCTGAAGGTCTAGTCCTCTTATACTTTTGTGAGCACAAAGAAATATAGGGTGTGCTCCACCTTTTAGAAGATGGAACACACAAAGCAAGGGGAAAAGGGATCCCTTTCCTATTTCCTTCTTAGTTCATTCAAGGAAAACCTAGAGGTCTCAACCTATTGATTCAATTGAGAGAAGGGGTTGTCACAAGGTATCCTTGGGTATAATTAAAGAAAAGGGGGGTTCACCACTAAGCAAGTGCTTAGAAAGAAAAAGATGAAAGTAATATGAAAAACCTAACTATATGACCTAGAAGATAAAACTTGAAATTAAATTGATAAAAAAAAGATACAAAAAGGCACCTGGAGGATCGAAGATGACTAAGCAAGATCTGAAAACCATCAATTTTGTTGTTTTTGAACTATACTAGGACTCATATGCTAGAATGGGTGATTTAGTCACAGTTTAGGGTTTTTGGGAAAAAAACTGGAATCTCACAGTGACAAGTTTGAATCCATTGAAATTTGGTAAAAGTGTTATACTAGGACTCATATGCCCAAGATGGCGATTTAGTCCCATTTTTCTTTTCTAGAAAATTAGGATTTGAAACTATTCTCCTATCTCGACACTTCCTTCCTATGTTTTCCAAACTTCACTTCCAAATCTAAACCTGCTAAAAATCTGCAAAACAAAATATTGTGTTGATTTTCTTATGGGTGGTTTGCCTCAATCAAACCCCTAGTTTGGTAATTAAACCTTGATAGAAAGAATAGATCTATATAGGAATGGATTTTCACCCCTCTCACAAATTCCCTTTCTGCATCCTCTACTTTATAAAAATCAAACCCGACTAAGAAATCCCCCATCACCTATTTGAAGTGCACCCACTTGGTGCTTGTCCTTTGTGTTAGTGGAAAAATGTTTTTCAGGGATGCATGCATGGTACATGGACATCTACGTGGCATGCTATGATCCCTAACAAATTCCATCCTCTAGAATCCATAGAGACATTAGATTCTCCATTGGTGATGAAGTGTAATGCCTTTGTGCCTTCCAGTCAACCCAAGAATGGCTCTTTCCCTTCTAAATCCTCTTCAAATACACATTTTTTACATTAATTCCTTCTTCTACACACTTCATCGCAATTCTACATGCAGATTCGGTCTTATTTCACAATCCTTGGTCTTTTATGCAACTTCTCTACATTGTCTTGTTGCACTTTTGCCACCATTGGAATTGCAACTTGGTCTCTCAAAGGACTGCTTCTTCATTCTTGTGGCAGTGTAGACCTTACCAAGCTTGCATCCTCCTCTACATGCTTGAGGGAAACTCTATTGAGAAGGTGATATTGCTTCTTGATTTACATAGCATAGTGTTATTATGGATATATCTAGCTTTCCGTGGAAGTGGAAACACCAAAGCGGGGGTTTGACTGAGGCAAACCTCTATACAACCCCAACAATTTTCCTCTCTTGATTTTGTGTAGGTACATGTTTGTGTGAAGCTTTCTAGTGAACTATACTTCTCATGAGTTGTTCTTTACCACCTTCACTTTCATCATCTTCTATATCACTTTTCTAGCTATCTTATTTATTTTGTTTATTATAACCTCAGTTAGTATTTTTGACCTTAACTGCTAAGTAGTTAGTAGCTTTTTGATCCTTTCATTGTGCCTTTGTACTTTCTAACTGTATAGATGCTAGCACCCTAGAGAGACACCAACATGCCATGTTGTCATCCCTGGCCTACACTACTATCCTCAAGTAGAGAGTTTTCTAAGATATGATTTAAGTTCCAAAAACCTGCTCATTTAGCCCCATCAAATCTCTTAGTTTAGTAGAGTGATAAAAGTACTTGAGAGTTCTCTTCATTATATATCCTTGAACTAAGAACTCTTATCCAACTTGAGGTAGATTAGGGCAACCCTCCACTTTCGAATCTCTGTGACCTAGAGCCTTGGTGTGGTTGGTCCCCCTCTTCTACATTTCAGTGAACCTGATGTGAACTATTTTTGTTCCATTTAGCAGTGCTAAAAGACCCTTTCCTCTTATCCTAGGAGTGTCATGGGTGTGGGTGTTGCAAGGAATCTCACCTTGCAACCCAACCTATGACCCCTAGTGGTGTAGTTGGAAAGTTGCATAGGCATTGCAAAATGAAACCTTAGTTAGGTCATTGTCTAGTTAGAAAACCTTTGGGGGTTTCATGAAAGTTTTACCTAGTATACCTAATGGCCTCCATCTTACATCTGCCCATCCCATATGTGCATCCTGTGAGTAGTTCCCCTAGCATAAATTTCACCTCATAGGACTTGTCGATGAACTATAACAGAGATCCATCTCCCTTATACATCCCTACAAGAATCAATGGAAACACTATAATAGGTGGTCTTGTTGACCCAACGTGTCGGGTGAATGTTATCACTAAGGATATTATGCTAATTAAATTCTTGCACAAAGATGGGTATGATGAATCTAGGAGTAAAATCCATACACATGATGGAATTTCTATACCTCCCATCGGCTGCATCACCTTGTCAATCTTAGTTGGACCTAAATTACTAAATTTACTCTTTGACATAATCCCAAGGTCTAAACTCTTTAGGTGAAATTGGGTATCCCCTGGTTGTTTTCTATGAATGTAGTTCCATTGATGGTGTATAAGTGTTTGAAATTCATCCATGAGGGTACAATGCATGTAGTTCATGACACTAGCTATAAACCGTCGATTACGTGTGGTGGCTACTTGTTGTATCATTTTTGGCCTACCCCCATAGGTCCACTTCCTCCTAGGATGGATATCTTGTACCAAACCTATGTGAAGCACAAGATTGGGAGCATAATTCCTAGGGTGAGGTACCCTCCTTCTCCCTATGTCGTATCACATAGGGCTTGCTTGAAGGCTGACAACAATGCCACCTTGGTGCGAAGGAGGGAGGAAGAGAAGCATGCTTGAGGTTCTTCTTCCTCCTCTTCCACTGTTTCGCCTATCTCTTCCTCTTTCCCTACTACGACATCATCATATTATGCTCCTAGGCATTTGTTGGAGAATCCAATGGTGCTCGCTTGGAAAAATCCTAAGCACCTAATTTTTGAACTTCTCATCTTACCCACAGTGCCTTGGCTCATTCAATATGGTAAGGAGAAGGGCCCTTATGGGGACTCCTCTATGTCTCAACCTCCATGGCCTCCTACCACTTGTACCCCTAAGGTAGTGAATGGGAAGAGGCTCACCGCTAAGGATTAGAGCCTCCCCCCACTATTGTTCCAACCTCTTCTCAACCTCTCCCTCCTGTTACCATACAAGAGTCTCTCCCTTTGCCAAAAATAACCATGACTGACACTTCGATGGTCGAACAAGAGCCCTCTATTCCATCTTAGCTTCCTGCCTCTAGCTCTCAAAGTCATAGGAAATTCCTTGTGCATGAGTGCAAATGTTAGAGAAAGGTTATGGCCATTGAGCAGGCCACCTTGTAGAGGATGAAGGGGGAGTCAATAGTTTCTACTCTGACAACTATTGTTGTATCCTCCTCTCATGTCCCCTTTGCTTTAGTTCCTTTGGCTTCAGTACTGCTTCCAGCTCCTTCTATGAGCATAAATATTCCTAACCCAATGAAGGTGTAGGTTTTTATTGCTCCTTCATTTGAGCTACCTCTTCTAATGTACCTCCTAGACATCCCACTATTTTTAAATCCCATGGACATGCCAAATACCTTAGTGGTGTCCGCTACGGTTTTCTCCTCCTCCTTCATTCCTTCTACCTTGTTTGTGGGGATATTGCATCCTCTAACAAAGCAAAAGATGGAGGATGACCTTGCTAGAAATGGGGGTCAAAAGAAGCATTCACCAGTTCGAAGGGTGGTTCTACATTAGCATGCATCGTCCTAGTGACAGAGAAAATCCCAACATCCCCAAATTTTATCACTACTCTTGAGTCTCTCTAGTCGAGCATTGAATCTCGACTATGTTTCACTACTCTTGAGTCCCTCAATGAGCCTAGATATGCTACGTTCCTTTGCATTTAGCACATACAATCCTTAGGGGGGCTATCATGACACTTCGATTTTCATAAAATGAATTCAGTGGCCAAAAAATCTATTCAAAATATTTTTTAAAAATCACATTCCTCAACAATTACCCCTTGTGGAATACTTCCTTCATCACAGGTTCATAAAGAAAGAATTTGGAAAACCTTCCCCTAAGGAGGGAGCACCTTTTCCTGTTGGTGAAGTTTGATCTTTCCCTTGCAAGGGGACCTTATTCCTTTTGAATTCATTGATAAAGTGAGCATCTTTTGAAAGGATTCTTTGATGTTGAATTGATTTGCAAAAAATACTCTTACACTTTCAAACTGAGCATCCCTTGAGTGGACCCCTTTTCTATTGAATGATTCTCGAGGGACCCCTTTGAAAGTTGTTCCTTCAATATTTCTAATTGCCTTCTTTCCTTCTTGTGTGGCTACTCTTTGTTTTCTAACATTTTTTCTCTATGGATTAACATGTTGCTTTACAAGTGCACCTATAAAGCTTCATTCCAATCTGACTCTGCAGAGTTCCCTACATTGGGCTTCCTTTAGGAGAGAGTACCCGGGGGTGCCTTCTTTGTAGATATAAGGATCTATGGAGTACTTGCATCCTATAGGATTTTTCCATCATTGGTTTGTGGGCCTTGAATGTACTTTCATCAACTCCATAGTTCTAAGGATCTATAGAGTCCTTTGTTCAATCCTCCTCAGGAGAGTACCTATGGAACCATTTTCTTGTCTTGCACTTTTGAGTTTTCTAGATTGTGGTATGCTTCCTCAATGGTTTAGGTACACATTTCTAAACTCTTTGATCTACTTTATTGAACATACATTGGCACTCATGCTCACTAAAGTGGTGGAAAAATGGATAGGAGTGAATTTGCACGCCTCTCGCAAATTCCTCTTTTACATCCTCTACTTTAGAAAAATCAAGCCCGACTAAGAGATTCCACATCACCTATCTGTAGTGCACCCACTTGGTGCTTGTCCTTTGTGTTAGTGGGGGAATTTTTCTTGGGGAAGTGTGCCCAGCATGTGGACATTTACACATGTTACCATCCCTGATAGATTCCTTCCTCTAAAATCCATAGAGACATTACATTCTCCATTAGTGACGAAGCGTAATGCTTCTACGCCTTCTAGTCAACTTGAGAATGACTCTTTCCCTCCTAAAGCCTCTTCAAATGAATAGTTTTGACATCCATTCCTTCCTCTATACGCTTCTTCATAATTCTACTTGCAAATTAAATCTTGTTTCACAATCTTTTAGCTTTTACACAACTTCTCTACATCCTCATGCTGCACTTTTTCCACCATTCGAATTGCAACTTGGTGTCCCAAGGGACTATTTCTTCGTTGTTGCGGCAGCGTAGACCTTACCAAGCTTGCATCCTCCTCTATGTGCTTGAGGGCACCTTGAGTGAGAAGGTGATATTGCTTCTTGATTTACGTAGCATAGTGTTATTATCAATCTATTTGGCTATCCGTGGAGGTGGAAACACCAAAGTGGGTGTTTGACTAAGGAAAACCCCTATACAGCCCCAACATTTTTCCTCTCTTAGCTATGTGTAGGTACGTGTTCGTGTGGAGCTTTCCAATGAACTAGACTTCTCATGATTTGTTCTTTACTACCTTCACTTTCATCATCTTCTATATTGCCTTTCTAGCTATCTTATTTATTTTGTTTATTATCACCTCAATTAGTATTTTTTACCTTAACTTCTATGTAGTTAGTAGGTTTTTTCTCCTTTCATTGTGCCTTTGTACTTTTTGATCGTACAAAAACTAGTTCCCTAGAGACATTTCAATGCATCATGCTATCGTCCTTGACCTGTGTTTCTATTGTTAGAAAGAAGTTGTTTGAGGTACGATTCAGGCTCCAAAAATATTCTCATTTATCCCCATCAAATCTCCCAGGTTAGTAGAGTGACAAAAGTACTTGAGAGTGCTCTTCATTCTCTATCCTTGAACTAAGAACTCTTATCCAACTTGAGGTAGATTAAGGAATCTCTCCACTCTTGGCTCTCCATGACCTAGAGCCTTGGTGTGGTTGGTCCCCCTCTTCTACAAGATCTTGACAGGAAATGTGTTTGAACATCCTAATCTTAAGAGCATCTAATATTGAGATATCTAGAATTCCCTGAAACCCTATTCTAATGTGCTAGAATAGGATGCATAAATGAAACATGAAGATGATGACTCACTTTAGGAGATCCCTAATCACCCTAATAAGCCACAAAAATGCATATACCTTCCTTTAGGAATAAATTAGAATGATTATGGAAGATGGAATTACTTAGGAAACAAGTCATTAGGCTTGGTTCAATGGTTAGTTGCATCTCCTCAACCTAGAATTCATCATGATTTTCCGTAGGAAACCATCATCAATCCTTGACAATGCAAGATCTTGAACTGAAAGAAAGCTTTAAGACCTATAAAAATACTATTATGCTGCTATAAAACTTCAATTTTTCTTACTACTTTCTCTTGAATGCTTGGAAATCTCTCTTGAAGGCTCTTGCTTGAAAATTCTAGGATTGCTTTGGTGAAATAATGATTTAAAACCATAGTTTTATAGGAATCTCATCTAATTTACCATTTATTAGATCCCAAATGTTGACATTTATGAAATTTGAATTAAAGACTTGAATTTTCCCTCTCAACCCCTAAAAAGGGTCCAAATGGGACTCATACACCCAAGGTGGCATATGGAACCCACCTAGGGGGACTTATATGCCCAAGGTGGCATATGAGTCCTACCTAGGCGGACTCATACACCCAAGGTGGTATATGAGTCCTACCTAGGGGGACTCATACACCCAAGGTGGCATATGAGTCCCACCTAGGGGGACTCATACACCCAAGGTGGCATATGAGTCCCACCCTAGCTTTTTGGGGTGAGAAAATGTTAGGGTGTTAGAAAATTGAATGTGTTTGTTGATTTTGTCAGTATTTCAATTGAAATAAGCCTTGAGATCCAAAATAAAGGGTCTTACAATCCTATTAATGATGATTTAAAGGGTCATGAATGCAAAGGTACTAAAATAGGTCCAAACTAAGTGTGAAATTGTACCATCTCCAAGAAGCACTCATACAATTTTATACACTACATTTAGCCCCTACTTTAGCACCTTTATGACACTACGTGCATATGCAAGCTAAAGGAATTCAAACAATAAACTTCATCTTATAAAAGGATACTCATATGTATCCATTCACAAACATGGGAGAATGAATCCCCTATTGTAGCTATCTGCAAAACCACAATGTTAGGAATTGCATCCTAAAAAACCAATTCATTAGTTAAAAAATTCTCTTATCTAACTTCTTCATGAAATCAAATTCAAGGGTAGATGTATGCCCCCCAAGGGCTTGATTCTACTTGCTTTATGGAGGTGGAATCAAGGTATATTTTTAACCATATC
The DNA here is from genome assembly GCA_007258455.2 of Sequoia sempervirens. Taxonomy (NCBI): domain Eukaryota; kingdom Viridiplantae; phylum Streptophyta; class Pinopsida; order Cupressales; family Cupressaceae; genus Sequoia; species Sequoia sempervirens. The sequence continues at coordinate 79,584,989 of VDFB02270651.1, forward strand.
AAATTGCATAAGTCGTATCATAGGGTATTTCCAAGTACCATACCACATAATGATAGAAATTTGATGAGACCAAGGGTGGAATCATGATTCCAACAGAAAAAAGTTTTGAAAACAGAGTTCTCTAGCCCTCAATATGCTAGTTTGAATGATAAAGCACTCTTTTACAATAACATGCAAATGACCTAATTTGAAAGTATATAAGAGTAAAAAGTAAAGTAGCTTGTAATCATTTTGTCTTTCACCTTTTTGTAGTTTGATTATGATGGAGAGTGAGTGGAAATGTTGAGTGTATGACCTTATGTGCCTCTAGGACTTGAAAGCCTATGCGAGGATGTAGCATGAGGTGATCTGCAACATATAGTGAGTGGATTCTTCTCTACCTTAGCTTCATTTTTATGCATTTATTTTATGTTTTATACATTTCTAGATAGATTTAGGACCTTGGAAGAAAAAGTTGCAGTATCCCTTTTTTTGCAAAGCGTCCCACTTTTTTATGAAGTGTCCCAATTTTTCACAAAGTGTCCTACTTTTTCACAAAGTGTCCCACTTTTTTTTGAATTGTCCCAAAAAAGGAATAAAGTGTCTAAGACCCTTAGAAAAGTACCCTAGAGCAAATTTAGCACACTTTTTGACTATTGATGTATAAAATTAAGATTTTAGAATTCATATAGGTAATATTTTAATTATTTTGTATTAGATTCATCCTCGATCACAAGAGTGTCTCAACGAAAGGCTATTTTGTCACCTATGAGAACTAGTCACAACGTTGTCAAAGGAGGACACAAAGACACTATGAGCTATAGGTATATACTAGGTGTATCTCATGCCTCCCATGAGATACCATGATGCCATGTTGATGGCACTAGCAGAGAGGTGGGATGCAAATACTGAAACCTTTCATCTATCCACTAGTAAGATGACTATCACTTTGGAGGATGTTCATCACATTCTTTGAGTTCTTGTTCAAGAAAAGACTATCCTTTTTGTAGAGGATCATTCATACAGGGCAATGAGAGAAGGTATCCAATATTCTCTTGGAGGTTTGATTCAGGAGGAGATCAAAGGGCCATGTATTGAGCTACAGTAGCTACTCTACACATGATTGCCACTCTTGAGGTAGATTATGATATTTACTGTAGCATTAGTACTAGTCCCAGATGGCCAAGGAGCACACCTAGATGGAGGACTAGTACACATGATATAGGAGATGGAGCATTGTAGGACCATCTATGCATGGGATCACAACATACTGGCACATCTTTACTATTATTTGGGTTGGTTCTCTTACCAAGAGGTGGATAACATGGTGCATTGTACACTACTATAGGTTTGGTGTCTGAAGCATATCACATGTACCAGAAAGACATGATTTCCTTTTGTATGCACCCTAGGATATCCACGCTTTTTCAATTATCCATTAAGATGAGCATGGTAGTATGAAGATTTGCTATTTTGGAGAGTCAAGTTTGACTGTCTAGATCAGGAGGAGGTCTTATGGAGACCTTACTAGCTGATACCATAGTGGCTAGATGAGACACAACAGTTGATGAGGATGCAAAGAGACATATTTTTACTAGGGAGGCATGATTATGTAGTGAAAAAATTCTACTACGATTGTGTCATGAAGCAATTTGGGTAGGTACTAATTCCACCAATAACATGACCATTCTACAGGTGATCAATACAAAGTGCTCAAAGGCCAGGAGATACAAGATGAATCACTCTTGATGATGTTGTATCTAGTGATTCAGTTGATGAAGATCTTGATATGCCCCCAGCCTTCGATGTTGATGATGTGGGTGCTACAAGTTCATATGAGGAGTGGTGGGTTGTAGCATGAACAACTCCAGTATTTCCTATGGATTATCCTATAGGATTTGCAGGGCCTCTTCTAGATCATAGGGATGATGAGGAGACAGGTGGGGAGGTCAGAGCTATAGACCTATTTGTGGATGAGGTGGAGGAGGATTATAACAAGGAGGTAGAATTAGACTATGAGGAGGAGGACAAGGAGGAGGATGAGGGCCAACTGATGAGTGAGGGTAGTGATACAATAGATGAGGATCTAGTTTCCCATGAGTGGAGAGATTCAGTTCCCAACACTTATGAGCATGGAGAGGCTAGCACATCCTTTATACCCCCTACATAGGATGATTTTGTTTTTGCACAATAAGCTAGAGATCTAGGTGATGACACATTATTCATGATTATGCTTATGCTCATGTCCATGTTTTTCACTTATAAATATGTCATGATGTGTATTGATTATCTTTATGATTTCTATCTTGCAAGATCCATGAGAGAGTTACATGATCTCTATTGACGGGAAGTTGTAGAGTTAGTACCTCCTTCACTTGTAGATGATGCTATCAGTATACGTTACATGTACCCATCAATCATGGAGCATCACCTAGAGTTTTTCGAGCCTTTCATGAGGTTGAGAGTAGCATATGAGGGTGATACTAGGTTCACTGATCAATCCAAGGGTGATCTACCAGCACTTTAGGATGCCTATGATGATCTTCAGTCATCTCAAGATCTAGCAAAGGTTGAGAGACTTCATGGAGAGGTTGCTAGGCTATAGGCAGAGAGAGACAACATAGACTGAGAGTGCATGGAGGCCATTGTACGCGAGGCTACAACTGTTGGATGAGCACATGGCCTACAATTTGCACTAGATTTTATAGCCATGTCACGATTGTGTACTACCATCTCTCGATTGACCGTCTCTCAATGGATGCGATCAATAGGTCGCAAGGGATCTGGGAGCCATATGCCATAGTAGCATTGTATATTTGATGATATGTACTTAATTTTTTTTTTATATATACATATATGAGCATCTATATTTGGTTGTTTACATTTATGTGTTTGAGTTAGATGGAAATATGATTTATGAAATAATCTTTGTATGACTATTTAATAAATATCTCCATGATCTAACATGTTTTATGTGATCTAATTAAAACTATCTTAGTTTTCTTTTAGATGCAACATTATGATTGGGTATGTTATGCTAAATTAAATTCACCTATGATCTAATTATAGAACACTAAATGCATATAAGGATCTAGTCTAACAAAACATACAAGATTAACTTGAATAATATGAAACCTAAAGTAACAACCCAAAATTAATTTGAGTAATTACCTTAGTATTCAAGATAGGCCAATGATTGTTTGTCAAGAATGAAGCAATGAGAGAGAAAACAACATACTATCTACTAACTCTAACATCACTTCTTTAACATTCACACTATTAAAGGAGGTTAGGAATAGTACTGGCATGAATGTACGAAATTAATAGGTTCTTTAAGAGGTGTACCATCCCTTTTTTGTTAACATGTATGCTCCAGACCCATAACTTTCATCAATTATATAAGGTCCTAACCAATTAGGGCTAGATTTTCCTTTTTCAGTCAGGGTGGCATTGGCATTACATTGATTCTCAAATAGAAAAAAATCCCCTTTATTAAATGAACAAGGGATTACGTGCTCATTATAACTACACTGCATTTTTCTAGAGTAAGCTTGGAGATTTTCAAGAGAATTAATGTGTTGTTCATCAATAATTTCAAGAAAGAGCCTTCAAGAGAGATTTTCAAGCATTCAAGAGCAAGTAGTAAGCAAAGTTGAAGTCTTGGAGCAGCATAATAGTATTTTTGCAGGTCTTCAAGCTCACTTTCAGTTCAAGATCTAACATTGTCAAGGATTGATGATGGTTGCCTATGGAAAATATGATGGATTCTAGGTTTGGGAGATGCAACTAGCCATTGAACCAAGCCTAATGACTTGTTTCCTAAGTGATTCCATCTTCCATAATCATTCTACTTTTTGCATAAAGGAAGGTACATGCATTTTTGTGGCTTATTAGGGTGATTAGGGATCTATTAATGATGATTTAAAGGGTCATGAATGTAAAGGTACTAAAATAGGTCCAAAATAAGTGTGAAATTATACCATCTCCAAGAAGGGAGTACAATTTTCTACACTACATTTTGTTGCATGAGATATTTCATATTATCAAAGCCATGATCTCACAATTGATATGGTTTTTTACAGATCTTACTAACACATTAGAAAATTTTGACATTTACATTAATACTAACATGACACATTATATTATTTCTTCAATCATACCAATTCATAAAATTAGTAAATGTTGTTGTCCTAGTATTTAGGATGACATTCATTATTTGTGAGTTCTTCATCTTTATTCATAGATAGTACAATAACACAATTGAGAGGATCATGTGAAGTAAATACCAATAATAGTAGAAATTATCATCTTGATAATCAACATTTTCTTTTTTCAAGGGATCCAATATTTTTATGTTCATTTTTTTGAAATTTGTGTGCTTTTGATTAGACCTTTCATTATAATTTTGTGGTCTTTTGGATGAATTAGTGTTGTATGTTCTATATTGAAATAGTTTACCTTCACTTAAATGTGTTGATGCACCCTAAGATGGAAAACCCCTTCTCATTTTGTGTCACCTTGTAAGACAATTCTTTCATGGAATTCATTAGTTTATGTAATTTATCTTATATTTAGAGGGTTTTCTTCATAGTATCCCTCTTTTATTGTGACTATTAGAGCCAAGATAAACTAGTCAAGAGATGGAACTTGGTTGAGCTTCAAAATTCATACAATTATATGCTCTACAATAGTAAAAAATTGAAAGCAATAACTCAATTGATTGAATACAAGTAAAAAAAATGGAATGGAATATAATGATATTCTCAAAGAGAAAGTTTGTACATATAGGAAAACTAGTTTTAGTCACTATAGGAGTGCTCAAATCTATGTGGCCAAAATTCTTCACCAAGTGGAAAATGAGAAGTGCCACATTGATGACAATGCAGGAGCACAACAACTCAACCAAATTCTTACTTTTCCTTGCAACTAGGACTCATTCATCCTTCACAAACCCTTGTTTCAAAACACCCAAATGAGGTTAAGGCATAAAAACTCTAGTATATTCCTCAAAAAAATTTAAACAACATCAAATGACTGACTCAAAACCAATTCCCAACCCATACATCTCAAACATGAGAACTTTCAAAATTGTCTGACCCAACCAACCTAATTAGGCTTCCAATATTCATTCAATCTTAACATACAAAAAATAAGGACTCTCAATGATTATCAAATAGTTTCAAAGGCTTACAAAACTTCACAATTGAAAACCCTTCAAATTATTTCTTGGCCTTTCAAAATGGATGATAATTAATTGAACAAATACTGTCCTATTTAAGACCATGACAACTCTTCCATAATAGGGTAGTCATTTAAATATACTCAAATTATTTTCAATCCACCAAACCCTGATAGGAAATGGTTTCAAATACATAAACTCAACCCTTCTAAACTATAACTACTCAAGAAGAACCTTTACCACAACTCAAAACTCTTAAAAACCTCACTGTGCACTAGTTTACTAGTCATATTCACCTTTTTTCAGACCTAGGGAATCATTGAATCAACCCAAAACCTCTCCCTCAAAATTTGAAAATTTGAGATCATTTAGAATACTCATCAAATGTTCTTCTCACTAATTTTTAGGAGATTCCAATGATGCAATTCTAAGAAACACAATTTTTATTACATAGTTTACCTCAGTTCAGGGTTATAATTGTCTATAGAAAATTCACAATATCTTGCTCAAATGTGAACCAAATTGCATGAAACAAAATGTGATAGGAAGGTTATTGATTAATATATCACTTAAAATCAATTAGACATGCAATCATGCCCATATAGGGCCATACAACACCAATGAATAGTAAATTTCTGAAGAAACATCCACAAAAACAATGCTTTTTATTGATCAAATTCTTAAACTTATTATCAAATGCTTACAAAGCATTTTAAAGGAAAAAAACCTTAAATATTGACCATCCTAATGACTTCAACATATGAAAAATTACTCAAATGACCTTATCACAAGGTTGAAATATCAAGATTGAACCAAATTTCAAAAACTATTCAATGGAAGTAGAAGGTTGTCATGGTGCTCCTGCACCATACTCCCACCCAAATAAATTGCAAGCCCTTTTGAATTAACAAGTCTTCTTCATCTTTGATTTCTTGTAAGCTCTACCTATTGTCCCCCTTGAAACAAATCCTAGTTGTCTTTCATCTTCACCTTTGGTTTCATTTTGTACATACAAATCAACCCTCTCCCTACCTTGCCACTTGGAATTAGATTCTCTATGCTTTGGTCCATCTCAGTCTTCATCTCGGTACCTTATCCTTCTCTCTTTAATTTGTACCTTGGTTTGTATTCCATCAACATTTACATCATAACATTTAAATGATAGATGACCTCTTTAGCTTTCTTCCTTTGCCATGAAACAATGTCTTCCTCATTCTTAATCTCTATGTCCATCAAGTTCTCTACTCCCTCAAGGAGTTCATCCTTTATTCTCTATGTCTGATCAGTCAACACTAAGATCTTAGACCTCAATGTCAGCATATCTGAGTTTCTTCTTTCCCTTTATTTTCCATCCTTTCTTGTCTTCTTCTTTTGACAATTTTTTTAATAGGCCACACAACTTTCCATTTTTACTGTCAAGTGCCAACTTGTCATTTGTTTGAGTAACTGCTCCATTCTCAACTAGGACTCCTAGAACTCCAAGTCCAATCTTTTTATATCTTGATTCAACGTTGTTATCTCTCTATCAAACTTTTCTTTCCTCTTTCTCTCTTCTTTCCTCTGCCTGCAAATGCCTTCTTAGCTAATCCATCTTATCTTTACTCAAGCAAGTCTCTCCTTGCTTCCACTTCACTTTGCCTCACCTAGGTCTTTCCACTTTTCCTCTACCTAGTCTTATGGCCACCAACCTACACAAAATCAAAAACACACAACCAAAAAAATATCTTCCCATACCTTCTAAGCTCTGATACCAAATTGATGAGAATACAAGAGCACAACAACTCTCAACCAGACTCAACTTTACAAAAACTCAACCAAATTCTTACTTGTGCTTGCAACTAGGACTCATTCATCCTTCATAAACACTTGTTTGAAAACACCCAAATGAGATTAAGGCATAAAAATTATAGTAGATTCCTCAAAAAAAATTAAACAACATTAGATGACTGACTCAAAACCAATTCCCAACTCATACATCTCAAACATGAGAACTTTCAAAATTGTCTGACCCAATCGGCCTAATTAGGCTTCCAATATTCATTCAATCTTAAAACAAAACAAATAAGGACTCTAAATTATTCTCAACTAGTTTCAAAGGCTTACAAACTCTACAATTGAACAGCCTTCAAATGATTTCTTGGCCTTTGAAAATCGATGATAATTAACTAAACAAATGTTGTCCTATTTAAGTCTATGACAACTCTGCCATAATAGGGCAGCCATTTAAATAGACTCAAATTATTTTTAATCCACAAAACCTTGAAAAGAAAGGGTTTAAAATACATCAAATCAACCCTTCTAAACAATAACTACTCAACAACCTTTAGCACAACTCAAAACTCTTTAAAATCTCATTGTGTATTGGTTTACCAGTCATATTCACCTTTTTTCAAACCTAGGGAATCATTGAATCAGCCCAAAACCTCTACCTCAAACTCAGAAATTTTGAGATAATTTAGAATACTCATCAAATTTTCTTCTCACCAATTTTTAGGAGATTCCAATGATGCAATTCAGAGAAACAAAATTTTTATTACACACAATTTACCCTAGTTTAGGGTTATAACTGTCTACGGAAAATTCACAATATCTTGCTCAAATGTGTACCAATTTGCATGAAAAAAATGTGATAGGAAGGTTATTGATTAATCTATCACTTACAATCAATTAGACATGCAATCATGCCCGTACAGGGTCGTACAACACTAGTGAACAATAAATTTGTGAAGAAACATGCACAAAAAATAACACTTTTTCTTGATCAAATTCTTAAACTCAATCACCCATGTTGATCCAGGTGGATCTCGAAGACCTAAAAAATACAAAAAACTCAAAATATCCCAGAACCAACATCAATGCATAAAGCTCATGAAGACAAACCCGATGCAACTTGTTTCAAGTAAAATGGAGTTCATGTGTGTGAGTTATGGCTGGTCAAAGTAATGGTCAAACTGGAGCACTAGAGGTTGACCGAAAAAGGTGAAAATTTGACCATCTCCAAATTGGTCAAAAATTATGACTAGTCATAGTGCTCATTGTGTTGATTCTGAAACTATCTTCGGTTTCAAAAATAGAGTCTGTATGAGCAAAATAGAGCCAATCAAAGTTTTAGTCAAACTGATGATGTCATCATGTGACATGACAATTGACCAGATGGTGACGTGGAAATTGCAGGTGATGTGGAAAAAATATCACAAAATTCACTTACACCATGCTTTATTTTTGAAAGAAAAATATAGTGTGGAGGCTTATTTTATCTCACAAAAAATCCATCAGATTTTGTGGGATCCCAATTAGATTTGGTGGGATCCAAATCTCCTAAAAATAAAAAAATTAACTCATAAAAAAATACAAAGACATAACCCTCCATTTTAAATAAAAACAACTTAAAACCTATCGAGATGAAATATGGCAAGGGCTTGAAAAACAACTCAATTGTTTTATTAAGGGTGGTTGATTATTTTATTTTTAAAATGGGGAAATTTTTTTTTTTATAAACGGGTTAGTGTGTTTTTTTGTAAGGCTTATAATTATAAAAGCCAAAGGAGGAGGTTAATTTGTTATTTTATTTACTATGGTGGTTTTTAACCCCATATGCAAAATTATGTATAAAAGGGGGGTAGCAGTGTGAGTTTTTCATTCAGAAGTTTAGGAGAGCTTTTGTGAGCTAAGTGGTCTCTTGTGAAGAAATGGAGAGATAAAAATTTAGTGAGTCTTTTGAGAGAATTATGAGTAGTCTCTTAGAAGAATAGGAAGAGGTAAAAAATAATTGTTTTCTTTGAGAGAATTTTCATGACTTTTAAGTCATTTGTAAGGGCTTGATGCCTCATGTTTTGTACTCTTGTTGAGAGAGTAAGTTGTAGTTTTATTACTTGATAGAATTGTAAAGGTGACAAAGGAGTTAGGCACGAACATGTTGCTAGATAGATCCTGTCATTGCAGTGTGGAAGTGGGAAGAGTCTGAAGTGCGACAATATTCCTTGAAGTAGATTGTAACTCAGTGAAAGACCATGGTGATGTAAAAAGTATTTGCATCATAATAATAGCAACGATCAAACATATTTGTGGATCCAGAGATGTATTTAGAATCTGGTGAACTCCGTTATCAAATATTTTCTCTCGCTTTTCTTGGTGCATGATATAGCTTCTTTACTTTCCTACATTTTTATGTGTTTATTTTCTCAATTCACAAGCATCGTCAGTTTTGATCTTAAATTAAATCTATATCTTGGTGAATCTAACAATTGTTAAGTGATTCATAGTAAGGAACTTTCACAGATCAAGTTTGGTATTAGAGCTAGTCTAACAAGTTGCAAGTTGTGGAATACCTGGAGAAAATTTAAGTAGTGAGGCAAGATGTCATCACATAAGGAGAACCCGCTTCCTTATTTTTTTTTTGCAAAATTCTATAAGGCCTTCATGATGATGAAATCCAAGGTTGATGTAATGTATGAGGAATGAAAGTCTAAAAAAGAAGGCTCATTAAAGAAAGCCAAAGATGTAGACTCAATGAAAGCTCCTCATTCTTCTCATTCCTAGTTCTCTTGGTGATTCTCATAAACAATCTCAAAGTGTTGGATTGGGGTTGTTAACCAAGATGGGCTACGAAGGAAAGTGACTTGGAAGTCATGGACAAGGCATGGTTGAACCTGTGAAGGTGGAAGCTAGACCTCACTATGCAGGATCAGGGTATGGTGAAGGAGAATTCTCCAAGGTATTGGATGCAAAGGTTTCTCCGAAAGAAGAACCATTCTAAGAACAACCTAAGAGAGGCAATGGAACATCACTTCCAGGAAGTGGTGACACATGCAAGATGTCCAAGAGAATAATGAACATAGATTCTTCTCAGCATGCATGCACCAAGGGTGACCATCAAAGGTATAACAAGCTTGGTTATTCCAATGTTTCTTTTGACTATAATAGGATTGACAATGTGAAAATTTTATGGTATAGAAGATCATGCACATTTTGTGGGTTGAATAACCATAGTGTTTCCAAGTGTTGGAAAAGAATAGCTTTGTATAGGAAAGTGGTCTCAACTAGGAAAGGGACACAACATGAAGACCCATCTCCAAATTAGAATATAGAGAAGGGTAAGAAAGGCTGGATGTTAAAAACACATTGCTCTTATTGCAACAAAGGTGGACATTAGGAAGCTAACTATTGGAAGCTTCATCCAAAGCTTCGTCCAAAGAAGGAAAGGAAGATTGTAGTTGATTCTCCATTGGTGAACATAGGGCAAATGAAGAGGCTCATGTATGTGAGAAAAAATTCTTCACTCATGTTTACAAAGGTGGAAAAAGAAGGTGATTTGAAGCATGAAAATGAAGTAGTTTCTTGTAAGCCTAACTATCATGTGTTTCAAGGATCATCAATGCCGCAACATGAAAATTTTCCATGGAAACCTGTTAAGAGGATTAGAAGTATTGTTAGCTCATTTTCATTAATATCCTTGTATTTTTTAATGTTGCTAATGTTTTTTACATGGATAGTAGCTGGGGTAATGAATGTAGAATGATGTGAGAAAATTCGAATGGGTAGCAATGTGATTGCAGTTCTCATAATTTTTGTACAAATTTTTGAGGAAGCAGGTGCACAATTAGGGTGGACATATATTTGACAAGTGGGAAGGTTTTTTTCTCATGTCATGTCTGATTAAGAACCTTTTGGAGGTCCAAAAGTTCCTCAATGGGGAGGAATGATCTAGGTGGATCTCGAAGACCTCAAAAATCCAACAACCTCAAAATATCCCAGAACTAGCATCAATGCATAGAGCTCGTGAAGATGAACCTGATACAACTTGTTTCACATAAAATGGAGTTCATATGTGCTATTTATGGCTAGTCAAAGTAATGGTCAAATAGGAGACCAAAGGTTGACTAAAAAAGGTGAAAATTTGACCATCTCCAAATTGGTCAAAAATGACACCAAGTTGTAGTGCTCATCCTGCTGATTCCAAAACTATCTTCAGTTTAAAAAATGGAGTTCGTATGAGAAAAATAGAGCCAGTCAATGTTTTAGTCAAATTGATGATGTTAGCATGTGACATGGCAGTTGATTGGATGGTGACGAGGAAATTGCAAGTGATGTGGAAAAAATATCACAAAATTCACATACACCATGCTTTATTTTTGAAAGAAAAATAAAGTGTGGAGGCTTATTTTATCTCACAAAAAATCCATCGAATTTTGTGGGATCGCAACTGGATTTGGTGTGATCCAAATCTCCTAAAAATAAAAAAATTAACTCATAAAAAAAAACCCTCCATTTTAAAGAAAAACAACTTAAAACCAATTGAGATGAAGTATGACAAGGGCTTGAAAAACAACTCAATTGCTTTATTAAGGGTGGTTGATTATTTTATTTTTAAAATGGGGAAGTTATTATTTTTTTATAAACGGGTTAGTGTGTTTTTTGTAAGGCTTATAATTATAAAAGCCAAAGGAGGGGGTTAATTTGTTATTTTATTTATTATGGTGGTTTTTAACCCCATATGCAAAATTATGTATAAAAGGGGGGTAGGAGTGTGAGTTTTTCATTTAGAAGTTCAGGAGAGTTTTTGTGAGCTAAGTGGTCTCTTGTGAGGAAATGGAGAGATAAAAACTTAGTGAGTCTTTTGAGAGAATTATGAGTAGTCTCTTAGAAGAATAGGAAGAGGTAAAAAATCATTGTTTTCTTTGAGAGAATTTTCATGACTTTTAAGTCATTTGTAAAGGCTTGATGCCTCATGTTTTGTACTCTTGTTGAGAGAGTGAGTTGTAGTTTTATTACTTGATAGCATTGTAAAGGTGAAAAAGGAGTTAGGCACGAACATGTTGCTAGTAGATCCTATCATTGCAGTGTGGAAGTGGGAAGAGTTTGAAGTGCGACAATCTTCCTTGAAGTAGATTGTAACTCAATGAAAGACCATGGTGATGTAAAATGCAGTTGCATCATAATAATGGCAACGATCACGCATATTTGCGGATTTAGAGATGTAGCCAAAATTTGGTGAACTTTGTTATCAAATATTTTCTCTCTTTTATTGGTGCATGATATTGTTAGCTTCTTTACTTTCCTACATTTTTATGTGTTTATTTTCTCAATTCACAAGCATCGTCAGTTTCAATCTTAAATTAAATCTGTATCCTGGTGAATCTAATAGTTGTTAAGTGATTCATAGTAAGGAGTTTACAGATCACATGCATTATCAAATGCTTATAAATCCTTTCAAATGAATTAAATGTGTTTCCAAACAACTTCCAAGTGCCTCCAATTGAAACTAAACCCATATGACCTTTCACCTTCCCTATTTTCCATTTTTTTGCAATTTTACATTTTATATGACAACTTTTACATTTTTGCAAAATGGACACAAATCCTTAAATATTGACCCTCCTAATGACTTCAAAATATGAAAAATTACTCAAATTAACTTATTACAAGGTTGAAAAATCAAGATTGAACCAGACTTCAAAAATTGTTCTATGGAAGCATAAGGTTGTCATGGTGCTCTTGCACCACACATATCTTTGAAGAGTTCAACTAACTCTCCAAATGAAACATCACCACCTAAGGTGAATTAATGCATAAAGTAGAATAAGAAAATTAACTAAAAATTATACTCTAGTACCCCCCTTTAATTTCAATTTAGATGGGTACAAATATGGATGGGTCCTAGAAACTAGGCTTGATGAGGTACCCATGTACAATGAAGATCTCCCATAAAGTGGAGAAAGGTAAAAATTCCATATGGGAAAAAATTAGCCTTCAAAAAAGATATGATAAAAAGAAATTACAATCAAGAGATACTATGAAGCCCCTCCAAAATTTTATGCTCAATTTATCCTTGCTATCTACTACTAGAAAGAACCTTTGGATGCTCTTGATGAAGCACCTTTGAATTCTGATGCAACAAGTGATAGTGGAGGAGATGAATTGTTCATACTAGAAGTGGAAGAATGAATATGTGAGTATGAATCCTTTAGAGAAAAGTGGGAAAATGTGTAAACATGAGAGAGATGATCAATATCACATAATTCAAAAATATCTCTACTTCATGAATCTTGAATTTTCATTGAGGTGGATGTGAACTCAAATAACTTCCTAGAAGTTGTAAGCCGATATATGGAAATAATTTTATTTTTCAATTCAAGAACAAACAAGACATTAGGGATACTTTGATTGCATATCTCAATAATAACTTTTCCACAAAACATGTGAAAGTGTTATTAGCTACTTTCACTTTTTTACATTAGAATGATAAAAGGACATCTACACTTCTAGATAAGGATACATACAATGTGATGCTCCTAAAGCAAGAAGCCTTTTATCAATCTCTAATATTGTAGTTGACATAATTACTTTTCCTTTAGATATACCCTTTTCTTTAGAAGATTATAAGCTATATGAAGAGTCTTTGATGGTTGTAAGAACCCCTTCTTGCTCAAGTAGATGTATAAGATGGAAAATCCTTTTCATCATACATTTGTATTGATTATGCTCATATTTATTATAGAAAGCACACTTCACTTTTTGTTGTGATTTACCATCCTTTATTTATTTGTCCTTTTTTTTAGTTATAACAAGAGCTTATATCTTTGAAGGATGCATGTTACCCATTTGAACTATTTTTTCTTGCTCTTTTGTGAGAGAAATTAAAAAATCCGAAAGTGATGGAATAGTGTAGCATGCACCAAAATCCTTCTTTATTGCATGAAAAGTGGAAACAAATGTTGAATATTGAGGACCTAACTTGGGTAAGACACTTAGGACCAATTGGTTATCATTTTTTTCTATTCCATATTACACGAGTTGAAACCTTAACAAATTTAATTTATTGAATAACTCTTGAATTGCGTTAAATTCTTGTGGATTAACACTTATTAGTTTATTCTCTAATGGATGTCCCCTCATTACATCTTGCTTTCCAAACATATTTTCTAATTGTACTATTGTAAATTGTCACCCATGATAATTTCACCTTATGTTTTGTCCCCCCTTAAATTATTGGGCCTATTTGAGTATTAAATTTCATAAACTATGCATTCTATGGCCCATTTAAAACATTTTTTGATGAATTAAAAGGGAAAAATTGCATTTATCTAAGAGCTTTCCCTCGATACTTAAAATGCTAAAAAATAGGGAAAGGAAACTCATGCCCTAGGCATGGGTGTTCCCCTATTTTGGATCAAAATTCAAATATGTTGGTTGTGGAAATTTAATATGTGCAATTCAAGTGTCTAAAGTTGGCCATCAATATTTTTTTTTAGGAAGTTGAATAAATTATTATAAATGCCTAGTTATTGCATCAATTGAATATCAACTAGAAAGAGGTGAACATTAAGAGAAATTACTATCATCAAGAACAAAGTCAAGAGCAGCATTTCAAAGCTTTATTTCACCAATTCAAGATCCTAACATCATGTGAAAATCTTATGTGAGTTTATGTGTGTTCATGTTATCATTATTTTGTGAAGATTAACACTTTTGTATGTCTCCAAGAAATTCAAGCATTAAAGAAAATCAATAAAGCATGATCCAAGACCTTGAGGTAATGTGCATGACTTTAGTCCTTCAAGGAAGTCATTGAAGGGTGGTGAGTTGTAGCACTTTGTCGATTCATCATTCCTTCTTATCATTTATCTATTTATCATTGAAATTACCATTGTGGAAGTGGAAACACTAACACAAGGTTTGACTGGGGCAAGCCCCTAAATGGCACAACCCTTTCTCTCTCTTTGAATGTGCAAGTTTTAGGTTTAGAGGAGTTTAAAGGGAATTTGAAGGCTCATTTTCCATTGTTGCAATTATAATCCTACATCTTGTCCACTCACAGAAACTTACCTACAAAATTATCTGACAGTGATCTAACAGATTTACAGGTAGGAATCTGAAGCTTAGATTTGACATCAGAGGACTATGAAAACATATCTAAAAAATATCTACAAGGACACTCACGCTCTAGGTGTCTGTGTCCTCCAAAATCAGCTTCAAATTTGCAAGACAGGTGCACGAGACTCTTCCTTTCTTAGATTTGTTGTCTAAATTTTTGTTACAGTTTTCCAGTTATCAAAATCTTGCATTTTCAATCTAGGGAACATGGTTTAATATAGATATTTGGTACAATTCAATTCTAATATATTTTGAAGAATCAAAAGGATTGAATCCAAGACTGATTTACTCACCTTTATGGTTGAAAGTCAATCTAATTTCCTTGTTGATTTGCATCCTAATGAAATCCTAGAAAAAGGTGGAATTGACCCTAGGTTTTGGACATTAAACTTAAGGGATCCATTTTTCTACATTTCACTAATGTTATCCATACATAATTAGGTGTTGTGGAAAAATTAATGTGAAAGAGAAGGTCAAAAGAAATAAATGTATGCAATGTTCCATAGGCTTCATCATTTTATTATGTCATTTTCATTTTTCAACTGATCTTGTAGGTTCAAGTTTCAAACCCATAGTGACATGGTGTAATCTTTATTTATTGAGCTTTATCTCCATTGATTGCTTTTATTCATATAAGTTAAATGGAGTTATTATTATGTCCCATTTTTAGAATCACACACAAGGCAACCCCCCTTGATTATAATTTTGATCCCCTATAAGTTGGCACTTTATGTATTTTAGTGCATATAACAATTCCAATGGAATGAATAATTACACTATATAATTTAGTGTGATATTATTTCCTATGATATGAGCAAGTGATATTCACTTTCAAAAAATCCATACTCAACTTGAGTATCTAATGAAAGGATACAATAATGCTATTTTTCTAATTTGTACTTAGAAACTCTAAAGTTTTTCTATTAAAAAAAGAGGCAAAATATGTGTTAAACAACACAATTTTTCAATCATCTCAATAATAAAGTCTTTAGAACAAAAAGAGATTTTTGTCAACTATTTAAAAATGAAAATTTGACTTAACGTTTGAAAATTACATAAAAATGAAAAACTCCCCCCTTACAAGTAATTCTAAATTTTATCAACTAACAATAAATATAACCTTTTTGTTAACATGCAATGCTTATTTTGAAAGGTACTTACCAAAAATAAAGGGGTCACATGAATCAAGAAAGTGGTTGATTAAATTTTACTTCACGCTTCATTCCCTCTATGGAACTCACACATCTCATATTACTCACCAAATAAATAACACTTCTTCCAACCCACCATCTAATCTACTAACTGGTAGTAGTGATCTCTGCCATAAATCCCACATAAGGAGAAGTAGTTGTGGAAATTTCTAGAGCAAAAAAAAGTAGCACAAAGTACTTCCAATCTAAATTTTTAAGAGAATTCCTTCACTCACTTGAAGAAGATAGTGGTTTTCTTTTCTCAATTGTTTGCATAACAAAATAGAAACATAAAAATAAAATAAAAAAATTCCATTCATTTTTTTTTATAATGAATTGTTGGATTTTGTGGCCTTTACAAGTATCATATACAAAGAAAATTACCTACACAAGGAGGGATATTAAATTCAAAGAAAAAAGAATTTTCAATTTAACTATGCAATAATATCAAGCTATAAATGAACAAGCTTAGCTCCAATACCATGTTAGATTCAAGATCAACCGGTGAAGTGATGGAACTTGGTTGAGTTGTAAAATTCATGCAATTGTATGGTCTATAATAGTTAGAAATTGAAAGAAATAACTGAATTGATTGAATAGAAATAAAAAAAATGGAATCAGATAGAATGATATTCTCAAAGAGAGAGTTTGTACATATAGGAAAAATAGTTTGAGTCACTATAGGAGTGCTCAACTCAAGGTGGAAAGAATTCTCCACCAAGTGGAAAATGAGAAGTCCCACGTGTATTTGAAGAGTTCAAATAACTCTCACAATGACACATTGCTACCTAAGATGGCTTAATACATAAATAAGAACAAAATAATTAAGTAATAATTCTACTCTAATAGTGACAAATTCACATAAGCCCATTTTAGCTATTTACTAGATGCCCTTATGTCACTTTCAATATTTATGGTTGTAGCATATTTTTCCCCAAGGGTTTGATTCTTATCTCTAAAAAAATCCTATTTTAGAATAAAAAACACGACAATAAAGTACAAGACACATAGATTCATTGGGATTTAGGTATTGAGGTACCTTTCTCATGGCAAGGATGATTTTGGTGTTGAAGTCAGTCACTATTTTTTTATACTCTTTTTTATGGCAAGCTCATAGGCATTGAACTTTTGATATATCTTTTCCCCATATTACATTCTAAAATAATCAACAAACTCTTCCCAAGAATAAATACTACTATCGAGAAGATTCCTAAACCACTCCCTAGCACTCCCTATGAAATAACTAAATAATTTCATCATCACATATTCATCTTCAATCTCATACTCATTAATGAGATCGATGAAATGCCTTAAGTGGTCTTCTCTTGTCACAACATTTTTTCCCTAGAATATTGGAACCTTTCATCTAATGTCACTAGGAAATGGATTGGGATAATTTCAGGATCCCAAAGAAGTCTAGTTGCCTATATCTTTTAACTCCTAAAGACTATCGAGATGGAGCAAGTCTCATAGGTTTTCTTTGATGGTTACCCTAGTTTTTTTTGTATATTTTTCTATTGAGGTATTTTCTGACCTTGTTGTTGGAGAACCATAACATGAGCTTGAATTAGTTGGTTAATTTTAGCTTACAATTATTTCCTTCTTCTAGCTTCATCTAATAAGTACAAATCTTCATTTGTGAGTCTTTTCCTATCATTGATATTATTTGGAATGTGTTGATTAATATCATGGAAATTTTGATTGAATTGAGAGCCCTACAAACCAAAGGAAGAAGGTTGTTGGTGTTCAATTCTATGAGCACCTCTATCAGACCTACCTATCATATGATTTATCCTTACATAATATTCATTAAAATTTATATTTCTTCTTTTGATTAGCTAATTTACATAATCATCATACGTATATTGGTATTGCTCCCTCAAGTCAATTAAGGCATCACCTCTACTTGAGGTATGAACCCTTTCTATATCATTATATCTAGATGGACTACTTCCATCATTTATTTTCCATTTAGCACATTAATTTATTTTATTTCTTGAAATATTTCTATTTTCAGGTTGTTCATTTCTATGTTTTCTTTGATCTGTACAATTGTTTTTTTAATAAAATTGTGTTCTTACAACAAAGTCACCACTCGCTAAGGAGACAATATTTTTTTGAAGTTATTCTCATTGATGTAACCTAGAACAACAATTAAAAAATATAATTTAAAATTTTGAATTCTATAAATGATGATAAAAATTAAAAGTGGCTAATTATCATCCTTGGCAACAACATCATTCTATTGTCATAAGTTGAAAATATGAAAAATACCCAAAATACACTAGAAAAAGTAGAGGTATTTCAAGCATGCACTAGATTCACACTTCACCAAAAAATACTAAAGTAACTTATTCTTTGGAAATGGTGTCGTTCTATTGGGTTCTAAAAGAAATACTCCACTTCCTAGAATCTAATTCCAATCACAAATCTAAGGTTGTCATCAAGTGGGTAAAAGTGGTTCATCAACAAAACAATGGAGGGTTTAAGTTCAACTTTACAAGAGTGGGTTTTCTCTCCTATACTTTGAGCTCAACTTAGATTTAGGAGGGTATTCCTGGAGGTTGGTTTATAAGAAAATGAAAATTTTAGTTAAACCCAAACTGTTGATTCAATTCCAAGCATGTCACTAGGTTGAGAGAAACTAACTACCTTACTACCTCTATATAGAAAATTCAACACCTTAACAATGAGTACAAGGTGGGAGTGAGTTGCATGATTCTAAAAAATTGATATGTATTATTCCCTAAATGTAATGATATTTTGAACTACACCAACTATAACTAAAATAAAAATTTCTTAATGATTATTTTTAATGTGTATGACTAGAATGAGTATAAGGAAACACATTCCTATCTTATGGAATAGAGTCATAGCCAACAAGGAGAGATCAAAAGAAAAAAATATAAACAATAAATGGTCTATGCATTAATATGTATCAATATATACTTTTTAGTTTCATCTACTTATTATCCATCAATGAGCTATTCAAACTCATATAAAAACAAAGAAAGAGTTGTTACAAGATATGAAATAGGTTTATAACCTTGTCATATTCCTCTAATGATATTCACATTCACAATAGCAAGTGTTTTCTCATGGTTTTAAGCTTTAAGGGTATTTGATACTTCTTGTGGTTGTTATTAAATTGTGCCTCTATAATTTAAGAAATCCCCACTATAAGTAAGAAAACCATCTTTTAATATGAGTCAAAGTATGTCTCAAAGTGGTAGGACCAAGTATGGTTTAAAACAAGACCTTATAAGCCAACTTATCTTTTTTTTTCAAAATATAAAAAACATGCACATGGTACAAGAATTATCTCTAGGAGAATTTATGACCACTTTGAGTTGGTTTGGGATGTAATTATCTCAGTCCAAAGGTGGGATTTGTTTAAATTATGTTATAATTCTAGAAAAGTTTGCCACCCTATTTCAAACATCTAGAGATATGATGTAAGGAATTTATTGGTCCCTAATGTATTTGTGATTGTTGATCTTATTTGTACTAATTATAGCAAATATAATACAAACACAATAATTTTGTATAACTATGAGGGTTTACCATTGCATAGAATAAGTAAGTATTTTATTATGGAAGTTTTGGCCTCAACAATTAGGAAAACATTAAGATCAATTTTAGTGAATTATACAAGGAATAAAAGCGGGACATGTCTAGTTATAGGTTTAGATGGCTACCAAAACATAGGAAGAGAATCTCTTATTGACTAACACCATTGTAAAAAGTGAGTTAGTGCCTTTTTGTTGAATATCTGAAATATTGAGAGGGGGGGGTGAATCAATATTCCATAAAACCATAATAAAATCCACTTAAACATTATCACAATTCTAACTAAATCAGCAAGAGAGAACATGGAAACAATTCAATGAAACCATACACATGAAAACCAATATTTTTACATGGAAAACCCAAAATGGGAAAAACCATAGTGAGGGTTAACTCACAATGTGTTATATCCAGATACAAAATATTATGAGGCTCATTGCCAAGACTCACTGTCCTTAAAAGGATCATTGCATGAGTACAAAATATGACTAACCACCAAAATACAATGATAGTGGCTCACTGCCAAAAGATTTAACTGATAGGATACACCTTCAATGTGCAGGGTTTAGTTCCACTGAAGCTCAAAATAAGAATTATTGCCTCACATAATCGTCACTCAACAAAACTGCACTGATCCACAACTGATAAAGCATTTAGGCTCAGACCTTTCTTCCACAAACTTTACTTCACACTTTCTTCTCCTTCTTCACTCTCTCATCTGATTCCTCAAAACATCTTATATATATAAAAGTACATCCTAATCATCAATTAGATTGGCCTAATTAGATGAACATAAAAATAATCAAAACCTTCTTCATTAGCACCATATAATATTTAAACATTTTATCCATGTAGTACATTATACCAAGTCGGCTAACATCCATAAAACATAACTAGTCTTCATAATATATTGCATATGCTAAGTGTGCCAAGACTAGAATGTAACTCTCCAAACCAACAAATAATCCTCAAAGAAAACACCTTCCGGATTTGAGAACACATTAATTTCCCATCATACTACCAACATAGAGACTATCAACCAAATTATAGCATAAGAATGTTCACCTTAGTAGAATGCGGAGTCTCCCACACAATATGCCACACATAGAACAATAGTAGGATACAGAGTTAAACTCTATCACAGATAACTTTCAACTCACAACAAAAGACATCTCAAGATCCAAGATATAGTTATTTGAATGAGTCAATAAAACATGGTTAAGAGATTAGAGTCACATTATATCTTGTGGTGAATTCTAGACTCAAATACTAACACACCGATCCATAAAAAAAGGGTATTATTGGTAGAGAAAAACTTCTGGTAAAACAAGCAGACTTCCCATATAGTTATCACCATGTTGACATCAATGAAAACATAGGAACAACCAAAACAACCATCCATACTTCATGATCATGTTTCAAGGCTTCCAAGAATCTCCCCCTTTGGCATTGATGGTACCATGCATGACAAAAGCATTTTCCAGTATACTACTACTGAATATTTTGAATACTCCCCCTATCAAAACTGTTCTTCACAAAAATGTTTTTCCTTTGTCTCTCTATCTCTCCATCTCTCCTCATCTCTTTATCTCTCCCCCTTTGACATGAATGAAAAATGAAGGGGTTCGGTATATATGTATATATGCATCAAAGTGTAACCAAAAATATATGAACACAAACTTGAATTAACCCAAAGAAGAACCTCTGAAACTCTCCAGGATAGCCTTCCATGACACTTTTCCTTCTTCCCATGAACCTTCTGCACTTACAAGAGTCTTGTAAAATATCCCAAGCTTAGTTAAGGACTCCACACCATCTATTAAATTATTGGGACTATGTTCAATCTCTGATAATTCACCAATACAAACAAGAGCACTAGAAATAGAAGTATGTTTGAGTTTAATTATTTTTCTGAGTGCCACAAACTTCTTGATAACATATGTTCTTTGATCCTACAGAGAATAAATTTTCTTGAAGTTGCACAATGTAGGACCACCTCTAATTCTCTTTATCTTCTGCTAACCTGTATGTATCTGTGTGAGTGCTTAACAGGGAATCACTCATCCTTATCTCATTTCCCATATCCAGTGTACTGACAGACCAATCTAGGAAAAAAGAATGCAGTTCTTACATGCCTCTTCTTCACAACCTTGTACACTCTCCAATTCCTTCATCACTCAATTATGTGCATTCACACATTTTCCTTTGATATCTTCTAGATTTCCCTCATTAGACCTGATTCCAATAGACACTTCAAGTCTGGAGATGTAGAACTTCAAATGATTAATCATGCCATGGAGATTCTCCATAATAGAAATATATGAATCAAAATTAGCATCAGGAATAACCTTCTGCAATTATTCCAA
Source organism: Sequoia sempervirens (assembly GCA_007258455.2). Taxonomy (NCBI): domain Eukaryota; kingdom Viridiplantae; phylum Streptophyta; class Pinopsida; order Cupressales; family Cupressaceae; genus Sequoia; species Sequoia sempervirens. The sequence goes on from VDFB02270651.1 coordinate 79,607,143, forward strand.
AGCTCTTTGAATATTTATTCTTTCATTCTCATGTTCAAGCTCACTTCCTTTTACAACTTCTTACTTAACAACACTCTTCCTTTTCTTCCCTGTTCTAGTCATGCTACTAGAGGTACCTTCTACATTGAGATTCTTAGGGATTTCCAAAATAATTTTAGCTTAATTATCAACTTCAACCTCTAACACTTCATAATCCAATTCATATATCCAAACTAGCCTTGATTCAACTACTTCCATGTGACAAAAATATGTAGACACAAGAAAATTTAAGCTTCCAGAGTACCTTCCCACAACACTTAGTAGAATCTTGAACCTTTTGTTCATCCTCATCTGAAATGTTCCAAAGAATGCAGCAAGGGCAGTCTCTTGTGCATCCAAACTACCAAGATTTACCATGAAGTTCTTTATTTGATACACAATATGTTATGAATTTGGCCATTCTATCCTTCCTATTACCGATAATTCTCTCAAAAAGTAAAAGATAAAACAAAAAACCAAATTTCCATATCAAAATGTATTCTTCTTACTCCTCTTGATCTCCTTTAAATTCTTCAAAATATGTACATGAATTAATTCACACAAGTCATACTCCATACCTCTTTTAACCATATCAACAACAGTATGCACAATAGCAGTATAAACTACAAGGTCATTGTTAGGGATACAAACTCTGTGACCAATGACCATAATAGCATACCTTATTACCAAATCGACAATTGATCTCAAATCAATCTCCTTCCCTTTAGCATTTGCACCAATAACCTCAATTATTTCTTTCTCATCCATAGCCTTCAGTTTGGGAATTGCTCGAGAGGAACACAAACTAGTTGCATCTCTAATAACTTCTCTAGAAATCAAATGTGCCTAATCTATCCACATAGATTCATCATGAATTCTGCTCAACACTACTTGAATATATTTCTTCTCAAATCCAAAAAAGGGAACTTTCCTCCAAACATCCAAATTTTTCTCAGCTAATACTTTGTAGGCATCATGGCTCTCTTTCAATTCACTTTCCCAAAGCATGCTCAACTAAGCTAACAACATCTCTTCTATCTTATTGTAAACAAATGCATAGTTATCTTTCATAGGAAATTCTCTTGGAGGGATGTAAGAGAATACACCAACAGACTCTTCTGACACATTTCTCAAATATCTCTTCAACCTAACTTTATCCACACAATTCACAACCTTTGAATTATCCATAGTAATAAAAGTGAAAGATTATGAAAACAGGAATACCTCTAAAGATGACAACAAGAAATGTATAGATATCCTACTTCCGGAGCTCACTCCGTCTGATATCTTCTTTAAACCCTGAAACTCTGAATTTCCTTCTAAAATTTCTTTGCTCGCTTCTCCAAAAATACATAAGCCTTTAAAATTATCTAAATCTATTCCTTCTATTTTGAATGATTTTTCAATAGATGCTTCAACTTGTAGGTAGATTTCCTCGAGAATTGTGTACAATTCCATTCTTTCAAAATCTATAGACTTCATGTGACAGAGAAAATTAAATATACTTTTTTATGATATGGCACAAGTATAGATGAGGGATTTTATTATATTTTCAGATGATTTCTCCCCCTTAGCCACTACTTTTATTTAGAAATTGATGGGAGTATCTGTACCAAAGGTCATCATAGATAAGACTGATGATTCCTTTCTCCAAATCCTTTTCATTTCCTTTCTTGCTTCTTCTAGATCAATGATTTGATCTTTCTTCTTCACTGGATAGATTTTTTTTTCTTCTACTATAACTACCAGGGTGTTTTGAATTATTCCACTTACAACAAACAACATTTTTCTTTCCATTTTCCCTTTTACCCAATAGACTAACTTTATATCCATTCTTCTTACTTTTAGAACATTTTTCGGAGAATGATAAAGAGTCATTCATTTTACTTTTGTAGTCCTTTTCCTTATGACCAAATTTCTTGCAGGAATAACAAACACCATTGAAGGATAAATACCCTTTAGCATCATGTCATTTGATAGGATTTTTTCTGAAATTGCTTCTAAGCTCCTTGATTTGTCTATTTTGTACCGAGTCTTCTTACTAGTGGATTGCTTCACTTTAGAACTTTGACCTTCCTCAAACCCTAAACCACTCTTATCCATTTCTAATCTTTGATATGTAATCAATTCATCAAGAACTTATCTTAAATTTGTTTTCAAAACTTCTTGCCTTTTCTAGGTTAGATCTCAATATTTTTGCTTCTTCTTCTAACTTTATGCATTCATCCATCTTCCTTTGAATTCTAATTTCCTGACATTCTTCAATTATTTTCTTCTCATCCAATTGTTGCAGTAGGCTAGGGACAATTTCTTCACCTTCAACCAACATATCACATGCTTCAACACTTTTACTTTGCAGATTTTCAATGTACTCATTTGATTTCACCAACCTTTCCTTCAAATCTTCCATTTCTTCTGAATGTTTGATAGAGACTGCTTTCGAAGGAAAAAAATTCTCATACTCAAATTTTGGGACATTCCTCAAGCTGTTAGGCTTCTTCAGAGGAACCAATCTCTAATAGAAATTGTTGAACATTTAGAATACTAAGAGGGGGGTTGAATCAGTATTCTATAAAACCATAATAAAATCCACTTAAACGTTATCACAATTCTGACTAAATCAGCAAGAGAGAACATAGAAACAAGTCAATGCAACCATACATATGAACACCAGGATTTTTACATGGAAAACCCAAAATGGGAAAATCCATGGTCAGGGTTAACTCACAATATATTATATCCATATACAAAATATTATGGGGCTCATTGTCCTTAAAAGGCTCACTATCTAAGTACAAAAGATGGCTAACCACCAAGATACAATGATAGTGGCTCACTGCCAAAAGATTGAACTAATAGGATACACCTTCAATGTGCAAGGTTTAGTTCCATTGAAGCTTAGAATAAGAAGTATTGCCTCACACAACAATCACTCAACAAAACTACACTGATCCACAATTGATAAAGCATTCAAGCTTGGACCTTTCTTCCACACAGTTTTCTTCTACACACTTTCTTCTCCTTCTTCGCTCTCTCATCTAACTCCTTAAAACATCTTATATATATACGAGTACATCTTGATCATCAATTAGGTCAACTTAATTAGATAAAAAAAAAAAATCAAAACCTTCTTCGTTAGCACCATATAAGATTTAAATTTTTTATCCATGTAGTGCATTATACCAAGTTGAATAACATCCATAAAACATAACTAGTCTTCATAAGATATTGCATACACTGAGTCGACCAAGAATAGAATGCAACTCTCCAAACCAACAAATAATCCTCAAATCAAACACCTTCCAGATCTGAGAACACATTAATTTCCCATCATACTACCAACATAGAGATTATCAACAAAACTACAACATAAGAATGTTCACCCTAGTAGAATGTGGAGTCTCCCACACAATCTGCCACACACAAAACAATAGTCAGATATAGAGTAAACTTTTTCAGAGATAAATTTATTCTCACAACAAAAGACATCTCAAGATCTAGGATATAGTTGTTTGAATGAGTCAAGAAAACATGGTTAAGATATTAGAGTCATATCAGATCTTGTAGTGAATTATGGACTCAAATGCCAACACATTGATCCATCACAAAAGGGTATTACCGGTAGAGAACAACTTCCAGTAAACCAAATAGGCTTCCCATATAGTTATCACCTTGTTGACATCAATGTCAACATAGGAACAACCAACACAACCATCCATACTTCATGCTCATGTTGCAAGGCTTCCAACACCTTTAATGAAGATATATTTGAATTATATTTCTAAATGATATATTATTCTCAATGAAAGGTATTAGGAGTTAATTTTAGGCCTTAGAAACTTGTTCATTTGATGATGTTTGCAATTGATATTCAGCATCAGGAAAATAATAGGGATTTTAGTTTTGCATCCTTTATTGCTAAAGGAATTCATAAGAAATTAGTGTCTTTGAAGATATATCATAGGAATCCTTCAAGTTGTACTACATCTTTTACCACATTTAGTATTATAATGGAAGAAATATTTTGGACAAATCCTTGAAGATAAGACACCAAACCCCTAAGGGAGATCCAATTCCTATTAAACAATGAACTCACATACGAGATTCACATAGGAGAACATCATATTATATCTTGTTTGAGATGAATTTTGTGCATGTGATATTGGGATTATTGGTGCATTGAAATAAAATATTATCTAATATAGTTTTTTGAAACAAAAATATCTACTAAGGGGGGGTTGGATCAGTAGATCATTTTAAATTTATCCTCAAACACTTTAATGTAGATTAAATGAACATGCAAAGATCAAACACATACACAAGTACACATAACACCAAATATACATGGAAAACCCAATATGGGAAAACCCAATATGGGAAAAAACAAAATGAGAATAGCTTCTAGGATCTATTGTCCTAATCTAGCCCACAATAGAACCTCACTAGTTATAATGTTTAATGTCACCAACCCTAAGGAGACACCAATCCCTTGATTTAAGAGCACCAAATTAGCTTTCTATTGGCACCAACCAATCAAACTTACACAAAAATTATGGAGCTAAAACTCCTAATTACAAAGTAATTCAAATGAATCCAATTCAATTTTACAAACTTGTTAAGCAACTACTCATACTATGGTCTTATTCTACAAGCATACCTCTTTGTTGCTACTGATAATTCTTCTTTAGCATCTGAAATGAAGAAATGTGGGGGGTTCACCACAAATTGGATTGGTAAAAGGGTTATGATGAACCCATTTCTCTAATTTCATTTAGGAAATGAGATTCACACAATGAAATGACTAACAACCTTGAGGTGATTCAATTCAAAGTGTGAATCTAAAAAATTCCTTTTTATGCAAGGATGAGGATCCCTATTAAATAACACTTTGGGGAGAAAGGTTAAAAAATGGCAAAAAAACTCCTAAATGCAAGCTATAAAGTGCATCTAATATATTAAGCTCAATTTTGAAGGAATCAGAAGTCAAAATGCAAATATGAGAAAGGGAGAATGATGTGTACTGGTCACCAAAAGTGCTTTTGTAAAGCTAACTAAAGACTCATTTTCCCTATGGTGAATGGGTCTTGGATAGGGCTTTGTAAAAATAGTTTATGGGTTCTCTTCTTTTGTTTCTACACTCCCAAATCCTTGATTTTCACTGTCAGAAAACTGGAAATAAATCTTGTATGTGAGTTTCCATAAAATTGCAAGAATGATGACAACAAATAAAACTTTGATAACTTTTCAATTTTTCTCTTCAAGAGATCTTCCACCTAAAATATACAAACACACATCAAGAGGGAAAAATGTTTTGTTGTTGGTGAAGAGAGGTTTTCCTTGGTCAAACCCCATTTTGGTAATTAAACTTTGTGATGAAATAATGAAACATTAAGGAATGATGAATGGGAAAAGCAATGTCACAACTCACCAAACCCTTGTATGAACCTTGGACTATGGATTTGCAACTTGCATGAAATGGATTTAATGGATGTGGATCTTGATCTTGAAACTTGATTTGAAACAATTCCTTTGAATGCTTGAATGGATCTTGAACACTACACAAGCATACATGCATGATGCAAGGAGACTTTGACATGATAATAGGATCTTGAATGCTGCAATAATTATCTAATAAAAATAATCTTGAATGCCTCAAAAATTCTCTTGAAATTCTCTTGAACATCAACTTCACTTTAGGGATGCTTGTATAAAAAATATAGGATCAAATTGCTTGAATGTCTTAGGATGAAACTTAGTGAAATAACCTCTTATTTATACATATGTTAACATTAATTCCTGAAATTCAAATAACCCAAGGTGACATGTGAATATACTTTTGAAATCATTGAAATATCACTAGAAACATAATTTAAATTAGGGCTCTAGGTCTATGTGAGGACCCATTTTCCCTTGGGAAAATGGGTCCTAGGTCACTTACCTAGGACACACATTGCTCAATGATAATGTTATGTTATGGCATTAATGAATTTTTAGGTTTTGCTCTTCAGAAATTGCAATTAATTAGGCTTGTATTTGAACTAACGGGCCAATTAAGGCATAATTAACCTCAGTTAATTAATAAATCCCTAGATAAGTGTGAAAGTGTAAAGGTACACCATATAACACCATAAATAAGGCACAATTAAGTCCATTTCATTTAATAAGGCCCTAAACTTTGTTAGAAACCAAGATCTGAAATGCAAACCAGAAAAATCACCTTCCACAGAAGAGAAAAACAAAAAAGCAGAGATTGCATAAAGATGTGCAAATTGATATATTCGAAGTACAAATAATTACAAGAGATAATTTGCTTTATAAAAGAAAAGATGCATAAACCTAATATTATCTTGAGCAAAAAGATATCTCAACAAGATAAGGATAAAACCTATAACTTAGAAATTAAATATGCCTAAGTAAACTTATGGAAAGTGTAATTAAATATTAATTACACCAACACCCCCCCATAAGTGCAACTTAGGGAGAAGTAGATTATTATGCAAATGATGTGAGATGGGTCTTGGAAACAAAGGCTTGATTAGGTACCCATGTACAAATGCAAAGAGAGAAAACCTAGTGGGAAAAATCCACCTCAATGAGATGAACTACTGCAAGGAATCATTCAAAGAACTTTGATGAAGCAACACTGGAACTCCAAATCTGGCAAGCAAGGAAATATACTTCTATTTGCAAAATACCATATTGGAATCATAAATGCAACAGCAGACCCGATGCAAAGGAACACTGGAAACTCACATACTGGATCAACCCTGGAATCTCTAAGCAATAGTAGATGAAAGGATGAATGAAGTCCATAATGATGAAAAAATCTAGAAGTTGTGTCTCTTGAAGCCAATGCCAAACTAAAACTAAAACTGTCCATAAGATGAGTACCATCAAGATTTTGGAACATTAACCATAAAAAAATGGCCTTGAAATTGAGAAAGATTTGAACCAGTGCAGATCAAGAACCATAAACTCCCAATGTGAAGTGTGAACCAAAGCAAACCAATGATGTGTCTAGCTAAGCAAGAAAGAAGCTAAAGGAAACAACAAGAAACCAGAAAAACTCATGCGAGTTGTCACCAATACAAAGAATGGATGCAAGAACCCCCCTTAATGAAACTTTATATCAGTTCGTTATTACAATACCCAATGATTGCGGAAGGAGAGAATGCAAAACTATAGAAACATAAGCGAAAATGAAAACCTAGTGCACGAAACAACAATGAATGCATGCATAAAATAAGGTACAAATATTCTATAAATGACCTTAGATCTACATAGAGGCTGAAACTAGCTTTCCAACACCACGAAAATTGCGAAAAACGGATAAGCAAGTCAAAAGATACGTCTCCCGAAGTGAAAACAGAAACATCTGACTTCCAAGGCTGAAAAAGACTTCAAAAATGAAAAACCGAAAAATAAGACTTGTACCATTGTGTAGAGCTTGGAAACAGCTTTTTGAAAATATCTCGTTTGCAAAAAAATGACGCTGTATGTGAAAGTTATGCTCATTTCCGCGAAACTACTCAAAACTGCCCAATAAGGTCTCTAATAAGCCCTCAGGGGCTAAAAACGTTCGGCCCCTGGTCACCTGGGCGGACCAAGGGGCTAGTGGCCAGGGAGCTTTGGCATGGCCCCTGGTCACCCATGTGACCAGGGTTGGGGCCAGAAGCCTGGCGGGGACTGTCGCATGGGCTCTGGTCACCCACAGAACTCGCAGGTAGGTGCTGAAGTGGCCGGGGGCTGGCGAAAAAGGCCGGTAGAGTAGCATGGGGGAGCCACCGGTAGCCACCTAGTGGCTGCCTAGTGGCAGATCCCATTATAATGGGTAGCACTAAATTTTAAAGAAATTTTTGATTTTTTAAATATTTTTTTGATTTTTTCTCAATTTTTGAGCCTCGTGAAGCATGCCTAGGGGCGGTATGGCACTCGAGTAAAAATTTTTCTCCTCTCCAAATGACTTCACCCAAACTGGAAATTTTTTATATGAAAATAGGGGTTTTTGGGCATTGTGAATCCAAAAGTGAGGTCCGTTGGGGCCCAAAGTGCTCTGAAAATTAGGAAAACCCCAGATCTATCAAAAAAATCACCGAGCTTGAAACCGTCGTAGATCTAGCAAACGGTGACCAAAATGAATGAAATAAAAGCCATTTTTGACTTTTTCCAGTGCTATGAATCCAATGGAAAACCCCAAACTGATCCAAGACGCTCCATAAAGATGCTCAAGGAATGAAACCCTTGAGGGACCCCGAGCGAGCTCTGCAATGTATTCCTCCAAAAAAGCTAAGAAGGGGCTGCAAATCAAGGCTCTGATACCATGTTAGAAACCAAGATCTGAAATGCAAACTAGAAAAATCACCTTCCATAGAAGAGAAAAACAAAAAATCAGAGATTGCATAAAGATGTGCAAATTGATATATTTGAAGTACAAATAATTACAAGAGATAATTTTCTTTATAAAAGCAAAGATGCATAAACCTAATCTTATCTTGAGCAAAAAGATAGCTCAACAAGATAAGGATTGAACCTATAACTTAGGAATTAAATATGCCTAAGTAAACTTATGCAAAGTGTAATTAAATATTAATTACATCAACAAACTTAATGTGAATATGTAAAATACATATTACAACACTAAATTAAGGCATAATTTAGTCCTTTTTATGATTAATATTTCCCAAATTAAGTGTGAAAAAGGGATTTTTTTTACACTACATTTAGCCTACTTTAGTGAGAGGATGACCCCATTGCAAAATCACACTAAAGTAGACATTCAAGACACATATGTATGCAAAAATGGCAAAGATACTCAATCATACGACATCAAAGGCTAGGAGGAAAAGGGAGGGTGGATAAAGCTTTGACTATCCAATGCAATGTGGAACACGTCTAGGTTGTTTGTCCAACATGTTCACAACCAGAACTCAATGTCCACTATGCAAACAATACATACACTCAAAGGGGGTAATGGAAACATAGGTAGTCCATTAGGTGTATTGTAAAAATGAAGAAAGGAATGAAGGTGTTGTCATTGATGTCAACTGGTTATCTACTAGTTGTTGTTGGTTGTATATGTCGAGGATATTGAGAAAATTGTATTAAAGAAAGTTTAGAGGTATTAAGTTGTTACTTCGGGTAATGATCTGGTATTTGCCCCTATGTTCGTGTGGTTCAGATATGTTGGTCATGGTTGTTGAAGGTTTCTATATCCAGATTTTTGGCTATTGGATCATTGTGAAGTTTGAGTTGTGTTCACCAGTTGTGAACTATGTTTTTTTGTGTTCTAGTTGAGGTCCTAGAGAAAAGTTGTTGGTCTAGATTTCTCTTTGATGAAGTCTTTTGACTTGTGGTTCTAGAGTTAAGAATTTTTTATTGCATTGAAGATATTTTTGGCTTTTGGAAGTATTGAGCTTAATTATTCTATGTGTTTTACATTGGTTTGGCTGACCCTATGTTAAGCACTATATCCAAAGTTGATGAAGCATGTTGGATCTATTTTGGGTTCTGGTGAAGTGTGTTTGGGTCACCCTCATTCTAATTCCACTCTAGGATGTTTTGGCACTGACCTAATTTGAATTTGAAGTTGGATGACTGACTTTGAATCTTTTTCAAGGTTGGAGAGAGTATAAATACATAATGAGCTAGTAATGAAAAATATACAAGAGAAAAGAAGATAAGTGAAAGAGTAGATGCGACATTGATGCTATTTAGAAAGTGTGTGTGTGAATTGTGTGTGGCAGATCAGTGTGAAGCTTAATTTTGAGTTTCCAGATGTAGTGAGTAGAAGGAGAACTCTGTCATTCATGCAAGTTGATCAAGTGACTGTGGTGGAATCCTTTTTGGATTGGGATTATAGTCTCTTTGTAACAAGTCTTCTTTGTCTTCTTTGTATCTCTATGGCAGTGAGCCCTCCGAGTTGTAGCCCTGTTGGATAGTGAGTCCTTGTTTCGGATAGTGAGTCCTTATTTCAGGTAGTGAGCCTTATCTTAGGTAGTGAGCCTTATTTCAAGTAGTGATCCTTTTGTAATTGGTTTTGAAATTCTCTATAGTGTGAGTTAATCCTCACAGTGGTTTTTCCCTCATTGGGCTTTCCAAGTAAATCTGGTGCTATTTTTTTTATGTGTTGGATTAGAGTTTCTGCATTGGCATTTGATGATTAATCATTCAAGTAGTTCAAGTATTAGTTTTGGTGATTGAATTAAAGGTTAAAATATATGACAACTTATTCATCCCCCGCTTTTAGTTGTCCTATTCAACAAGGTGAGCCCCTAGGAAAGTGGAAAATGAGATAATATTATTAGGCTCCCATACCATATCAAAACTATCCTCTTGAAAACTTCAATAAGGCACCACAGACATTTTGGTTTTGAGCTTCATAAGGCTTAACAAGTTGCATTATGCTAAACACTTATGAATAAGGGGAAGGCTCTACTGGAAAATTCTTGGTGGCCTTATAGGGAAGGGTTTGAGCTTCACAAGGTTAACAAGTTGTATTATGCTACACTTATGAAAATTATACATATATAAAGGGTTTTGTTTAAAGGGACTTATTTTAATTCATGTAAGGTATCATCTTAGGGATCATCATGCCTAATGTCTCCAAGAAAGGAAAAGTGCAAGATAAAAGATTCACAACTTAGGGAATGCAACAAATATCATCACCACTAAGAGGAAAGTCATATGCTAAGAAATATCATGCTCTTGGAGGACATCAAATCTATTGACACCACCAAGAAAATGAAACATCACAAAAAGAAATAAAATCACATAAAGAAACATGAGTGATGAAAATAATGCCAATGTAAGCCCCCACTTTAAAGGAATTGCTACACGATTTCTATGAGTAATAACTTTAAAGTAGCAAATAGTCAATGCTAACCATAAAGATGACATGAGAGCTTACTCAAAAATCCCTATTCCAGGTCATATGTTTCCAAATGAAGCTAATTCATGAATAGGTGTTGGCCCCAAAACACATAGGGGATCTACATATTCAGGTTTAGTATACCTTTGCTACAATGTTGTTATAGAGCTCAAAAATGTCAATATTCCCCAAATACTTCCAGAATAAGAAGAATGCCACATAGAGAGAGAAAACAAAGAAAATATTTTACATCAACATGGAAGAGACCTAAATTTCTTGATGCCTTGTGTCATCCCAAAAAGGAAAACACAAGAAAAAAGAAGAGAAATGTTTACGACATACAGAAGAATGTAGATATATATAGAGGAATGCACATAAAGAGAGATACATCAAACAAAAAGGTATGGGGGATCATATTACACACATTAAATCACACAAAGAAACATGAAAAATAATTGTAAGGAACATGTGAGTCAACCTATAGTAGGTCATCTATATACCAATCTTATTTAGTATATGTGGAAGGAGGGAAACTAGCCAAAGGGACAACGACAATTGCTGAAACTAGGACAAGGCTAACCCTTTGCTCCCACTAAGTATAGGACAAGGATGAGCCGAGATAAGTGATGAGAATGAGCTCCTTGTGATAAAGAGAATGATTTACAATGAATGTAAAGCATGTAATAGTGAGCACACTAGGATCCTACAACTATTACATGGAAGGGAGTGAGGCTCATGCTTTAAGGGATTATCTCTATCATATCAAATTTGTCAAGGATCCCTCTTACAGAAAGACACTCATTAGTAAGGTTCCCAAGATTTCTATGATATGCACAACAGTTCATGTTCTTAGGCTTGATACCCTTACTAGGAGGTGGCAATGTAAGCCATCCTATTTGAAGGAGGTATTCCATTTTTCATTCAATTTGTGTTTTAGTATGTAGGAATGACAACTTTTTGAGTTTTTAAGGTTTGGATTTCTTGCTTGTTTGAGGATCTTGTTGAGGTGTATTGGAAGGAGAAGGACCTAAAGTGATCCTATCATCCTTGTGGAACATTACTTCATCATTTTCATCCTTAGAAGATGTGGAGGGATAAGGATTTTGATATCCTAGTCCCTTAATGTTTTCAATAGGAAGTTGTTCTAGAAGTTTGTGAATTCCATGCTCATTAGTTATGTCACATCCTTATTTAGTTAAAATCTTAAAGCCTTGGCCATAAGTCTCTTCTAGAGTGATGGTTGTGTTTGTCAGTTTGTTAACATAAGATGGATAATTATGCACTTGATTAGATGAGCTAGGATCACTCATTATTGGGAGTTTAGGCTTAGTTTTTGACTCAATTTCAGGATGTAAAATATCGAACACGTCAAGTTGTGGAATGGTATGGGGTGTTGGTTGTTGCATGGATGGGTAAAAGGATGAATTTATCACAAGATTGTTAAGGAAACAAATTATGAAGGTGTTCATGCTATCATCATCTTCTCCAATGATGTCAACTTCACGAGGACACTCATTGGGAGTTGGTTTACCATGATTAGGTTCAATTACATTAGGATCATTTCCAAAAATACAACTTGAAACAGCAACTAAAGATGTCAAAGAATTCCATAGGTTATCAATGCACATGTCCATTGTTTGAAATGAAAGGGAATTTTTAGATTTTTAGATTCAAAACAAGGTAACTTTCTAATTACACAATGCAAAAACTTGAAAATGATGTTTTGTAAATGCAATTTTGAAATCACACAATGCACTAATTTTATCAAATTAGGATAAATATGATCAATTTCAATTAATAGAAAATTTATATATTAAAACATGAAAGTGAAAACAACAAAATGAAATGCATGCAAACAGATGTTTTAGAGCCCAAAAAATTAGGAAATGGCCCTAATCAAGGAATCATTCACCCGGAGGCGAATGGGTCCTTGGTAAGGGTTTTTAAAAATGCTTTTACATATTTTTGAGATGATTTTAGTGGTTTCTAAATTATGATAAAAAACAAGTTACAGTTTGATTTTTCTATGAAATTAATGCTGAATGCAAGTGCAAAATGTGACAAAATGACAAACTAGGAGATCTAATTTGATGTGAAATTTTGTTTCAATTTTCAAATGAAAGTAAATGATGATGTAATACTATGTAAATGATTTGTAAAATGACTGATATTTTGTATTTTTCAGATTTAAAGAATGCAAATATGCAATCTTAAAAAACCTAAATGAAATGAGAAGTTAATGCAATCTAAATAATCCTAAATGAGAGTCAATTCAATGTAATGAAATGCAAATGAATGCAAGATCAAAATATATGGTGCAAATAAACTCCAAAATCAAAAAAATTGCAATGATCAAAACTCGGGTTCACCAAAATGAAACAAAGAAATATGGGGTGGCTCACCAAAAATTGGATTGATAAAGGGGGTATGATGAACCTATTTCTCTAATTTCATTTAGGAAATGAGATACACACAATGAAATGACTAACAACCTTGAGGTGAGTCAACTCAAAGTGTGAATCTACAAATTTCCTTTTTATGCAAGGATGGGGGTCCCAAATAAACATCACTTTGGGGAGAAAGATAAAAACTAGTAAAAAACCTCCAAAATGCAAGATATAAAGTGCATCTAATAGATGAAGCTCAATTCTAAAGGAACCAGAAGTCAAAATGTTGATCTGCGAAAGGGAGAATGATGTGTACCAGTCACCAAAAGTGTTTTTTCAAAGCTAACCGAGGACTCATTCAGCCTATGGCGAATAGGTCTTGGCTAGGGCTTTGTAAAAATGGTTTCTATGTTCTCTTCTTCTGTGTATGCACTCCTAGATCCCCAATTTTCATAGTCAGAAAGCCAAAAATAAATCCTATAGGTGAGTTCTAATACCAAAATTGATCTATTTTAGGATCTAGGATGATTTCTTACAAAATGCTTAACTTTTTTATAATAGTTAACTCAAAGATCTAAACGAACAAATTAACATAACATAAATGCTTAAATGAAAAAAACATAACCATGATGATGAACTGAAAGAAAGAGAGAAAAGAAAGAAGAGATCAAACACAATTGATAACAGAGTTCATTTGAATGGACTACATCTCCGGGTCCCTCTCCAATGGAGTGACCGATCTGATTATGCTCCAAAAATCAATTACAATTGCTTCAAGACTATCTCCCTTAAGCATAGCAGCATGATGTTCCTTTGGTGTGCAGAAATACCTTCACTATCTCCTAAACATTCTCTCCTTCACATCACTTGGACTTGGAAAATAAGGCCTAATACCCCCTTTTTATACATAAAATAAGCCTAATAAGGCTTAACCACCAAAATAATGGCATAAACACATAAAAACATCCCTATGATCATCCTCAAAATACTTTGGACACTTTGCATTTTAACTTATTTGATTAGGGAGGTTGGTTTTTTAACTATAAGGCTTATTTGTTTAAGTCTCAACCAAAAACCTACAACAAAATTAATCGATGCAAATAATATATCAAACACTATCAATGGTCTGTCAGTAGAATATGGTTGTAGTGAATGGTAGGTCGATGGGTCCAACCCTTCCGACCACCCTTTTGTCTTGAAATTGCGCCATCAACATAACAAAACAAACTAGTGAACAAAGATAGTTAAGGTGGTTCACACGAGTGCAATGGCTAGAAATCTGGCTTGCGCGGGGCAGGTCATGGGTTCAAGGCCATTAACAAAATTTGTTAAACCAAACCAACTCACCAACTGACCAAAGGATTGTGTCGACAGGGCACCAGGTGGCACCTCCTGATTAGGCTGCGTGGCATCCTCTGATTCACTGACAGAGCTAACTTAGATGCCACTGTACCTATTGACTAGAGTATGAATGCCACACAAGCTACCACAGAGGGTGCCACATCATATGTACGATCATACGACCTATACCACATGTCACCCGTTGATTGGCCCAACTCATCATTCATAAAATATAGAGGCTATGTTAGCATGCTGACATCATCATTTGTACCACCTTGGCTCATTTGGTCAACCCAACTTTGACTCGTGATATCTTGGACATACAATCTCGAATTTCGATGAAATGAATTTTGTTGGTTTCATCTTGTCAGGCTCTTCATTTTGCTGCCATTTTTCATTGATTTCTAAGACAGTCATTTTTTTCATTTCCTAGACGACCCCTGGTTCCAGTTTGACCTAAACTTTGATTGGCTATAACTTGGGCATACAAACTCCTTTTGAGCCTGTTCAAGTTGCGTCAAAATTAGGATTGTGAGCTCTTCTTGATGGTGCTAAATTCTAGAGCATTGGGGAAACTTCAAATTTCACTAAAAAATATTTCCTAGATTAGTCCTCCCCACTAGAGAGCTTTTGGACCTCTGAAAGCTTGATTACTTAGAAATTAAGGGTAAAGCTCCCTCACTTTGCCAATCTCCATCCATTTTTCCTTGCTTGGATGCATCCCCTTTAGTCCCACTCTGAGGTACTCAACTGCGCCTCTTTGTGAAGTTTTGACATTCCTGTTGAGAATAACATCTTCTGGCAACTTTGACGTGTACTCTGGTGAAATTTCATCAATTGACGAAACCTTAATGTCTATGTCTTCATCGAGTATCATTGGAGGTTCATATAGCTTCAAATTCTCAACATTGACAACTGAGTAAATATGCATGTACAGAGGAAGATTGAGGTGGAAGGCATTGTTACCAATCTTTTTAAGGATCTCAAAAGGACCATACTCGATCGGCTTAAGCTTTCTACCTTCACCTTGCATCCTTTCCTTGCTAATGTGTAACCAAACTCGGTCTCCAACCTAAAAATGATGATTAGTGCAATGCTTATCATGGAAAGCCTTGTATTTTGCTTGGCTCTGTTTCAACTGTGCTTCCATTGCTTGATGAACTTCAATGCCTTCTCTACATCATGGTGTCCATCCTCAACATCATCCTTTCCAAAAGAAAAATCCATTGGTGTCTTGGGCACATAACCGAAGCATGTATCAAAAGGAGACCTCTTTGTAGAAGAGTGTGATGCATGGTTGTGGGAATGCTGCACATAATGAATAATCTCATCCCACATCATAGGATTTTTGTTGTAATAACCTCAGAGTAGATGCACAACTATCTTGTTTACAACCTTTGTCTGTCCATCGATTTGCGAATGGAACATTGTAGTCTTCTTCAGTTTGGTGCTCATGAGTCCCCACAAAGTTGACCAAAACTCCCCTAGGAATCAAGATTCTCGACCCGATACAATAGAAGTAGGTAACCCAGAATGAACCCATACAAATTAAAAGTACATCTGAGCTGTCAGTTCAACAGTGACCTGTTTCTTACAAGGCATCAAAATACACATTTTTCTAAACTGATCAACTACTACATACAAATAATCATGTCCCTTCCTAGACATAGGTAAACCCCTAAAAAAGTCCATTGAAACACTTTCACATGGACGGGAAGGTACAAGTAGAGGCATGTACAGCTGAGTTAATGTTTTGCTTACCCCAAAGTGTCCTACAATCAATGAGGTATGTGCTTCTCTAATAACCTGTGCTTATTCATCCCTTGGAACGCATAATTTTCCCAAGTGATACAACAATTTATCCTACACATAGTAATCTTTCTCTTCTACATGTTTTCCTTGCATTAAAGCTACATAGATATCCAAAGGAACTACATATACTTCTACCTCATCAACAAAGTGTTCCATAATATCCTTGGTGATGGTCATGAGTGATTGGTTGGCCGATTTGTGTTGGCCCTTGATAGACCAACTGGGTAGAGAATTTCTTCGTGAGAATCATTACTATTTTGTGAAGCCCGTATATTGAGTCTGTGGAGGTGGGTTGGTTGGTGTTTATTGACCCTTACATTTCTTCTACGTTATTCTTTCTAGATCATGGTCATTGTAACTCCATCAGTAATCGATGGTTTATCATTGTAGTAGTTGTCACCATGGATCTGTCTGAGTAAGGAGCTCACATAAGGGACAACCATTGGTGCATTGTATGTGTGGAAGAAAGAAGAAGTAAGCATGAAGAAGTTACCAGGAGATCTATCTACATGTGAAGGTAGAGGTCAGATGTGAGATTGTAGTAGAGGGTTTGATGATTGGATTAGCAATGTTTCCAACAATCTTCCATTATGCTGAGTAGTTGACCTTTTCCAAGGGGTTGAATGGATTGTAGTGTAACCCAAAATATTTTGGGTGCACATGTAGTGAGAAGGCTCGACTGTCCAGGTTTGGTGTTTGGAGAAGTTTAATTAGGCCCACTGCTTATTATTGTAAAATGAGGCCGAGAGACATTGTTGGACATGCCATGAAGGGTCACAAGACTTTGGTAAAAAAAATTTAACTTTTGCACTCCTAGTAAGTTTTAAACCCTTGTTGCATTCATAAAATGGGTATTTTATTATAAAAAAATTGTTAAAACTAATTCCCATGGGTTTTACAATATAGTCATATGTGCAAAACTAGTATAAGCCCAAAAAATATAGCTAAGGGTTTCTAGCTTGTAGTCTTATGAAACCATTGCAATGTTGGCATACGAATTCTTGGCATCAAAGGGGAATTTGAAAAATTTCTCACATGTTGAAGATAATCTTATAGGGGTATTTTTAAATTAGGCCATATTCCCATTTTGGAAATGGCAATCAAAGGAATTTTGGACCTTTGATTTGATTTATGTTGCACACATTATTTTTGTAAATGCACATTTGATATACCCTTGCCATATGTGTTGCCTATAAAAAGGAGTTTGGGGGTATGGGTTTGTCACCATTAGTGCAATTGATAAATTGACACAATTTTGTGATGGGGCTTATAAAACCATAAGGTTTTTCCCATTGTGTGCACATTTTGGCACATTAAATTTCCTTGTAATTGCCACATTGCATTAAAATTGACATGTAAAGTTCTTGTAATTGCCATGGAATTGGCTTGAATTATGATGTAAAGTTGATTATGGAGCATTGTAAATGGATTTTTAAGCCACTCTTAATAGATGAAGAGAATGAGTGGTGTTTGATTTTGCACCTAAATCCTTATTGGATTCTTTGTAATCATCATGTAAATAGTTGAACGAGGCAATTTTCCTAGGCCATTTTGGCAATTTCATTATAACTTGTCTAATGAGTATGTTTATAAACTCTTGGAAAGTATTCAAAAATTGTAATACAGGTACATCAGCTATAGGATTGTAGGTTGTGGCATATGTTGGCTTCACATTCCAATTCCAAAGTACAGAGGTGAACGAAGAACGGGGATGGCCTTTCAGAGACATTTTCCATGCAGCAGATCGAAGATTAGAGTTGGTACTTTTGGAGGACCAAAAGGTCATTTTGTTGGGAGGTATGATCCGAGAGGATCTCCACATGGAAAATAATTTTAATTTTTTCTCATTATGATGAGCTTGAAGTTTGGTGACAATGAGGAAAATTGGTGAATTTAAGGTTTATGAGTTTTATAATCTCACACATTTTTTTATTAATGATGTAAGTGAGATAAGTCTCATGAATTTTTCATTTATTTGATTAATGCTTTAAGTGAGATGCTCATGCATTTTATTATGCTTAAAATGAGCTCTGAATAAACTCATGCATTTATTCATTTTTTAATGTAAAATGATTAATACTAGTGAGTGGAAAATTGACTCACGTATTATTCATTAATTTGTAATTTTAGAAATTGGTTTTATGTGAGAAGCCACCTCACAACCAATTTTTTAATTCTCAATTAGAGGTTGAGAGTCTCATGGGAATGGTTGAGAGTCTTTGGGTTGTTTTCAGACTTTTTCCATTTCATTCCTTTGAGTTGGTTTGCGATCCTATTATTTTGGATCTTGGAGTTAATGCTCTTTTGTTTGAGAGTGGATGAGCAAAAACTATAAAAATTCCTTATGTGAGACTTTGTAAGAGGAGAAGAATTGGAGACTATGAGGAGGATTTTCTTGAAGAGGAGTAAGCCATACAATGCAAAATTATTCTGAGAAGATTATGAGAGAGTTGTGTAGACGTTTTTGTTGTAGATTTTTATGTTGTACTTCTGCTCTATTTGTAAGCCTTTGTAGGACTTTGTGAGCCTTTTGGGAGGCAATAGAGTTCACATTTTTGTTACAATTTTTTTTAAAAGTTGAAAGCTCTTCTTCTTAGAATTTGCACTGAAGCATCCAGGGCATTGTTAATGTATTGGTCACTCAATTGAGATAGACCTAGAGACGTAGTCCTATTTGGATGAACTCCATTATCAAGACTATGTCTTCTCCTCTCCTCTTCTTTCTCCTAGTTTATTATTTATATTTCTCTAATTCTTTAATGTCTTTTCAAGAACTTCAAGTTTAGTTTAAGGAATTGAATTTTGTTCAAATTCATGAGAATTCACTTAAAGCAATTAAAGTCGTAGATCTGTTTACATATCACTATTAAGCACCACTTTGGGGAGAAAGATTAAAAATAGTAAAAAACCTCCAAAATGCAAGATATAAAATGCATGTAATAGATTAAGCTCAATTCTAAAGGAACCAGAAGTCAAAACGTAGATCTGGGAAAGGGAGAATGATGTGTACCAGTCACCCAAAGTGTTTTTTCAAAGCTAACCAAGGACTCATTCGGCCTATGGAAAATAGGTCCTAGATAAGGCTTTGTAAAAATGGTTTCTAGGTGCTCTTCTTCTGTGTATGCACTCCTAGATCCCCAATTTTCATAGTTGGACAGCCAAAAATAAATCTTGTAGGTGAGTTTCCATGAAATTGCAAAAATAATGACAACAAATTCAACTTTGACAACTTTGCAATTTTTCTCTTCAAGAGATCTTCCACCTAAAATCTACAAACACACATCAAGAGGGAAAAATGTTTTGTTGTTGGTTAATGGGGGTTTGCCTTGGTGAAACCCTATTTCGGTAATTAAAACTTGTGATGAAATAATGAAACATGAAGGAATGATGAATGAACAAAGAAATTTCACAACTCACCAAACCCTTCTATGAACCTTGGAATATGGATTTGCAACTTGCATGAAATAGCTTCAATGGATGTGGATCTTGATCTTGAAACTTGATTTGAAACAATTCCTTTGAATGCTTGAATGGATCTTGAGCACTACACAAATATATTAGCTCAAATAACATGCATGATGAAAGGAGACTTTGACATGATAATAGGATCTTGAATGCCACAATAATTCTTCAATGAATCTTCTCTTGAAATTCTCTTGAACATCAACTTCACTTTGGGAATGCTTGCATGAAAAATCTAGGATCAAATTGCTTGAAATTATTAGGATGAAACTTAGTGAAATGACCTCTTATTTATACATATGTTAACATTAATTCCAAAAGGTCAAATAACACAAGCCGACATGTGAATATACATTTGAAATAATTGAAATATTTCCAAAAACATAATTTAAATTAGGGTCATAAGTCTAAGTGAGGACCCATTCGCCCTTGGGCGAATGGGTCCTAGGTCACTTACCTAGGACACACATTGCTCAATAATAAGTGTTACATTATGGCATTAATGAATTTTAGGTTTTCCTCTTCAAAAAGTGTAATATTTAATTAGGATTGGATTTGAACTAAGGGTCCAATTAAGGAATAATTAACCTCAATTAATTAATAAAGCCCTAGATAAGTGTGAAAGTGTAAAGGTACAACTTACAACACACAAATAAGGCACAATTAAGTCCATTTTATTTAGTAAGGCCCTAAACTTAATGTGAATATGTAAAATACATATTACAACACTAAATTAACACATAATCTAATCATTTTTATTATGAATATTTCCCAAATTAAGTGTGAAGAGGGATACTTTTCCTACACTACAACATCACACTCTTCTTCTAACTTCTAACTCATTGCTCTGCTAGTCTGAATGCATATCCTAGATGATGTTCTCAGTATTTTTCTAAGTCTATCTTCTCATAGGATTCACACACACCCTTCTCCTCTATCCTCTATTCTATAAGACTCATCTAATATTTCTTCACCGACAAAACTCTTTTTCTTGAGCCATGCACCACTTACACATAACCTTTGTGATTTTTTATTTTTGGCATTATGTGAACATTAAATCTAATATGAATTAAATGAATTTCTTGCATGATTGATATGATATTAGATATTGTGGTCATATAGGATTTGATGACACTAAAAAATCAACTCAATCTATAATCAAAATTATAATAGGAACAAATACAACAAATTAATTATGTCCACTATGCCAACTTCCACTTGTTGACTATGAGTTACACTAGCTAACCATTGAGGAAATCAAATTTTTGAATACTGGTTGTAGATCTATAGTTTTCTGGTATGATCTAATGATTGTTGGTCAATAGCTTCAACTTTAAAATGTCACCATCATATTAATCTTCCTTTAAGCCTTTGCACTTGATCTTTATTGCATCATATATGCCTATTGCACTTAAGATTCATGCTTACAGAATAATTTGTGTGATGCAAAGGGACTTTGTGATACAATGATCGATTGCCACCTACCCCCTTGGACACTTATCAATTTTTTTCTTTGTCACTAAAGAAAAACTTGAACCCACAACATTCTTCCTAAAATAGCGACCACCATTCAATCACCATCTCCATTGTCCATCATCTAAACTTCGTCACACACCATAGTCTAGCACACTTTTACTTAGCACTTACCAAATGATATTTTTGATGCATTGGACCTAGGCATTGCAATAGTTTTCTACTACTTGGAAGCATTTTTCATATCACAATTTTTATATTGTCAGTCTTCCATGAATGTGATACCATGATAGCCATTAATTCTCCCTATCTACAACAGTGACCATTGATCTCATCGAGCCACAAGCCTTAAGCTAGGTCCCACTGGACACATGTTAGGTTTTTTTGTTTCTACAAACAGATGCTAATGTTAGCACAAAAGCAATGCAGGCACACAAAAGACACCTGATTGAAAATAAATGATCCTCCACGATTGATCAACTTGGGGAAATATTTACCACTAGACATAGGAAACATTAAGTTCCTCGACATGCGGCAAGCCAGGCATACTTGGTTGAGCGGTCAATCACCACAACAACTTAGAACACTTAAGTCATAACTTAAGCTACCTACTACCGTTTGTTTCTAGTCAACCACAAAATAGAAGTCTTGTTTGAAACCATGACTAAAACCCTTGGGGTTTAACTGAAAAACCATAACTAGATGTCATAGCAGAATTAATTAATTCCTGAGCCCAAATATCATCATCTAAACATGCAGATCAGACTTCTAGAATGTACTAAAAAAATCCACATTAGATTTTCTATCTGATTTCTCTTCAAACTTCCAAAAAATAGTCTCTATAATTGCATGGAAACTTTATATGACAATATTGCAAAATGTTGTGCAATTTTGCAACTTTGCAAATACATGCTCTTCTCTCCATCAAACTTCACCATTCTTCTTGTGACTGACCCTCTGACTTCAACAACATCCAAAATGCTATAAAAATCCCTTTTAAATTAATGAGATTTCCTTTAGACATCAATGACAACTTAATTCTAGCAATCTCCCCCTTTGTCATTGATGACAAAACTAAATGCTATGGTTAAATAAATGGCTCTATAAATAGATTTTGTACTCATACTCATGCATTGAGTTTTCTTCACGAAAATCATTCTCCCCCTTAGGCATATCTCCCCCTTTTATAAACAAAGATCTATAGAGGAGAGGGACCAACTTCTCTAGGACTCCAGGTCAGAAGAGAGTCCTAAGCAATAGGCTTTCTTGATCAACCTCTAGCTTTTTTAAGTGATTTGAAAATGTTAAGTTGCTAAGGTCAAAAAGGAGGAGAAATTTGGTTGCTATTTCCCTACTAACCCAAATGTTTTAGGGGGTCAAACACACTAATTTATAGAGTTCAATCTATTGCTCAGATAGCTCACTGCCCGAGGATGGAAACATAGGACATGGAATCCAACGTGGCATGTTGGTGTCTTAGTGGTGTGCTAGCTTCCATATGGATAGAGGAATTTTGAGATAGATTAAAATACAATAAATACAACAAATAACTTGATTGATAGAATTTATGCTATGCCAGAATATGAAAAAAGTATAGAAATGAAGTACAAGAAGAAGAATACTTTAACTAAACTATACTCAAATTGACAAAGGAAGTAAGAAAGTAGTATCATGTTCCTTGTAACTTGATTCTTTGAACAACTCCAATTGAGAAATATTGATGTAGAAAATGTGGAGGAAACTCACTTCCTATACAAAACTACCTGACTTAAACAAAGAAAACTCCAACACAAATGAATTCATTCAAACTGTCCTTAAACAACGCCACTAGGCTTGTAGCCCAAATATCAACAAATTGAGGTTCCTTATTGAAAGGTCGTACAATGGCCAACTCAACATCAAATTTCACTTGCCACAGGTTCCTCAACAATATCCCAAGAAATCACAATAGGTTCCTTTGACTCAACTTAGAGATCCATTAGACCAACCTACAAAAAGGCTACTAAATTAGCCCTATTTTACAAACAAATTACTCCTTAAACACCTTGTTAACACAAAATCTCGTAGATAGTCCCTAATTACATTCCAATACTCCCAATTTCACAATCCATTTGTAGATTCAAGGCGTTTTCTTAACTGTTCCAATAAACCCTCATTTACAATGCAAACACCAAGGGTTTGATGAAAAACATAACTCCAAGGCTTCATCAATCAAACCATTGCTTCAAATAGCTCTCAATACCTCTACACAAACTCAATAAACCCTCAGAAGGTCCCTACATGCATTAGTCTACAAAAGCCCAACCTTAGTTGCTCATTTTCATGTTGGAATAACCTTGCTCAGCCCTAGGGTATCACACAAATGCCATGCAAATGACTTTCCCTAATCCCAAATGCATTTAAAAATCTATACTAACATGTTACAAATCAATCCATTGAGTCACAGTGTCAAACAGTAAGTAGATTGATTAATACATTATGATTTACCTTTCAAACCCTTGACTCAACAAAATAGGGAAAACTCTATATTTAGTTGATTCCTCACACAAAAATTTGAATTAAGACTTCAAACCAAATGAAATTGAAGGTAAATGCATGTATCCACAAACACTGATGATCTCAGATCAGGGCAAGCCTGTACGGGTTCGTACAACACCCAGAATCTTCAGGAAAATAATAAAATCATAGAAAATTACACAATGAATGTGGTGTTTCTTATATAAAATTTCATACAAACTTATCCAACCCCTTCTTTGAGCCTTGGGAAGGATTTTTAAACCATTTCAAGCCAAACTACCTCCAACAAACATCCATAACTAACATTTGAATTACTTGACTCCTAAATTGCAATTTTTTTGTCAATGTTGTTCTTGACAACACATTACAACTTTTGCATTTTTCACCTAATTGACCTCCTATGACACTAAATACCCTTAAATCCAAATTATATGGTCTTTCAGACCTTATTCATCCCAAAAAATGACCTTATACATTGAAAAGCAACCTAAACCTCATTTGTCATCATTAACCTTGATTGACACTTTGACATTGTTTCATGATTTAACAAATTTTGCAACTTCCTCATTGCTCTTTGATTAAAAGACATTTCAAATCAACCTATAATCCATACAAGACTCATTTTTTTTCACCATAGGGTGTAGGTGCCCCTACACCAAATACCTACACACACAAGACCAAGGAAAATGTTGGGGCTATTTTTAGAGGACCCACAGACAACCAGATAGCAATGATTGTAGAGATGATAAAGAAATGTATTGAAGTAGAATGCCAAGCAATAACAAAAAAAACAATATGATACTACATAACACAATGATGCAAAAGTATTGGGAAAAGAAGGATATCACCTTCACAATTATGTACACTCAAGGTAAGTAGAGGAAGGAGCGAGCTTGCAAGCTCTCAAAAAATGTTGTCACAATCCATAGAGTGGAGGATCCAAGAAACTAGTAGCTTACAATTAGAATGGAGGTGATGGTGAAGCTTGAATCATGAGAGTTGATCAATAGAGAATCAAGAGTTTAGTCAAGTGTGTAGGAATGGTGAAGAGGTGTGATGAAGTTTTAAGAAGATGGATAGAATGAAAAGTTAAACAATTTGAATGGAAGAAAGGAGGAAAAAGGGTCATTTTGCATCATTCATGGGAGAAAGAAGTGTTATGGTTCACGTCCAATGGAGAAATGTAATGCCTCTATGGATTCTAGAGGTAGGAATCCTATTAGGATGACAACAGAGTGTGCAAAAGTCTATATGGTGCACACACGCGTCACTGAAAAAATTCCTTCACCAACATGCAAAGGAGCCACCAGGTGGATAGGGAAATGGTGGCGGATGTGGAAAATACATCACAAGATTTCATCTTTCTAAGGTAAAGGTAATGTAAATGGGGAATTTTCTTAGAGGTGCAAATTCATGCAATTACATTTTTTCCCCCACTTTAGCAAGCATACGTGTCAACGAATGCAAGGTAAAGTAGAGAAAAAGATGAAAAAAATATACCTGAATCATTGAGGAAGTAGACCACAATTTGACATGCTCAAACATACAGGAGAGAGAGATGGCTCCATAGGTACCCAGTCTCATAGAAGGTGAACAAAATATTTGTAGGTGCTCAGTCCTATAGAATTGTCTCCATAGGTTCTTGGTCCTGCAAAAGGTGAATAAAGGCTCTATAGATGCTTGATCCTGTAGAATGAAAGAGATTTATAGTCGCTTAGTCCTACAAAGTAGGTGCCACAGGTGCTCGGTCATGGGGGTTGGAAATGAAAGGCCCTGCAGAGTCTAATTGGTCCTTATTGGTGCTCAGTCCTACAAGGAAAGCTTGATGAAGTGCTTGGTCCTCCAAGCTTGATTGTAAAAGTGGCTTCATAGGTGATCGGTCCTACAAAGAAACATGTTAATCTATAGAAAAAAAATGTTAGGAAAGAAAAATTCATGCAATTAGATAGTCATATCTTAGAACAAGCAATTGAAGGAGAACATTTTCAAAGGGGTCCCTTGAGAACCCTTCAAGACAATAAGGGGCCCAATCATAGGGATACTCTTATTGAAAAGCATAACATTTTTCATAGATGATCCTACCATCAAGGAATCCTTTTGAAATATCTCTTTCATCAAGGAATTCTATAAAAAGAAGAGACTTCTCAAAGAAAACTTTTCCAATTCTTTTTGCTACAATTTTTTTTAAAGAAAATCTTACTAAGGGGACCCTTATTGAAGGATGTTATTTATGAAAATTGTAGAATTTTTGGTAAGGGATTCATTAGCCACCAAATGCACCTTGTTGAAAATTGGAGTAGTAGCCTCCCCTTAGGATGGTGCATGTGAATCCAAAGAGCACATGGCATCCTAAGGAAACGAAGAAGATACATAGATGTCATGACCCACAATACATGACAAGATGTATATGTTGAAATGTTGTCGCACATGCAAGGGAAACAACATAGGCACAAAAAACTCAAAAAAGAAAGAAAAGAAGAGAGAAAGAAAAATAAAGAAAAATAAGCAAAGATGAAGAAATGAAGGGATGAGGGGATCTAATAATTTGGGGTGAAAACTAATCATAGACATAGATAGATAGATATAACATAATATATGTATGAACTATCATGAATCCCCAAATATATTAGAATGTAAAGAAGATCACATGAAGACAAAATAAAAATAAAACATAATTGGGTCAACATGGAAGGGAGGCCTAAATACCCCCAACACTTCACATCATCCCCAATTGTTGAAAATCAAGTTACAACATATAGAAGAATTATGAAACATATAGAGGAGGTTTGAGAGACAATTTCACTTCTATATCCAAGCACCTACAATAGTGACAAGGGTCCTCTAGGAACACATTAAAACAAGCACGGGGGAAGCACAACACACACACAAATCTAATATATAGATAAAGAAGAGGTACTCCCCTAGTACTCATCAATGAGGAGATCATTGTTCTCCCAATGTAGATCATCATGCGGGGAGGGTGGATGAGCCCGCAAGGGAAAAATAACAAGGGGAGCACCCTCTGACTCTCCTACGACAAGAGCTAAGGAAGAAGGGCCCTCAAGGTCTTCTTCACTCAACTTCTATGAGGTAAAATCCATCAACCTTGCAAAGATCACTGACAAAGTCAGAACATCATCTACTGAGTTAAACATGCACTTAACAAGAGTGCCACATGTTAATTGGGTAGGAGAGGAAGGAGGCATCTAAGATCCACCATCAACCTCATCAAAAGGGATGGTAACAAAATCAAGAGATGTTAGGGCTACCTTTGTCACAAGGATGACACAATCCAAAGTATAAATCCATTCCGAAGAAGGTGATCCCTTCTTCTGACCTCCATTGGAAGCGAGGTTTTTATCCAACTTATGGTTTAGCGAAGGATGCATAATTCCCATAGAAGAAGGAGAAGGTGAAGAGGAAGAGGATAATGCTACAACAAAAATCATTGTGGTGTTTGGCATGTCAACGAGCCAAGAAAAATGAGGGATGTATGGAAGGGACATTAGAAGAGGGGGTTTCAATGAGGGACCAATGAAAACCTACACCATTTTGGGTTGAGGGTCATCAACATTCATAGGAGGATCCAAAAGCAAAAATGAGGCAAAGGGAACTGAAGTGAAAGGAGCAGAAGAGGGAGGTACAACATGGGATGTTAAAAGAAGAGCTACTAGCCCCCCTTCTACCTTCTGCAAGGTAGCTTGTTCAACAACCACAACCTTTCTTAGGTGCTTACACTCACATGAAAGCCTATTTCTTCATCTTTGGGAGCTAGAAATCACTACTTGAGAAGGAATGGGAGGCTCTTATTTTTCAATCAGTGTGTCCTTCACAACCATTGTTGATGGAAGGGTAGCCTCCTAGATGGAAGGAGGAGAAGGAAGTGCAAGAGAAAATATGATGACATGTAGAGAAGCAGGCATAGGCGCCTTAGCAATAGGCCTCTTCCCATTCATTTCATGAGGGGCATGACTAGTAGGAGGCTATAGAGGCCGAGACATAGGGGCAACTACACAGGGGCCCTTCCCCTTACCATAGACAATGAACCTAGGCACCATGGGTAAGACGAGAAGTTCAAATATTTTATGCTTGGCTCTTCACCAAGCAGGAACCATCACCCCCTAGGTGAGCCATGGGAGGAAGATTCAAAGGTGTTGCAACAAGGCAAGGAGTGAAAGAAGATGAAACAATAGGAGAAGAGGAAGGATCTTGAGCACAAGAAAACTTCCCCTTCCACTTTTTTTGAGAGGGGGAGGTAGCTTTCTACTACGTGATCATGGAATCTTTGACTGATATGGAATAAGGGATGTAGGGTAGGTAAACTTCAACATTATTTTCCCATTCTTATATTTTACATAGGTGTGGTACAACAAGTTTTTCCTTGGAGGAAGCAGACCGATTGGGGTAGGCCAAAAGTGATCTAATGAGTAGCCCCCATGTGACACCAGAGGTTTATATCCGGTGTTGTGTGTAAGGAAAGGAAAGGTACGAAAACACTTTCCTAATGCTAATTCTAAGAAGAGAATGCAGACATATGGTTCAATTTTGAATTATAGTTCATTAAAGATGCATATTAGCATAAAACATATCAGAAAAAATTTAATAAAACCACAAAATGGACCCCAGTTTTAACATGGGAAAACCCTTTCGAGAGAAAAACCCACCACACCAAGCAAAAACACTTTGTATTATAGTGAAACAATTCCACATATAGAGTTACAATTTTTTGCTCTCAGATGTTTATTCACACTTTCAATATAGGAAACATTAAAATTCTTGATCAATCTCATTCTCTCTCATTAGACTCGCAACTCAACTCCAAACACTATTACAATTCATTACACATTATAGAATTTTCCTTCTAAGAGAATTCCAATCAATCTGCATCACTAGACCTATGTAGGAAACATACCAATTTAGTTCTCACTCATAACAATAGACAAACTATCACTCAATAGTTACCATATCGGGCCATCAATGAGACAAACTCCAAACTCTCATCGATTTACTTGACTCACACCAATACATGCATTACTTGCCAAGACAAAAAACCATTGTAGTGTCGAAGAGACCCATGACCATGTCTCTTTGATCACTCAATGTCACAACAACATAAGCTCCATGGTATATAGGAAGACCAATCTTATTGCCACATCAAGGAGACATCATATCATTTTCCATCGATACAAGAAAGTCTCATCGATGTAGGTCTTACCACCATGTGAACCCCACTTTCATTTTACCTTCACAAAATATCAACTTATTGGCTCATTGAAGAGACATTTCCCAAAGTCATGATGAACACCTAAAGTCACATCGACAAGAAAGTTCAACTCTTCTATCAACATGTCAAAGAGGCATTGTCCAATGTCTCAGCAATAGTGCAACCTATTGCCGACAAGAAACTCCATCGAAGTTTCATATTTTTGAATATACACCTTAGAAACTCCCGCTAAGGTGAGCTACTCTGGCCAACAAAGTAAACATGATGCCACAATAAGAGATATCAGTCTATAGAGGAGACAATGAATAAGGTCTTGCCGATAGAGAAAAATCTTTCTGATAAGGAAAACTACCACATACCACAAATTTTTGGACCATCGTGGAGACATTAGGTGAGGTCTCACTAACCACATAATGTCTTGTCAATGAAGAGCTAGGTGAAACCTTGAAGGCTTATCGGGTTGTTGGGGAGACAACTAAGAAATTCCTACCAATGGAGCACAGTCTAGTTGATCAAGAAGATAGGAGAACACAACATTGATAATATCAAGCCAGTAAGTTGAGACACATTTCCAACATGCTCCCACTTGAAGAAGAATTACTGGCTTATTCCAAACTCGTGATTATTGAATGTCATAGGCCCCAAGGCCCATCAAACTGGCACACCACCTGTACTTTTCTATGCTCACTAGTTTCATCAACACATCTGCAACATTTTCTAGAGTATCCACCTTTTCAAGACTAACCTTTCCATCCTCTGCCATATCTCGTACAAAATGATATTGCACATCACTATGTTTCATCCTGGCATGGAAAGTTGAATTTTTCACCAAATGAATAGCACTCTGACTATCACAACAAATGGTAATTTTCCTTGCATTGAACCCAACGTCAAAACACAAACGTCTAATCCAAATGGCTTCTTTACAGGTGTATTTTACTACCATATATTCTACCTCCATAGTAAAAAAAGTGACTATAGCCTTCCACTTTCTCATCCAACTAACTGTACCACCATTCAACGTGAATATGAATCCATTGGTGGATCTCTTTCTATCAGTGTCCCTTTCCCAATTAGAATCTAGATAACCTTGAATGTTGATGGATCTCTGTGACCCAACTGAGTTACCATGATAGCACAAAGTGTACTGAGAGGTACCTTTTAAATACCTAAAAACTCTTTTCACAGCATCACAGTGTGGCCTACCTAAATTTTCCATAAAATGGCTAAGAACTCCCACTTCTTGGGAAATGTCTAGCCTTGTATAGACCATTGCATACATTAAATTTCCAACTACACTTGCATAAGGCACTTTGTTCATGTCATCCATCTCGGTAGGATATTTTGGACAATCTTCAATAGATAGCTTCATTCCCTACAACACTGGAACAACTATTTGCTTGCAATTAGTCATACCAAATTATCTCTCTAAGATAGTATTGATATACTTACTTTGGTTGAGCCAAAGCTTTCTACTTCCTCTATCCCTTTTTATTTCCATCCCCAAAATATACCTTGCTACACCTAGATCTTTCATTTCAAAATTTGTTGACAATTGATATTTTAATTAGAAATCATAGTCTTACTATTTCCTATGAAAAACATGTCCTCAACATACAGGGTAATAATAAGAAGTTGATCATTTTCAATTTTAAAGTACACACAATGGTCAGATTTTGATCTTACAAATCTTGATGACAACACAAATGTGTCAAAATTCTACTACCACCTTCTAGGTGATTGTTTTGAACCATACAAAGATTTTTTTTAACTTGCAAACAATATTTTCTTTACCCTTTTCGACAAAGTGCTCAGGTTGGGACATATAAATTTCTATTTCAAGATCTCCATGAAGAAATGTTGTCTTCACATCCATCTATTCAATCTCTAAGTCATATGTTGTTGCAATTAACAAAAGAAATATGATAGATGTTAGCTTAGCTACAGGAGAAAATATTTCAACATAATCAATTCTCTCTACCTAGGAATAGGCTTTTGCAACCAACCTAGCTTTATACTTTTCAACACTACCATCTAGACTGATTTTGTTCTTCAATACCCATTTACAGCCAACAACCTTTTGACCTTTAGGCAAGGGCACCAAATTCTAGGTTGCATTCTTTTTTAATGACACCATTTCCTCATTCATAGATTCCAACCAAGAATTTGAATCAAAAATTTCAATTGCCTCTTTCATAGTCCTAGGCTCATCAGTGCTTGAAATCAATGCATAGGCACAATTTACATCCAACATGAAAAATCCATACCTTTTAGGTTGTCGCCTTTCACATGTAGACCTCCTCAAAGGAAGAGGCTAAGGTTGTGGTTATTTTTCTTCAGAACTCTTAGAGCTGCTAGAACTCTCCTTAGTTTTAGGTACACTTCATAGTTCCTCTTTATCTGGAGTTTGAGGAATTTCAACTACTTTTTCTTTCTTTTCTTCTTTCATCTCTTACTACAGATCCACTAAAGAAGGCTTCAACTCATGAAAGATTACACTTTTGTTGTATACAACCTTTTTAGTCACATGATTCCAAAGCTTGTATCCTTTCACACCAATGCCATAGTCAATGAAGATACAATTGTCATCCTTGTTCTCCAACTTATATCTTTTCTCATTTGACACATAAACATATGCCTCATAGCCAAAGACTCTTACATGTCTTAAAGGGGGCTTCTTACCAGACCAAGCTTCCATAGGCATTTTCTCAACAAGTGCCAAAGAGGGAGATCAATTTATTAAATAAAATTTTATAGCCACAACCTCATCCCATAACTTCTGCTCCAGACCAGCATTGCCCAACATACTTCTTTCCCTTTCCATCAACATCCTATTCAACCTTTCAACAACTCCATTTTGTTGTGGAGTGTAAGGTGTTGTTTTATGCCTTTTTATTCCATGTTCCTTACAATACCTTTTGAAATATGTAGAAAAAAACTCACCGCCA
The DNA here is from genome assembly GCA_007258455.2 of Sequoia sempervirens. Classification (NCBI taxonomy): domain Eukaryota; kingdom Viridiplantae; phylum Streptophyta; class Pinopsida; order Cupressales; family Cupressaceae; genus Sequoia; species Sequoia sempervirens. The sequence goes on from VDFB02270651.1 coordinate 79,639,192, forward strand.
TTATCTATCCTCAAGCATTTAATTTTTCTTCCATTCTGATTTTCAACCAAGTTTTAAAACTCTTTAAACTAACACTTCTAGTTTAATTTTTAGAAAATATAGAAATGCCCTTCTCAAATAATCATCAATGAAAGAAACATAATATCTTGATTTTGATAATGAAGCAACATTTATTGGACCAAAAAAATCAAAGTGAATATAATCCATAACACTTGAAGATCTATGAGGAGTAGAAAAAAATAAAAAACTATGTTATTTTAGATATATACAATGTTCACAAAAATCAAACTCAAGGTTACAATCATCAAGCCCTTCAACCAGGTTTTTACTTTTCAAAGCTTTTAAGCCTTTCTCACCAATGTGGCCAACCCTTTGATGCCAAAGCATGGTCTTTTCTACTAGAAGTTTCACCTCCAAAGATTTTGCACCCAAAGGAACTTTGTTCTCCTTCTCTGCACGAGTAGACTTTTCTAACTTTACAGAGACACTATTCCATTGAACAACATGTGTGTCCAACTTGTACAAAGTACCAATTCAAGCACCCTTTTCTAGCACCATTGAGCCTCTAGTCATTTTGCAACCACCACTTGAGAATGAAACTTGCACACCAACATCATTCAGCTTACTAACAAAAATTAAATTTTGAGCTAGACTTGGTATATGCATTACACCATCAATTCCTTTGATTCTTTCATCAAGAAATTAAATTTTGACTCTTCCATGACCAACAATTTCAAGAGATGAGTCACTTTCCAGATACACCTTTCCACCAACATAATTTTCATACTTCGTAAACCAATCTCTGTGAGATGTCATGTGAAAAGATGCATCTAATTTAATCAGCCAAACATCATCCGATTCTTGAGTTGCCAAGGCTGCAACGAAGGCATTTGCATAGCTCTGAGAAGAATCATTATTTGAAGAATTATTTTTCTTCTTCTTTTTTTTCTCCTCTTTGCAATCCTTACAGACATGACCATGCTGCCCACAATTCTATCATTTCACATTAGACTTCTTTCTAGGAGACTTTGATCTCCCTTCAAACTTAGATTTAGACTTCTTATCTTTCTTCTTTCCTTTCTCCTTTGATCTTCCTCAAATGGAAAGAGCCTCCTTTTCCATCTCAAATGATTTCCTTCACATCTCTTCGTATAGTAATGAAGCAATCACATCTTCCATCTTGAAAGTGGTTGTTGTACTCACAATAGCCATCACTAAATGATCCCACAAGTTGGGAAAAGAACATAATAGAAGCATACAACAATCCTCATCATCTATCTTCACACCTACAAATGTTGACTAAGAAATGAGAATATTGAACGTATTCAAATGATCGACCACAGATGCCCCTTCCTCCATTTTCAAAGAGTACAACTTCTTCCTCAAGAATAACTTATTCACCAAGGACTTTCCTTGATAAATTCCAACAAGTTTCTTCCACAAAGAAGATGCAAACTTCTCTTCATGAATGCTTAGGAGAATAGAGTCTACTAGATAGAGTCTTATCAACCCTTTGGCTTTTCTATCTATGAGGTCCCAATCTTCTTGCTTCATGCCTAAAGGTTTAGTTTCGGACACAATAGTCTAGAGATCTCTATCTACCAATAGGTCTTCCATTTTGAGTTTCCACAACTCAAAATTTCCACCATTGAATTTTTCAATTTCTATCTTCCCTGATGTGCTTGCCATCTTAATCTACAATTGAGATTAGCAGATTCCTCTACAGACTCCTAATCTTCAGAATTGTCACATAAAACCTATCCAACCCACAAGGATAACACAACTAGACAGGCTCTGATAACACTTGTAAGGAAAGCAGAGGTGCATAAACACTTTCCTAATGCTAATTCTAAGAAGAGAATGCAAACATATGGTTCAATTTCAAATTACAATTCATTAAATATGTACATTAGAAGAAAATTAATCAGAATAAATTTAACACAACCACAAAATGGACACCAATTTTAACATGGGAAAACCCTTTTGAGAGGAAAACCCACCAAACCAAGCAAAAACACTTTGTATTACAATGAATAAAGTCCACATATAGAGTTACAAGTTGTTGCTCTTAGATGTCTATGCACACTCTCAATACAAGTAACATTACAATTCCTGATCAATCTTGTTCTCTCTCATCAAACTCACAACTCAACTCCAAACACTATTACAATGAATTACACATTATAGCATTTTCCTTATAAGAGAATTCCAATCAATTTGCATTGCTAGACCCATGTAGGAAACATAACAATTTAGTTCCCATTCATAATAGTAGACAAACCGTCACTCAACAGTTACCATATTAGGTCATCAGTGAGACAAACTCCAATCTCTCACCGATATACTCAAGTCACACCAATACCTACATTAATTTCCAAGAAAAACAATCATTAGAGTGTTGAAGAGACCAATGATCAGGTCTCTTTGATCACTCAATGTCACAACGATATAAGCTCCAAGGTATATAGGAAGACCAATCTTATCACCACATCAGGGAGACATCATATGATTTCCCACATATACAACCAAGTCTCATCGATGTAGTTCTTACCAACATGTGAACCCCACTTTCATGTTACCTTCATAAGATATCAGCTTATCGATTCATCAAAGAGACATTGCCCAAAGTCACAACGAACACTTGAAGTCACATCAACAAGAATGTTCAAGTCTTCTATCAGTATGTCAAAGAGACATTGTCTAATTTCTCGACAATAACTTGCAACCTCATTCCAACAAACAACTCCATTAGAGTTTCATAGTTTCGAACAAACACCTTAGAAATTTCAGCTGAAGTGAGTTGTTATCATCGACAAAGTAAACACAACAACACAACAAGAGATATTGGTCTATCAAGGAAACAATGAACAAGGTCTTGCCAATAGATTCAACTCATGTTGATAAGGCAAATTGCCACACACCACAAACTTTTGGACCATCGTGGAGATATTAGGTGAAGTCTTGCTGACCACACAATGTCTCACCGATGAAGAGCTAGGTGAAACCTTGAAGGCTTATTAGGTTGTCGGGGAGACAACTGAGAAAGTCTTGCTGATGGAGCACAATCTGGATGATCAAGAAGATAGGAGAACACAATGCTACCAATATCAAGCCAGTAAGTTTAGACACATTTCCAACATCATGTACAATGTGTACAAAGCCCTCATGAGAAAACTCCAAACACTTATGAATTACCAAAGTGACCACATTCATTGAAACTAGCCATGGGATGCCTAGTTTGACTCTGAATAAGTCTAACTCTAGGATGATACCAAAAGGATAGTTTGTAGTCCTAGGTCATACCAAGACTAAGAGAGTGATGGAACCAATTGGAGGGACTAAGAGTCCATTGTGTGTACATATTATGGTTTTTGACTGCTCATATTCCTCTGTATGCAGAAAGTTTATTAGAAGAGTCTCCTCCATTATAATGTTTACATGACTCATGGGATCAACTAGAACATTAGTTACAATGTTGCCATTGACATGGTGGGAATATATAAGGGGCAAGGTTCTTTGTTCATAGGTAGATCTTGTAATGTGAAAGTTATAGCTAGTGATCCAGTCCTAGGTTGAGCGGGAGGAATAGGTGTAAATGAAACCATGTTTACATACTTCGAAAACTCAAGAGAAGTAGAGCCAAGAGGTTCAACAATTAGATTTACAGAGTGAGACGAAAATGGGTTCATATAGATTTGCAACTTTCTATTAGCATTTTCCAAAAACTTGTTCACATTCTACTTTCTTCATCGAGGTAGATAGTACCATCATTGATGCAATCTTGCATCTCGTGATGTAGGCACATACATCTTTCGGTATTATGTTTGTGGATTTGATGGTATTGGCATAATGCATTCTCTTTGTACCAGTTAGGGTAAGGTTTAGTTTGGGGTCAAGGATCTAGTAAGGTTATCACTTTATCTTTTAATAACTTCTTTAGAATAAAGGAGTATGATTTTGATAACTTCATGATTTGCCTATTGTTTTTGAGGCCTTTTTTGCTAGATGCAATAACTACATTGGCAATAGTTTTACCCTTACTAAAAATTGACACAATAGACCTACCCTTGGGATAAAAGTGTGAGGAAGATCCCTCAAACTAGGGAATCATTTGTTGTTACTCCTACAATGTAGCACATAGGTGTGCGAAAGAAGATACTTCATCAAAAAAAAATTCTTCTGCCAAGACCTCTGCAGGTTGTCAATGAAAACTTTCTACACATTTGAGTCATACAGAGGATAAGAAATCTATGAGAAAAACATTTGATATAAAGAAATGAAATCAAATATCTTCTCATGCTCTACCTGCTTACACCAGATGAGGTTTGAAAAGGCTATCTTTGGCCTGATATTTTCTTGGAATTATTGAAGAAATTAATTCACAAGATGATCAAACAATAATATGGAATTATCAAGCAAGGAATAGTGCCATTCTAGGGCCGTATCCTTGAGAGATCTAAAAAAAAAAATATCCATCAAGGCATCATGGTGGAAGATATCTATACACATGGCATTGAATGCTAACATGTGTGTTTGCAGATCTCCCTTACCACCATATTTCTCAAAATTTTGAATCTCCATCCCTTGGGGGATAGGACTATTTATAATTTCTACTGATAAAGGACTGTGATGGAAGAAAGGCTAGAAAATCAGTTGGGACTTGGCTTGGGACATGTTTGCTAGTTGATTCAACATTTGGCCCATGTTCTATAGCAAAGTGTTCAAAACAAGATTAGACAATGAAATAGAACTAGTGTAACCACCAGTAGAACCACCACCAAAGCCACTAGAACCACTAGAACCACCATCCCCCATTCCTCTAGGGTTTCCACCTCTAGAGCTAGCATTTCCCCTAGAGTTACTGCTACCAAAATTAAGAGGAATGACATTGAACCCAAAAGGGACCCTGTTTACCTTAATGGTCAGAGGTGCCTCAGGCATGAGGGTGGTATTGACAGAAGGGCATGTCTTGTTCATGTACACCAACATCATGGGCATTGAGACTCCGATCAACCTTTTAGAGGTCTCAATCCTAGAACCTCGAGTAGCGCCCAATCTAGAGTTGTATGAAGGGACATATGCTTCCACTATATCGGTAAGGCCTTAGAGAAATTCTAGGTCTACCCTATCATTTTCTAACATATATCTCATTTCATTGACAAGCCTAGCAGCCCTAGTCACGTTTTTTTCTTTTCCCAAATGATTCATGAGATCTAAGAGCCTCTTATCTAGAGCGAGAAGGTGCTCTACGAGAATAACAAGAGCATCATGCTCGTTCAAAGGTGGGGCCATAGGGAAATGAGAGGAGTAGAGACATAAGTCATCTCCCCAAAGAAATTCACATATGCTCCTAAAACCATCTCTTGAGAAGTGAGACCAATAGTGACTTTGAGAAAACCATCTCTAGGTGTCACACACTCCCAACAATGTCCACAGAGGTGGTAGATTTAGTTGTAAAGCTCATAAAGCTTTATGATACACAATTCTGCAACCCACTCAAGATGTGAGAGAAGGAATCTTAACACACAGGGATGGACACCATGATGCTCATGTCAGTTTCACCATAATGTAGAGGAGGGGACTAGCTGCTCTAGGACTCTAGGTCATGGGCGAGTCCTAAGAACCAAGCTACCCTAATCTACCTCAAGCTTTGTTAAGTGATTCAAAAAGGTTAAGTTGCTAGAGTCAAAAATGAAGATAAATCCAGTTGTTGTTGTCCTACTAACCTGAATGTTTTAGGGGGTCAAATGATCCATTTTCCATATTTCAATGTATTGCCCATAAAACTCACTACCTGAGGATAACAATGCATGATATAGACTTGAGTGCGACACATTGGAATCTCAGTGGTGCACTGGAATTTGGAGGGATAGAGGAATTCAAAGAGAGATCACAATATAGGAAATATGACAAATAACTTGACTGCTAGAATATATTTTATGACAAAATATGAAAAAAGTACAAAAATGAAGTACAAAAAGAAGAATACTTTAACTAAACTATACTCAAATTGAAAAAGGAAGTAAGAAAGTGGTATTGTACTCGTAATTTGATTCTTCAAACAACTCCAACCAAGAAGTACCTACATAGAGAAGACAAAGAAAAATGTTGGGGCTATTTTTAGAGGACTACCTCAGTCAGTTCCCCTCTTTGGTGTTTCCACCTCCACGGACAACCAAATAGCAACGATTGTAGAAATGATAAAGAAATGTATTGAAGTAGAAATTCCAAACAATAAAACAAACAACAATATTCTACTACATAACATAATGATGCAAAATTAATGGGTAAAGGAGGATATCACCTTCATAGCTACATAAACTCAGGAAAAGTAGAAGAAGTAGTGAGATTACAAGCTCTCCAACAACAATTTTGTCACAATGAATGGAGTGGAGGACCTTGAAACCAACATCTTGTAGTTACAATGGAGGTGATGGTGAAGCTTGAAGCATGAGATTTGGTCAATAGAGCATCAATAGTTCAATCAAGTGTGTAGGAATGGTGAACAAGTGTGATGAAGTTCTAAGAAGATGGATATAATGAAGAGTTAGATAATTTTAATGAAAGAAAGGAGGAAAAAGGGCCATTTTTCATTGGTCAAGGGAACATGAAGCATTATGGTTTGCATCTAGTGGAGAAACATAATGCCTCTATGGATTCTAGAGGAAGGAATCTTGTCAAGATGACAATGTAATGTGTGGATGTCCATGAAACATGCACATGTCCCTAACAAAATTCCTCCATCGACACACAAAGGAGCCACTAGTTGGATATGGAAAGTGTGTTGAATGTGGAAAATGCATCACCAAATTTTGTCTTTCTAAGGTATAGGTAATGTAAATAGGGAATTTTCCTAGGGGTGCAAATTCATGCCATTACAAGATCATTTGCAACTAATCTTCCCCTTTGACATGAGTGGAAAAGGGATACTTTCTAGACACCAATTTTTCTCTCACCCTTTGACATACATGCCATAAAAGGAATGTTTCCTCAAATATACAACCATCAAGTTGTCAAAAATTTGTAAAACCTTACATACTTGACTTTCCTTTTCTCTCTTTTTCCAAGGATGAATAATGCTTTTTTGATTCTCCCCCTAGACCCATTCCCAATCACTAGAATCTAGTGATGTGAGGTAGGAGAAACTACTCCCAATTTCTATCTCAAATACTCAAATTTCTCTTTAGGAAGAGGTTTGGTGAATATGCTTGCAACTTGATCCTTGGTTGGCACATATTACACTGAAATCTCTTGTTTTACAACTCTTTCTTTTAAGAAATGATACTTGATTGATATGTGTTTAGATATGGAATGCATCGTTGGATTATTTGATATGTTGATAGCACTTGAATTGTCACAAAGAATAAAGATAGGTGATTTGTAGACTACCTTTATATACTTAAATGTTTACTTCATTAACAACACTTGAGTACAACATGCCACTGCTGCAACATACTCTACTTCAGCTATAGAAGGAGTAGCTGAATCTTGCTTCTTTCTTAGCCATGAAACTAGTTTGTTTCCAAGGAAGAATGTACTACCAGTAGTGCTTCTTCTATCATCCATGCTTCCTACCCAATCAACATTTGGACATGTTGTCAAAGTGAAATCTTCCCCTTTAGGATACCATAGGCCATATTCAATTGTACTCTCAATATATCTAAAGATTATTTTCACTGCATTGAAATGTGAATCCTTAGGAGCAACTTGGAATCTTGCAACCATGCACATGGGTTGCATGATATTAGGCCTTGATATAGTTAGGTATAGCAAGCTACCTATCATTGATCTATACATGGTTCAATTTTCATCAATGGATTCATCTAACTTTCTCAACTTACATCCAGTTATCATGGGTGTACCTATTGGTTTGTTGTCTTCCATTCCAAAATTCTTAAACATTTCCTTAGCATACTTGGTATGTGATATAAATATCCCTTCATCAATTTATGCTATTTATAGACCAAGGAAAAGGGAAATTTATCCAAGCATTGAAATCTCAAATTCATTTTGCATTTGTGTAGAAAACCCCTTACACATTTTATCATTTCTACCACCAAAAATGATGTCGTCCAAATATACAACAACAATTAACATATTCTCACCTTATGATTTGAAGTACAAGTTTCTATCTGCACATCCTTTGCTAAGTCCTTCTTGTTTTAGGTGTTGGTATACTCTTGAATACCATGTTGATCTTTCTTTAGTCTATAAACATAATCTTCTTCTTATAGCTAAAAAACTTTGTGTTCTATGTAAAATTCGTCTTCTAGGTTTCCATTAAGGAAAGCAGGCTTTACATCCATTTGATAGGCTTTGAATTTCTTATAAATAAAGATTGCTAGAAACATTCTTATGGCTTCCAATCTAGCAACAAGAGAAAATATTCCTTCAAAATATATACCTTCAGCTTTTGCATATCCTTTCCACACGAATATATCCTTATTCCTTACAATAGCTCCATCCTCATTGAGCTTTTTCTAAATACCCACTTATTACCTATTACATTCTTGTTTGTGGGTCTTGGAACTAATTTACAAGTTTTGTTCTTCTCATTTTGGCTTAATTCTTCTTCCATGGATTTTAGTCAACTCTCATCCTAGTTGGCTTCAACATAGCTCTTAGGCTCAATTTTTGATAATAGTGCAAATTTTACTTTCCCTTTGTTGTTTGCAACTCTCCTCCTTGTTTGAACTCCATTTTTGTTTCCAATAATATGTTCTTTAGGATGGTCTTTTTGAACATATCTTGCAGGTGGCTTTTCATTCACTTCTTCAGGCTCTTCATCAGCTACTTCCTCTTCAAACTTTGATTCTTCTTCATAGATATCTCTACCAAGTTTAACATGTTTCAAATATTCATCAACCTTGACATTGATACTCTCTACAATTCCGCGCAACCTTTTGTTGTAGCATTTATAGGATTTTCTTTCAGTGGAATATCCAAGAAATATTCCTTCATGACATCTTGAGTCAAAGCTTCCCAAGTTATCTTCTTCTCTCCTGATGTAGCATTTTCTACTAAATATTTTGAAGTACTTAACAGATGCAGGTTTTCCATACCATAATTCATAAAGGGTTCTTCTCTTGTTTACCCTTAATTGAACTTTTCTCAAAGTATATACAGTTGTATGTATTGTCTCTCTCCAGTATACATTAGGTAACTTATACTCATTTAGCATTGTTCTAGCCATTTATTTGACTATTGTGTTCTTTATTTCAATAAATCCATTTTGTTTTGAGTCCTTTCTATAGAGTATTTCCTTTTGATTCCATGCTTCTCACAATATTCTATGAACTCATTTGAGGTGAATTCTCCACCTTTATGAAATCTTAATAATTTGATCCTTCTACCAATCTCCTCTACCATAGTCCTAAATATTTTCAATCTTTCAAATGTCTGAGACTTATCCTTTAAAAATGTTACCCATGTCATTCTTGAATAATCATCTATTAGCAACATGAAGTGACTTTCACCTTTTAATCATCTTGTCTTTGTAGGACCACAAATATTAGTATGAACCAACTCCAAAGGCTTTGTAGTGAAATACTCTTTAATTTGAAATATGACCCTTGTTTTTTTTCCTTATCGGCATTCCTTGCAGGTGGTTTTTGTAGTTTTGGTTATCTTAGGAATGTGTCTAACAAGTCCTTTTGAACTCAATTTTACCAAATTATCAAAAATTACATGGACCATTTTCCTATGCCACAACCAACTTTCATCAACTTGTCCTATCAGACAACTTTTACCATTCACTTCACCAAGATTGTAAATATTGCTTTCAAATCTTTTTCCTTCTACAACTGATATTATTGACTTCCCTATCTTACATCCTTCTATGTTGAATAAAACTTTATATCCATTGTCACACATTTGAATGACAATTAGTAGATTATGCTTCAATCCTTCAACATAAAGGACACCATGAGTAGGCAATCTTACATCTATGCTCAGAGTTCCTTTACCACAAATATTTACTATAGTGTTATCTCCAAAACCCACACATCCTACCTTGCATTTACTAAGTTTGATAAAGTTTCTCTTATCACCAGTCATTTCTTTAGAGAAATTGTTGTCTATTACCCACAAATTTTTCTTCTTGGCATAAGTGTAGTTTGAGCAATCAATGATTGTGTATCCTTATAATATCCCTTTCCATACTTTCTTGGGTCTCTTTTCTTATTCATTTTTCTCTTTTGTAGAGATGTGTGAACCTTTGTTCACTTTGGGGGCATAATTTTCTTTTTATCTTCTACTTTTGGTCTTACAAAGTTTGTTCTACATTGTCTAGCTATGTGACCAAAATTATTGCATTTTACATTTATATCAAATAAATGAGCAAATGGATTTCTACTCACAAATTTTTTTCTCCTTTTAGGTTCAACCCCACATTCACTAGCCCTATGACCAAAGAAAAATGAGGAATACTTGGTCATAGAATTTCTTTGTGTAGGATGAGGAAGCCTTCTTTGCTTTCATTTCTTCAAGTCTCTCACCCTTATGAAACCATCTACATCAACTCCCTTTGTGTTTTGCTTCTTCTTCAAGTTTTCAAAGACTAGTTTATCATCCTTCTTATCTTCCACAAGCTTTCTTTCTCCTTCAACTTTCTTTATATCCTTAGTGCATGTGTCTAATTTTGCATCTCTAGAGGAATTCTTCTTGGAGTCTTTAGGGAATAATTTCACATTCTTTGTTCTAAACTTCTCTTCTACTTTAAAATTATCATATAAATTTTCAGATGCACTAGCAATAGGAATCTTTCCATTTTCAAAGCCAAGAACACATTTTTATTTTGATGTATTTGCAAGTTAATCAATTCATCAAGAATTTTAGATCCACCTTTTAGTTTCAAGCCTTCGCATATTTGTTCTTTGGATTTTTCAAATTCTTTTCTCAAAGCCACTATTTCTACTTCTAGCTTCATGCATTCATTAGATTTAGATTATAGTTTAGTTTTGACCATATCTTTTATTATATTAGATTCTTCAACTTGAGTCTTCAAGTTGATTACCATCTAATCAAATTCTTCAAGGCTTTTAGACAATTTTTCAATTTCCTTTTGTGCATGATTTTTCTACTTTAAGTTCTCCTTTCTTAGTCTTTAAATCTCATCTAGATCATACATGATTTTACCCTCTAGATCCACTCCACATTCTTCTTCTTCATAAAAATATTCAACATCTTCCTTTTCTTGATCCTCAAAAGTTGCTCCTAGTTCCATGAATAGGAATTCATCTCCCTCAACCACAAGGAACAATCACGGTCATCATCCGAGCTATCACTAACATTAAATGAATCACTTTCTTCTTATGTATACAGTCTCTTCTTCTTTTTAAAAAAAATCTTCTTCTTTGAGAAGTAGGGTTTCTTATTTTTACTTCCTCTTCTTGCTTAGAATCATCCTTTTTGTTATAAGGGAATTCAGCAAAAAAATATCCTATCTTACCATAGTTAAAGCATTTAAAGGGTAAATTACCTTTGTATTTTCCAGAGCCTCTTCTTAATATTCTAATGAAGTTGGCTTCTTCTTCATCAATATCCTTAGATACAAATGAATATGCTTCTACCTTCTCCTTTTTGGTTACTTTGAATGCAACTTCTCTCCTAGAGGTGTCTACTTCTCCCATTCTCATCTCATTGGTATTGAAGGTGCCATGAAACTCATCAACAATGAGTTTATTTAGATCTCTTACTTCCTCTATTATAATTTTTTTAGTCATATCTAGATGTTAGGGATATTATGACCTTTTGAAAATGAATGATTCTTTCATTTCTTCTCCTAGGCCTCTGATTGCATCAACTATTTCATATACCCTCAAAAGGTAGTCTATAAATTTCTCTTCTTCACTCATATTGAGACTTTCAAACTTGTAAGTTTGTATGTTGGATTTAATTACCTTATTTTCACCTTCATAGATATTCTTCAACTTTTCCCAAACATCATGTGTAGTGTGATAGTGCATTACTTTGACAAAATTTGAGTTAGAAATTCCAAAAAGAATAACATTCTTTTCCTTGGCTTTGTTCTCATATACTTTCTTATCAACCTAGTTAGTAGGAGGTGTAGTAGGAATTGTATATCCATTTACAATAGACATCAATACATCAAATCCTAATGAATATAGAAATGCTTCCATTATAATACTTTAAAATGCATAGTTTGATCCATAGAAGAGAGGTGCTCTATTTGAGGAAGAACCTTCATGACTAGCCATTTGTGTTCACTATCCAATATCTACGTGAGATGATTAAGCTTCTCCAAAGGAACCAATACTTTGATACCAATTTTTGGAACACAATTATCTACTGAGATGAGGGGTGAATCCATAGATCATTTAAAATTTATCCTTAAACATTTTAATGCAGATTAAATGAACATGCATAGATCAAACACACACACAAGTACACATTACACCAAATATATGTGGAAAACCCAATATGGGAAAAACCACAGTGAGAAAAGTTGCTAAGATCTACTTTCCTAATCCAACCTCACAATAGAAACTCACTAGTTACAATGTTTAAGGGCACCAATGCTAAGGAGACACCAATCCCATGATTTAAGAGCACCAAATCTAAGGAAGCACCTACTCCATAAATTTGAGCACCAACTCAGCTTTCTGATGGCACCAATAAATCAGACTTACAAAAAATTTATGGAGCTACAAATATAGATTACAAAGTGACTAAAAATGACTCCAATTCAATGTTATAAACTTGTTCTACAAATACTCATACTCTTCTCTACTTCTACAAGCATTCCTTTATGTTGCTCCTACTAGTTATTCTTTAGCATCATACTCTCCTTCTACTCTCTAACTCACTTCTTTGCTACTCTAAATGAATTTACTAGATGATGTTATCTCTATTTTTCTAGGTCCATCTTATCATAGGATTCATAGACATCCTTCTCCTCTATCCTCTATTCTATAAGACTAATCTAAAATTTCTTCAACAACAAGACTATTTTTCTCAAGCTATGCACCACTTACACATCACCTCTGTGATTTCCTATTTTTGGCATTACATAAACCCTAAATTTCATACACATTAAATGACTTTCTTGCATGATTGAAATGCTATTAGATATTGTAGCCATTTATGCTTTGATGATGTTGAAAAATCAACTCAATCTCTAATCAAAATCATAATAGGAATGGTTATAGCAATTAATTTTGTCCACTATGTCAACTTCCACTGCTTGACCATTGAGGAAATCAAATTTTTGAATACTGGTCATAAATCTGCAATTTTGTGCCATGATCTAACAATTATTGTTCAACCTCTTCAACTTTAAAAAGTCACTATTAGATTAATCTTCCTTTAAGCCTTTGATGTCAATCTTTATGGCATCATATATGCCTATTTCACTTAAGTTTCACACTTAAAGAATGATTTGTGTAATGTAAAGAGACTTTACAATACAATGATTGATTGCCACCTATCCCCTTAGACACTTGTCGACTTTCCATTTCATCACTAAACCAAAACTCAAACCCACAAGATTGTTCCCGAAATAAAAACCATAATTTGATCACCATCTCTATCTTCCATCGTCCAATCTCTGTCACACACCATAGTCTAGCACACTTTTACTTAGCACTTGTCAAATGATATTTTTGATGCATTGGACCCAAGAATTGTAATAGTTTTCTACCACTCAAAAAAAATTTGCACATTACAATTTTTATCTTGTTAGAGTCTTCCATGAATGTGATACCACAAAAACCATCAATTCCCTCTATTTGCAATGTTGCCTATTGATCTTATCAAGCCACAAGGCTTAATCTAGGTCCCACTAGAGGTGTGTCATGTTTCCATGTTTTCATAGACAGATGTTGATGCTATCATAAAAGTAGTGCGGGTGTGCGGAAGCCACCCAATCGACAATCAATGATCCTCCATCATTGATTAGCTTGGGAAAATATTTATTGCCAAACTTAGGAAACATTAAGGTCCTCAAAACATGCCAAGTCACTAATACTTAGGTCAATTTGGTCATCACCGCAATGACACAGAACACTTAAGTCATAACTTAAGCTACCTTCCACCATAGGTTGCCAATCAACCAAAAAATAGAAGTCTTGTTTTATGCCATGACTAAAACCCTTAGGGTTTAACTAAAAAACCCTAACTAGACTAGAGGGCATAATTAATCCATTCCTAAGCCCAAATATCATCTGAACATGCATATCACATTTCTAGAATGTACTAAAAAAGTGTACATCATATTTGCTATCTAATTTCTCCATGAACTTTTGGAAACGTTCTCTATAATTGTGTGCCATCTTTGCATGATAATATTGCAGCATTTTTGAAAATTTTCAACTTTGCAAAAAAATGCTCTTCTCTCCATTAGATTTAACCATTCTTCTTGTGACTCATCCTCTAACTTCAATGCCATCCAAAATGCCAATAAACTCCCTTTGACATTAATGAAAACTTAATGCCAACATAGTTATGATGTGTGTCGTAGAAAAATGGTCCCTTGTCATTTTCATGGTCTTTTAGGTCTTGTTTCATGGTGTTGGAACTATGTTGCTTTGATTTTATTATGTATCATGGATTGCACATGCTTATTTTGGTATTAAAATTCAAAGAACGACGTCTTGTGAAGGTGTTGTAAGAAATTTCTACATTCTTCTAGACTCTATTTAATGCAATTCAACTAAAACTCACCTTTTTTCACTCATCAAAAAGTCCTATTTTGAAGTGTTGTAAAGTCTTTTAACAAGATTTCATGCTTTTCTAGGCACATCTTTACTATTTACACCTTTCTGATGCTTTATTTTGTTTTTTTTTGCCCTCATATGCTTATATTAAGTGTATTTTTGGATCTTATCCCGACAAACAACATTTAACATAACATTTTTCCTGACACATGGTTTTAAGTCCTAGGTGGGACCCATTCACCATGGGTGGCGAATGAATCCCCCTTGGCCCCAAATTCAAGATATTTCAAATTTCCTTTCGGGATTTTATTCAAAATCACTTCATGTCGGCCTGTGATGAGGTATGAACGAATAGTAAGGCACAAGAATTGTGTAAATATGTGTTCTTCACCTCATTTTACATCTAACAAATTCAAGCAATCTCCTCATTCGAGCATTCAATCTTCCTAATATATTCAAGCACTCAAGCATTTTACATCATCAACTTTAGCACTTTCAAGCACTTTGGAGCAACCATTGACATCATTTCAGATTTGCATATACAAGGATCTTGGTAAGTTAGTAACACTTTCATGTTGTTCATTATTCATTTCCTTTGCATTCCATTTATTTCTATTGGGCTTGATTACCAAAGTAGGGTTTGACCAAGGAAAACCCCTATTCACTAACCCCCCAACATTTTGCCCCTTTTTGCATGTGTATTTTCAACCTTGTTTTATAGATTTAACAAGTTTAAAGGTGTTGAAAAGCAGAAATTAAGTCAACTAGGCTCTTCAAGTCAACTCATCATCCTTTCAAGCATTTTGGGTGTTTTCTATTTGTTTCCTGCAAAACTAACCCTGGCAACCTGACATTTAGGTATCTCCAAATTTGGTGTAGCAGAGTTGCCTCCTGATTTTCCAAAAATCTTGGGGAGGACTAGTTCACAACCCTTGGTGAATGAGTCCTACTTGAAATCTAAAAATATGTATTTTGTTAGATTCTAGATCCTGACTGTAAGAAATCAGTTCCTGACACTTTTTCACCAGTTGGAGGACTGATTCGCCAACCTTGGTGAATGAGTCCCACTATGAAAAATCAATAAAATTCATCAGCATTCTAGATACTCCATAAAGCTCATATTTCATCCAGGTGCACTCAAATTTACCCCTATACCTTCTATTCTGCATTATTTCTTCATTTTCATAGTTGTTTGCATATCATAATGTGTTTTCAAACATAGCTTAAATTACACTTTTGCATTCATTTTAGATCATCTTAATTAGTCAATTGCATTGAGTTAATTCATATACATCATATCACATTGCATACATCTTTATTTGAGTGTTACATAAGCATTTTTGGACCTAATCTCTCTCCTTTTTGGTGAAAAACCTATGAGTTAGAGAGTCCTTTGGGTCCAAAAATCTGTCACATTTTGGTGAACCCAAATTTTGAACACTTTAAATTTCTGATTGCATTCATATCTTGCATCCTAGTTTCCATTTGCATTAGCATTCAATTAGGACATTGATTTGTTATTGCATTCTAGGAAATTTCATTTTGGATTAGTGAAATATTCATTTAGTTTTCATTTTTGCATTTAATTTCATTGAAAAAAGTGAAACTCTGCATTCTGCATCTATACTTGCATTCTGAAAAGCATTTAAATCATCCTTAAAATTCTAAAAAACATAAAACAATTGCATCCTGGGACTCATTCACCACGTAGGGCAAATCAGCCCCTCTACATTTCTGAAACAACATTTTTCTAATCTCTTTGGCATTTTTCTGCATTACACTTTTCTATTCCTGCATTTTGTTTTCATATCCAAATTCTCTATTTTTCCTCACTTATTGCATCTTAGTTTCCTAGGATCATGGCATTCTCCTTTAATAAGTTTTGGAATTCCCTCAAATCATTGGTAGACATGTCCAACTGTACCTTTTGTTGTGACCTTAATGACATTGAACAATCTCATGCTCCTTTAACTCATGATTATCCTCCTCATGATGTAGACATCATTGGAGAAGATGGTTCTAGCATGAAAAAGTTATATAATGATTTCCTTGACAACCTAGAAGAAAATACCACATTTTACCCCTCTATGAGATCACAAGAATTTCCTACTGTTGTACCACCTAATCACTTTGCTTATTTACATCCTGAAGTCAACACAAGATCTACAGTTCCTCCCTCAAGTGGACCTAGTTCCTCTCAACCACCACAATCCCAACCATTCTATGAGCTTATAGTCACAAAAAATCCTATCAACCTTAAGGACACATATGGTAAAGGCTTTACTATTTTGAGTAAAC
The DNA here is from genome assembly GCA_007258455.2 of Sequoia sempervirens. Taxonomy (NCBI): domain Eukaryota; kingdom Viridiplantae; phylum Streptophyta; class Pinopsida; order Cupressales; family Cupressaceae; genus Sequoia; species Sequoia sempervirens. Next base: position 79,656,165 of record VDFB02270651.1, read on the forward strand.
AAGGTTGTGACATAAAACATGAACATGATATCCATCAACTTTTTGAACAACAACCAACTAAAGCACATACAACAAGACTAGGATATCAAGATGCTTCTCATCTTGACAGACATTCTTTTCAACCTAGGGGAATTGGGGATGCTAGTACAGTGGTCTTGAATCCTCCTCCTAACTTGAACATTCTCCTTCCACGAGAACACCCATTCTCTCCTTCTAATGACAAGGATGTTAGGATCCCTATGGGTCCCCTTCCTCCTACTCATGGAAAGTATCACTTCAATAATACTATTTGTTTTCCTCTCATCCCTTAAAACACCATTTCCCTTTCATGCCATATTTGCAAAATATTTTCCTTCTCACTATTGTATGATCCTTTCCATCTTCACCCTTGGGCTCATGCTTATTTTGCATACATGTGATTGTTAGACTTTTCCTTTGTAATGCATTTGCATTTTTATCTTAACCATGTTATTACTTTTTCCTCTTGTATATCCAAGATTGAGAAACCAATAAATTAGTTAATGGTTGACTTACATTTGCATTACTTGTTTCTATTTATCTTTATTTTCATGTGCATATCATGTTCCCCCGTATCGTGCATCTCATGTTTTTCTCTTTTTTTCCACTTCTTCTATTTGTACCTTTATTCTTCTATTTGTTGTGCTTTGTTTTGTGTTTTCCTTTTGGGGATGACGCAAAGCATTGAGACCAAAACTTCTCTTCCATGTTGACCCAAATAGTCCTTGTCTTTTTCATTTTTGTTTTGTGTTTTCCTTTTGGGGATGTCACAAAGCATAGAGACACCCTATGTCTCTTCCATGTTGACCCAAATGGTCCTTTTTATTTTCCTTTTTACTTTGTCCTTTCTTGTGTTTTCCTTTTGGGGATGACACAAGGCATTGAGACTGAAATGTCTCCTTCATGTTGACCCAAAAGCTTTTTCATTTTCTTTTTCCTTTTTGTTTTCTTTTCACTTGTGTTTTCCTTTTGGGGAAAATGCAAGACATCAAGACCACAATGTCTCTTCCATGTTGACCCAGAATGAACTTTCATTTCTTTCACTCTCTTTGTTTCATTCTTCCAATTCTATGAGCTTTGGGGAATGATCATAGTTCCAAGCTCCTTAGTCAAAACATTGCAGCAACGAACATACTGACCCCAAATCCATAGATCCCTTATGTGTTTGGTGTGCTTTCTTTTCTAGGGGGAAAATCCCTTCTTTCTTTTGTTTTCATTTTTCCTTGACATGATGCAGCCTACTTTTGAAACATATGACTTAGCATAGAGCCTTCCAAGTTGGCTCTCATGTCTTGTTTTCTTTTTTCATTTTCTTTTCTTGTCTACTTTAAAGCAATTGCTCACAGAATGATGTGTAGCAATTCCTTTCAAGTTGGGGGCATACATTACCATTATTTCAATTTCATTCATGCTTCTTAGTGTAGCCTTGTCGTTTACGTGATGCGTTTATCACTTTGTGGATGACATTGGGTGTGACGTCCTTCATAAGTGTGATCTTTCTAAGCATATTGCATTCCTCTTAGTGGTTTGATGTGACACACTACATCCCTTAAGTTGTGAATATACTATTCTTTGATTGGTCCTCTCTTGGAGACATTAGACATAATTTTCCCTAGGTGACTAACCTTGCATAAACTGAACAAGACTCCTTTGAACAATCTTTCACATTATATTTTTTCATTTTACATTTTTGCATTTCTTGGCCACCTTGCATAACACAACTTGCATGCCTGTACTGTCATACTATTTAAAACTTAACACTTGCATTTCCTTTCTCTTTGTGGAACCTTGTTAAAGTTATCGAACATGTATAGCTTTGGCATGGTTGAGTGGGAAGCCCACCTAGTGGCATGACTTTTCCCCATAGCCACTTTTGTATTTGTCAGTGCATACCAACTAGTGTATGTATCTTACTTCTTTTTGTAATTTCTCACCCCACGAACAACTAGTTCTATGGCCCCAAAGTGAGTATATAGTTGGGCCTTCTCACCTCACATATAGCTTCAAGTTCCATGTCCCTAGAGTGAGTGAGCATTCTATTTTTCAAACAATTAGCCTAGATCTCTTTTCACAACTAGTTGGATTGACGATCAAAGCTTCTTTCAATCATTTCAACACTTGTGTGTTCCTTTGTTCTTATGTTTAGTTTGCCTTGGGATCTTCATCCTGGGGGCTTGATCATCCCTCTTGATCAATGCATTCCATCTTGGTAATGTAAGTACATTTGAACCGTCTCCTTGATGTTCATGGCTGCTTTAGTGTGAGGACGTTCGTCCTCTCACTAAAGTGGGGGCTAAATGTGCTATAGAAAAATGGCCCCTTGTCATTTTCATGGTCTTTTAGGTCTTGTTTCATGGTCTTGGAACTATTTTGCTTTGATTTTATGATATATCATGGCTTGAACATGCTTATTTAGGTATTAAAATTCAAAGAACGATGTCTTTTGAAGGTGTTGTGAAGTGTTGTAAGATAGTTCTACATTCTTCTAGACTCTATTTAATGCAATTCACCTAAAAATAACCTTTTCACTCATCAAAAAGTCCTATTTTGAAGTGTTGTAAAGTCTTGTAACAAGATTTCACACTTTCCTAGGCATATCTTCACTATTTACACCTTTTCTCATGCTTTATTTTGTCTTTTTATGCCCTCATATGCTTATATTAAGTGTCTTTCTCGATCTTATCCCGACAAACAACATTAAACATAAAAATTTTCCTGACACATGGTTTTAGGTCCTAGGTGGGACCCATTTGCCATGGGTGGTGAATGAGTCCGCCTTGGCCCGAAATTCAAAATGTTTCAAATTTCCTTTCGGTATTTTATTCAAAATCACTTCATGTCGGCCTGTGATGAGGTATGAATGGATAGTACAAGGCACAAGAATTGTATAAATATGTGTTTTTCACCTCATTTTACATCTCCTAACACATTTAAGCAATCTCCTCATTCAAGCATTCAATCTTCCTAATATATTCAAGCACTCAAGTATTCTACATCATCAACTCAAGCACTTTCAAGCACTTTTGAGCAGCCAAGACTGTTGGAAATGTGTGCCTCAATCCCACAAGTTGAAACCTCTAAGATAGCAAAGTCGCTGTGACATTATTCATGTCTAGCCCACTAGCTACTCTAAATCCTTTTGAAATGTTCATGTCACCAAGACAGAGTTGATGTCTTACCGAATGAAGTCTATCACAGTGACCTTTTGTCGAGTGGAGACCTCTGGCCAACATAATGCTCTTATCAGGTGTCGGGGAGACTCATAGCGATCGGGGGCTTCAGGGTGACTTGAACACTCAGGAAGAAGTCCTAGGGACTGAATAATGTCTCACCAATAGCATATGGTCATCAGGGTAACACAAAGGTCTCGGGAAGAAGTCTCCATGATGAAGAGAGGTCTCACTGACGGGGAAAATCTTGGAGTCATCAGTGTAACACACTTGGCTCGGTAAGAAATCTTACCGATGTGTGATGTATTGCCGAACGGTTTTGCATTGAAGTCATTAGGATAACTAAAGGGGTCTCGGTGTGAAGTCTCAGTGATGAATGATAGTCTTTCCGACTGCTGATCACTTCAGAGAAATTCTTAAAGCTCGGTGTGATGTCTTGGCGAAAGACGATAGCCTCACCGATGTAAATTCTACTGTTTATGTGACTTTGGAGCTTCGGTATGATGTCTCACCGAAAGTGATAAGTCTTGCCAACTTTTGAATGTCTCAGTATAACATAAAGGCTCGCTATGAGGTCTTGGCAACATGGCGAAGTCTTAGCGATAGCTCTCTAGACTCGATGTAACATCTTGGTGATAAGGATGACTCTTGGCAACATCAATGGTGAAGTCTTTGGGCATCGGGGAGACACTTCTTGTGTCTCACCGACAAGCCAACACAAGTTGATCGCATTGACCAAGAGAAGACCATCCTACGTGGTGAATCAATGGCCAATCAGAGGAGCCGAATGGGAACCATTGGAAGACAGTTCATTGTGGCAGTTCTGAGAGGAAGCTCAATAGAAAGGAAAGACATGAATATAGTCTAGAGTAGTAGATGATGTCTGGTTCGATGGATCAATGGATTGCTATGTGATTGTATGATCAGTGGATGAATTCTATTCTGTGAATACTATAACGTGAATGTTTTGTATCAAGATTTTTCATGGTGAATGCTACTATAAAATGATGTTAGAAAGATAAGTTAGAACTTTGTTTGTAGTCTTTATTACTATAATACAAAGTGACTTCTCTTGTTGTGGTGGATTTTTTTCCTGTAAGGGTTTTCCCACGTATATCTGGTGTTCATATGTGTTTGTCAAATACTCTATTTCTATTATCTCTTTCATGTGCATCGTAATTGGACTATAATTGCAAAATTTAAAAGGTATCTCTTCATTCTTCCCTGAGTTTTTGACGTTAGGAGAGTTGCTTCCACATCTAGCTTTCCTTACAAGTGGTATCAGAGCCTGGCTAGTTGTGTTATCCTTGTGGGTACGTTGGTTTTTTTGTGTCAATTTTTGTTTAGTGGGAGTCTTGTAGAAGTTTGTCAAGTTCTAATTATAGATTGAGATGGAAAGCATGTCAGGAAAGATTGAAATAGAGAAGTTCAATGGCAGCAATTTTGAGTTGTGAAAACTTAAGATGAAGGATCTCTTAGTGGATCGTGATCTTTGGATTGTTGTGTCTAGAGTGAAGCAAGAAGATTGGTACCTTGCAAATAGAAAGTCTAAGGGGCTGATAAGGCTCTGTTTGGTAGAATCTGTTCTTCTGAATGTGCATGAAGAGAAGACTACATCTTCCTTGTGGAAGAGACTGGCATCTATTTAATAGGGGAAGTCTTTGGTGAATAAATTGTTCCTAAGGAAGAAGCTGTACACTTTGAGAATGTAGGAAGGAGGGTCTGTTACTGATCATTTGAACACATTCAACATGTTGATTGCACAGTTAACTTATGTTGGTGTAAAGATTGATGAAGAGGATCGATGTATGTTGATATTGTGTTCTTTTCTAGATTCATGGGATCACCTGGTGATGGCTATTGGGAGTACAACATCCAGTTTCAAGATGGAAGATGTTGTTGCTTCTTTGTTATCAGAAGAGATGAGAAGGAAATCTTCTAAGATGGTGAAGGAGGCCCTGGCTGTTAGAGGAAGGTCAAAAGAGAAAGGCAAGAAGGACAAGAAATATAAATCAAAATAAGAGGGGAGATCAAAGTCTCCTGAAAAGAAGTCTAAGGTGAAGTGTTGGAACTGTGGGCAACCTAGTCATGTCTGAAAGGATTGTAAAGAGGAGAAGAAGAAGAAGAAGAAGAAGAAGTATTCTTCCGACAATGATTCTTCTCACAGTGATGGAGATGCCTTCATTGTAGCCTTGGCTACGCAGGCATCAGATGATGTCTGGCTGATTGATTCTGGAGCATCTTTCCACATGACATCTCATAGAGATTGGTTCATGAAGTATGAAGAATACGATGGTGGAAAGGTGTACTTGGCAAGTGATTCAACTTTGAAAATTGTTGGTCGTGGAAGAGTCAGAATCCAATTCCCTGATGGCAGAGTGAAGGGAATCAATAATGTAATACATATACCAGGTCTGGCTCAAAAATTACTTCCTATAAGTATGCTAAATGATATTGGAGTGCAAGTCATGTTCTCTAGAAATGGCTGCAAGATGACTAGAGGCTCAATGGTGCTAGCAAGGGGTGCTTGTATTGGTACCTTGTACAAGCTGGATGCACACGTTGTTCAATGTAACAATGTCTATGTAAAGTCACAGAAAGCTACTCATGGAGGAAAAGAGGGAAATGTTCCTAATTGTGTAAACTCTACGGAAGTTAAACTTCCAGCAGAAAAGACTATGCTCTGGCATCATAGGCTAGGCCACATTGGAGAGAAAAGTTTAAAAACCTTGAAGAACAAAAACCTGGTTGAGGGGCTTGAAGATTGTAACCTTGAATTTGAATTTTGTGAACATTGTATATATGGAAAACAACATCGTGTTTCATTTTATTCAAGTCTTCATAAATCTTCTGGTTTGCTAGATTATATTCATTTTGATGTATTTGGTCCAGTGAATGTTCCTCCTTTGTCTAGGTCAAGGTACTATGTATCGTTTATTGATGATTATTCGAGAAGAACATTTGTTTATTTTTTGAAAAGTAAATCAGAACTGTTCAGTCGGTTTAAGGAATTTAAGAACCTTGTAGAAAATCAGACTGGAAGAAAAATAAAATGTTTAAGGACTGATAATGGTGGTGAATTTTGTTCCGATGATTTCGAGAGGTATTGTAAAGACCAGACATAAGACTACACCTTATACTCCATAAAAAAATGGAGTTGCAAAAAGGTTCAATAGGACAATGATGGAGAGAGCACAAAGTATGCTGAGTAGTGCTGGCTTGGAGGAGAAGTTATGGGCTAAGGCTATTGCTATTGCATGTTACTTGATTAATCATTCTCCAAATTCTACTCTTGTTGAGAAAACACCTTTAGAAATGTGGTCTGGTAAGAAGCCCTCCTTAAGACATATTCATGTTTTTGGCTGTGAGGCATATGCTCATGTGCCATATGAGAAAATATCTAAATTGGAGAACAAGGTTGTCCAATGTATTTTTATTGGCTATAGTGCTGGCATAAAAGGATACAAGCTTTGGAATCCTAATACAGAGAAGGTTGTATACAGTAGAAGTGTAATCTTTCTTGAGCTGAAGCCTTCTACCTTGGATCTGCAATCAGAGACAAAGTCAGAAAACAATAAGGATGTAGTTGGAATTTCTCCTACACCAAATAAAGAGGAATTCAAAATTCAAAATGTACCTGAAACTGAGGAGAGCTCAATTAGTTCTGAAAGTTCTGAAGAAGAAGAAGAACCTTAGCCTTAACAAGTGAGGAGGTCAACTCATGAAAGAAAACAACCTGATAGGTATGGGTTCTCTTTCATAGATTCTACTTGTTCCTATGCTTTAATTTCTAGCACTGATGAGACTAGGACTATGAAAGAGGCATTTAGAATGTTTGAGTCAGACTCTTGGTTGGAAGCCATGAACAAAGAAATGGCATCATTAGCAAAGAATGACACTTGAAGTTTGGTGCCCTTGCCTAAAGGCTGAAAAGTTGTTGGTTGCAAATGGGTATTTAAAAAGAAGATTGGTCTAGATGGCAGTGTGGAAAAGTACAAGGCAAGATTGGTTGCGAAGGGTTATTCCCAGGTAGAGGGAATTGATTATGGGGAGATTTTTTCTCCTATAGCTAAGCTGACATCTATCAGATTTCTTTTGTCACTTGCAGTAGCATGACTTAGAGGTTGAACAGATGGATGTGAAGACAACATTTCTTCATGGTGATCTTGAAGAAGAAATTTATATGTCCTAGCCTAAGCACTTTGTTGAAAAAGGTAAAGAGAAACTGGTTTGCAAGTTAAAGAAGTCTCTGTATGGGTTAAAGCAGTCACCTAGAATGTGGTACCAGAAATTTGATACTTTTGTATTGTCTTTGGGATTTGTGAGATCAAAATCTGATCATTGTGTCTATTATAAAGTTGAAAGTGATCAAGTTCTTATTATTGCTCTCTATGTTGATGATATGTTGTTCATAGGCAATAGTAAGCTAATGATTTCTGATCTTAAGTCTCAGTTTTTTGCTAAGTTCAAAATGAAAGATCTTGGTGTAGCAAGATATATTCTAGGGATGGAGATAACCAAGGACAGGAATCGTAGAAAACTTTGGCTCAGTTAGAGTAAGTATATCAAGACTGTTCTAGAGAGATTTTGCATGAATGATTGCAAGTAGCTAGTTGTTCCAATCTTGTAGGGAACAAAGCTATCTATTGAAGACTGTCCAAAATCTCCTACTGAGATGGAGGACATGACCAGTGTACCCTATGCTAGTGCGGTTGGCACTATTATGTATGCAATGGTCTGTACAAGGCCAGACATTGCCCAAGTAGTGGGAGTTCTTATTCAGTTTATGGATAATCCTGGAAGGACACATTGGGATGTTGTAAAGAGAGTTTTCGGATATTTGAAGGGCACTTCAGATTTTGCTTTGTGTTACCATGGGAACCTGGTTAAATCACATAGGACTCTCAGTATTCGAGGCTATGTGGATTTTGATTGGGTAGGGGACATTGATAGTAGGAGGTCCACTAGTGGATACATTTTCATTTTGAATGGTGGTGCAGTGAGTTGGATGAGTAAGTGGTAGGCTGTAGTTGCTTTGTCCACTACAGAGGCTGAATACATGGTAGCTACACATGCTTGTAAAGAAGCAGTTTGGTTAAAACGTTTGTGTTCTAACATTGGTTTTGATCTAGGGAAAATAACTATTTTTTGTGACAGTCAGAGTGCAATTTGTCTGGAAAAGAATCCTACTTTTCATGCCAGGCTGAAACATATAGATGTACAGTACCACTTTGTACGAGATATGGTGGAGGATGGAAAGGTTAGTTTGGAAAAAGTTGACACTCTAGAGAATGTTGTAGATGCATTGACGAAGCCAGTGAGCACAAACAAGTTTAGGTGGTGTGCCAGTTCAATGGGTCTTAGTTCCCATGATTTTTAGTGGTTTTATTGTGCTCTGGAGGTTCTTGTGAGATCTTCGTCAAGTGGGAGATTGTTGGAAATGTGTGCCTCAATCCCACAGGCTAAAACCTCTAAGAGAGCAAAGTCTCTGTGTCATTATTCATGTCTGGACGACTAGCTGCTCTGAATCCTTTTGAAATGTTTGTGTTTCTGAGACAAAGTTGATGTCTTGCCGAATGAAGTCTATCCCTGTAACCTATTGTGTTCAGTGTGACCTTTTTTCGAGTGGAAACCTCTAGCTGACAGAATGCTCTTATCGGGCATCGGGGAGACTCATAGTGACCGGGGGCTTCGGGGTGACTTGAACACTCGGGAAGAAGTCCCAACAACTGAAGAATGTCTCACCGATAGCATATGGTCATCCAGGTAACACAAGGGTCTTGGGAAGAAGTTTCTGTGATGAAGAGTTGTCTCACCGATGGGGAAAATCTTGGAGTCATCAGTGTAACACACTTGGCTCAGTAAGAAGTCTTACCGATGTGTGATGTCTTGCCGAACGGTTTTACATTGAAGTCATCAGGATAACTAAAGGGGTCTCGGTGTGAAGTCTCAGCGACGAACGATAGTCTTGCCGATTGTTGATCACTTCGGAGAAAGTCTTAGAGCTCGGTGTGATGTCTTGGTGAAAGATGATAGTCTCACCGATGTAAATTCTACTATCTATGTGACTTTGGAGCTTTGGTATGATGTCTCACCAAAAGCGATAAGTCTTGCCAACTATTGAACGTCTCGATATAACATAAAGGCTCACTATGAGGTCTTGGCGACATGGCGAAGTCTTAGCGATAGCTCTCTGGACTCGATGTAACATCTTGGCAACATCGATGGTGAAGTCTTTGGGCATCGGGGAGACACTTCATGTGTCTCACCGACATGCCAACATAGGTTGATCACTTTGACCGAGAGAAGACCATCCTACATGGTGAATCAATGGCCAATCAGAGGATCCGAATGGGAACCACTGGAAGATAGTTCATTGTGGCAATTCTGAGAGGAAGCTCGACAGATTGGAATGACATGAATATAGTCTGGAGTAGCAGATGATGTCTGGTTCAATGGATCGATGGATTTCTATGTGATTGTATGATCAGTGGATGAATTCTATTCTGTGAAGACTATAACATGAATGCTTTGTATCAAGGTTGTTTATGGTGAATGTTGTTGTAAACTGACATCAGAAAGATAAGTCAGAACTCTATTTGTAATCTTTATTACTATAATACAAAGTGACTTCTCTTGGTGTGGTGGGTTTTTCTCCCATAAGGGTTTTCCCACGTATATCTGGTGTTCATATGTGTTTGTCAAATAATATGTTTCTATTATCTCTTTCATGTGCATCTTAATTGGACTGTAATTGTAAAATTTAAAAGGTATCTCTGCATTCTTCCCTGAGTTTTTGATGTTAGGAGAGTTGCTTCCGCATCTAGCTTTCCTTACAAAGACATCATTTCATATTTTCATATACAAGGATCTTGGTAAGTTAGTAACACTTTCATGTTGTTCATTTATCATTTCCTTTGCATTCCATTTATTTCTATTGTGTTTGATTACCAAAGTGGGATTTGACCAAGGAAAACCCCTATTCACTAACCTCCCAACATCTTTCCCCTTTTTGCATTTGTATTTGCAGCCTTGTTTTGTAGATTTAATAGGTTTAAGGGTGTTGAAAATTGGAAATTAAGTCAACTAGGATGTTCAAGTCAACTCATCATCCTTTCTAGTATCTTGGGTGTTTTCTATCTGTTTCCTGTAGAACTGACCTCGACAACCCAACATTCAGACATCTCCAAATCTAGTGTAGCAGAGTTGCCTCCTAATTTTCTAGAAATATTGGGGAGGACTGATTCACCACCCTCGGTGAATGAGTCCCACTTGAAATCTGAAAATATATATTTTGTTAGATTATGGATCCCAACTTTCAGAAATGAGTTCCCGACACTTTTTCACCAGTTGGAGGACTGATTCGCCACCCTTGGTGAATGAGTCCCACTGTGAAAAATTAGTAAATTTCATTAGCATTCCAGATACTCTAGACAACTCATATTTCATCCAGGTGCACTTAGATTTACCCCTGTACTTTTTGTTCTGCATAATTTCTTCATTTTCGTAGTTGTTTGCATATCACAATGTGTTTTCAAAAATAGCTTAAATTTCACTTTTGCATTCATTTTAGATCATCTTAATCATTCAATTTCATTTATTTAAGTTCATTTACATCATATCACATTGCATACACCCTGATTTGAGTGTTACATAAGCATTTTTGGACCTAATCTCTCTCCTTTTAGGTGAAAAACCCTATAAGAGTCAAAGAGTCCTTTGGGTGCAAAAATCTATGTCACATGATGTTATTGAGACCTAAAAGGAGCTTGTGGAAGATTATTTTCATAATTGGTGTGATTGGTTTCTCCATTCATATGTGGTTATCATTATACTAATGGAGAAAATTTTAAGCCAGATGTTTTACAAAAATGGGTCTATGATAGAGTGGGATTACCTTGAGATAATGTGGTAATTGAATGAATATGATAAGATTCATTTACAAATTCACAAAAGGATTATTTTCCCATCCAAAATTTGTGTTCACATATTTCACTATCACTTCTCAAGAAGGATTAGAATTATTAGGTTCCAAATTGTAGGTTTATAGGATGAGAGTGAAGAAGAAAAGGAATTTTGTCCTAAAGAATTTTATTGATCAATCCAAATAAATAGTGGGGAAACCTACTTATAAGCATAAATTGGATTAATTAAATATTTTATCTAAAACTACATCTAGCTAATGTAGGATTCAACAGAACAAGAGATAAATGGCTCAGAATTCTTATTGGTGAGTGAAAGAGAAATATTTGTGAGACTAGTTATATGGGAATATTTATTGAAATCAAGGATATAATTATTAAAATGTAGATAATGTTAAATAATGTTGATAGTCTAGGATTTGTGCCTCCAAGATTGGCCGTAACACCTATTTCTTTGAACCCTATTAGGCGTGAACATTAGGAATAAGAGGAGGAGGTGATACAATTAACTTGCTAGCCATGAGCGATGGAAGATAAAGGGATAAGAGATGATGTTCCTAAATCAAGATTTTTGGAAAAGTAAGTGGCACAATCTTTGATTAACTACTCATTTACTAAGGAATTTAGAAATCCATGTCAATATTGAAGAAGTTCAACAATGTGTTTCTTCTCTTCAGATATTTGAGTTGAATGGTTCTCCTCAAGAAAAGACATTGCTAGACTTGGAAGGAGGAGGTAAGGTCATTCATGATGTAAGGGCCCTAGCATACAAAGAATTTAAATCTAATGATAAATTCATCAAATCTAATGAATTCAAATATCTCCTGATTAAGAATATGATAGAGGAATTTCTATAAAGAATAAATGAAGAAAATATGTAGATTGGAGAAGATAAGATCAAGGAAAAAACTTAGAATGCCTTGAAGGATATTTATTTTAATTTTAAAAAATACTCCAAATGAAGGGAGATGTCTACCAATACTAGGGTGGGATGTGAAATTTGTTATAAATTTTATATCATAAGGAAAGATAATGATGAAGATTTTTTAGCCTCTAAAGACCAAGCTACAAAATTATAATTTGAGTCAAGCTTTTAGTGCTAAGTTTGAAACTTTAGGTATTTGGGAAATATATCCCAAACATAAAAAAGAAATCTTAAAATGGATAGAGACATAAATTAACTCTCATTAAATAATATTGTCAAAAGGTTGAGTGATACCACTGATCTACAAGAAATATATCTAGTAGTGAGTACAAAATTATTTTGTGAGGTCACAACAAATACATTACATGCATATTTTAATAGATTACAAAATGATAATATCAAGTTGTTACAAGAATGTAAAAAGTAAAATAATTGATTCCCCATCCTCAAATAATTAAATTAAAAATTGTAACTCCTCAAGTCAACTCAAGAGATATATCCCAATAGGACATGGATACACTCATGTTGAAAATTGCATATTTGAAGGAGAATCTTAACTAGAGACAAAATATAGAGAGAAAAGTGAGGTAGTAAGGAAAGAAAAGTATTATTGATTTTGTTAGACATATTTTCAAACATAAATTTTCTTGCATTGTATACAAATTTGGTGACACATGTGCTTACTAGGTAATATGGGAAAGGGTTGAACTAGCTATATTAGAAAAAAATAGCTTTAATGGATATATTAAGTACATGAATTCCACATATGTAGGTCATGGATAATATGTTTATTCATGCAAGGTTTGATCTTAAGGGTTTGCCTGAGATATTAAGTATGCATGCAGTGATAGAGCTCTTAAATGACATTCAAAGTAGACTTGATGTGATGTTTAAGGATAACATGAATGATTTTGAGGCCCTTGAGGAGAATATGCTACTTCAAATACTTGATGATGGTGGAAAATTTAAATCATTAGCTAAATGGAGAGTAGAACTTCATAACGTTACACCGAATTTATGAGTGATAGAACTTATGATTTTTTTGGTGGTTTTGGTCAATAATTTCAAAATTTTGGGTGTCCTGGTCGTTATCTACAAAGCTAGGGTTTGTAAAGTCTTGCATTTAGGGTTCACCAAAGGGATAAAACATGGAAATATTGATGCCTTGTGGTTGGGTCCTTACTTAATACACAACACTTATTGAGAAGATTCCTATTTCCTATAAAATTTGAATGGAGAACTTTTAGAATTGCCAATACATGAGCAATTCCTAAAGCCATAATTCACATGAGGTATGTTCTATTTCCATGTACATTGTAATTTATGTAATTTATTGTGTATAGGGTTTGGTTTGTCTATTTTTCCTAGTCTTTTTCCTTGTTTTGGCATCCCTTTGGTTTTGTCTCTATATGTTCTCTAGTCTACTCCACTAAAAGATTCATGGGATCTCACTTTCTTCTTGTTGAAAAAACATCCCAAAAAAGATACACTAATAGGACTTATAAATTTTTTTATGGTTCTAGTCAGTCATTTCAAATTTTTGGGTGTCCTAGTAATTATGTACAAAGCTAGGGTTTTTCAAGTCTTACATTTAGGGTTCACCAAAGGGATAAAACCCTCTTTAAACCCTAATAGTCCATTGCCTTAGCTTTTATTTATGTGCACTCATTGACTTATGATAGATGGTTTTTAGTCATGTTATTTGCATCTTAAGCCATTGAAGTCATGTGCTTACCAATCCTTCATTCCTAGTCTTTCTAGTCATAGCCTACATTTAAATGTTCACTATATCCTTCCTGTAGGTCATGAAAATATTTCATCATTGGTAAAGAATCTTAACTCATATGTCTAGGTTTAAATTTATGCTTTAATATTCGTCAACCTAGTGAGTTTCACCATTTTAACTTGTAACTTGAAGCACATTCCTTAAAATGTCTTAAGCTACTGCCGCTTATGTACCATAGTGCCAAGTGTTCAATCCTCATTGGTTCTTCCAGCCCACACTGCTTAAAATATTCATTATGAAATGTTCAAAGAACCATAGGATGGAACCACATGTCTAGCCTATGCAATGGTTTATACTGGGCTTCTAAAGGGTGTAATGCCAAGAAAATGCACAAGAAAAGATTAAGAGAAAACATGCAATGCAAATCTAAATGCAATCTAATGCTAAGCAACAAAGAACAAAGGAAGTGAAAACGTAAATTAAAACTTGAACAATCTCACCAAATTTGTACGTATTTTCCATGATTCATCTCAATTTCCCTTCTCCATTTTGCTTGTGTAGTATAATTTCCCTCAGATTTCTCGTAAGTTCGTGCAAGTATAGCCTAAGATAGTGATTTTAGCAAAACATCGAAGATTCAAGACAAGTGCTCTCAAAAGTCATATGATTTCGCGAGTTTTCAAGAGAGATTGGAATGAAAAATGACAAATCAATTTATAGAAAATTGATTATTCGAACAACAAGTCAAGATTGAAAGATTAACGGATAGTTGAGATTGACTGATTAGTCATGCATTCTAATAACAGTTAGTAATGACACGAGTGATACAAATTAGAAATACAATTAAAGATTAAATAAATGATTTAATCTTCCAGTTTGGTATTCGAAAACAGAAGAATTATCTTTGCATGACAAAGATGAATATGGATTAAATCAACTCTTGTTCGAATGCATGCACAAGGTTTAATTAATTAAATAAGGATATTTAATTAATCTGCATGTACACGCAATCGAGTTAGAACTGGATGATTGAATTATTTGACGAAGAGATTACTCAAGAACGCCACTCAGACATTAAATCAAGAGTTAACTAAGCAATTTGAATAGAACTTTGAGTCGAGTAAAAGTGAATACTTAGATAACTCACACAATTATCTAAATATAGAGGACTGCGTTAAAATAGAATTCATGAATTAAATAATTCATTTAATTCAAGATTTGATATTTGAAGAATGATTAAATAAATAAGATTTATTTAATTAAGTGATGAAGGGATTTAAATGAATAATTAAATAAATAAAGAATTTATTTAATTATAGTTGAAGTATGATAAAGAGTAAATTAAATAAGAATTTATTTAATTTGACAAGAAGGATAAGGTTAATTAGTAACATAATTAAATAAAAAGCGTTTATTTAATTAATTAGATAGAATAAAGAAAAGTGTGAATTAATTAAATAATTAAGATTATTTAATCAATAGAAGAATTAAAGTTAAAGTGAATAATTAAATAATTGACATTATTTAATCATGACCATGAAGAATACGAATTATGAAGAATATTGATGTCGTGGGCTTAGACCAAATTTCGGTGTCTACATTTGCCCCTCTTTGATATAATGTCATTTCGGTGTTGTGTCAAAGAAAAATCCATAACAAATATGCCCCAGTAATGCCCCAGTGTAAAACAGGTGAAGGTATGCCCCCTCGGAAAAATTAACAAATTTCCAAAAAAGTTCAGAAAAATTTGGAAATGATCTCGATTAGTCCATTGGATAGCCAGTAATGCAATAGAGTTGACAGAATTGAGTTTGGAAATGTTAGGGACGGGTACGGGTTGATCGAAATTGGAAGTTAATGTGGCCAGTAGGAAAAGATTCCACCAAAACCCTAGGTATATATAGAAATTGGGGTAAAAACCAAGTCATTTTCACCCTCCTAGCTTTGAAAATTGAGAATTTTCTCTGCACTCATAGCAATGATGTCCCTTGTTCCAAACACCCATCATCAAGCTTATAGGATTTGGACCTTCTAGAGGCCAACCGACACGGACCCCCCGGTATGTACCCCAAACTTGACTTTTGAAATTTTCCATTTGCGCATAATTTTATGCATTTAATTCCAAATTTATGTATGCATCATTTTAATAAAACGTCACATCTGTATGCACGAACGACGCATCTGCATGCAAAAAATTGAATTTGAAAATTTACGTGCAATGTTTAGTCTAGGTTTGTTGCAGTTCGATGCATTTGTAGATTAATGAATCGCATTTGACAATATGCATTGCATGTGCTTGTAGAATAGCTGCATTTGTTAATTATGCAATGCATTTGAATATTCGTTGATGCATTCATATTTATTGCAACGCATATGTGATATAGTTAGCCGCATGTGAAAAAGAACGACGCATGTGTCTAATCAAATGACGCATCCGCATTTTATGCACTGCATATGTGAAATAACGACACATGTGAAACATAATGACTCATTTGCAAAACAATGACACATTTGAATAGTAGTTTGTTATAGTCAGTTTGCATTAGAATAGATGTTTGAGGCTGACACGAGGCATGTATAATGCCATTGCAAGTCGTGTTGGATATAGTATATACCTGAGAGTCAAGACCGACGACTTTTCAGTTCAGGGACAACCTGCGAAGTGTAGAGCGACGTTTCCTATGGCACCTTGGTCTTCTTCACGTTACAGACATACCCCAAATTTGGGCGAATCGGGGATTATTGATAGCATTGTATGAGCGGTGGCACTCGAAGACATCATCCTTTCACCTACCGACTAGAGAGGCCACTGTTACCTTAGAGGATGTCTACAGGATCCTCAGACTTCCTATTAGAGGCACACGGGTGACGTATGATACCCAGAGGGGTGCAGCTGAGATGTGCAGATACTACCCACATGCGGACATCAGGCAGTTAGTATTTGACCACTATGAGATTAGGTGGCATGTGTTGGCTCAAAGGTATAGGCAGTTAGATTATCTATTGTGTACATTGATAGGCGGCATAGTACTTCCTGATCGCTGAGGTCATGGTTTTCCCGTGGGGTGGGGAGAGATGCTAGAAGGCATGCTAGAGCGTCGAATGGTGTATGCTTGGGGTTCATGTCTGCTAGGGATGTTATACTTTCATTTGCATGATATTTCCTACCGAGAGGCATAGTCTATGAGTTGGGGTACCACGCTCCTGATGGTATGGGCATGGGAACACATCGCTATTTTCTGGCCACCAATGATAGTTGACCTTCCACACGGAGCTCCTTATGCCTTCTACTATGTGGGGGCTAACACTCAGTACCACATAGGAGATATAGGTTATTTCAGGCATGCTATAGACACGATGGTGCAGTTTACATGGAGACCATACTTGGGCTGCGCTGATTGGTCAGACGAGGATGACCATTTGTCATTTTGCTGACAGGTATAGTTCTTGATTGGGCAGATAGTGTCACATGTCCACATTATAGAGTGTCAGTTGCCAGATTGTGTCCTGCGGCTGTTTGGAGAGGTACAGGATGTGCCTAGAGGACAGGCAGAGTTCACGAGATCATCGTGAGAGGTCCCTTTATGGGGCCCAGAGATTCCAGTGGCCATGGTCGAGGCAAACATTAATCCACTACAGATAGTTCTATGGGGATGGAGGGATGGTCCAGCAAACCCAGGGACCACAGAGGAGTATGATCAGTGGTGGGCAGTACACAGACCGATTTCGTTGATAGATCTAGAGTAGCCAGCGCCGGTAGAGCGGCGAGGGACAGGTCCGCGAGGTAGGCATGGCAGAGGTAGAGGTCGGGGAGATGGAGGAGGCTATGGTAATGGTGGAGATGATGGCAGAGGTGGACGATGAGGGGGCAGGAGAGGGAGACATGGACGAAGAGGACGAGGGCCACCATTGTTGCCAATCCATGAGGAGGGACGAGGGGATGAGGATGTGGCCATGCTAGACATGGGGAGAGGAGGGGAGGAGCATCCCAGAGAGGAGGCCATTCTAGATATCCCAGCAGAGGAGGAGACAGGTCGAGAGGAGGTAGGCAGAGAGGAGGAAAAGATTGATGCCTTGGGCTTGTTGGGTACCTACCAGGAGGATGACAATCATGAGAGAGAGGTTTGTGATCAGATTTTAGAGGAGTTGGATGAGGAGGATGGGCTAGTGAGGGCCAGGAAGGATGACACAGGGGTAGTGGATCCGGACATCGATACATTACGTGCTCAAGTTGCATCCTTGGAGGAGTAGATGAGAGTCCTGATGTCTGAGAGGGATACGTATTAGATGGAAAGGGATAGAGCAGTGATGGATAGAGATCAGGCCATAGCTCAGAGACAGGAGACCGAGCAGAGATTCACAAAGCTCGAAGCCTTATGTACCAGACCATCAATTTCCTTTGCCAGAGAGTTAGTCAGGGCTAGAGAGAGAGAGACGTATTATAGTGATTTATATGAGTCAAAGATTCCTCTAGAGAGATGGGCTCCCAGCTTCTCACAGGCACGTAGCAACAGGTCACAGACCAGGACCCACACCAAGATAGTTAGCACAAAGGGTGTGGAGTAGCCATGCAGAGTAGGTCCATATGATAGGCCTCCCTCAGCTCATAGGTCATCGGGTTCCCGACATCACTCATCCACGCACTCCAGCCATGATAGCAGTGGCAGTTCAGGATAGGGGCACTTCTTGATATGTATCGTGGCATTGTATTATGATTCTATAGCCTCCGGGCTTCCATGTATTATTGACACATTATGACATTGTGATGTGACACTGTTGAGCGAGATATATATATATATATATATATATATATATATATATATATATATATATATATATATATATATATATATATATATATATATGATTTTGGTGGTGATTCTCATGATATGCATTTCTATGTAGTGATTATGCAGTCTTTATTTATACATTTGATGTTTATATGATATGCCTATGTGATGGATGATCATATTTATTTTATGATGTTTATGCAGATAAGGATATAATGTTGATTCTTTGTGATGTTGATTCTATATGATGTTATATGTACAATACTCTCTACATGTGATGCTATACAAATGCAATGTAATGTATGTACTTAAATTTTTTCTATACATGGAATGCCTATGATATGTATTGTATGATGATGAAAGTCTATTATGTCATGATTTCCTAAATATGATAAATGCCTAGATGCATACATTTTTCTAACATGTATGTGTATGCAGGATGACTTGTATTGTTGTGTGGCACGGGACTCCATCATAATGCAAGAAAGAAGAATTGTTAGTGCGGAAAGAAAGATTGAGAAATAACGAAAGAGATGCGATAGATGTTAGTATTAGGAATCTTCGATGTTTCGCTGTATCAAAAAAGGTATTGCACTTTATCATCATTGGGTGGGACTAATACAAATGAAGACAAACACCATGATATGACATAGATCAAGGTGTGCAAGGTCATCCACTTGCTAACAACAGATAGTCGGAGAAAAGGAGTGTCGTTAACTCATACTAAGGACACAAGTTGCCCTAATCTTTTTTTCAAGACAAACCATAGACAACAAACAAAGTAAAAGATAGGTCATGAGACGTCATCGCTCCTCTAAATCCTTCATGGGACATCCTTGAGGAAACTAGTAACATGACTCAATAAATCAAAGTTAAAAGATAGTCGATAGACAGCAGTCAAAGAAAATAGAATTATGATACATTGTTGCTTCTCTAAATCCTTCATGGGACATCCTTGAGAAAGCTAGTAACATAATTCCCATCATAATGCCGAGTGAAAAGATAAGATAAATAATTCAAAAAGTCAAAAAGCCAGTAAAAGATTTGCCAAAACTTGATCTGTTTGCTTGATTTGTTTTGATTGATAAAAGGATTGATTGATAGAGCCTGATTTCAAGAGATACACATACCGGATAAGACTTTGAGTCTAGTTTTGATGTTATGACTATCTGTATAAGGCATTACAAAGCCTGGTTTCAGAAAGACATGTATCGTATAAGACGTTGAGTCAAATGTCGTTGATGTGATAACCTATGTAAGGCTATGTTTGATTGTTTGACCTTGTCGATTATGCAGGAAGCACTCATCCTGTATAAGACATAGATTGTCTTGCTGATATCAGTATTCAGGAAGGACTCATCCTGAACAAGATACAGGTTGATTTCCATGATGATGATGTCTATTTCCAAGGACACATCCTATAGTAGACATTTGTTGATCTGTTTTGATTGTTTTGTTTGGAAAATTGTTTGATTTGACTTAGAGACATTGCTGACTTGTTCAACAGATTGATGCATGACTTGATAAGACATGTGGACAATTGACTGTGTGTGACGACAAACCCTAAAGGACTGACCTAGTGCGGCCTCAGGGGCTCATCAATTGATGAACTTGCCTACGTTATATATGCAGAGACCTCGTAGTTCAAATTGAATTTGACTGTTAAGATTGACTACAAATAGAAGACATGTGTGAAAGTGAATGTAACGAACCCTACTGGACTAACCTAGTGTGGCCTCGAGGGCTCATCAATTGATGGCCTTGCCTACGTTATACATGTAGAGACCTTGTAGTTCGACACGACCAATGACCTTGTCATACAGACATATGAATTGAAGCATGATATTATACAGACAAACCTAAACAAACTGACCTAATGCCTTAGGGGCACATCAGAAAATGGCCTTGCCTACATCCAGTCTCAGAGGCAAGGTAGTTCGACAAACAACAAAGACTGACAAGTGCGACTGAATTTGACTCTATTTTTGGATTTTTGAAATGTTTTGATTTTTTTGTCCTTTTGAAGTTTTCTGATGTTTTTGTGTTTTCTCAGGTCATTTTGTGATGTTTGTGGATTTTCCATGGTTTTACATCTTCAACATAGCCAATGTAAGAACCAATATGACACATGTCAAGTGTTTGCCCCCAGTCGAGTATAAGACTAATTGATGATAAATAGGGTAAAATGAGGGATATGAAATGCACTCGATGTCAATCGTTCTAGGTTATAGGAAGGACTACCACTTATTATGAATGGTATATACAAGCGATGGACAGGAAAGATAAGGGATATGTATAGGGATAGGTAGTATGTACCGGGTAGAGTCCATGTACAGGGTAGTGGACTATGTACAAGGAAGGTAGATTAGAATAATAGTAGACAAAGGAGCAGAGTGAAGTACACATGGCACCTGCTTGCTAGGTTTTCACCGTGGTACCTATCCAAAGTGCCACCGAAATGGTTTTCATTATTGGATGAATAATTTGTCTTTACTATTTTCTTGATCATCTAATATTTTTTTATTTTTTTTGGTGTTACCAAGATGCCTGTTTGCCAGGTTTTCACCTTGGTAACGATTTTTTTGTGATTTTCTGATTTTTTTTGTATTCTTGCTAATTAAGACAAAGGCTCTTAGAAGCTATGCGTAGAACTTCTTCAGATGTATACTATTGATTGGCGAGGACAATGGGTCCCCTTCAGGAGTAGAGAGTTGGTATGCTCCTGATCCAAAAGCTTCTGTAACAATATAAGGTCCTAACCAATTTGGTTCAAACTTTCTTGGTTTGTCTCTTTCTGCTTGATTCTTTGGGTTTTCCATTAAAACCAGGTCACCAATGTCAAAGTTTCTATTCAAGACCTTCCTGTTATAGCTACAACGAAGGTGATTCTGATATGCTTGGAGATGGTCTAATGCCTTCTTTCTTCGCTCATCCAGGAATTCTAACTCATGGAGTCTCGATACTTGGTACTCTTCATCCTCAATGTGGCCTTTCAAGGATACCCTTAGGGAAGGAATCTCAACCTCAATAGGAAGAATAGCTTTAGAACCAAAGACCAGTGAATAGGGAGTGGCACCAATGGGAGTATGGATACTTGTGCGATAATCCCATAAGGCAGGGTTAAGCTATAAATTCCAGTCACGACCAACATCATTGACAGTCTTCTTGAGGATTCTAATGATGGTTTTGTTAGATGCCTCTGCTTGGTTGTTACCTTGTGGGTAGTATGGAGTAGAAAAGTGATTAATATGAAAATCATCACAAAGGTGGCGGACTTCTTGGTTCTTAAATGGGTGGCCATTATCAGTGATTATGGACTGAGGGACACCATACCGACAGATGATATAGTTCTGGATAAATTTAGAAATCTGTGTGCCAGTAATGTTTGTCATAGGAATGGCTTCATGCCACTTCGTAAAATACTCAATGGTAGTGATAATGAATTTGTGTCCATTAGATGATGTGGGGTGGATCTTACCTATGAGGTCTAGTTCCCATTGGGCAAAGGGCCATGATGATGTTATAGGATGGAGCTCATGTGCTGGCGCATGTATCAAGTCTCCATGAACTTGGCATTGGCGGCATTTCATTACAAAGACATATGAGTCTTTTTCCATAGTAGGCCAATAATAACCTAGTCTCATAATCTTTTTGGCTAAAGTAGGACCACTAGAATGGGAACCACATATACCCTCATGCACCCCATGCAAGGTTGCTTGTGCTTCAGTAGAATCAAGACATCTCAGTAGGGTATTATCTAAGGCACGTCTATTTAGGGTGTCTCCGATGATGGTGTATTTAGCTGACTTGTGAAGGAATGTCCTACGTTGGTTGTTTGATAGGCCAGTGGGTATGAATTCGGCATGAAGGTAGTCATAGATTTCTTTGTACCATGGAGAATCAGGACCAACAATTTCATAGACCATTTCAGAATTTTGGATATCGTAGGCTGGGACCAAAAGTTGTTCTACCAAGAATTCAAACTTAGGCACGTTGCTAGGAATGTTGAGAAGTGATGCAATTGTAGCCATAGGGTCTGCTGCCCTATTTAAAACATGAGGTATCTGATGAAATTTGACTTTGTCAAAGTAATCTTTAAAGCTATCAGCCATACATTTGTAGGGGGAAAGCTTCTCATCCTTAGTCTCATAATCATCATTTACCTGTTTGATTACCAGTTGGGAATCACCATATACCTGTAGGTTCTTTATTTTCCACTTGACTACCATGCGTAACCCTGTCACTAGAGCTTCATACTCTGCTATGTTGTTAGTGCATGGAAATGCAATCCTGAATGACCTAGGGATGGAATCACCATGCGGTGTGATAAACAGTATACCAGCCCCTGAGCCATGATTTGTATGTGAGCCATCAAAGTATAGTTTCCATGTTATGTTTGTGTCAATTGTGAATATGAACTCATCAGGAAAATCTGCAACTAATGGGTGATTTGCCTGTATGGGTGTGTATGCTAATTGATCAACAATTACCTATCCTTGAATAGCCTTTCTTTCTACATGTAGACATGCAAAATTCACATTATGCATTCGATCGGATTCAGTCAAATTAGGTCTCACATTAGGCAAATTCATCACTTTAAACCATTCATTAAATAATCTCATTTATCAAATAAACATTATCATTCAACCTTCATCTTGCATCATCCACTTAATTAAATAAATCAAGACTTCATTTAAATCAAATCCTAAATCATATTTCATCCTTTTCTGATTTAAATAAATCAGAAATTTAAGTCCAAAATGTCAACTCACCTAATTAGCATCAAATCAACATAATCATCAATCTAATCCTGATTAAAGGTTAATCCCATCCCACTTGCATTATCTAGATCTAGCCACTTGCACAATAAATCAATTTTATTGATTTATTAAAACCTCATTTTCTCTCAACATGACAAGTCAAACAGGGCATTTATTGCTCTTCTTTCTTGTCCCCCTCTCAAAATTTATTGCAAATTTGAATTCAAAATTTCCCCCTCTTGGGCACTCTTCCCAAATCTTGCACATACATCAACTAATCACATGATGACAAGTGTCCTCCACTCATTGGCTTGTTTTTGATCCCACATTGGTCCCTCTTCAACACTTGGCATTTTGAAAATATATAAAAGAGGGGCTTCATTCTCATTCAAGGATCCAGAATCTTATGCAAGGTTACTCTCTTCATTTGAGATTTGATCTTGTTCATCATCACTCCATCATCTCCATTTGCATTTTATCATTTTGAGCTTTGATCAAGGGTTGGGAAAGGGTCACTAGCACATGTGACACCAATCCAACATGGAATAGGTGATTATTATGCTTTTGAAATGTCTTGTTGATGTTGTTTTGTTACTTGTGTCATTTATTTAGCATAGATATTTTATTTCATGGAGGTACTTACAGATTTGTGTGTTTAGACTAACCCTTCTAATGAGTTTTTGAGTTTGGTCTTACATGCAGATTTAGGGTACTTCATCTTGGCGCTAGAAGGAGGGAAACTTTGTTTGAAATTTATACAACCACTGTTGATTTCATTTATTGGAAACTTGCATGCAACCTGCTACTAAGTTTGTCTGTTCTTTGATGAAGTCGATTCATTGTCCTGTTTTGGGTCACAAATCCATAAAAGCTGTGTTTTGTATTTCATGATAGATGCTTTATATCATAAACAAACACTTTGCTGAGTTGATTGCTTCTATACACCATTTCTTCCCGTTGTTATTGAATTTTCTGCCATATGCAATAGGAACTCTGCTTTTTTTCGAAAAAAGAAAAAAAAAACATTGTTCAAACAACAAGTGAACTCGCTGTCCATGGTCAATTCGTAGAAAGATAGATGTAGTGTGTGCAAATCAAAAGAAAATAAAAAGGGGACGCTGTTATATATTTATTTTTTCTTGGCAGCACACTGTGTTTTGCATTTGCTTGAAAGCATCTAACGCCTCTTTACTGTATGATGATCACCTTTCTAGCTGCCTGTTTTTCTCTCCCATTCCAAAGCAGAAGGAAGAAGCAAGTTTAAGCACATTTGCTAGATTCATAAGCACTGATAGAGTCTTAAGTCTACTAATGTTTGTTGTGCCTAACTGGACTAATATTGTGTTTCATTGTCTCTTTTTTCTGATCAAGTAGATCTCAAGGCTTTGGTGATCAACTATTGTCACAAATAGCACAAGTTCATTGTTCTTTCTATTCAAAAAAAAAAAAAAAAACTGCAGAAAACATATTTCATGAGAGAACATCCCTTTGAGGCATCATTGACAAATAAGAAAGAAGCATCACAAGAATATTTTGTCAAAACCAAGCACGTCTTCCATTTTCATACAGACAAATAAGATATTGATCATAAGTTGCTAGGCGTAGTTGTACACCGACCAGTTGCATCAATTTAAAATTTTTGGTTGGGCGCAGAGTTTAAGGCTCCCAACTGCATGTCTTTGAACGCTTTCCTTTCTGCATTAGGTGCAAGTTTAAAGCTCCCACTTGTCAAATACGCTAGCTTGAAATCTTTTTTCTTTAACACTCATGGTCACTGCCATTTGTGCGTAGGTAGGAAGCATGCTCACACTTTGAAACATCTTGTCAAACAATCCGCGCGTTTTGTCTATGCTTATTCATTTATGTCCAACAGTTCTCACGCCTTGTCTATGCTTCCACATTCTGTCAAACAATTCACGTGTCTTGTCTATGCTTTCCCAGCTTTCTTTTTTTCCTGAAAGCTTTTGTCGCCTCTTTTAAATCTATTTTGTGCATATCCTGGAATCAGCGCACTTCATGAGTTAACATTTTTTCCAGGCATTCTTTTAAACAGTAAACGAGCCTTCTTTATCCATTTTATCCCTATGCATTTTGTCTTCTGGTGATTCAAAGTTGTTGCGCCTTCTTTATTCATTTTAATGCCTATGCATTCTATTCAATGGTCCACACGCCTTGTCTATGCTTCTGCAACATTCTGTCAATAGGTTCGCACGCGCCTAGTCTATGCTTTTGAAATTATCAAACAGTTCAAGCGCGCCTTGTCTATGCTATCACGCATTGAGGACAGTCCTATAGTTCATTGAAGACATTTAAATAACATTGGCTAATGGTTTTAAATGCGCAGGATCTAAGTCAAAGAAGAAAGTGGATCCTCAAGTACGCCTTTGAGAAGTAAATACAGTAGAAGCAATTGGTTCACATTTAATCATTACATTCCATGAGGTAGCATTTAGATTAACATGTCCTAATAAAAACTGCTGCTGTCCAGAGAGCTGTGTCTTTGTCTCATGTAGGTTGCTGCTGACAAAGTCTTAGAATTCGGCTATCTACCTGTCACTAAAATTTATATAATGGTTATGATTATGATTGTTTAAATGCCTGCAGTCAGAAAGGGACAGAGAAATTCATTATATGCTGTCATTTCAATGTTTCTTCCATCCATATTTAGCAGTTTTCAATGATAATCTTAAAGACAGTTTTTGAAAAAATTCCATGGAATGCATTTATTTGAAAATTTTCAAAAGAGTTTATTTGCTGTTTTCATCATATACCTGCTAATAAATGATATCTTTTGAATCTTCAAACTATTGTATGCACTATTTATTTATTTGAATAAAGTTTTTTGAAGAGCATTTAATTTGTACTCTATGTAAGTGAAAGTTGCATCCATCAAGAATATCACACACATTAATGCAAACCTTGTTATGCTTATCATGTGTAGTGAACAAAGTACACGTTGACTTCATTTTTTTTATTTATTTTTGTGGATTATATTGTTAAGATTTGAATTGTTTTCAAATTTTCATATATACTTTGGATTATATTTGGGGTTGCATGACAAGTATAAATTTTGATAAAACTATAAGCTTCATTTGATTCTTTGAAACAAGTCTTGTTTCTAAGATTTTATTTTGTGTTAATAGGTACAAAAGCAAAAAAAAGAAAAAAAAAGTGAACAAGGTACAAACGAACAACGAAGGCAAGAAGGAAGAGGCGAAAGTGAAAAAATCAATGAGGAGGCTAGCAAATGAAAACGAAAAGGGGATGATTTTTTTTTTTTGAAAACACAATGTGTTTTTCAACACTTTAAGTGTTTGATCAACACTATGTCACGAAATTGTTTTTCCTTCGTTTTAGAACACTAATTTTCATTTGGGTCTAAAACGAACAATTTGATTTTCATTGCAAAGGGCTTAAAACGAATCTTAGGACAAACTTACTAGAGTTCGTTTTGGGTTAAAAATTGAACAAGCAATCTTCATATTTCATTTGGTGCTTAAAACGAATTCACAATTGCTTTGAAGGGTATAAAATGAACAAGTGTTTGAATTGTGTGATTGTCTTTTGAGTACGTATCCTCTCCCCTTGCGCTTCGTGCGATCTAGGGTGCAAGAGAAACACTCAAAACACATTTTATTGCTTTGAAACACTTCAATTTGGGCTTAAAAATTGAACATCTTGTGCGAGTGTGAGTAGGGGAATTTTCGCGTACATTCTCTTTCTTTGTGCCATCAAAGATCGATCGAGTTACGGATTGTGTCTTTGCTCGCTTTTGTTTATCTTAGAGGGCCTGCCTTGGGAAAAGTACTCACCCAAGGGACGACTCAACTGGTAACACTCAAAGCCAAGAGTATTTCCAGCCGGGATATAAATGAGGATTTTGGTTAAGCCATAATCACGCGGTTGGCTCCGACAAGATGGATCCGAAAGGGGACTCTTGCCACGTTGGGTCAACTCCTACGAACGGAAAGTCCTTACTAGAACCTATGTGTTAGAATTTTCCAAAATCCTTAAATTCATTTGTTGGTGCAAGAACGGTCTTCTAGTAGAGATGGAAAGCATGCCATGGGAGTTTCATGGGTGTTGATGCTTGGCTGCCCCGATTGACGTTAATGAGCCGTGGAGGGGGGCCAGTGGGGTCAAGCATCTAACCATCCGCTAGAGATAAGCGTAGCTGGACTTGTCCAAGTGGGAATCCAACAAATATAGTCTTACACATCCATAGGGCTTGTAATTATTCTTTGTTTGAAAACACAGTGTGTATTCGAAAATATTTTGCAAACAAACATTCAACATGATTCTCCAAATTTCAAACCCTCTTGAAGACAAATATCTTTGACTCAATCCATATATTCTTTGCTTCCACTGCTTGAGTTCCGATGCATGCAGGGTTCGGCATTGAATTGTAGAAGTTCATTAAATTTCCACATAAGACATTGGACATCTTAGTTTGAAACTTTAATCAAAGAGAGTGTTTTTGGTAAAATAAATCCATTAAGCAAAGCTAAGAAAAATGAACTTTCATGTGTGTTGAAGACTCCAAATCCCAAAAAGCACAAATCATTGATTGGAAATTCAAAATGTTCAAATCATTCCTTGGTTAAACAAAGGTCTTTAGGAAGCATATGCATTCTCTTCAATACCTAGGTCTTGGAAAATACAAAGTGGTCTTTTTAGGTTCATCTAGGGATCAAAACAAATCAAACCTCTTTCATCCATCTTTCAAAACATCAAATCCATACATCTCACAAATCATCTTTTGAAAAACCTTGAAATCATCCTTGAAGTACTAGGCTTTATGACAAAATCAAGCAATCATCCAAACTCATTGAGACCAAGTCCTTGAAAACAATTATCAAAACACCTTCGGCTAGGAATGTGTGAATGCATCCTTTTGCATATCTTTAGTCATTGAGACCAAGTCCTTGAAAACATTTATCAAAACACCTTTGGCTAGGAATGTGTGAATGCATCCTTTTGCATATCTTTAGTCAAAGTCATCCAAATCATCTTGTCTAGCTTAGTGTATGTAGATGAATCCTTCTCATATACTTAGTGAAACAATCATTTTGTTTGGGTAGGTGTGGGTAGATGCATCCTTCTCCTCACACATATCCAAATCATCATCCTTTGAACACAACTATCCTTTAGATCATTATCAAACATCTTAGGGTTCCTTTTGTTCAAAATCCAAATCAAAATCCAAATCAAGATCAAGGACAAAATCTCAAAATCCAAACATCAAACCAATCAAAAATCCAAAGCCTAGTATTTCATTCAAGATCTATCAAAAGTCAAAACATCCATAACATCCATCTTTAAACATCACCATCATATCATCATCACATTTGATCCTAAAAAGCATCCTAAAACTTTCACTTTGGGACATAAAATAGAGATTAATCCAAAGAATCAAGAGATTCATATCCCATATTCTCAAAGATTGATCCCTATTTTATGGTTCTAACTAGATCTCAATATAAGAAGAGTATGGAAGCCAACAAAGAAACACCCGCTTCAAGCAATCTTAGCCAAACAAACATAGAAATGAATCTCGTCGAATCAAGCAATCCATTGACCCTCTCATCATCACAAAAACCCACAAGAAGAAAATCAAGGGGAGGACCTCACCTTTGGAATGTCTCGCGAAGAAATAGCTGAAATGCTCCAAACTCCGGACAACCATAGAATCATCAACATCATGATGAGACTCAACCCTTCATTGTACATGCTTGAACTAGCAAAACAAGGGGCCAAGTTTCCTTTAGATTTTGATGTGAGAACTATAGTAGAGACATCTTTTCCACCAATCTCATCCCCCATCCCCATTTCATCTACACCCCCATCTCAAAACGTCACGCAAAACATTCCAAAAATCACGACATCGATTGCTCCAACTCAACCAAATGAAAACAAGGGAAACACATTTCTCAATGAACTTCAATCACATCCCCTTGTGAATAACCAAAACTTGGATGCAAACACCACAGTGGAACAAAACACCCTCCAAAATTCATTACACCAAAATGTTCCTCTCAATTTACATTATGACCTATCATCAACATCATTTCATGGAGCATCACAAACACCTCTTCTCACGAATTCACAAAAAGAGGGAGACATATTTGGACCAGGGGGCATTTTTAACACCACAACGCTCTCGCAAGGATTCACCCCCCTCACATTTCCACCTATCCCACCACTATCATTATCATCCACATCACTCCTTGGCTTGGGGTTGCCTCCCCTACCAAGCATCAATCAAACCGCTATCCCAACGATGAATCAAAACATTTTGCCAAACGCTCAAAACTTATTGTTGACATCACAAACGACAAACACGCAAGCAATGGCAACATCATCAAACACCCCCACAACATTGCAAAACATGGTCTCTCAAGGGCCAATCACATCAACGATGCCACTTACCACATCAACAACACCATCCACCAATCACACAATCAACACGACAACACCATCCACCAATCACACAATCAACATGACAACACCATCCACCAACCAAAT